>JALBWW010000005.1:9825000-10448678 GCA_023212625.1 Styphnolobium japonicum
CGTTCCGGTTATAAAGTTCTTTGGGTGGAGGTACTAGGAAATCTGTTGGGCATCGACTTGGGCAGGTTCGGAAAGGATTCTACTCGTATATCCAAAAAACCTCCTTCGGTGCCGACCTGTTATTTGTTCAGATCTCACGGTGCTGGTTTCCCAGTGGGGATGAAGCACGTCAAATTTCAGTCCAGGTTGTATTTGATCGGCGGCATTAGGTTAAGCCGTTTCGTTCTCCCACCCCCCAATTTTTCTAATTTCTCGGGCTGCCCCCTTCGCCCTTCGGACGCCGTCTTTGAATTCGACGGTAAATCAGAGCTGAAGATTACTGATACTATCTCCAATAAACTCAATGCTCCCAAAGGAGAATCCATCGTGGTAGAAATTGGAGGTAAGATTTACGTCCTTCTTATAAGGATCGATGGATTCGATAATGAATTGTTCCGATCTCCTCCCTTTGAGGTTTACGATCCAGCGACCTTATCCTGGACTGCACTGCCTGATCCCCCTTTCTACGACCGTGAAATCAGCCACACTAAGAGTGACATTCACATTCACGGTCACCATTTTGTTCTGGATCACAAATTGTACATCTGGAACTATGATATCATGTATTTCTTCGATGCACGTACCTTGGAATGGGGATTTGATGCTCGGATGTTACTCCAGTTTCGTGCAGCTGACATAGATCCACCCGTTAGAGGATCGCGCTTGCCTATACCTATGTCTGATCGGAATGACTTGCATATCATGGTTTCTATGCAGGTAAACAAGGAAAAAGCGATGCGGCATCAGATGCAGGATGCAGAACCTGTGAATGATCAAGTGTGTGCTGTACTCATGGACAAAGAGGGTCGACTTTTGTGCTATCAAATAATACGTCGTGTATTCGAGAAGGTACTACCGCGTTCTATGAGGATGTCATACTCCACTATTATCCCCATTGGGAACCTGGAAGGTGCAATGTGTGCTATCCTATCTGGTGTTGATGAATACAAGAACCACCTTGTTTGCATATCAATTATGTATCTGGAGCCCAGGGTAGATCTTATGTATGAGAGAGCTGCCCTTGGTTATTCTTATCCTGTCCCTGAGGTATTCTTCTTGAATTATTGTGTCATTCGCGGCCATGTCTGCAGATTAAATGAACGGGTACCTGAATGTCCGGTACATGATGCCTTCATTCTCTAGGTACACATTTGTGCTGTGCTGTGCAGTGCTTCCACGATCCATACATCAGAATTTAATAGTCGTTGTTGTTGATGATATATGGGTGGATAACATATTTTTCTTCGAATGTAGTTTATCTTAGCACTGATTTTTGGATGGTTGCTTTGATATCTATAACTCTGATACATCAAAGAGCTCTATATTTGTAGCCATTTCGGAACTTTTGATGTAAATATCTATTATATAGGATTATTGTTGAACTCTATAAGTTGGCAGTTTAATGCATTGGATTGGACCACTTGTGCCTAGAAAAGTTTGGGGAGTGTTTGGTTTACATGTTTCTTATCAGTAAAATGGACTTGAAAACGTGTTTGGTTAGGTTTTACTTTTCCTAAGATGAGCCCAAAATTGAAAATGACAAGAAGTAATTTTCAGAATTTGCTGGTGCTTTAAATCCCGACCTTCTTGACCAATATGGTCAATGTGTTTACGATTCTGTTTCCATAGCTGATCACATCCGGAAAGATTACTTTGGGACTTGGGATCTGTTCCCCTAGTGAGGTTCAGGTTGAAGTAAAGGAGAGCTAAAATGAGTCAATTTGCTTAGGGGAAGCACACAAGCAAGAATGAAGAATCGAAAAGGCACTTTATTTCCTATTTACAAATGAGCTTTCACCCATGACTTTTGCCTCTTTCGGTGTTCCCATTTCACTTCCCCTGCAATTTTATTCATGTCCCTTTGCGCTAAATTCACCCAGATTTAAGCTTTGTGTTTTAGATCTGGACTAGTTATGGAATGTTATTGTTATTACTTGGTTTTTCATTGAGTTTTACGAACTTTCTTTCTTTTTTGTTTTTCTTCGACATAAATGTTGGTCCAGGATATAAAAGATGGGATATGGGGGGTCTACTATCCAAAATTATGAATGAGGAACTCTTGAATAATCCAGTGTGTGTGTGTGTGTATAGTACTAAGATAAAACGCATTAGCATAAGGTTATAAAAAAAACACATAGAATACTGACATCAGGATCAGTAGATCATGCTATACTTCGTTTCTCCCTCAAAATATTTATCCGACTGCAATAGGCTTGGAGCGATGCCTAATCCCACGGAATTAGACGCATTTGCCTAAACTGCATTTCATAACATCTCCAAAATTAAAAATAAAAATTAGAGGAAAATTATTTTGAGGAAGTTTTTAGCAATCCTCAAGTCAGTATAATTCTTTCCTGTATACTTGAAAATTTATTTTGAGACTCGAATCTAGACTATTTTTTTAAATTTTTTTTTGCTGTAACGCCATGTGTTGAATTTATAAGTATTTGATAATTGAATGAGTTGAAGTTGATAACGGTGTTATAATTAAGAAACTTTGTCATTATCTTGCATGGGATCTTTAAAAGTATTATTTGAGTCTTGAGAAGAGATTTAAAGTCGGGTGATACTTAGTTTAACTTTTGGTTATTGGTTAATTTGATGTTGGAGTTGAATTATATTGTAAATTATTATTAGAAAATGGAAACACAAGGATAAGTCAATAAAGAAAAATTGTAAACAAGTATGATAAGAAGGGCTAGCTGTTTGTAGACATGTAATTTGTTATAATGAGGGATGTAGTGGAGATGTCTATTCGATGGATAAAAGACGTGGACAGTTGTAGTTTGTCCATTTCATAGAAAAGGAATAAAATCTATAAATAATACAATTCAGAGGTTGCTTCAATTATGAGAAAGCTTCCAAAAATAAAAAGAAGAGTTTTAGAAAAATCATGAATTTTTTGTAGTACCTTTATTTTTTGGTTGGTTTTGATCAAATGTGCTACAGGTTGCTAGTAATTAGACTTGAAGATATCCTCCAATGAAATTGCAACATGTGACATGGTATTATTTACACACTGCTTATTTTCAATGTTAATTTTCATAAAATTGGTTCATAATAATATTTTAGAGGAAATTACTTTTTAATTTGTATCATTACTGCATTCAGAGGTGATGAATTTGCCTCCATTGCATAGTTGTATTCCTGCCCTTTCCTTTTTTACTTTGAGCAGTTGACTTGTAGCTTCACGACCTCTCCATATCTTTCATGATTTTTTTTCGGTCTGTTCAGTGACTTTGTTGGGGAAGAACTGAAGAAGTGTCCAAAATCCTTAAATATAGAGACTCAAGTACATTGTGTGGTATCAAATTTTTAATGATATCCAAAAGTAATAATCACTAACTATTGTCAGTCACTCTTCAAAAAAAAAAACTATTGTCAATCTATTAAATATCAATTTGTATTTATTATATGCAATGATAATAGAATGTTATTTTTATTCTAGGTTTTCTTTAATTATAATTATTAAATTTCCTGATTAAAAAATATATTCTTGTTTCTTTAAAAAAATTGACGTCGAAACAAATCATTTATATATTCTAGTATTAATATATTATATGATCTATTGTTTTACTTATCATCTTTTTTTTTTAAAAAAAAATCATCTTTTAACACTAATCAAAATTTTGGTATATAAGTTTCAAACCAATATCTCTTTATTTTCTTTTAAACTCTTATTTACTTACTTTATTGTTATTATTGTTATGTGCTTTTCGTTACATTTATCTTTCATCCTCAATTGAAAGTACGATATTCTTTCCACTCAGAAAATAAGACCGATAAAGTATTAAAATAATAAACTTCTTTGTAATATCCTTGAAACTAAAAATTGATAAATGGGTTAAGGCTTTGGGTTAATTCATTTAACTTATTTTTTTAAAAATTTAAGAGTAGTTTAATATTCAACTTGTGACTATTTGGATTTGTAAGATTTGATTCGTTTAACTTGTGAGTTAGACCGAGATCCATTTTTAATTTTCTTAATAAAAAATAAATTTATTTCACAAAAATATTCTCAATTAGTTGTTCAACATAAGTGTTTAATTTATCTAAACTCTATGACTACGTAAAAACTGTAAAAATCTTTAAAAAATAATCCAAAAAACTCAATTAATAACTTTATATTACACTTATACACACTATTTAAATTTTAATTATTAAAAAAAGATAAGATTAGAAAGTTAGCGGGTTGACCTGCTAACTCACGGGTTTCTACAGGTCAAACCTAAGTTGAAAATATTCCTAACCTATTATTCCTAACCTAAGTTTTATATTTATGTTAGTAATTATAACTTTTGAATTATTATATAACTTAAATTTAATTATTATTATATAATTTTAGACATTTTATTGGTAATATAATATATATTTTATTATTGTTATTATTATTATTATTTTATGCGTGAAAGTTTATTTATTAATTATCTATTTTTTTTATCATACCCTAACCCCATGTTATAAAAATCGGATCAAATCAGCCTGTGAACCGGCTAAGTAATCGGTTTGAGTGACTAGTTGGACCGAGCCTGTCTCAGAACCAGTCCAACCCAACCGATTTTAGATGAAAATCGGTGACTTGGTTAGTTGAACCGGAATCGGCCGGGTCACACAATTAAAAAAAAAACTTTAAACTTTGAAAAATTATAACTATTTGACTTGTTTGTTTGATTTAAACAAATTATATGTTCATTTCATGTAACTTTTCGAGATCTATGCTATTATAATCTTATTTTTTTTTAAAAAAAACTTATTTTATGAGTTACGAGCACTTTAATGAAAATATTAAAACTTTTTTAATAAATTAAGAGTTAAACTCTTTTTTTTAAAGATCATCTTTTCTCTCAAAATAAATATATTTTAATTATTTATAATAATAAATATCATCATATTTAATGTGTATTTATATATATATATATTTAAATATTTACTTAATTTTATGTGATTCCACCGACAACTCACTTATTAAATTAAGAATCCATTTACTGAGAACTCAAACCAAATGAACTACCTGTGCGAGTTTAATAAGTATGCCCTAACCTAAATAATTTTAACCTTGGCACTAGAGTCTATAAAATAGCTAGGGCACAGCGGAAAAGTTCTCTAGTCTTAGCGGCGCGGTGAGAGCGATGGAAGCAGTTGAACTTATCCTATCTCTTATTCCGGCGAAGTATTATCTTGAGGCGGAATATACACGTTCCGGTATATATAACTCTTTGGGTCGAGTTACTAGGAAATCTGTTGGGCATCGACTTGGACAGGTTCAGAAAGGATTCTGCTCGTGTATCCAAAAAAACCGCCTTCAGTGCCCACTTGTTATTTGTTTTCACGATGCTGGTTTCCCAGTAGGGATGAACCACGTCAAATTTCAGTCCATATTATATTTGATCGGCGACATTAGGTTACGCCGTGACGTTCTCCCACCCCCCAATTTTTCTACGGCTGTAAAATCACCCACACTAAGAGTGTCATTCACATTCACGGTCACCATTTTGTTCTGGATCACAAATGGTACATCTGGAAATATTATGTCATTTATTTCTTCGATGCACATACTTATAGATCCACCCGTTAGAGAATCGTGTTTGCCTCTACCTTTGTCTGATCGGAATGACTTACATATCATGGTTTTTATGCAGGTAAACAAGGAGAAAGCGTAGCATCAGATGTGGGATGCAGAACTTGTGAATGATCAAGGGTGTGTTGTACTCATGGACAAAGAGGGTCGACTTTTGTGCTATCAAATAATCTGTGGTGTATTCGAGAAGGTACTACCGAGGTGAAAAGTCGACCCTTTTAGAGAGGGCCAATTTTAACAAGCTCATCCGTAGTGTATTTAAGATGGTACTACCTTTCAAGTTATTTGTCGGTTTTATGTCCATGGAGAAATCAATGCACTGATTTTTGGTTGATCTTGTTTGTCTTTAACTCGAAGCTATTGTCTACTTTGGCAGACTTACAAATATTATTTCTAAAACTTGTTTACAAATTACAATTTTCCTTTAATCTAATTGATATATTATATGGAATGAGGTTAAATTAAGCTTAAGCTCATTGAAATTGGGGAAAAAGGAGTCATTTGATACTTATATAAAATAGGAGTGAGATGCAATGTACTATGTTTGCAGGCCAAATTACTGGGGAAAATGCAGCAATTACAGAATTTTTTCAAAACATGTTTCCACCAGCTAAACCAAAGGTTTCTTTCTTTCTTCATTATTCATGAGGTTTTCATTAATTTCATTATCTTCTTGTTTCTGTATTTTTCAAGTTGCATCCATTTAGTGCTATGCATTTCAAGCCAGTTTAGGATCTGACAAAACTTTTAAGATAAGCTTTTCAGCTTTTAGTGAGTTGAGGGTTTCTTTATTTCTTTCCCTTAAGCATTTCTTTTCCTAATTTTGGCCTTTTTGTGATGTACCTTATATACAGGATAATAAACTTGCTAAGGGGGTAGTTAGGGGGTTCCCTGTTATAGTCAATGAGCAGATACTAGGCTTTAACTTGATGTCTTTATTATAAATGTTGTATGATTATTGGTCTTGAATCTTATGCATTCCCTTTTTAGTGGTTTTTGGATATTTGTAACTATTGTATGAAATAGGTGTTTTAAAATATTCCTTGATAAGCTGATTTTGCTTATCATTCATTTGTTTGTGTCTGTGTTCTAGTTCTTATTTTCCAATGCTCAAAATTGTTTAATAGAATTGCGCATAATGATCTTCTCTTTTAATCTTTGAATGAGAATAGCTAAGCAAGTTTGGTTATCAGCTAAATTGCCTATTTGCCAAATAATTTTCCATGTTTCATCATATGATCATTTTTTGTAGAGTCTGTTATTACAAACTCTTCACTTCCTCTTTACTTCTAATGCTTGTGATTTTTGTAAGTTCTGGAAGTAATTCTAATATGTCCCACGATTTATAGATGTTACTGACATATGATCAAGTGGAGAACAAGCCAAACAAATTTTTGAGATGGTTTTGGATGTCATAATTTTGGCTTTTAATCTTTGCTTGTGATATTTTGCATGTTATATAGTGGTCAACATAAGATATTAAATGATCTATGTCAGTTCGGTGATATTTTGGGCTACCTAATCATTATTGGGATTAATTTAATTTTATTGTGTGTGTGAAGGTGATCTAGTGGCTCATAGTTTACATTAACCATAACAAGAACTATTTCGTTTTGAAAATGAGGTCATTTAGCAATGCAATGACTCTAAATAGGATTTTTTATAATGTGTTTTTTTACTAATTGTAACTTAGCTTGTGATCCTTATATTTTGTTTTGCAAATACATTAATTGATACTAATTTGAATGAATTTGATTTCATTTTCAATTTCTAACTTTAGGAGATACCTCTTATGGTCAAGAGATCTGTTGAATATAGTTCTTGTCTATTTGGTACCTTAAGCCCAAGTCAACATGACTTAATCATGAAATTTGTTGGTTTTTACAAGAGATACATGAGTTGAGTCGTAAATTTGATGATCTTAATTGCATATGTGTGTCTAATATTCCTCATCGTCTTACAAAATAGAATATTAAGAAGATTTTGGAGGATAATAGACTTGGTTCTATTCAGTTCTTCTATCTAATGAAAGATAAATGAACAAAAGAATAAATATGTTTTGCATATTGCATTTACTTAAATATTTATTTTACGGATTCTGTATGTGCAATTCTCAATGGGAGAAAAGTGAGATATAAGAATCTGGTGATTAGAACAGTTATTCAACCTTCAAATCCGTTGTAGTCTCTACTTAACCTAATGAGGTCTCTAATGTATGCAGAGAAGAATAACAGTTTCATAGTAGCTCTGATGTGATATTTTGATTTAAGATTATCCAAATTTGGTTTTAAAATCAATTGTTATATTTTTTTAGGAATTTTTTTATAAAATCACCATTAGTGTAAACAAATGTGGTTTGTTTAGATAATGTATTCCCTGATAGTTGGCTTAAAGATAAGGATGAATTCGTAAGATTTTGTTAACATACGAAATTTGATGACTCCAATTATAATAATTATTGATTTATTATGTCTATCTTTGTTTTTTGTTTTGTTGAATTTCTGTCTATTTTCATACACACACACATATATATATATATTCAATAACTTGAAAGACAATACCTTCTTGAATACATCACAGATGAGCTTATTAGAAATTGGCCTTCTTTAAAAGAGGGTCAACTTTTAACATGGTCAAATTGGCCCTCTTTTCGTGTTGTACTCATGGACAAAAATGGTCGACTTTTGTATATGACGATGAGTAATTTGCCTCTTTCAAGTTGTTGAATATACATGTAAAAATAGTTGAAAATACAATGAAAAAAAATTCAGCAAAGATAGACAAAATAGTAATTATCATAATTGGACTCATCAAATTTCATATGTTGACAAAACTTTGTGAATTCATCTATATCTTCAAGCTAACTATTAGGGTAAACAGACCACATTTGTTGCCACTGATGATGATTTTATAAAAAGTTTTTATAAAAATATAACAATTAGATTTTAAAATCAGATTTGGATAATTTTAATTCAAAATATTTTATTATCTACCTAGAAAGTGCTATTCTTCTCTGCATATATTGGAGACCTCATTAAGTTAGGGAGAGACTGCGGCGGGTTTGAAGGTTGATTTGCTCTTCTAACAACCTGATTCTTATCACCCACTTTTCTCCCATTGAGAATTGAACATGCATAATCTATAATAGAAATGTCTAAGTAAATGCAATATGCAAAACCTACTGATGCTCCTGTTCGTCTATCTTTCATTAGATAGAAGAACTGAAGAGGATCAAGGCTTTTATCTTCCAAAATCATCTTGATCTTTTATTTTTTAAGCCGACGAGGAATGTTAGACACACATATATAATTAGGATCATTAAATTTACCTCTCGACTCGTGCATCTCTTCATAAAAACTAGCATATTTCATGGTTGGATCAGGTTTGCTTGGGCTTAGGGTACTAGGTACATGAGAATTATATCCAACAAGTCTCTTGACCGTAAGGGATATTCGCTTAAGTTAGAAAATGAAATAGAATTCATTCAGATTAGTATTTATTAGTGTACTCACAAAATAATGATCTCATAGACATTGCTTTGAGTTATAGTTAGAAAAAAACATACGTTGTAAAAAATCCAATTCATAGCCATTGCATTCAACCCACCATAAAACTTTTGAATATAGTCTTATGGAATTCTCAAAAGCATTGCCAAACTGCCAAGAGAATAAACAGCCCAAAGTTTGGGTTCCTTCTTTCTAAAGCCTTCGCCTCCCATATGGACCTAGCCATGGATTTTAGAGAAAATGGAGATTATCAAATAACCTTTGACAATCTCTATATTCCCTCTAACGTTGAGGATTTCCTTGTCCCCAACGACACCTTTTATAATCCCTATAGGTGGATTATGTCGCCCCATCGGCTTCGGTGAAAATAATTGATGATCACCCTCTCTCTCTCTCTCTCTCAAACCCTTATGCAAACCCAAAGTTGTAGCAACTCCTTACAATTTGCAATCTTTGCTAAGTTTATATCTGTTAAGAATGTTTATAGTTTGATTCCCAAGTTGCTTGGCGCTCTTGGGCAGTTGAGGCCATTGAAGTTCATCGGGAATGAGATTAATTTGTTTGCACCAGAGTTTGGGAACTTGACGGGGTTGGAGTGCTTGCAGATGAATATATCTTTGCCCGAGATTGGTGGGTTGCCATTGCAAAACTTGAAGGGTTTGAAGGAGCTTGATCTCTTTATGCATTTCCTATATTGAGTGAGATTGCTAGTCTCAAGTGCTTGACATAGCTTTTTATCTGTCACTTCTCTATAATGTTAGTGTTTTTATTACGCAATTACTTAAATTGTAAATTATGCTTTCACTAGCTTCTGAGGTGAATGTGAGATGCTTGAGATGTTGGAGGTTTTAAATTGGAAAATTCTCCATGTTGCGATAGTATCTGTTTGGATATTTTCTTTTTCTATTTCTTATTTATTTATTTTGGATTGGTCTATTTCATACTGTTATTCACTGTCCGCATTAGATAAAAATCATCACTATGGTCTTGTGAAAAGAATAATCTGGTCTTATGACGGAGAGAATTGTGCGACTGAGGTTCACAGGATGAAGATTAATTATTAATCAATATGCTAATAGCAATAACTGACTGCATTTTTTATGGGCTCTAATATAAATGTAGTTAAATATACATTTATTTACCTTCAATAGGAGATTTGATCCTGCCATCAGAAAAGGACTGGAGCGTTTCAGTTATTTAAATGTTTGATGTATATCTATGTGCTAGTTTGGGTCAGCTTCACAAAAAAAGATCTGTTTTTTATCATCTATTTTTAATAGATCTTTTATAAAAATTAAAATCTATTTTATGTTTGGAAGCAATATTTGAGAAGATCTTTTAAACATAAAAAAGTCATTTTTTAGAAGCACAAAAATTAATGTGCATTCATTAGTGCTTCAACTTTATTCTAGTGTTGCCAACAATTATAGACTTAATGACATGATCTTGGTGTAGCTAAAAAATGTTTGATTTACAAGCTACTGGTCTTTGATCATTGTGCGGATTAATTTACTGACTTATAAATTAATATGGACTTCTACCTTGGAATAGGTTACAAGTGGTGATGGTAAAGAGGGGGGAACCAAAACAAAACTAAGCAGTTAACTTGGAAATGCAATTGTTGGTATGCAATTATTAAGTACTTTTTTTCATCTCTTCTGATTGTTTTCAATGTTTTTAAATTTTGTTATCAAATGGATTATTATTCAAGAAAATTAAATTTTAATTTTAATTATCTTTTACAATAGGTGTTTAGCCGCAATTTTTAAGTGTCGTCAAACGATCCATTTGGATGCGGTTAAATACTTGAATTTTTGTAGCAACATATGTTATGATATTATCTGGTGCAGTGCCTAAGTACATTTTTCCTGTCTATAAAAATGATTGGGACATTGCTGGTGGTGTCACAGCCTCCACTACAGGTGATTTAGATATTATACACTGACATACTGACGACAATGTTTATTTTGTTCTTTGATCTCTCACATGAATTTTTTTGTGCTTACCGTTTTGAAAATTTTGCCCATAAAAAAAGTTGTTATGCTAGCAGTTGATATGAACAGAATTGTCATATTTATTCAACAAGTAATCTTAATAGGTTTTCTAGAAATAAAAGCTATCTATAGAGTTATAAATATGTAATTTATATTTGACCTCCTTAAAAAATAAAAGATAAAAAATTAATAAATCTTGGCCCCCTCACGATAAAACATTAACATAATTATGGAGTATGATTTCTAGTTCTACTGCCAGCCACCAACTTGAGTAACAAAAGTCAAATGCAGCTGCCTTACCTTAACATATTTTCATCTTATGTTGACTTTTCAGTTTCTAACAATATGGCCTTATTGATAGAGTAATCTCCATTCATTTGTGTTTTAATCTTCAAATTAAATATGTCAAGAGTAGATAAAAGGTGATGCGAGAGGAATTATTCAGAACATGCCATTACTCTTCCTCTTCTGAAACAATATCTATTTTACCCATACAACAAAGCTTAGATAAGAAGCTAAGGGTGCAAAGAGATCTATCTATAATTGGACTAGTTTAGGATGTAAGATCACATCCTAAGCTCCCTTTCTCTGCCACTACCTCAATTCAAATACTTAGTAGGTGCTTTTTATATTAAAAGTTACAAAAGATTAAAAATAAGAAAAGAAAAAGAATGGAATGGAATTAACTAAGATGGTGCTGAAAAAACTCTTTTTTCCTGCTATGCCTCCCTCAACACTCCCCTCGCACATAGCATGTGTCACTCTATGTTTATGGGAGAACTAAGGGTTCAGAGAGATCTATATATAATTTCAATAGTTTAGTAAGTTAGAGCCTTGAGCCTTCCCTAAACTCTTTCTCTGCCACCTACAAATTCAAATACTTAATGGATGCCTGCCTCAACACTCCCCTCACTCAAACCGAGTGTGTGTTTGTGGCAGAATTAACGAAGCATGCTTCCAATCTCCCTCTGTTCCAATGGAAGAAGAGAAAAAGAGCAAAATTTTTATCAGACATTGGATGACTTAATACCCTTTTGTCACTTTACTACCCTTGGAAATTTAATGATTTAAAGTCAAGTCTTGGATAATAAACAAATAGTTCAATTTCTCTAGTTAGTCTATCCCACCCTCCAAAAAGGAGTCACACAAATAATGGGGGCAAAAAGAGAAATCAATAATCTATCTCGGAGGGAAAAAAATCATTTTAGAATTTAAGATTAATCAAAATGCAAGCCAGGTAAGATTTTGAACTCTGTGAAGATGAGCAAACAAAGGGTTCTAATTTCCGCATCAACCCATCATCCCCGTGCTACGAAATGATTCAACAAAAAAAAAAAGAAACAATATGGTAGCATATAAACCACTAAATCAACCGAATTTGAGTCATTGCATGATTTTTAAATCACCGCTTCTCCCAAATAATGTTTCTGAGGTTCAGAGACATTCTTTTCCACAATTTCTATAGCATTATTACCAACATCAAAAGTTTTCTGTTTCTTGAATGGGACATCCAGATCATACATGTTCTGAGAGAGGCTAATAGTTGCGTTGACTTCCTTGCAAAGAAAGGAGCTATTGAAAATGAGATAATAACAGCTTGAGATCAACCTCCAACTGGTTTGGGTCTTTTGTTACTTGCAGACTCTTCGAGAGTTTGTTTTATTAGGGGATAGTTTTCCTTTGTTTTTCTTATCCTCTTATGTACTAAAAAAAAATATTCTCAGTAATAGTATTAGTGAAATAATAATCACTATGTTTGATTAACCAAACTATTATTGGGATTGCTAACAGCGACAGAGGCCGTCAGACCAATAATGATCGGTGGCAAGAGGTTGGTTGATGACTTAGCAATATAATGATAGGTATTTTAGACATTTCATATGACAAAAATATTCTCATGTTATGAGAATGTAACTAACTCACTTTCTCTCATGAAAGTAAATAAATATTCTCAGTAATAGTATTAGTGAAATAATAATTACTATGTTTGATTAACCAAACTATTATTGGGACTGCTAACAGCGGCAGAGGCCGTCAGACCAATGATGATCGGTGGCAAGAGGTTGGTTGATGACTTAGCAATATAATGGTAGATATTTTAGACATTTCATATGACAAAAATATTCTTATGTTATGAGAATGTAACTAACTCACCTTCTCTCATGAAAGTAAAAGTGTAGGAATGTTAGGCAATAATCATTCTTTAGAATCACTTTAAGATAAGAATATTTTTTGAAATCTTATACCAGATATAGGAATTCAACATTCCATTGTTAATATTACTGAAGTTCCATGTAAATATTCTCATGAATGAAAAAACAATGCAAACCATGATGTGTGGAACTAAGCTTTATGTAGGCGTACTTTACCTGTAGTGTAGGAGTTCAAATATCATTAGAAACACCTTATGGCTAATGCAAAGACAACGCTTAATAAGGACTTAGTCCCACACCAAAAAGGTGTGCGAACACACCGTGGTCTTAAAAAAAAAGTGCACAAAACAAACACCTCACGATAGAAAAGAAAAAATATATGTGATTGTGATCCTAAACTTGCCTACTGGAGTAGTGGGGGACATAGGCCAAGCGGCCTAAAAGGGCCTACAACTTATCTTATTTTTGGCCTACTTTGGCATAACCTATTTATGAAACAAATTAGACTTAACTTATTTATCAAACAGGCTTAGCCTTTTAAAATTATCTATTTAATTAAATGTGGTAAGACCTAGGTTTATTTGACCTAACAGACAAACTTATTTATTTTTTATAATAACATATTAAAAATTTTAATGCTTATATAATGTATTACTCATACATTAATATAATATTTATTCTATACACATTATAAAATTTTTGTTAAATGTTAAATATATTTAAAACTTATAAAATTTGAATTTTCAAAATAAAAATCCTATAATACATAATAGGACATGCTAAGATTAGAGTTTTACAAAGCAGAAAAGATGTATTTTCTATTTTTATTTTTTTGTGACTTGCAAGAAGGTTCCTCGTTGGAACCCATCTAAAGCGCTATGGAGAGGGGCTGGGTATCGAACCCATGACACTGGCTACAAAGACGTATTTATTTATAATAAATATCCTAACCGAACCTAACTAACTAATTTCCACTTATACTCGGATCTATAATAGAAGCAGGGCAACAGCCGACAGAGGTTGAAATTTCACTGAAAATCCTCTCGTCTTAGCGGCGCGGTGAGATGGACGCATCTGAATTTATCCTATCTCCTATTCCGGCGAAGTCTTATCTTGAGGTGGAAGATAAACGTTACAGTGATATAGTTCTTTGGGTGGAGGTACTAGGAAATCTGTTGGGCATCGACATGGGCAGGTTCGGAAGGGAATCTACTCGTATATCCAATTGGCCGTTTCCGGTGCCCACCTGTTATTTTTTCAAATCTCATCAAGCTGGTTTCCCAGTGGGGATGAACCACGTCAAATTTCAGTCCAGGCTGTATTTTATCGGCGGCTGTAGGTTACGCCGTGACGTTCTCCCAGCCCCCTTTTTGCATAATTACTCGGGCTGCTCCCTTCGCCCTTCGGATGAGGTTTTTGAATTCGACGGTAAATCAGTGTTGAAGATTACTGATACTATCCCCAATAAACTCAATGCTCCGAAAGGGGAATCCATCGTGGTTGAAATTGGAGGTAAGATCTACGTCCTTCTTATAAGGATCGACGGATTCAATAATGAATTTTTCCGATCTCCACCCTTTGAGGTTTACGATCCTGCGACCTTATCCTGGACTGCACTGCCTGATCCCCCTTTCTACGACCGTGAAATCACCCACACTAAGAGTGACATTCACATTCACGGTCACCATTTTGTTCTGGGTCACAAATTGTACATCTGGAACTATGATGTCATGTATTTCTTCGATGCACGTACCTTGGAATGGGGATTTGATGCTCGGATGTTACTTCAGTTTCGTGCAGCTGACATAGATCCACCCGTTAGAGGATCGCGCTTGCCTATACCTATGTCTGATAGGAACGACGTGCATATCATGGTTTCTATGCAGGCAAACAAAGATAAAGCGTGGTATCAGATGCAGGATGCAGGACCTGTGAATGATCAAGTGTGTGCTGTACTCATGGACAAAAAGGGTCGACTATTGTGCTATCAAATAATCCGCGGTGTATTCGAGAAGGTACTACCGCGTTCTATGAGGATGTCATACTCCACTATTATCCCCTTTGGGAACCTGGAAGGTCAAATGTGCGCTATCCTATCTGGTATTGATGAATGCTCGAACAACCTTCTTTGCATATCAATTATGTATCTGGAACCCAATGTAGATCTTATTAATGAGAGAGCCGCCCATGGTTATTCTTATCCTGTCCCTGAGGCATTCTTCTTGAATTATTGTATCATTCGCGACCATGTCTGCAGATTAACGGATCGGGTACCTGTACACGATGCCTTCATTCTCTAGGTACACATGCTTCTTTAGCCCATAGTTATACTTATATTGTTACTGATCAATTGATTATGGAGTTTATAGTGTTTCTTCTTTGTGCTGCAGTGCTTCCGCGTTCCATTCATCAGAATGTAATTTGGTATTCATAGTCGTTGATGATATATGAAGGGGTAAGTGGAACTGAATGCAGTTTATCTTAGCATTCATTTTTGGATGGTTTTGCTATGTAATCCATGTCTTTGATGCATCAAAGAACTCTATATTTGTAGGCATTTCGGAACTTACTTTTACTGGAAATATATATTATATAGGATTATTGTTGAACTCTGTAATATAGTTTGGTAGTTTAATGCATTGGATTGGAACTTACTTTTACTGGAAATATATATTATATAGGATTATTGTTGAACTCTATAATTTGGTAGTTTAATGCATTGGAGTGGACCACTTGTGCCTGGAAAAGTTTGGGTTTTCTTAGACCTTAAGCTCATCCATGAACCACACTTGGTGAGCATATCAAGTATTAACCTTCTTTGAATTATAAATTCTGCTTTACAAAAATAAAATGCACTACTGGAAATATGATGAGTTCATCAAAGAATAAGTTTTCAGTTATTGGATAGTAAATTATGATTTGGTTATTTCTGTACTTGGCTAATGGAGAAGCGAGTAGATATTCGGTGGGCTTGAGTTAGATAAAATTGATATCAACATATCACTCAATTTGGATCTAACTTTTTAATAAAATAAGAAACTAGATTACTGGGGCAAAAATCAATGCTAGTCGATTCAAAGCTGCGCCTGGTTTCTTCCCTGTGTCTCCTCCCCTTGGTTCCCGAAAGCAACTTGGCACCTTATCCAACTCAGTTTTCTTTCTACAACTACTGAGCAAAGAATACTACTTTGGGTTTGGAATTCATAGGCCTCCATCTAGCTATTTATTAAAAAATAAACAAGATGCGCACTGTGGACAGGACATTAAGGTTTCGGCTCATTGCGTAGTCAAGGTTGTTTGTTCTCTAGTCTACTCTTATGAGGCAACCTTGAGATAACACTATTTTAATGCTTAATTAACTTTACTTATGGTTTGCGTTTGACAGCAGAAGCCAACATTATTAATTATACTTTTGATTAACCCCTTTTTAAATAGTCTCCAGACTTACTTCCTTTAGACATTTATAAAAATATTAATGTACATCACACTGTAGAGAGAAAGTGTTAAAACATGCTCAAAATAGCAGCGAAGACCAGGTCATACCCTCTACAAAAAGAGTCATCAGCATGACGACTTGTGACCTTATCCTTTGAAAAAGTATAAAGGATTGTGAATATTAAACTCTAGTAAAGTAACGTACGTATCGTACGTATCTATCTGCCTTCATGCTACTCTCTAACACGAAGATGGCCTTAGTTAATTTCTATTTTCATTCTTATCCTTTTACCCTCGTTTGAGGCTATCTCAAATGGAACTCCTTCGGAAATCAAAACCCAAGACGCACATGCCTTAATTGCGCATGCCTCACTAATATTCAAAATGAGATGGTAAAATATCAGCCCTCCAAGCCCCACTTCAATGGTAGGTGCCACACTCGGGGCCACATTCAATGAGGCCAGAGGTACCATTGAAAAAAATGGTGGAATTCTACGCCCCATGTGTTTGTCCCAAAGGGGTGCTACACCTGTAATGAGCCACATGTGTCGTGGCATGCAGTGGCCGAGGCTGGTGGGGATACTAAGATGAGGATGATGAGAAGGTTGAAGAGGATAGAAGAAAGAAGAGGAGGTGGTGCCATAGCCATTGACTTGGTTTGATATATTTCTCAGTGAGTGATAATAATTAATAAAAATTAAATAAACTCATAAAGGGATTCCGAATCTCGTGATGAGATTAATTTAATTTAATTTAATTTTTAATTTTTTCAAATATAATTCTTCGTATTGAAAAAGACAGTTTTGTGTAAAACTTTTTCGTATAAATTTAATTTTAAAAAATATAAAAACAAAATAAAATATTATCACCTAGTTTTAAGAGAGAAAAATTAATAAAAAAAATTAACCCATTTAATTTTCATGAAAAAAAACCATCAAAGGAGGTTTAGTCAATTTGATGTAAATACACTATGATGGCTTATATTATTCATAATCAATGCTTCATATTCAATAGCTTATCATTGGTTCTTTTCTTATTGTCATTTTTTCTTCTCAAGTTATTAAATTTTATTAATTTTTTCATAGCAAATGCAACTTCGTTTTATTTTCATTTTTTCTCATAACAAATTATTATTATTTTTTAATTTTTTCCCTCCATTACACACATATTTAATTTTTTCCCTTTACTTTATTTTTATTTTCACACATTATATTAAATTATTTTTAACACATAATTTTCTATTTTTTGCTCATGACGTTTATTATTACTTGCATGGAAGGACTAATGAATGAGAGGATCAATGGGAAGGGGCTTTTCTTGCAAAGGTTCTTTTGCAAAGAATATAAAAAAAGTTAACCGATTACTTCCCCTGTTAACAACTGTTATTAATTCATTAGTTTTATTATTGTTAATTTATGATTGATATTGAATTGTGCATTGATGTACCAATGTGTATGTTAGACGTTTCCTAAACTTAGTCTTAGGTGGACCTAAACTTTTGAAGTTGATTGTGCTCTGGCCTAAGTCTAGCTCAAACACATGAAGTTAATTGAGTTCTATATTAGGGAGTTATCATGCTATTATAACTAATTGTTCTTGGAACTTAAGTATAAAAAATAGTTCAATATTGATAGCTTATTTTAAAACTTATACTTACCCAATTGTTTATAGTCAGACACATATTCGCTCTCTTGATGGAGACCTTTGCTTAGTGCTTATGTATTAATCCATACAGATGAATGATGAGGATAGATTCAACCTTACCCTTCCAAAATTTCAGAAGCAATGGGGTGTAAACCTCTTCACACAAGCAGAGCAGAAAATGAGAAACTGAGAAAAGAATGTTTAGTTATAAATTTATAATATATAAAGAAAGAAGCATAAAAGCCACAACGGGAAAGGATTCTCAATTAAGAAAAAATATTTTCATGGCCAATACTAATTAAGTTTTACCTATATTTAAAGTAATACATAAAGTATTTGAAATATACAGCTCATATAGACATTTAGCAATGAAGATAAAGTACTATGTTAAGTTTCAACTAGACTAAGTTCTTCTAACTTCATGTGCAAAATGCAGATTATCGAAGTGATAATAAAAGCAAAAGGAATGCAATCTCACTTCCATAAGAATTTAACTACGTAATTATGTTATGTATTTATCTACGTATCACCATGGGCCTATGTTCTCTAGATAGGCACATATTTTCTGGATAAAAGACAGCTACGTGCTTTCCCAAAAATCTTTTTCCATTCATTTCATTGCGGCCTTTTATAGCACAATCAATATCAGCAAACTCCAAAAATACCTGCAAGTACAGAGAAGTTGTTACAGCCACGGTTTCATATTACTACTCAAAAGCAAATCACTTTTGTAAGCTATACCCACAACTTAGAACGTATTTTATGTTTTTATTTTCAATAAAAACAAAATAAGCTTGAAAATGTGTTTGGTTGAGTTTTACATAGTGTTTGGTTGGAGGGAAATGGAGGGGAGGGGAGAGATTATTTTAAATTTTATCTGTTTGGTTTAATATTTTGAAGGGGAGTGGAGGGGAGCAAAATCCCTCCTAAGCCAATTTTAACTCCCCTCCAAAAGTGGGGGGATTTGGAGGGGATGGGAAGAGAGTTAAAATATTTTAAGAAATGAGACTAAAATATCCTTCACAATTTTTTAAAATCCAGAATTGCCCTTGGTATTTTAGGTTAGATTTACTTTCTATATGCGACTAGAATTACCTCTGCTGGTTTGCCATTGACGCCATTCCCCAGCTGTTGTAGCTTCTTGACAACTCTCTGCGGTGTTCTTATCGTCTCTCTGCGGCTGAAGCTGTTTGCTTTTGCATCCAGGTAAGCTGTTTGCTATTTCCTATCGTCTCTCTATACTTCAAGCTCCAAAGTATGTTGTCATTATGCAAATTGAGTATTTTTGAAAAACTAGCAGAGCCATCCAGCAACTAAAGAAACCCATTCTGAAATCCAATGGTACCCAACTCGAACCCATTTGACCTTTTCAACTAAATCTCAGCAAATTATATTTACTCCTTGTTTGGTTTCCTGGAAAATCATGTCAAAGGGAGATTATGTCTGCATTTTCTCGGGTAAATGCATTGCTTTGGCTTTGAAATGGGTTTTCAAAGATTTAGATATGGGCATCCTTTCATATTTTCACAGTTGCATTGCTTGATGCACTCGGGAGATAATTTTTTTGAACCTGAACTCTATTTTATGAACTTGTTTGTATTTTTTTCTCATTCTTTTATGTGTTTGATTAATATATTTCTTTTTATAACATTAGCACATTTGTTTAGTGCTGTATTTTATTTTTTCCTGTAAGTGTAGTTAATTGATATAAGATTGATGGAAATTGGAAAGTAACAAATAACCCTTTATGTGGATTATTATGCTGTTGATAATTTGATCATCTGTCAAATTTTCACTTTCTATTATGGGTATGAATTAGATTGTCATCTTATATTATTAAGATATTTTGCTGCTCTTAACCAGTATGTATTATCCCAGCCCATGAAATGGGTATAGCATTTACTGTGCTTGTTCACATTTATAGTTGCTGTATTTTAATTTTGTAAATGTTTTATTGTGTTAGATGGATCATCAAGCTTGGAAAATAACACTCACTAGATGGTTTGATTTGCGCCGAAGAGCTATAGCTCAGCTCATATGTGCTGTTGTTTATTATTATGTTAATCGGATGTCTCGTAAGAGAAAAATTAGCTATAGTATGAGCTCCGAGAGAGAAAGGGTGCGTGAAGAAATAATGGGTCGGATTAGTAGTAGTGAAACTAGTAGAAATATATTAAGAATGGGTCCTCAAGCTTTCTTAACCTTGTGTGGTATGTTAGAAAGAGAGGCTGGCTTACGACCCACACGATGGTCAAGTGTGGAAGAACAAGTTGCGAAATCAATTTACATATTAACACATAATGCTAAAAATCGTGAAGTAAACTTTTGGTTTCGTCGTTCTGGCGAGACGATTAGTTGTCATCTCCATCAAGTGTTGAGAGCTATCCTTGAATTGGAAGAAAAATTTCTTGTACAACCCGATGGCTCAGCAGTCCCTCCTGAAATATATGGTAGTAGTAGATTCTACCCATATTTTAAGGTAAATTTTTATCATTAAATTGCTATACACTCAAACATTAGCATGATACACTTAGATTATATTAATATAAAAATGTTGTGTCAGGATTGTGTTGGTGCCATAGATGGGACACATATACGTGTTAAAGTATCTCCTAGAGATGCTCCCCGATATCGTGGTAGGAAAGACTACCCGACACAAAATGTGTTAGCAGCGTGCACATTTGATTTAATGTTTACTTATGTGCTCCCTAGATGGGAAGGCACTCCATCTGACTCAAGAATTATAAAGAATGCATTAAGACGAGAAGATAGGCTTAAAATTCCTCAAGGTAATCAAGACCTCATAATACATTGAAATTATTCATTTGTTTATTTTCAAGCTACCACATTGATTATTTACCTTGATTATAGGGAAATATTACCTTGTCGATGCTGGCTTCATGTTGACAAGTGGACTGATTACACCTTATAGAGGAGTTCGATATCATTTGAAAGAATATTCTGCAAGAAATCCACCACAAAATCATAGAGAATTATTTAATCTTCGACATGCATCATTACGCAATGCAATTGAAAGAGCCTTTGGTGTATTAAAAAAAAGATTTGAGATTTTATCTAATTCAACAGAGCCTACTTATGGAGTCAAAGCTCAAAAACTAATCATTATAGCATGTTGCATTCTTCATAATTATCTAATGAGCATAGACCCAGATGAAGACCTTATAGCTGAAGTAGATGCTGAACTTGCAAATCAAAATGTATCTCACGACAATTATCAAGCTCCAAGAAGCGATAATGAGGAGGTTGCTCATGGTGAGCTTATAAGGGATAGTTTAGCAAATCAAATGTGGACAGATTATCAAATTGATCATTTGGGCTGAATGGTTTGCACTTGTATTTGTTGTTCTTATGTTTATTTTACCTTGTTGTATGTTGCCTTTCCTTTGAGTTTGAAGTTTGAAGCATATGATTTAGTACTGGTTTGTTGTAATGTTGATTTTGTTGAAATGAAACATGTTGTCTTCATTATTACAATATTATTTGTTCACTATCTCATTTTATTAATTTGGTTATGCTATAATTGATAAATATCACAGTATGGCACCCAAAAAGCAATTATCGACAAACAGTGGTAGGGAAATCTTGAACTGGACAAGAGGTATGGATGATGCTCTTATTGATGCTTTCATGCATGAATATGAAAAAGGTAACAAAGTTAATGGTACCTTCACTAGCGCTGCATATGAAAATATCGTGAATGAACTAAATGCATTGTTTGGGAAGAAAATTGACAAGGAGAAGGTAAAAAATCGTTGGAAAACATTGAAAAAAACTTTTCAGATGTTTACGATATTTTTAAAAATGGAATGAGTGGGTTTGCTTGGAACCCATTGACTCATTTATGGAATGCTGAGCCAGAAGTCTGGGATGCTCTAATTCAGGTAACAGTCTTAAATCTTGTATTTTCTAATATATCATTTTTGAATAATGTGCTAACTTTTGTGAAACTTACCTTTTTTCAGTCAAAACCCAAAGCAGCATCTTGGAAAAATACCCCACTTCCAAATTATGAGAAGATGGTGAAACTTTATGGGAATGATCGAGCTACTGGAGAGGACGCTGAAACTGCATCTGAGATGAGAAAACGAGGACACTCAGCCACCGAACAAGACTTCATCGAATCTATTGATGACCTCGATAATCTCATCTATCGAAATGAGGTGACATTGGAGAACTTTGATGCTCCGGCTGATGATGGTAATGATACTAGCTTTAATTTCTCAGCTCATGATATGCAATCACAAGATCCTTCTCCTACAGCAAGTAGTGGTAGCAAAAGGAAGAAATCCAAAGTGGCTAGCAACAAAGAGAAAGACATTGGTGTAGATGAACTTAAAGGGGCAATGCACGAGGTTGCAGAGGCATTAAGAGATGGGAATGCTGCAATAAGAGAAGGGACTGCTGCAATAAGAGAAGCAAATGCCATAATGAGAGAACACCATAACTCCAAGCTGCCTCCAATTTCAGGGGATGAAGTCTGGAATTTAATCAAAGAATGTGGATATGATGCAAACACATTGCCTCAGATCTTTTGCTCTCTAATGAAAGATCTTGACAAACTTCGAACAATTCTTGAATGTCCAGTTGAAGCACGCAAGGCGGTGATCATGCAAATGGTCTTTGGTTCATCGGATCCGCCTTATTGAACATTTTGTTGATATTTTGTCATATTTTGTTGTTACTGAGTTTAATTAGTATTGTGAGAAAGCAATCAACTTTTGGTGACCCTTTTGTGGTACTGTTATTAGGAGTTGATGTGCTGTTATTTGGAGTTAATGTGCATTGTAAATACCCTTTTATTTTGACAGCTGCTAAATTATGCAGTATTTTTTTGACTGCAAAACAATGCAGTATTTTGTTGTTTGGATTATATTTTATAGTGATCAATCTGATTGAACTTATTCTGCTTGTCCACTATAACCATGCTTTGATATTGTATTTTGATTATAAGGTGGTCATCTTTATTGAAGAATTGATTCTCAAGTTCAAAAGTATCTTTACAGCACTTAAGTCTTCCAGATAAGCATTTCCCGATTGCCTATGCAGTGAGATTGAATGCATTTGGGTTTGGACACTATTATTTAGCTAAGAAATACAAGTTCAGTAACCACTTTGTGATTTGTAATATAAAGATCAATTGCATATTTTTTTTTTCCATCAAGCTCACAATATCCTGGTGCTTACGACTGGTGAACATATATTTCTTTGGTTAGGAGTGGCTAAAGTAAGATATCATTATATGAGTCATTAAAACCTTTGTTAAATTCACAAGACAGTGCCTATAGGCTAAAGTTTAAACATCCTCCTCTTGCCCCATGCCAATTACAATTCATCAAAGATACTATAGTTTAAGTATGGCAGATTGAACAAACTTCAAGTAGGAAGCAGGATATTGAATCATTGATGCTGAACTTACACCCCATTCAAACAAAACTAATAATTAATAATATTAAAAAAATGAAAAGAACCAATCTCATGCCCTTGAGATTTATTTCAAGGCAAACAATGATAAATATACTTAAAAATCGATAGTACGACTGGTATTGGTCTTCCCCTGTAAAGAAGTGATTCTTCTTAATTTGCAATTTCATGTTTGCTCCATATGCTGTATTAACTTGACAGCACGTCACTCCAGAGTCCAGCCAACCAAATCCAAGCATGGCACCTGCAATCTGTCCCTTCCTTTGAGTTCGGTGGCTACATAGTCACTTGAGCCACACCTTGTGCTTGGCATTGGTGGCTAACAGGCTTAACGCTTAGGAGTTATCATGAAGTATACATGGTAGGGGATGTGGTGCAAATCAGCCAAACAATAATTATCTCCAACAAGATATTTATTTTTGGACAACCTTTCTTTATAAACATCAAGAACCTTCTCAAGACTCGATAATTTGCTCATTAGGAGGTAACCCATATATGGGATTAACTATTATCTGGTTGATGATGGTAGAAATAGGGACATCGAATTGGTGAGCCTTCACTTCCATCCAAGTATTTACACTGGCAGATTCTATAAAGTTGTTTTCTTGCCAAATAACGGTTAATTGCCCTTGATGCTGGCCATGGCAAACATATTATAGAAGCATTCATATGGGAAAATCAATTTTGATAAAAGCTAATCTTTCGTTGCAGAATGTTTTATTATAACAAAAATGGTTCAAAGATAATCTCACCAATGAGACTGATGTCACCATCCTCCTAGGTGTTGTGGGAATAAGAAGATGGAAAGAAAGCTTTCTAGGAGGAGACGTGTATTTGTGCAGATTGAAACTGAATGTAAATTTTAATTCTAATATAATATAAAAGGGTATAAAAGTAATTTTATTTTAAAATCCCTCCCCTCCCCTTGTGAACCAAACAAGGAGAAAGTTATTTTTCCTCCCCCCTCCCCTTATCTAACCAAACAGACTATATAATTAAAATCCCTTCCCTCCCCTCCCCTCCCTTCCATTAAAATCCCTCCCCTCCCCTCCCCTCCCCTCATTTGAACCAAACAGTGCATTAATGAAAATGTGCCAAATCTAAAAACAACAAATAATACTTTTCATCATTTCTTTATCAAAATTTCAAAAATAGGAAACGTGAAGTTGAAAATGCAATGACAAATTTGTAATTATAATAAAAACTATATCAACCAAACATGTTTTCTAAAATTTGGAAATCTGAAAATTAAAATAATTTCCAAGAAATAAAAATAGAAAACAAGAACAGAAAATGTTTTTTTCAAACCACACAAAAGCGTCTAATATTTTCATTTTCCATGAGTAGTTTTTAACGGATCCTCACATATTCCTCTTTGGCTTTAGAAACTACTATCATTTCCAATAACTACAGCACTGGCAAAAAAACTCCATGTACCTTAACTTACTTAACAGAAAAATAGGAAAACAATAAACAAATGAAGAATTATAACTGGAGAAGGGAGACTGAGCACGTGAACAAAATTTTTCAACAGACTAGGTCCAGAGTCCATACTGTTCCAAACTCAGGTAGAAGCTCACCATCTGGTCCTAGAATAGGGACCGTTATCTTTTGTAGAGTACTACCAAATTTCAAAAACAAAGAGTGAAATATTCTGAATATGCAATGAAACAAGTACAGGTGAACAAAGATGGAAGGCTATGGAAGCTTCAGTCTATAAGTTAGGCCTCATTCTTTATAGGAGAATGTGGGACTATAAATGTTTATAAAACTAATAAATAACACAGAGAAATAATATAATGCATTATAGTTTCCAGTGAAAGATTGTTGAAGTGTGACAATATTCTGGTCATGATGTCAAGCCGATTCCAAAGAAAGATTTAGATATGGACACTACAATTTGCAGACATTAAAACTTCTGCATCAAAACAATATGATGAGAAATTTGCCTCTCGCAAGTAATTAAAGATACATGTGAAAATAGTCAAAAATCCAACAAAAAAAAAACCAACAAAGATAGGCAAAATAAATCAGTAATTATCATAATTGGAATCATCAAATTTCATACGTTGATGACAAAACCTTATGAATGTATCCTTATCTCCAAGCACACCATCAGGAAATATGTTATCTAAACAGATCACATTTGTTGCCACTGATGGTGGTTTTATAAAAAGTTCCTACAAAAATATAGCACTTAGGATTTAAAACTAAATTTGAATAATTTTAATTCAAAATATCTCATCAGAGCTACCTGGAAAGCGCTATTCTTTTCTGCATTCATTAGAGACATCATTAAGTTAGGAAGAGACTGCGGCGGGTTTGGAGGTTGATTTGCTCTTCTAACATCCAGATTCTTATCACCCACTTTTCACCCATTGAGAATTGAACATGCAGAATCCGTAACAGAAATGTCTACGTAAATGCAATATGCAATCCTATTGATCCTCCTGTTCGTCTATCTTTCATTAGATAGAAGAAGTGAAGAGGATCAAGGCTTTTATCCTCCAAAATAATCTTGATCTTTTGTTTTTTAAGCCGACGAGGAATGTTGGACACACATATACAATTAGGATCATCAAATTTACCTCTCGACTCATGCATCTCTTCATAAAATCCAGCAAATTTCATGGTTGGATTAGGTTGTCTTGGACTTAGGGTATCAAATAAACGAGGATTATATGCAGTAGGTCTCCTGACCGTAAGAGACATTCCCTAAAGTTATAAGTTGACAATGAAATAGAATTCATTCAGATTACTCTCAAAACAAAAAATAAGGATCCCATGCTTTGAGTTATAGTTAGAAGGGAAAAAAACATACATTATAAAAAATCCTATTTATAGCCATTGCAATGCTAGCATCCTCAAATGAACTCATCTTCAGGACGACATAGCTCTTGTCACGGCTAATGCAAACTTTGACCACTGGATTACCTTCACACACACAATAAATTAAATCAATCCCAACAATGATGAGGCAGCCCAAAATATCACCGACCTGACATAAATAATTTAATATCTTATACATACCATATCTAGCATCGCTCATGCCGGTAACCATAACCTTATTGAAGAAAGTAGCAATTGACTGCAGTATAACATGCAAAAGATCACAAGCAAAATTAAAAGCCAAAATTATGACATGCAAAACCATCTCAAAAAATTTGTCCGACTCTGTTCTCAACTTGATTATATGTCAGTAACAGCTAGAAATAGTGGGACATATTAGAATTGCTTCCTGAACTCACAAAAATCACAAGCATAAGAAGTAAAGAAGTAAAGAGTAAGTGAAGAGTTTGCAGTAACAAACTCTACAAAACTTGATCATATGATGAAACATGCAAAACTATTTGGCAAATAGGTTACTTTGCTGTTAACTAAACTTGCTTATCTATTCTCATTCAAAGGTTCAAAGGGAAGATCATTCTGAGCAATTCTATTAAACTATTTTGTGCATTAGAAAATAAGAACCAGAACACAGACAAAAACAAATGAATGATAAACTATACCAGCCTATCATGGAAAATTCTAGAACACCTATTTCATACAATAGTTACAAATATCCAAAAACCACTAGAAAGGGAACACATAAGATTCAAGACCAATAATCACACATTTATAATACAGACGTCAAGTTAAAGCCCAGTACCTGCTCGTTGACTCTAGCAAGGAACCCCCAAACTACCACCGTCTTAGCAAGTTCAATGTCCTGCAGTATGTATGGTACATCACAAAAGGGCCAAAATTAGGAAAAGTAATGCTAAAGGGAAAGAAAGAAATAAATAAATAAAGAAACCCTCATTTCAATGAAAAGCCTATGTTAGCAGTTTTGTCAGAGCCTGAACTGGCTTGAAATGGATAGCACTAAATGGATGCAACTTGAAAAAGACAGAAACAAGAAGATAATGAAATTAATAAAAACCTCATGAATAATGAAGAAAGAAAGAAAGAAACCTTTGGCTTAGCCGGTGGAAATATGTTTTGAAAAAATCTAGTAATTGTAGCATTTTCCCCAGTAATCTGACCTGCAAACATAGTACATTGCATCTTAGAATGACTACTATTATATAAGTATCAAATGACTCCATTTGCTCCAGTTTCCATGAGGTTAAGCTTAATCTAACCTCATTCCATATAATATATCAATTAGATTAAAGGAAAATCGTAATTTGTAAACAAGTTTTAGAGATAATATTTGCAAATCTGCCAAAGTAGACAGTAGCTTCCAGTTAAAGAGAAACAAGACCAACCAAAAACCAGTGCATTGATTTCTCCATTGAAATAAAACCTACAGATGTCGGTTGTTCAAACCAATTGTCAGCAAACTAAGGTAAGAAGCCCAAACTGGCCTTTTTAGAACATAAGAAATAGAAACAAAACAGACAAACACCAAACAGATGACAAAAAAAAAATCCAAACAAACCATCTTTTAGTTCCAGAATTATTTCAGCAAGGAAAAATAAAGACAAAATAATACACCATGAGAAACCAGTTTTCAAAGAGCTATATATGCAGATAATAACTGAATGTAGTTGCCATGTTAACACCGTGCGGTTTGATATGATCTTTCCAATTCCATACTAGGACCAACAAAGAAAGAAGGCAGTTAAGATGGAAAGAAAAAAAAATCCCAAAATTTACAAGAGTAGATGTCCCTGCAACAGAACCTGGAGCTAACATTGAAGTACCAGGGGGAGGCATATCAACACCAATAGTCCTTCTTCTTTAAGTAAATAAAGTTAGTATTCTAATAATACATGCAAACATCCACATACAAATAAACATTTTACTGTAAGTAATATGAATAATGAACTTAAGATTTAAACCTTGCATCCTATAGACGTTATCCTTTCCTATCTAACTTCTAAACATTATTGCACATTTACTTCAGTGATATTTTCGATTATAAAAAACAAATGAAAAAGGATTAAAAAAGTCTCATCAGAGAAACATATTAATCGGGAGAAAGAGTCATTGTAAGTGACTGTCACTTTCATAGGATTGCAAAGCAGTAAAACTATAAGCCTGACATAATATATATATATATATATATATATATATATATATATATATATATATATGGCTCTTCCACTAATAACGGAAATGTATTGGTAATTTAATGATTCAAATTTTCAAAATTACTAAGCGCCTTATCAAAGCAATTAATTGAAGGAAAAATTGCAATAACCTCCCACAAGATATGGCCAAACTAGCGGGAACTCCCTCCTAGTTTCTAATATTACAATTGACTCTCTTATTGCTTGATGCTACATTACAAAAGTCTTCCCTGCCATTAGATAGAGTTACCTTTTATTGAAATATTCTATCTGTATTTGGGTCTTTTGTCCATATAAGGGTATCAGTATAATTATTCCATTTATATTATTTGTCTAATATTAAACTGAACAAAAATATTAATAACGAAAAAATAATTATTTGAGTGCAACTGCTCTCATGTAAATTATATATGTATCCACCAACTATTTTAATTAATTTCCAAAACGGCTGTCACATCACGTGCATTATGTGTCGGTGCATATCTATAAACTGAATGCTAAGCATGACTAACCTCTTTGAGAGTGTATCTGTGTCAGAACGCGACCTCGACCTATGCTCGTATCTACCCGTTGACCGTGAACTGGACTGAGATCGGGACCTGCGCCTATGCCTTTCCTCTCTATCACAATCCCTTCGTCTGTACCATCAAACAAATTTAGATAAAAATTGAAAAAGTAAATGAATAGAAAACAATTAATTGAAAATACAGACACTGTGATGCGAATAAGAAAAAACAAGGAGCAAGAGTCAGGAAGAAGAAAATATGGGCACGTGACTATCAATTCAACTAAGAAAAGCTGAGTTAGCATAGGAGCTGACGTGTCCAAAATCTGTTACAACTATAGGAAGTTGTTATGTTTCTGTTATTAGATTATTACTTCTTGTTAGCTTCCTGTAGAAAGAAGATTGAGCAGATATATGGGCATTGAAAAGATTTGTAATAAGTGGATCCTTAGAGTTTTTCTTCCTGTACTCGAAAGAAGAAAAGTTATCCGTATCAATTCAATTTCGTCAGAGATTGATTCATAGGGTTTCCTTAACTCGAATAAGAGTGATTGGTTACTGAGGATACCAAATCGATTACATTCATTGTCTTTGTTCAACTAGTTGTATCATTTGGTCCTCTCGTTGACTTGAGAGGTTACCACGGCAGAGAGAACTCGCTTTTCTAGATTGGAGGAAGCTATTCGCGACGGGAAAGTAGGTACTGCCGAGTTGCTACAAAATCATCAAGGAAACACAACAGTGGCTGAAGACTCCAAGGCAGCTTTGAAGGAGCTTCGATAGAGCAAAAAGTTGGCTGAATATCAATCCCAATTTCAAGAATTGTCAACTAAGGTATTGTATGGATGGAGGAGTTTGGAGGGATGGAGGAGTTCGGAGGAAAATGGAGAAGATTTGTAATTTTTCATTTTAAATTTACATTCTCTTTATTTGATTATTTTTTTAAATGAGAGACTATCATGTAAACTTATAATCATACATTTTTTATTTTTATAAGTATTTTATAATTTTTTCAATTTAGAAATAAAAGATTACTCCTCCCCTCATTTTCTCTTCAAATTTCTCCAATCAGGTATGTTTGAATGAAGGAGTTTGAAAAAATTGGGAGGGGAAATTTTTCATTTTAAATAAACATTCTCTTTATTTTGTTTTTTTTTTAAATGAAGAAAGGGAGTTTGTGTGAAAGTGTTTTCATCTCAGCCATCAATCTACTACACCGCTGGGATATTCCACAGAACCACTTCATCCCAACGATCGCCTTCACCTAAAAATGGCAAGTACAGAAACAAAGACTTAAAGCATGTCTTTAGCTTGTACAAAGTAGTTGGTGTTTATGTTTTATAGTATCATTAGAGGTGTCATTGATTGTTAAAGAAAGGATCATTTAGTTTTGCATGAAGAGGGAAACTCAATATATTCTATTATTTTAATTTTTACACCGGTCATGATACATATTCTATTGTGTACACATATTTCAACCCATTATGTTTTGGGTTATATCTATTTTGTTGTTAAGTTTTTGTGGTTGCTTGGTTGTATTAGCCATTAAATTTGTCGCTAACATTAGAATTTGCTTTCTAGCGACGAAAAAATCCACCGCAATTTTTTTTAAAAAAAATTGGGCATTGCTCTTGTCCTATAATAGTGACGGTTTGCTTTAAATTAGCAACGAAAAATTCTATCTCTAATTAGTGATGGAAAATTTTGTTACTGAATAATTTAGCAACGCTTGTTTTAGCGACGAATACTATTTTGTTGCTAGTTCTGTAGCTGACAGCTTTAGCGACGAAAATGATGGTTATTAGTGACGGGAATTATTCCTTCACTAAAACATGTTTTTTAGTAGTGAAGCAACCATGAAAACATCTTTCCAAACAACCTCACTCATGAAACTTCTTTCGGTGTTCAAGTTGACAGAAATCAATCCTAGTTATTGCCAGAGTGAAAGGTCACTATATGGGAGGAGTCTACTAATCGTAGCCAATTTGACTAGCCAAGCGGCAATCACGACGAGCATGTGTCATGATTTCTTCATGAGCGTTACAACAAGGGCAAAGAGGGGAAGCACCAGTTCCCCTTTTGTTGCACCGATTATGTGTAAGAGGTGCACGCTAGTCAATAAATGACAAGTGAAAACCCACAAAGTAGAGATTTCGTGCGAGGGAACTTCGTTGTTGCCAGATAAATTTAAGATGATGTCATCTTTTGTGGATTTGGTGTTGAAGCTTGGCGTGGAACTTGAGGCTGCTAGCGTGGACAGTTTAAAAAAATTGATAATTTATTATTTGTGTTTTCAACAATCTATATTCCAAACAAATGAGAAAGATCTTGAGGTTGATACTCTAGACTCAATTAGTCCTATAAAAAATGATCCGAAGGTATAATGATTTATACTTAATGTCTCAACTCTTTATTTTTAGGTTGGTATCTCAAATATTGTCTTTTATTGCAGGATTGTGATTCTTAGGGAATTGTAGGTGTGACTGATGTTTGTCACATAACTCATGATAAGAGGAGTTGAAATGAATGCAATGCAGATACATATTTGGACAAAGACTTGGGACATTCAGCTAACAAGGTTAAGAAGGCAATAGACAAGTGGAAGAAGATTTTAAGAAAGAATTTTTTAATTTTAGCTGGCATATTCTAAGCTTTGCATTTTGCAATTCTGGGTTGAGGCTTTCTTGACAGCAAGTTCTGCTTAGAAGTTTTCATTATTAAACAATATCAATAAATTAGAATTACTTAGTTTTCAAGAAGAAATTACAAAGTCCAAGCAGTTTGATTTAAAAAAAATACAGAGCATTAACAAATATATATAATCACATATTCAACTCTATGATATATTAATAATAATTAAAAAAATTTACAATAATTAAGTATATTTTATTCTTATAGATTCGAGTTATATTTTGTCTTTTATAATTCATGTTATTATATTTAAAGTAAACATTCATTCTAATCTTTTAAAGATATATAGGTGACATGACATTGGTCTTCCCCATTTACAAATACATCAAATTGGTCCTCCAAAAATATATATGACATCAAATTGGTCATTGAATTTCACATTTTTAAAATCAAATTGGTATTTAAAGTGACATCAAATTAATACAAAATTAATAGCATTAATTATTATTGAAGGGTCAATTTGATGTAATTGATAAATAAAGTACCAATGTAATGTTGCATATATCTTTAGAGGATTAAAATAAATATTTACTCTTAAATTTATGAATACTAACATATTGACGACCAATTATATTTTTTTATTTTTGATTAAGATAAATAATAAAATAATAAAAATTATTTGAAATTAATTATAACTACAAAATGACAACTTCAGAGTGTTCGAAGGCAATCCTAACTGTAAAGCAAAGAATGTTTACAATTTTGTCTTTTTTTAATTTATTTTAAAATGAGAAATAATGACATTTAAAAAAAATAAAATTAGATACCAAAATAGAAAATTCTCTTTATAATAATATAGATATAGATATTATATATAAGTAATATTTAAATATTACATTTTCCAGCTTGACGCCACTTAATCCACGCGGACCGTAATCCGCATCGAAGTTGAGTGATTTTGCACAGGTGAATAGACTCATCCTCTTAGCCCAATAAATAATATAGACGTCTTAAAATCAAAGCCCGAACAATTAGCAATAACAATTTATTATACAACTAAAAAGCTTTCAGTACTAGCTAATTTTTGTGCCATTCAAGTATAAATGTTACCAAAATGATCCTGAAATAAATGTCATAAAGGAGCACATGAAACATAATAAATATATATTTGAATTAATGAAGATTGCAAATGCATACCTGACGCCTTCCATGGTATCCTCTAAGAATAGTAATTCGCTGAGGATGCCGCACTTTCAGTGCCACTTTCAGTGCCACAATGAGCTGGATAGAATAACTAATTAGTAGCTAAGATACATCTATGTCAATCCAAGGAAGATTAAGATACACAGATATTAACAAGCAAATGAATATCCATCTAATATCATCAACACTCCCCATCTCACAAAAAAGATAAAAATAGAAATAAAAATAAAGTCCTAAAGGAATGATAATTACAATTACAATTATTTACAAGTTAAATAAAGAATAAAACTAAATTATAAAATTTATAATTTTGGCTTAACTTGAAAATCTTCTTGTATAATGGGAAATTCAAAGTCAATTAATTCTTTAGAGAATGACGGTTAGTTGATTGATTTTAAATTTAGAAAAAAAGTAATTCATTTAAAAAGTTAAAATGAAAATGGCTAATCTGATTTTTTTAAAAAAAAAACATTTGATTTGAGTAAATGGATATATTTGTTAGCGGGCCATAAGTGAGAGAAATGGGATATAGCTGTGCCATAGAACCATCTAAAATATTTGGCGAAATTATATTTGATTCCTCTAGACCAACAAGTGAGTGCTAACTTATTCTAATTTTGAAGCAAATCTTAAGCAGGATGGAGCATGATACTGGGTCACAAACTAACCTCAAAATTAATCAACAAGTACTTGACACCCCGAAATCATTACACGTGAATTATTTTATTTTAAAATTTGAATCCTAAATAAGATCAAACATAATATAAGGTCAACGAGGATACATGACCGTACATGACCGTTAACGAAACAGTTCATCTTAAATAAGATCGAACATGACATAAGACCACCATACATGCCACTTCACAAGACCCATAACACAAAATGATTATTTGAATCATTGAATTAATCAAATTTGTTGTCTTCTTACCAATAAATAACTTTTGGTGACTAAAAGAAAACAAAATGAAATACAATTTTTCAAACACAATGTTTAAGATATAGTAAGATGAGAATGGTGCGTCCCACACTAACGAAAACTCAAGATTCCAATTATCACTATCACCAACTTCTCTATTTCGTTTTCTTTCATTCTACAAAAAAATAAAAATAAAAATTCAACATATTCAGGCCCGTTAATAAAGGAAAGAAGATTGGTACACTTTATACCAGATTAAAACAATTCGCCTATTGGTATGAATAAGGATGTATAACATTGTTTAAATGAGGGTGCGTTTGTTCTCAGTTCCATTATTCTATTACTAAACTGAGGGTGCATTTATTCTTAAAGTTTAATTTTCATTCTAGTGTAAATTTTCTTTAAAATGTCATCCAATTATGTGTTGTTAAATCATTAAAAGAGTTTGACTATCACAACAACTATCTAGAAAGTGTAACTCTTTTAATGATGTGTCACACATAATTAAGTGACAATGTAAAAAAATTTCACATTGACAATGAATTAAAATTAAACCCTTATTCTTACCAAAACTTTAAAGGAAATAATACAAAATAAGGATAAATAAGTACGAAATGATGACTTTTTTTTTTTGTCTTTTTCTTTAAGGTGTCAAAATAAAGGGCTTCTCTATGAAAAAATAAAATAAAACCGAATGATCATGCATTTCCTTATCCACAACAGAGAATGAAGCAATTAAAGCATAAATACACAATCATGTTCTATGGTCCAAAGGAATTCTGCATTTTTACTTTTATAAATTATAACAGAAATTAAACGAGATATTGCATTGGCAGATAATTAAACCATAGCCTCTGAACAGCACAAGAAAGAAAAAGAAAAACACCGCAGTTTTAAATACAAAATGATACACAAAATATCATTCATCCACAAATCTCAAGTAACTAACAATCTTCAATGCCTCATATACATGCCCAGCATTTTTCACAATTTTGAATCAAACAACAAACCCAAACTTACCCAAGTATTCATGGCCCAAAGAACAAAAACTTATTAGGCCCTAAAGTAACAACTGTAACCTACATTAATTGGACCCATTTTCTCATACTCAACCTATGACAATTTCACAAACTAAAACTATTGAATGAGAAATACCAAGTGCTGGACCCAAATGCAAACAAACCATCACTAGACCAGATGCACCCGAAAGATAAAAACAAAAGGAAATTAGAATACCCAAACACAAGATGATAAAAACACGAATGACGCCAAAAAAACCCTAACCTGTGTTGCTAAAAGTTCCGTTAAAACCTTTCTGTTTTATGAAATAAAAGGTAGCTTACTAAGTAGCCAAATTGATAAGCATTACCATATATTTAGTTTGGTAAGTTAGGTTACTAAGTTGCAGCAATGCAAATCAATATAGGAGAAAATGATCCAGGGGTAGAAGAGAAAAATGTCCCTACCAAAAAGCTTGACAATAATGGAACCCACACAATAAAAATGTAACATAAGGAAAACCAAAAAAGATCTCATAAGCCAGTCATCCCAAAGCCTGTTCGTCACGACTGACAAAATTGTGAGGAGAGTGACAAGAGAAAAAATTAATTAAAAAAAAAGTCATCACCAATAGTTTATTGAATATAAAAAATAATTGACAAAACTTTTTAAAAGGATTTAAAATAAAAATAATTTGCGTAACCAAACAAGATTCGGGAATTAATTATGCATAGAAAAAGATAAACATTTAATCTCACTGTAGTCCTGATCACATCTGTTTTAATACTGTTACAATTTGTTATTTGTATAAATTTAAGTTACTAAACAAAATCTATTTTCCCTTTAAAAAAAAAAAGATAGTAAACAAAAGTCAAATATTTACAAACAAAACTAAATTACAAAAATTTATAAATTTGACTTGACTTGCAATCCTACGCATCTCCTAATATAATAGAAAATTCAAAGTCACGTAATTCTTTAAAAAAAACTGTATATTAGTTGATTTTAATTGCAAAAAAATATTCATTTGAATTAATTAATTTAAAAAAAAATTTGGTATGATTTAAGTGATTATATTTAAAATAAAAAACTTATTAACGCAGACTAAATGAGATGTAACATGGTACTAGGCCCACATAACCATCTTAAGATAATTAATCAATGATACTTGACCCTACAACACCACTACACGAATTATTTTATTTTTATTTTCAAAGCACGTATAGAACATGATACTAAACCCATAAAAAAAATTAGCCACTGTATACTTGACCCATTAAGACTATTAACGCGAGTTGATTAAATTGATGGAATTATTGAGCTTATTAATGGAATTCAGTTATTAAATGGAAGATTAAAATAAATGTTCAAACGAAAGGTAACCTATCGTATACTTCACAATTAGATGACCAAATGTACAAATTACCAAAAAAAACAATGTACTGCACTAAAGGATAAAAACGAAACTTTAAAAGAAACGAAATGACTAAATGAGATAAGAGGAGAATATACATGTATAAACCCAACGCGCTCTAAGATTTGAGAGTGTCTATCCACTAATCATTTCAAGCAAGAGAGAGAGAGAGAGAAAAGAAACATAAATTCCCTAACTGAAGATTTCTAATTTATTAAAACATGAAGACTTGAAACAGAAAACAAGAGAACCTGAGAGTTAAAACGAATGAGATGCATAAGCTAGCTTTATAACATTTATTTTCATGACACCATTGCAAAGCATAAATCAAACCAAACCAACACGGGGGCCAAAACTGACTTATTCTATTAGATATCACAAAAAAAAACACACAAACCCAAAGTTGATGACATCATTCTCAGTTTAGTATTATTGACATTAACAGGTCAAGGTTACGATCACAAAACAGACCAAATAAAATGAAAAAAGTGGAGATTAAAACCTAACCAAAAGATCACTATAGCAGGCAGATGTATAACCACAAAACTGAATTCAAACCAAATCTGGTATTAAGTTGCAAAGAGTTATGAATTGAAATTTTTACGTACAGTAGCCTCACATGTCATCTTTCAAATGCAACAAACAGTACATGAATTAAAGGTGTCTAGTTCCAAGTTATGAATAAAACACCACATGCTGCCAAGCAAGGGAAATATGCAGAAAAACAAATGACTTTGACAAGATTCTGGTACCAATTGGCAAGGATCTTAAATCTGAGATTTTTATAGTTGAAAGCCCTTTGTCATAGGGTTTTAACAAAGAAAAAAAAAGGTTCTCAATTCTGATATTTACAGCCCAAATAATCAACAAAAATATGACAGCTTCCAGTATCATAACAACATGTGACATTGTCACTCAAACCATTTTTCAATGCATTCTAAACAGCACATAGGTACTAACCCCCAATTAACAATCAGAAAGAACAAAGAAACACAGGCTGTGATCATCAAGATACTCATTTACAAATGAAGGACTAAACGCAACCCAAACACACCCATGGTAATAAGTAAGATGAAATTAGCACTTTATTCAACAGCCTATAACTAAAACATGGTAAGTTAAACAACCTATAAACTAAGAGAAAGAAAACAGAAGATGACAGAAAATCTATGGAGTAACTGAAACTCAGCAGAGCTGAAGTAATCTATAAGCTAAATATAAAGAAATATGATGATAACCAACATGCAGGGCAGCTGCAATGATTTAAGAATATCCAAATGTCAAACTTTGCAGAATACCAAGACCCAAAGGGTTGGGCAAAGCACGAAACACGACTGAATGGGACTTGAGTTATCTCTTATTCTGATGCATGGAAGCAGAACCATTAAGCCCAAAACCACAAAAAATCAATATCTAATTTCAAATCACCTTACATTTCATAGCAACAGGTCTAACTCAACGTTTCACAGCAAGTCAAATATTAACAGAAGACTCTTTAGACCATTAGTAAAAAAAAAAAAAAAACAAAAGCAATGGACTTCTTATCAAGACAGATTACAATTTCATAACATAAAATAATAATAATAATAATAAAGAGACCCTCCTAGTTCATGAACTCAATAGCAGAATAAACAGTACCACATAATACAAAGTTTCACATAAAGAAATAAGATCCCAACATTCTGCAGTCTAATAAATTGACAATATACAATCCGTATCATTGTTCAAGTAAAAAAAAAATAAGGGAAATGGGTTCTGTAGGTTACCAAGGTATGGTTCTGCAGTCAGAGAGGTTCCTTCCCCTTTTCCCTTGATTCTGCTTCAACTCCTCCCCTCTACTCTCTCTTTACGCAAAAGGAAAACACACCAAAGACTCCTACTAAAAGTCTTGCGCTCCCTATTTATAGAATGACCTCCCTACTCTCCAAATCCTCTCTGCTCACTATCAGGTGAAAACGAAATCACAGTCATCAAGTCCACGCTCCGTGGAGAGCCTGCCAGCTAAGCTCCTCCAGGTACTACTCTGTCCACGTCAGCGCATATGCAACACAGAGGAACCAAGCCTTTACCCTTGACCATTGGAGAAATCCTTATCTTTCACGATTTGGGTGACCGAAGCGCGTGCGAACCAACTTTCCCCTGATTGCTATCATCCTAGCTTCCAAACAAAAATCTTAGGGTGAAGTGTACGAAATTCAAAGGAAAACCCCATGCCCTACGCGCGTAAAACGCACACCCCAAAACCCTCTTCTCTCTGCTGTGCGTAAGGGTAGCGAGTGATGATGAGAGTACTGACCAAGCGCGTGGACTAGAAATTTGCTCAGATTTGTAAGAGGTTGCTTTGTTAGGGAGAGGTTCATGGGTCGTGGATCTGATTCGGGTAATGAGTAAGAGATGGGTTTAGTGACATTGGATCTTGGCAGATTTTGGTTGCAGGTATGGTGATTTTATGGATATTGGTATTGGGTCTAATGAGTTATGGACTTGGATTTGGAATTTGGGTCTCAACAATTTTATTATTTTCTAAGTTTTTTATTTTTAAATTAGTTAACTATATAATTTATTTTTTTGGAATTTTCTAATTAATTAATTCTTTTAACTAAAAATTTCTTTTGATTTGATTTTTTTTTTAAATGTCACCTAGACAAAATAAGGTTTTGGCATTCTTCAATCAAAAGAAAACCCAACTGGCAAGAGGAAATATGTGAGACAGGAAAATCAACTAAAGCATTGATGCCTGAATTTGCCAAAAAGTCATATAGGCACTCCTTAACTTTTGACATACGAGCAAGATACGAAAGTTCTGCAGGCAGAGAAAATGCAACTATGTATCTTGGCAAAGAAATTGGTGTGGTGGTAGAGGAAATGCATGTAAGCCTTGCCTATGCCACGAAGCAGGCATCAAATAATTACATGTCATTCATTACCTGAAGACACACTAGCCCCAATTATGCCTCCTTCAAAAAGCAACCCCCCTGGGGTAAAGCCAGCACACCATTTGATCTTTTAGACTTTTGTTAAAACGAAATGACATTGTATTAGGCAGTTTGTGATCACGAGTAGTAGTTCTGTAAACCACCTGTTAACGACAGTTTTTAATAGCATGAAAATCAACGACTTCAAATCTAAAACCTCAATCACCCCAAATCAAAAAGAGAGAGATTCAACAGTCACAAAAATCAGGGAGCAAATTAGTTATTTGTAAAAACGTATCAAAGTATAATTTTCTTCACTGGGGATATCAATGATTGATTATTTTGTTTACTAAAATTGGTTGAATTTATAGCCCGTTATTGTCCATGTTATTTTGTGATTAAATTGGTTGAGAAATTACCTATGCATTGGGTTTGGACCCCATAGGTGTGCTGAATTACGTGTAAGGCTTACTAGCTTGGGTCTATAATGGGTAAAACTAATACTATTATTACCAAGTGGCTTTAATAACTTAAGAGGGATGTGAATTACATTTTTAATTTTTTTTTTCAAAACTTTAACTTGATTGCTTCAATGGTACTAATTAAATTGAATCAATAAGCTTAAGAGTGACATAGACTAATGATAGCAAACTCTCAACACAGAAATTGACAAGAAATGAGTTCAAAAAAATGAAGGCACTAAACAAGTTAAATAGTCAATACAAAGCTTGAAGGTAAAAGATAAGGGTTGAGAGAATGCAAATAAGATTTATATTGTTTCAATCACTTCTTGTGATCTACGTCCAATCTTCGAGATCATTCACCTGAGATTTTTACTATTCTTCAAGCTTCTAACTTGGGTGCTTGAGAAAACCCTTACAAGCTAGAGCACTCTTCACTAATTTAGGATCCTCTACCCTCTTTGTGCAAGAGTTTCACTCACAATGACAAGGGACACCTACCATTGTCTTCTTACAATAAATGTGATTAATGTTTGTAGATTATACTATCAAAAGAGCATATACACAAATTAAATTTCTAGGAGTAAATATGAATATCACAAGATAAGCACACAGAATGTGTTGCCAAGTGGCTTCAATAACTCAAGAGGAGGTGAATTGAGTTCTAAAAATTTTCACAAATTTTTCACAAGAGCATCAATGGTACTAATTTTATTGAATCAATAGTCTCCAGAGAGGTATGGACTAATGTAAATAACAACACCACACAAGTAAACTAGAGAACAACTTATCAAGATTGAAAGCACCAAGAAACAAGGTATAAAAGTAAAGCTTGAATAAATAAAGAGTGTAGGGAAGAGATAGTGCAAACAAGATTTATACTGGTTCAATCACTCCTTGTGATCTACGTCCAGTTCTCGAGATCGTCCACCCGAGATTTTCACTAAACTTCAAGCTTCTAACTTGGGTGCTTGAGAAACCATTACAAGAACATATCACTTTTCACTAGTTTGGGATCCTCCACCCTCTTTGTGCAAGAGTCTCACTCAATTACAACAAAGGACACCTACCCTTGGATTCTTACACGAAAAATAAGTGTTTGATACTCTCAAAAGAGCAGATATACAACTTGAAGAATGATGGGTAAAGAGATAATATCACTTAAAGCTCAATAACAGAATATTACTAGAATGCAGGGAGTTAATTGCTCTCAATAAATGATTTCAGAGTTGTTGTTATGTTCATTAACTCCCCAAGTGATAGGATAAATACTCCATAGCATATTAGAGCCGTTGGTGGTGGTTGATATTCATTAAATGCAAAAACTAGTCGTTATAAATGAGTTTCACGCAAGAGATATCCAGATATTTGAAGCTTGTATCCGGATATCCTAATTTCTGGGTTTAGCCAATAACAGGATATTCTGATATCTGATTGAGATATCCTGATATCCAAGCTCGTATCCTGATATTTGAATAAGATATCATGATATCTAAAAGTTGTATCCTGATATTAGAGAGGTGTTTTGGCTACTGGAGCGTGATATCCGGATATCACATTGTTGTATCCGGATATTTCAGAGTTGATTTGCCTTTGGAGACAAATATCTGGATACCAAAGGCTTGTATCATGATATTTGGCTTTTAGGACCCAAAATTTAAATTTCCAAGGAATGGTATGCGGATACAAAGACTTGTATCCGGATACAAGACCCTAAAATCTTAATTTTGGCTTTGCAAACAAGCAAGATTGAAGCCAAAACAATTTTCAAACAAATTGAAAGACATTTAGAGAAGTTTTTAAAACAACTTGCCACCAACACTTAGGTTTTAAAAAAAGTTTTCGTTTATGCTAATGGATACTTTAAAAGGTTCAAGATCTTTACACAATAAATAACTTTTTACCCTTTACAAAGAATCAAAGTCAAATAAAAAATCTTCAATAAAGCTTACACTTATTCTTCGTTGTGAGTCACTTCTTGTTATCATTAAAATCTTTTAAGCATAGTGAGTTCACATTCTCCCCCTTTTTGATGATGACAAGACAAGAACTTGATAAAGGGTTAGTGAGAAATAATTGCAATGATATTTGAGGGAAAATTGAGAAACTCCTTCTCAAGGTAATAAGGAAGAAACAAATTAAGTAAATCACAGTTTTACGCAGCTAGCTCTCCCTTTCTTATTCCTCCCCCTATCAATATTCATACTATATCATAAATCAGATAAGAACAGTTTTCTACCCTTTATCAATCTTTTTCTTTCTCCCCTTTTGGCATTATCAAAAAGAAAAGAGCAAACATACAAGATCAAAGATATAACCAGAAATCCAACATCATAATAATAACAACCAATGATCAGAAAAAGTCATAATGAACTCCATAATGCAAAGTATTTGCAAAATTTTAAACAGATGCATTTGCATAAGTTAAGTCATAATCCAAAAAAAAAAAAACAAAAGTACACTTTGGGTTAGCTTATCATCAAAATACTAAGCAAAAATAAAAGAGAAGACTCATCAACACTAAGTCTCATCTCCATCATCATCTGCATTTGCATCATGGCCACTCTCCAATGCACGCAATCTGGCTGTGATGTCAACTAGCTGAGAGTCAATGTGATCTAAACGGTCATCCATGGTGTTCATCCGACTATGCATCTCTTGGGTTGTGGTTTGCATAAAACCCTTCATCCAGTGAAAACCATCAAGAAGCTCACCGATGGCATGAGAGTAATCTGGTGGAGGCTACTGAGGCTCAACCAGGTTGTCTTCATTTGCTATATGCTCATCCATGGGCTCATCATCAGATTCAGACTCATCATCACCAATTCGAATCCAGTGCCCATTTACCTTCTTGGTTTTCATCCTTTTCAAATATTTCTCATTAATGATATGAGAAGGAAGTTCCGGAAGCGCTGCTTCTCCAACAACAAAGACCTTGAATTTCATCAAAATTTTAGTGATGAACATTGCATAGGGCAGAGAAGCGTGAGTTCTTCTCCTAGCTTTCAGCATGTGTTGCGTTATGTAAAATGGTCAGTTTATTCTCAACCTTGTGTTCATGGCCCATAAAAAAAAAACGTCTTCCTCAGTAATGACAGCAAGGTTAGTGCCTCTAGGAATCAGAGTATTTACCAAGACACAATGCAGTAACTTATTCTCTACAGAGAGATGCCCAGCTCCTATTCTTTTAGTAGGAAAGGGACATCCTTCCCTTAACAAGCTGCTTACAGCATCATTCCTATTAAAGGAACTCCAATGTCTCATATTTGTTCCATCAAAATCATCTTCATCATACTTTAAGCCAGTCAGTTCTTCTAAGATACTATATCTAAGCACAATTTTAATCCCTTTGACCTCAGAAGACAGAACATTATCCTCATATTTCAAATTGCAGTAGAAAACCTTAATTAAATCAGGATAATATAGTGTTGTAATGGTAGCAAGGTTCTTCAATTTCAGTTGAGTGAGCACATTGACAAAATTAAACGCTTTAGAGGTAAAGAAATCAAAGTCCAAGTACCTTGGCTCCACAATCTTTCTCAATTGAAAGGATGAGATGAAGGTTTCCATCTGTGCAGGAGTGCTGAATAATCTCTGAAGATCCAAGGTTGCGGGCTGAGGGTTTCTTCCACTGTGTTACTTCTTGGAAGCCCTTGCTCCTCTAGCACTTAATTCTGCCATGTATAAACGGTGGAATTTGGGGAAAAATGAAAGGAATGAGTGAAAATTGGTAAGGAATGGAATGGGTTGATCAATTTTGGGTGAGAATGAGGTTTTGGGTGGATTTGGGGAAGTGGGTGAGCGTGAGGTTGAGAGAGAATAGGGTTGGCTATGAAGAAATAGGGGAAAATGGGGCTGCTGCATTCTTAAATATACACAGGATATCCGGATACATGAGTGTGACATCCAGATCTCACGTTGCAGTTAAAAGGCATCCGTTGCCAAATATCCGGATATAAAGATGTGGTATCCGGATATCCCAATTAAGTGAAATAGCACATTTTGCCTTTAACTTCTAATATCCTGATACAGGACCTTGGTATCCGGATATCTCAGCATCATTTTGCTACTGACTTAAAATATCCGGATATGTCTTCATGGTATCCGGATATTGTCTTCATTCAAAAACATCCTTGAGCCACTAACTTGTAATATCCTGATATCTCCATCTGATATCCGGATACACCACGTACCCAACATCTTGCTTGAAGCTTCTGACTTCAAATATCCTGATAATTCCTCTTGATATCAGGATATCTATACCAGTAAAAAGAGGTTTAAGGCTTCACAAACTTGTCTTTAACATCATATTTGGGGGACTTAGCTTAGATGGAGTACCTGCAAAACAAATTTAGGGGACTCTCCGATGCCTAAGTCAGTACATGGTTTTTAAAAAATAATTTAAGCATTAATTTAAAACCATTCATGCACAATATATCAAAGATTTAAAGCAAGGTTTTAAATACAACTTTGATCAATCATTCCAAGTTCTCTTCTTATGAAAAATAAATTTCTTTTGCAAGTGGTTTGGTAATGATATCAGCAAGTTGTTTTGTTGTTTCCACAAATTCAAGCACATAATCTCTATTTTGCACATGATCTCTTATAAAGTGGTGCCTAATTTCAATATGCTTGGATCCAGAGTGCATTATAGGATTTTTAGTCAAGTTAATTGCACTAGTGTTATCACACCTTATAGGGATGTGATCAAGCTCAAATCCATAGTCTAAAAGTTGTTGCTTTATCCAAAGGATTTGAGCACAACAATTTCCAGCTGCAACATATTCAGCTTCAGCAGTAGATAATGCCACACTGTTTTGCTTCTTGCTATGCCAAGAGACAAGAGTACCTAGAAAATGACAAGTCCCACTAGTACTTTTTCTATCCATTTTGCACCCAGCAAAATCTGAATCGAAATAACCAACTAGACTACTTGAGGCACCCTTGGGGTACCACAAGCCCATTTGTTGAGTGCCTACTAGATACCTCAAGATTCTTTTAACAACACTTAAGTGTAATTCCTTAGGATTAGCTTGAAATCTAGCATACATGCACACACTAAACATGATATCTGGTCTACTTGCAGTAAGATAACGAAGTGAGCCAATCATACCTCTATATTTTGAAATTTCTATGGGCTTACCACCTTCATCTTTGTCCAATCGACAAGAGGTGCTCGTGGGAATGTCAAAAACCTTTGAACTTTTCATTTCGAATCTTTTGAGCAATTCCTTGTAGTATTTGGATTGGTTAATGAAGATGTCATCATTAGATTGCTTGATTTGTAATCCAAGAAAGAAGGTGAGCTCTCCCATCATAGACATCTCAAATTCATTTTGCATTATATTGGCAAACTCCTTACACAAAGATTCATTAGTAGTACAAAAAATGATATCATCTACATAGATTTGTACAAGGAGAATGTCATGCTTTCTATTTTTAATGAAAAGTGTAGTGTCAACCTTTCCTCTAATAAAACCATTTTCTAAAAGAAATTTGTTCAATCTTTCATACCAAGCTCTAGGAGCTTGTTTTAAGCCATACAATGCATTTTTAAGTTTAAAAACATGATTGGGCAGTTCATAATTTTCAAAACCAGGAAGTTGGTCAACATACACTTCTTCTTGAATAAAACCATTTAAAAAGGCACTTTTCACATCCATTTGATAAAGTTTAAAGTTTATGATGCAAGCATATGCAAGTAACATTCGAATAACTTCTAATCTAACAACCAGAGCATAGGTTTCTTCATAATCTATTCCTTCTTCTTTGATTATAACCTTTAGCTACTAGCCTAGCTTTATTTCTTGTAATTACTCCGGTTTCATCAAGTTTATTCCTAAAAACTCATTTGGTGCCAATAATGGGATGATTATTGGGTCTTGGAACAAGTTCCCAAACTTGGTTCCTCTCAAATTGATTTAATTCTTCTTGCATTGCCAAGATCCAATGTTCATCATTTATGGCCTCATCTATGTTTTTAAGTTCAACTTGGGAAACAAAAGCCAAATGATTGCATACATTTTTAATGGAGTTTCGAGTAATTACCTTTTGAGAGACATCTCCAATTACCAAGTCAAGTGGATGGTTTCTATTCGTTCTCTATTCTTTTGGTAAGTCATTGATTTGTTATTGGCCTTGTTGTGGGGAAGCAATCTCTCCTTGCTCTTCATTCTTGAGATTCTCCACTTTGTCATTCAAGTGAGTATTTGTCAAATATTCTGCAATATCATCAATAACATCTTCTCTTGGCCCAAAGAAGTTAGTTTCATCAAATACAACATGTATTGATTCCTTTATTGTCATTGTTCTTTTATTGTAGACTTTAAATGCTTTGCTAGTTGATAAATAGCCAAGGAATATACCCTCATCAGATTTTGCATCAAATTTGCCCAAGTTATCCTTTCCATTGTTTAAAACAAAGCATTTGCATCCAAAGACATGAAAGTGGGAAATGTTTGGTTTTCTTCCTTTGTAGAGTTCATAAGGAGTTTTCTTCAAAATAGGCCTTATTAGAGCCCTATTCATTACATAGCAAGCGGTGCTAACAGCATCGGCCCAAAAATATTTAGGAAGATTAGTTTCATTAAGCATAGTTCTAGCCATTTCTTCTAAACTTCGATTTTTCTTTTCTATAACTCCATTTTGTTGTGGAGTTCTAGGGGCTGAAAAGTTATGCTCAATGCCACTTTCATTACAAAAGGTTTCAAAATCTTGATTTTCAAATTCCCCACCATGATCACTTCTTATGGATACAATACTTAAGTTTTTCTCATTTTGAATTAACTTGGCAAGTTTTCTAAAAGCTTTGAAGGCCTCATTCTTATGAGCAAGAAATAATGTCCATGTAAACTTAGAATAATCATACACAATCACAAGTGCATAGTAATTTACACCAACGCTCATTGTTCTTGATGTTCCAAAAAGGTCCATGTGCAGAAGTTGTAAAGGTCTTGTGGTTGAAACAATATTTTTGCTTTTGAAATAGACCTTTACTTGTTTTCCTTTTTGGCATGCATCACAAAGTTTATCTTTTTCAAAATGAAGCTTTGGGAGCCCAATTACTAAGTCTTTGGAGATTAGTTTATTTAAATGATCCATGTGAATGTGAGCAACTCTTCTATGCCATAACCAAGAATCATATTCCTTACTTACAAGACATTTAGCTTCATTGGAGGATATATCATCTAGGCTAATCATATAAATGTTATCCACCCTATGACCAACAAACTTGACTTGCTTATTATCTTTATCCTCAACTATGCAACAATTTGAATTAAAGATTACTCTATTATTTTTGTCACACAATTGACTAATGCTAAGCAAGTTATGTTTGAGTCCATCAACCAAGAAAACATTTTCAATAGAAGTTAAGGGAGTTTTACCAACTTTTCCAATGCCAAGGATTTTTCCTCTATTGTTGTCTCCAAAAGTGACATGTCCATGCTCCTTTGATGTGAAGAGGGAAAACTTTGTCTTATCTCTCATCATGTGCTTGGTGCAACCACTATCAAGATACCATTTTGAGCTCTTAGCCTTCAAGCACATCTATAAACATTTAAGTTTTGGTTTTAGGTACCCAAACTTTCTTGGATCCTTTGGTGTTAGTTTTAGGCAAGGTACCCTTAGGAACCCATATTTTCTTTTGCCCAAAATGAATATTTTTCCTTATTCTGCATGTGGATGCACTATGTCCCTTCTTGCCACACTGGAAATAATTATGAATGGACTACTTGACATTTTTGTAGAAACAAAGAAGTTTTTATAAAACTTTTGTTGAGTCTTGAGTTTGTATCCCAAACCGGCTTTGTCAAAAACACATCTTTGTTTTCCAAGCAAAATGTTTAGATTATCCCTTCCAAAAGTGAATTTTACAAGGATGTGTTCTTTAAGTCATCAATTTCTTTTTCCAAGATCAAACAAGAGGAACATGATGAGGATGATGAGGGAACATTTTTATGTGATATGCGAGTAGAGCAAGAAGAATTAGCATAGATCAATCTAAGAGTTTCATTTTCAATCTTTAGTTCTTCAACTTCATTGTTTAAGCAAGAAATTTAATTTTCTAGAGATAAAATTGATTTCTTTGAAGTTGAATGGACTACTTGACATTTTTGTAGAAACAAAGAAGTTTTTATAAAACTTTTGTTGAGTCTTGAGTTTGTATCCCAAACCGGCTTTGTCAAAAACACATCTTTGTTTTCCAAGCAAAATGTTTAGATTATCCCTTCCAAAAGTGAATTTTACAAGGATGTGTTCTTTAAGTCATCAATTTCTTTTTCCAAGATCAAACAAGAGGAACATGATGAGGATGATGAGGGAACATTTTTATGTGATATGCGAGTAGAGCAAGAAGAATTAGCATAGATCAATCTAAGAGTTTCATTTTCAATCTTTAGTTCTTCAACTTCATTGTTTAAGCAAGAAATTTAATTTTCTAGAGATAAAATTGATTTCTTTGAAGTTGAAACTAATTTAGCTAATTTCAAGGATTCCTCATGCAATTCCTCAAAAGCTTCTTGCAATTCATCATAAGTAGGTTGCAATTCAAGAGATTGAGATACTACCTCTAAGTCATCATTTGCCATGAGGCAAAAGTTTGCTTCCTCATCCTCGGAGTCATCCAATGAGCTCAAATCATTTTCTTCCCAAGCAATGTATGCTCTTCTTCCTTTCTTATCTTGTTTAGGCCTTCTTTCAAATCTTTCCACTTTCTTTTGATAGAGTGGACAATCCATCTTCATGTGGCCCGGCTTGCCACATTCAAAGCATGTTGGAGGTGTCGGATTTGAGCCATCTCCCTTCGTGAAGTTTTTCTTGGGAGGAATGGGTGGTTTTCTTCCATTGTTTTTCTTTTTAAGAAACTTCCCAAATTTTCTCACAAGAAGACTAAAGTTTTCTTCATTCATTTCAAGGTCTTCCATAGAGCCACCATCATCATCTTCATTTTCATTATGAGAGGAAGTGGCCTTGAGAGCAATTCCCTTCTTCTTCTTGTCAACGTCTTCATGTTCATTTAGTCTCACCAACTCCATTTCATGCTCTTGGAGCTTTCCAAAGAGAGTTGGAAGAGTTAAGGTGGACAAGTTTCTTGATTCGGAGATTGCAGTCACCTTGGGTTGTCATTCCCTACTCAAACATCTCAACACTTTGTTAATTAAATCTTCATTTGGAAATGTCTTCCCTAATGAGGCTAGATGATTAACTATATGAGTAAATCTCTTTTGCATATCTTGTATGCTTTCACCTTGATTCATTCTAAAAAGTTCATATTCATGTGTGAGAGTGTTGATTCTTGACCTCTTCACCTCACTAGTTCCTTCAAGAGTTAATTGAAGTGTATCCCACATTTCTTATGCAGTTTTGCAATTTGAAATGCGAAAGTACTCATCATACCCTAAGGCACTAGTGATAATGTTTTTGGCCTTAGCATTATATTGAACTTTCTTTTTATCTTCATTGGTCCATTCAGCTCTTGGTTTTGTGACCACATGACCTTCCTCTAATTTTGTAAGAACAAAAGCACCGTTTTCGACGGCATCCTAAATATTAAGATCAATTGATTCAATGAAAATTTTCATTCATTCTTTCCTATAAGTGTAACCAGTACCATTGAAAACTGGAGGTCTATTAATAGAAGCTCCTTTGGGTAAAACAAATTGAAAAGAAGTCATCTCCCATCTTGAAGCGGTTAAGCTCTTTATACAAGAGTTAAGCTCTGATACCACTTGTTGCCAAGTAGCTTCAATAACTTAAGAGGAGGGTGAATTGAGTTCTAAAAATTTTCACAAAATTTTCACAAAAGCTTCAATGGTACTAATTTTATTAAATCAATAGTCTCCAGAAATGTATGGACTAATGTAAATAACAACACCACACAAGCAAACTAGAGAACAACTTATCAAGATTGAAAGCACAAAGAAACAAGATATAAAAGTAAAGCTTGAATAAATAAAGAGTGTAGGGAAGAGATAGTGCAAACAAGATTTATACTGGTTCAATCACTCCTTGTGATCTACGTCCAGTCCTCGAGATCGTCCACCCGAGATTTCCACTAAACTTCAAGCTTCTAACTTGGGTGCTTGAGAAACCCTTACAAGAACAGAGCACTCTTCACTAGTTTGGGATCCTCCACCCTCTTTGTGCAAGAGTGACAAGAGGTTGTCGAGACCCGTCAAATAATAAAAATTACCAATTCACAAACTAATTTGTAGTATAGAGAATGAACCGAATCGTCTCTCAAGGATCTAAAAAGAACAAAGATTTAATCAAATCAAGATAATTAAAATGGGGGGTTTTGTTGTTGATTAACAATATTGATAAAAATACAAGACTTAAAGTTGAAAACAAATCTAAAGAAACAACTAATCCAAGGAAATTTACCGATCTTGAGTTTAACTCATCATTGATTACTAGGAATTCACTTAATTGCTAACCATGTTCTTGGCCTTATATCACATCAAGAAGCCTTAACATGATCCAAGAATTCTCTATTAGATAAGCATCTAGGATTTGATTAACCAAGGTTAGATAAAGTAAGCATCATCCAACATAGATTAACTTAAGATCTAGAATTTAACCAAGCTAAACAATCTATCAAAAAGCTTTAATAAATTGTTTATTCTATGTGATCCTCTTGAATACATGATAATAAAACTATTATCACATAAACATCCAAATCCAATTAAGTAATTCAATCTAGATCAAAATTAAAAGAGGAAGAAGAGAAACTTGAATAACAATTAAGCAATATGAATAAGTAAAACAAGATCTCCAAATTAAACATCAAGATGGCTAATCCCTTGGATTGATTATGAGAGCCTAGCCTTCCATGGATGGGAAGGAAGAACTCAGAAATAAAAGAACAAAAACGAAATTCTAAAGAGAATGAAGAAGAAGAGAAAGAAAACTCTCACAAATACTCAAACTTTCCTCAAACTTACTTAAAATTGAATGATTCTAATACAAAGAGGTTAGCTCTATTTATACTAATCTTAGAAGCCAATTTGTACATGTACATAATCTGAATACAAGCTATAAAAATATGAAAATTGTCAAATATGGAAGCTTGATGCATGATTGGTGGGTTGGTGTATGGTAGGTGGGATGGTGTATGGTTGGTGGCTTTTAGTCAACAACTCTTATCCGACTTCTGGCTTCATTTTCATCACCTAGACGGTGCATTTTGGCTTGAAGGTCTTCATGAAAGTTGTCTCCTTGAAATTTTGCAATTTGAATCATGCCATTTGGACATTTAGAACTCCAGATATGCCAAAAACACTGAACCTACCTCATGTTAGGTTGGCAGAACGTGTTTCCAAATTCAAACCAACTTGTAGCTTCATTATCATGCCTAAAACGACATCTATTAACTAAATGGTCTTCAGTGAAGTTGGAGATATGGGTTTTATCTTTCCAATGGCCAAGTTTCAGCCCAAGAGGAGGCCTATAAATCACTATGTAGTCCAATATGTGCACATTACCCAGATTTTCCTGACAGCAAACCCACTCTGTGTTGCAAGGATGTTTTGGACCCTTAGAAATCTGATCCAGCTCTTGAGTTCTTCATGAAACTTGTAGAACATTATCTTAGCTTTCCAAAGACACCAAGATCACCTCAATTGGATCACTAAGTCCCAAGTTATGGGATAATCAAGGAAGAAATGTCAAAATGCATCAAAATCCGATAATTATCCAATATTTACATTAAAACCCAATGAAGCCCAACAACATTAAACTCATCTAAAATACTAATATTGGGCACAATAAATATCTAATAAAGCCTAATATAAAGCTAACATAAGTGTCTTAAATTTGATTGATCAAAGAGCCTCACTCAATTACAACAAGGGACACCTACCCTTGGATTCTTACACGAAAAATAAGTGTTTGATACTCTCAAAAGAGCAGATATACAACTTGAAGAATAATGGAAGAGATAATATCACTTAAAGCTCAATAACAGAGTATTACTAGAATGCAGGGAGTTAATTGCTCTCAATAAATGATTTCAGAGTTGTTGTTATGTTCATTAACTCTCCAAGTGATAGGATAAATACTCTATAGCATATTAGAGTCGTTGGTGCTGGTTGATATTCATTAAATGCAAAAACTAGTCGTTATAAATGAGTTTCACGCAAGAGATATCTAGATATTTAAACCTTGTATCCAGATATCCTAATTTCTGGGTTTAGCCAAGAACAGGATATTCTGATATCTGATTGAGATATCCTGATATCCAAGCTCGTATCCTGATATTTGAATCAACTTGCCACCAACACTTAGGTTTTGAAAAAAGTTTTCTTTTATGCTAATGAATACTTTAAAAGGTTCAAGAGCTTTAAGCAATAAATAACTTTTTACCCTTTACAAAGAATCAAAGTCAAAAGAAAAATCTTCAATAAAGCTTAGACTTGTTCTTCGTTGTGAGTCACTTCTTGTAATCATCAAAATCCTTTAAGCATAGTGAGTTCACAAAATGTAGTAGTAAGAACTTAATGATCAATAAATGTTCTTAGAGGTAGGTTAGATCCTTGTGTCATAAAGTGTTCTAAGTCTTGCATTTATATGCCAAGAGTAAATAGAGTCATTAAGAGTGATTATGGATCATTAAATGAAGAAAACTAGCCATTATTTTTGTTTTCTGTCCAAAGAGAAGTATTTGAATACTTGATATGGGTATTCGAATACATATTTTTCCCCAATTCTGAAGTATTTTTATTTTATTTAAGTGAATTCATTAAAACAATTTATGGAACCCCTATAAGTTGTTTTTGGCTTATTTTCATTAGCTAAAAATTCAAACTTATGAAAATAAGCGTTTACGAAAGATGAAAATAGCTTAGGTGTTGGTTGTTTTTATGATAATTTTTCACAAAATTAACATTAAGAAATGGACACAATTTATATCATATTCTTCAAATGCACGATATTTATTTTAACAGGTTTATGAAAAGCGCTTCTCGAAGTGTTTATTTAAACTTTATTTAACTTATTTTAGATAGCGTTTATGATAATAAAACTTATTAAATAAACTTTATTCAAACAAGTACTTATATAAGATATTTATTCAAATAAAATCTTAGATTATATTTGAAATTAATTAAAAAAATTGATTTGATTTCATTTGATTTGAATTTAATTGATTTAATTTAAAAATATATATATGTTTGAAGCTCGATATAAAAAAATAGATTTAAATTAATTTGGAAATTAATTATGTTTAAAATTCATTAAAAAAATGAATTGATTTAATTTAATTTAATTTTGTATTTTTTTAACATTATATCATTGTGAATGATATTGTTAAGTTAGTGAGGTAAAATTAAAAAATTATAAAAATAAAATAGTTGATCTAAATAATTAAATTTAAAATCAAATCAAATCAAATTAAATTTAAATAAATTTCTAAATATACACAACTTAAATAAAAAAAATTTAAAATTAAATCAAATTTTATTTTTTAACAATCCAAACAAACTCTTAATAATTTTGGCTTAAGAAAAAAGTACATATAGTGACAAAAAAAAAAAAACTTGTACGCAACAGTTTTCGGGCATTCAAAATAGGAATTTTGTGTTGCATTGATAGATTCCAGTATATTTAAGTAACATAAGCTCCATTAATGTTGAAAATTATAAAAATACAAATCAGGTTCTTATATATAAAATTAAAAAAATGAATGCATAAAATGCACACACGCCATCATAGGGAATCAAGACTGAGAGGAGTCGTGGATAATAAGCACAACTCGCGAATGTTCTGAAAATATAAATAAAAAAAACTGCACAAAGTGTGTCATTTTTAATGTAAATCGTGAGTCTTACATGAAAATCGTGTTGGTTCACTTCACGAGTGTTATTTGGACCCGACCACATTAGCAGGTCGGATCGTAAATCAATTTTTTATTTGGTCATAATTTATTGTTATAATTAAATTTATGATTGGACTAAATTGTGCTAGTTTAAATCAATCAAAACTAAATAAAAGTGATAAATTGGCTAATTTTATGTGAACAGATCATTTTTTAAAAAAAAAATTAATGTCCTAATCACTTGATTACTTAACTAAGAGTAATATGGGATTTGAAAATTGAGATTTCAAAACTTTATTATATATTTTATTATTAGTAATGTGTATTATAAATTATATATATATATAACATTATCCTATTCGATCATATAGTTAAACTAATTAAATTAAAATTAAAATTTTTTTTAATTCACTCTCCCATTCCATTTTACCAACATTGCATTTCATAATTTGCCACAATGAGAAGGGGTAACTTTCAAGTGCAATAAAGCTGCAAAAGTAACTTAGGTTTTGTTTGGTAAGTCCAATCCGCTAGCTTATAACAGATTTGACTTGCAGATATCAAATTTTAAAAAATAGAGTTGTTTGATAATCAATAACTTATAATATTTTTTTTAATAACTTATAGCGGTTTTCCAGACTCTACTTCAAATAGCGTTTGAGCTTATAGCTTATAACGTATTATTTTTTTTCTCGTTTTTACCTTCATTATTTTAATTAAATTCCTCCCCTATCCTCTATTAAATAAAATAAAAAATATTAATACATACACTTTCACTTTTTACGTCTGACAATTCCTGTAATTTGTGGGCGGCCCCTTGTTACTTATATTTTTATAAAGCATGGAAAATTAAATGAAAAGAAAATTTAAAATAATATTTTCCACCAATAAAAAACATTTTAATAATGACAAATAAATAAGTAAATAAATAAATTAGATTATTAAAATATTTTAATTTCAAAATTTTATCTTCTAAATATCTTAATGATTATTTTAATTAACATAAATTTATTTTATAAATAATTAATAAATATTTTGTCATATTTAATATTAATGGAAGAAATTTAAGCATTAATTAAAAATTTACTTTCATGTCACTTTATATTTATCAATTAGTTCAATGGTTAATTTTTCCAAACATTTCAAATTCAATTTGCTAATTTATCCGCTATCCACTATAAGCTCATCCGCTCTATACTTTTTACCAAAAAGAACATTAGTAGTCATAGGTAAATTAAGACTGAGATTTTGTTTCTTCCTTTTCTGTTCAATCCTATCCTACCAGAAATTTGAAGACTATAACAAACCCATATGAGCAGAAGCCAAACAAGAACATCAATTCATATAAATTAATCTAATTAGATACCATAGCATATAATAGGAATTACTAAAAGCAAATATTCTATCTCAATTCAGTCATAACACACAGGACAACATTTTTGGCAGAGCTAAAGGTAAACTAACACGTAAGTTTCTAAAGAGGGTAAGGGTGGCCCATAGTAAACATGAAAAGAAAAACTCATCATCCCGAGAAAAAAAAAAGAGTTTCTTCACAAACTAACATCAGGACACAATAGCACAACACAACTATAGTATAGAAAACGGATAAATCATGCATTGGCTTCAAAACAGAAAAATAAGCAGAAGCAAAAATGGTACAAGGAGAGTTAAAAACAAAAAACAAAAAACAAAACAAGGGAATTGATTCCAGGTTGTTAAATTCAATATTTCTCTTTGGCTACACAACACTAGTACACAAAGAATAATTAAAAACAACTTATATGACCAGCAATAGCCAAGTTTCCTATGGCTTTCAAATCCACCCAATTGATAGCCACCATGAGAGTTTTGAGCTCCACAAAACAGAAATGCTTGCTACCCAATTCATGAACCAAGCCACGCTCATCAGAAACATCAATTGCCCAAAACTAATGCTCTGAACACCAAGGTAGGAAAAGCACAAGAAATATGTCCTAGGCACAACTACAACAAATCCTATCCAACTAGGTGGGGAACTCCCAAACTAATGAGGTCAATTACATAGACCAAAGAGTCATTGGTCTATCAAAACCACAATATTTAAATCTGATTAGGAGAAAACCACAACGAGGAAACCCATATGAGCAAAAGCCAAACAAGAAATCAATTCATAGAAATTAATCTAATTAGATACCATAGCATACCATAGGAATTACTAAAAGCAAAACAAAATGACAAGGATATGCATATTCAAAGAGAAATAAACACAGATATCAACAGAATTGAGATGCATGTGGGTAAGGTGATAATACCTCAGCAAGCTTGTCTCCTGAGCTCGAAAATTCCTTGCCAGTTCTTGCTTTCAACAAATTCAAGTGGTTGCTACTAGCTTGGGTTTCAAAGTGATCTATATTTGAGAAAATTCATAGATTCTCAAAAAATTTGAAAACTAAATTCAACAATAAACAACACTTAAATTTAAAAATACAGAACCGACATACTTGAGATTTTTCGAACTCTTGCTAAAGAAATCAATAGAAAATCAAGAGCAAACAAATCTCTCCACGCTCAAATCCAACCGATGATCATCAACAACTAGAGATTGAGATCAAGAGAAAGCTAAGGTAGAGAATGGAAGATCAAGAGTGAGCTAGGGTAGAGAATGGAAAATCAAGAGAGAGTGCTAGGGTAGAGAATGAGAGAGCACGAAGAGTGCCATGAAGAGAGGGGGCAGAGAATGCGTGAGCTATGTGAAAATGTAATTTTGAAATTTTAACAAGGGCATATGAGTAAAATTGGTAAGTTATTCCTCCAAAAACCCTCAATTTGGAGGAATTTTAAATTGCTCACCGAAATGAATCGGGAAAGGTTTTGGAGGATTACTGAAAAATCCTCATCCCCTTCCCTTCTTTTTTTAAGACTTCCAAACAAGGGGGAGGTGTATGATAAACCTCCCCCTTCCCTTATTCCCCCTCCCAAAACCCTCATCCAAACATAGCCTTAGAATTCGCCATTTTACTGACATTCAAGCCCCCGTGTCTCACCATACCAATTTCCCTTTTAGGTATTTCTTACCAAAGTGAAAGAAGAGGTATGTCTTATACTATTTGAAATTAATTAAAAATAAAATTAATTTAATTTGAATTGAATTAATTAAATTTAAAAATTAAATTTTATATTTGAAACATATTATCAAATTTTTTTATTTAAATTGATTTAAAATTAATTATTATATTTGAAAATCATTAAACTAATTTTATTTTATTATTTTACATTTTTAATCTTATATCATCGTAAATGTTATTGTTAAGTTAATAAAATAAAGTTAAACAATTAATAAGATAAAATAGTCAATCTAAATAATTAAATTAAATTTAGAATGGTTCGTGAAAATCTTAAATGGTGGTATGAGGTTAATGAGTGTCTAGAAAAAGAGGCCCAAAGATGATTTTAAAGATAAATATTAATGATTTATGATGAGATTAATGAAAAAAAATAATATGTGCAATGACGTGACTATTTTTTGTAAATAATTTAAATAAAAAATTAATATAAGAATTATTATACAATATTTTATTAATTTAGAGAGCCAACTTAATAAGTTTGACCACATGAAAAAAATTGTAGTCACCACGAGGAAGAAGCGGAGGTTTCAATTTCCAGAGACAATTAGTGAGTATTTTGTATCTGCTTTGCTTCTTACCATACTTAGACCTATTTTAGAATTTATTATACAAATGTGGTTTGTTTAGATAATGTATTCCCTGATAGTTAGCTTGAAGATAAGGATGAAATCGTAAAGTTTTGTCAATATATGAAATTTGATGACTCCAATAATGATAATTATTAATTTATTATGTCTATCTTTGTTGTTTCTTTGGTTGAATTTCTGACTATTTTCACATGTATATTCAATAACTTAAAAGATAATACCTTCTCGAATACACCACGGATGTGCTTGTTAGAAATTGGCCCTCTTTTTGTGTTATACTCATGGACAAAAATGGTCGAATTTTGTCTATGATGATGAGTAATTTGCCTCTTTCAAGTTATTGAATATACATGTGAAAATAGTTGGAAATCCAATAAAAAAAATTCAGTAAAGATAGACAGAATAATAATTATCATAATTGGAGCCATCAAGTTTCATATATTAACAATACTTTATGAATTCATCCTTATTTTTAAGCCAACTATTAAGGTAAACATACCACATTTGTTGTCACTGATGATGATTTTATAAAAAGTTCCAACAAAAATGTAACAATTAGATTTTAAAACCATATTTGAATAATTTTAAATTAAAATAAGTCATCAAAGCTACCTTGAAAGCATTATTCTTCTATGCATACATTAAAGACCTCATTAGGTTAGGTAGAGACTACACGGGCTTGAAGGTTAATTAGCTCTTCTAACAATTAGATTCTTATCTCTCACTTTTCACTCATTGAGAATTGCACATGTGGAATCCGTAATAGAAATGTCTAAGTAAATGTAATATGCAAAACCTATTCTCTTGTTCGTCTATCTTTCATTAGATAGAAGAACTGAAGATGGCCAAATCTTTTATCCTCTAAAATCTTCTTGATCTTCTGTTTTGTAAGTTGACGAGAAATATTAGACACACATATGCAATTAGGATCATCAAATTTACCACTCGGCTCATATATCTCTTCATAAAAACCAGCATATTTCATGATTGGGTCAAGTTTGCTTGGGCCTAGAGTACTAGACAGGCTTTTTCAACTCCCTCGAAGCCGGAACTAGTGTTATCGGAGGGCTACCGTCGCTACTCCTTCTCCGCCGTTGATTGATCTGATGACCTTAAATGCCTAGGGCAGCTCCTTCTTACATGGACTTGAAGTTCCGTGCTTGAAGTAAAGCTGGAACGAGTTCTTTCATAGCCTTATCCCGAGGATAGAAGGTTGAATTCTACTCTGCTGCTGACTTACGTCATCCTATCTCATCCGTTTCCTTTCTTTCTGTGGTTGTTAACCCGACCTGAAGATGGCTACAGTCATCATGTCTGTCATCCCCCGAGCAAGGGCAATGATTGGCGAATCTATAGTTTCTGGTTCCTCTCTTTCTCTAAAGGTTTATACATGAGAATTATATCCAACAAGTCTCTTGACTGTAAGAGGTATTCGCTTAAGTTAGAAAATGAAATAGAATTGATTCATATTAGTACTTATTAGTGTACTCACAAAATAAAGATCTCATAGCCATTGCTTTGAGTTATAGTTAGAAAAAAAAACATACATTATAAAAAAATCCAATTCATAGCCATTTCGTTCAACTCACCATAAAACTTTCGAATATAGCCTTATGGAATTCTCAAAAGCATTGCCAACTGCCAAGAGAATAAACAGCTTAGAGTTTGGGTTCCCTCTTTCTAGAGCCTTTGCCTCCCATATGGACCTAGCCATGGATTTCGCGGAAAATGGAGATTATCAGATAACCTTCGACAATCTTTATATTCCCTCTAGCGCCGAGGATTTTCTTGTCCCTGATGCCTTTTATAATCCTACTGGTGGTTCAATTTCCCCGCCCCATCGGCTCCGGTGAAGATAATTGATGATCACGCTAATGTTATTTCCATTTCGCAGCTGCAAGTGCTGCCTCTAGATTCTACGGTTCCTCTTTCCCACAATTATAGAAAATGGCGCGCTTCTCTTTTCCCCTCAAATGTCACAGGTTTTCCCTTCAATTTTTCTGTCATTCTTTCTAGTTTTCATGCTCCCCAAACATGACTTTCATTCGTCACTAGCTGATAACCCTCTCTCTCTCTCAAACCCTTCTGCAAACCCACCAAGTTGTAGCAACTCCCAACAATTTGCAATCTTTGCTAAGTTTATATCTATGTAAGAATGCTTATAGTTTGATTCCCAAGTCGTTTGGCGCTCTTAGGCAGTTGAGGACATTGAAGTTCTTCGGGAATGAGATTAATTTGTTTGCACCAGAGTTTGGGAACTTGACGGGGTTGGAGTGCTTGCAGATGAATATATCTTTGCTCGGGATTGGTGGGTTGCCATTGCAAAACTTGAAGGGTTTGAAGGAGCTTGAGCTCTCCAAAGGCCCTCCTCAGCCTTCTGCTTTTCCTATATTGAGTGAGATTGTTGGTCTCAAGTGCTCGACATAGCTCTCTATCAGTCACTTCTCTATATGGTTAGTGTTTCTATCAGGGTTGTCAATAGCGGCCGCTATTGCGGCATAGCAAAGCAGAGTGGAGCTTGGCCGCTCCAGAATGCTCATAGCAAAGTGCTTCAATGTAGCGGCCGGGAGCGCCGCAATAGCGGCCATAGCGGCCGCTATTCTCTTTTTTTTTTTTTTTTTAAAGTCAAAATGCCCCAAACTCCCTTTCACCATGTCTATTGGCTCTTTCAGGCTGGATTAGAGCCTTATGACATTGCTGGCAGTAAATCATGGCTCTCTGTTCTCTCCCTCGTTGCTGGTAGCAACTCCTGGTGTGACTCTTTGTCTCTCTGTTCTTTGCCTCACTGTCTACACCAACTCATTGTGTGGTTTTCTGTTTTCTCTCTTGTTGGCAGCAGCAACACATTTAAATGTCTATGTGGTCCTATGTACTCTATATCTCTCTGTGCATGCTCATTATATGTCTATACTGTTCTGTTGCACTTGTCTATTTTTTTTTGGGTTCTAATTCTATACTCTATATCTCTCTTGCATACTTTTTTTGGATAGTCCCCTATTTTTTCTTCCTATTTCTTACTTGTCCACTTTCTTTTCTATAGCGGCTGCTCCGCGATCTGCTATGCCGCTATAGCATTTTTGGGAATAGCTGCTCTGCGCCGCGTTCCGCCGTTAACTACTTTGGTTTCGATTATGCTATTACTTAAATTGTAAATTCACTAAATTGTGCTTTCACTAGCTTCTGAGGTGAATGTGAGATGCTTGAGATGTTGGAGGCTTTAAATTGGAAAACTCTCCATGTTGCAATAGTATCTGTTTGGATATTTTGTTTTTCTATTTCTTATTTATTTATTTTGGATTGGTCTATTTCATACTGTTATCCACTGTCCACATTAGATAAAAATCATCACTATGGTCTCATGAAAAGAATAATCTGATCTTAGGACTGAGAGAATTGTGCTGGATGACTGAGGTTCACAGGATGGAGATTAATTATTAATCAATATGCTAATAGCAATAACTGACTGCATTTGAGATAGGGTCTAATATAAATATAGTTAAATATACATTTATTTACCTTCAATAGGAACTAGAGATTTGATCCTGCCATCAGAAAAGGACTGGAGTGTTTCAATTATGTAAATGTTTGATGTATATCTATGGGCTGGTTTGGGTCAGCTTCTATAAAAAGATCTGTTTTTTATCATCTATTTTTTATAGATCTTTTATAAAAATTAAAACCTATTTTATGTTTGGCTGCAATATTTGAGAAGATCTTCTTTTATGTTTGAACAGGTTTTTTATGTTATAAAAAAAAAAAGTAATTTTTTAGAAGCACGAAAATCTAGCTTAAAAAAAAAGCACAAAATGTGCATTCTTTAATGCTTCAGCTTTGTTTAAAAAAGCTCATCTCAACACAGTAAAATATAACACAAGTACTTTTTTTTTAAAACAAAATATCTTTTTGTATATATCCAAACGAGCACTATATTCTATAGTTTTAGCTTTGCTTTCTCAGACTTCTGGTCAGAAAATTAATTATCGTAGGACTCCAGCCCTGAGCAACTCCTGCTTTAGATTGAACCACTTGTGACTTGACTATAGAAGTATTTGTTACCTTATATCCAATACTAGGACATACTTGTTGATTATGAAATTTGTGATGTATTCTAGTGTTGCTAACGATTATAGACTTAATGGCATGATCTTGGTGTAACTAAAAAATGTTTGATTTACAAGCTACTGGTCTTTGGTCATTGTGCGGATTAATTTACTGACTTATAAATTAATATGGATTGGAATAGGTTACAAGTGGTGCTCATGGGGAAAAAAAAACTAAGCAGTTAACTTGGAAATGCAATTGTTGGCATGGAAAGTTTTTTACGATAATGATTACCTCATTATTGACTTTTATGGCATTACTTGGTGTAGATAGTAAAATTGAACTTTATAATCTTCTAGAGAAATAGAATGCTTCTTAATGAAGAGAAATCCAAATATATAATGATGGACTTGTCTTAGTATAAAGACACTCGGTTGTGGTTTTAGTATAGAAGTTAACTTTGGCTATTTAGTGTCATTAACTATCTTCACCTATTTCAGAAGCCTCATCATTTTAAATTGTAAAGTTTGTTACAAAGAATGTGTTTGGGTGGACCATTAGCCTGTTTGGTGCTATACCTTGTTCTCAGTTTTCTGTAGCTTTACTTCATTTTGCATTTTTTTTTTACTCTAGATACCTTCCTCCGGAAATTGGATGCTTAAAGAATCTGGAGTATCTTGATCTTTCATTCAATAAAATGAAGACATTGCCCTCAGATATTAGTTATTTGAATGGCTTAATATCAATGAAAGTTGCAAATAATAAGTTGGTGGAACTACCGTCTGCTATGACCTCTCTGTCAAGATTGGAGAGTTTGGAGTTTGGACCTTTCAAATAATAGGTTGACTTAGTTCGGATCTCTTGAATTTGGCACAATGCGTAGACTTTGGAACTTAAATCTTCAAATACTTAGCTGTGATTTGTTAAATTAGGGTAATTCTGCAATAATCTTGTTCTTTTCAAATTTCAATATCTATGTTCTTCTCAGATATTGCTTTTGCTGTTTCTGACTTTTCTTAGTCTTTTAATATGCTGAGTCTATTTTGTTTACCTTTTCTTTATATGGCCTAATCTTTTTGTATGTTGGTTATTTGTTCTATACCTCATAATGGAAGTAATACATTCTTACTCTCTCAATGCTTTGCATGAAATTTTCTTTGTCTGTGACAGTTGTTTTAAATCACATCTTAAGGCTCCTAAGTTTGAACTTGTTTTGGTTTGTTAGATCAGCTTTTTGGTCTAAAATATTGGTCTATCTGAAATAAATTACTAACAGTACATCTCCCAATGTGTCTGATTGTGTGTGCTAGTGTCTGATATGCAACTTTTGTCCCGTTTCCTTTGCTTGAATACATGAAGCTCTCTATTTATCATTGCAGAAGGTAAGTTTTAAAAGTTCTTTGGTAATTTTTTTTATAAAAAAAAAAACTAAAGATAAATCCTTTCATTCTTTCTTTAGATTTTGGTCTGGCATAAGAGCTGTTTTATTGGGAACCCTTCTGGTAAAAGGGAGTGTGCTGGAACTGGGGTCTTGCCTCGTCATGTTGAAGTCCTGCTGAATCACGAAAGAAGCCAGGTGAACACTGTTCTTTGCTTTTTCTCTTTTTCTTTCACTCTTTTCGTTTTCTATTTTGAATTCTATTGATATATTCGGAGGTTCTCTTGTACAAATTCCAATAGTTAATTGCATTTAATCTGGCTGTTGATATAGTTATTATGAAGAATTTATGACTCACCCAAGCGTTTGAGCTAGTAGATGTTGGCCCTGTTGTTTTGGCGTGAATTTTGTGTGGGGTTTTCTATGCAAATTAAAGTTCATTTTTTTTTATTCCTTTCTTATAGCCATTGTTGATGTTTTTGTATTTGTGATTTTTTGTTTGCAGGGTGTTCAGCTGTGATGGCTCCAGCTACAGTGGCGCAGGCCCTAAATCTGAAGCTGAGAGTAAGTTGTGGTTTTTCCTGCCATTCAAAAGGTTCTTATTTTCTTACGTAAGGGAGAATTTTTTTATGTGATTCATATTGGTTTCTTTTCCTGTTTGTATTTGTACATCTGTTCAGAGAATGAAGTTGCACAATTTGTTGTTGGGTAACAAGAGACTGTGAGAAGCAATGAAATTGGCACAAGCTCAACAACTGGGAGCAAGACCAAAGCTACCAAGAAGACTACTCCAACCGTGAAGAATTGTTGATATTGCTGTTTCTTTTTCCTTTTTCTTTTTTTCCCCTCCAATGGATGTTAAAGTTTAGTGTCAGCATTTTATGGTACTGTTTTTATTTTGGTCTTGTAAGAACCACCCTCTTTGAGAAGCTTGCGTTTTTTTTTTTTGTCATTGTCGATACAGCTTATCTTTGCTGTTATGAGATCAATGTGTGCACTATGTACTTGGATAAACTTATGTATAGTTTATTTAGGTTTATATATTACACTAAATGCTTAGTAATTTTATTTTATTTGAATAAGTTTATTAAAACAGTTTTTAAAATTTTTATTAACTGTTATAAGCATTTGCATAAGAAAATAATAGTTTAGGTGTTATTGTTTTTATAATAATTTTTAACAAAATTAACTTAAAAGAATTAACTCAATTCATATCATAATTTTTAAGTGTATGATATTTATTTTAAAAAGTGTTTATTAAAGTATTTATTTAAATATTATTTAATTTATTTTAAATCATGTGTTATAATAATAGAATTTATTAAATAAGTTTTATTTGAATAACTAATTATATAAATTATTTATTTAAATGAAATTTTAATACCTTTAACTTAGAAAAAAAAAGTACATATAGTGACAAAAAAAATTAATACATAAATACTTAAATAGTATTAAAATACTTGTACGCAACAGTTTTCAGGCATTCAAAATAGGAAAATTGTATTGCATTGATAGATTTCAGTACATTTAAGTAAAATAAGCTGCGTTAATGTTGAAAATTATAAAAATACAAACCAGGTTTTTATATATAAAATTAAAAAAATGCATGCATAAAAAGCACACATGCCATCCTAGGGAACCAAGACTGAGGAGTCGTGGATAATAAGCCCAACTCTGAATGTTCTGAAAATATAAGTAAGAAAAACTGCACACTGTGTCATTTTTAATGTAAATCGTGAGTCTTACATGAAAATCGTGTTGGTTCATTTCACAATTTGCCACAATGAGAGAGATTAACTTTTATGTGCAATAAGGCTGCAAAAGTAACTTCTTTAACAGGTTACCTGTCTCATAGTGTTGTTAATGACTGAGATTTTGTTTCAAAATCTAATGACTACCGTAAAGCCACATCACCCATTGCAATTTATAATTCACCATTTTACTGACATTCAGGGCCCCGTGTCTCGGCATGCCAATTCCCCTTTTAGGTATTTCTTACCGAAGTGAAAGAAAAGGGGTGTCCTTATGAAAAAAATGTGATTTTCTTTTTTTTATTTTAACTTTGGTTTTGGTTACCACATGAAAAAAATTCTAGTCATCACGAGGAGGAAGCGGAGGTTTCAATTTCCAAAGACAATTAGTGAGTATTTTGTTTCTGCTTTGTTTCTTTCCATACTCGGACCTATTTTAGAATTTAATTTAATAGGACATAAATTCTTGAATCCTCTCTGCAATTACTTTCTTGAGTATACAAGCTTCTTCAGTCACCGGTTACTTTAGAAACCCATTTCTATCAATGTTTGATAGAGATGTTTAATAGCATGAACTGTATCTGTGATTCTGTTCTTGAATTTCTTTCTTATATTTATTTATGTTTGTTTCCCAAACTTCTTTTTTTTACCCTCTTGTAGGCTCATGTTCATCCCAGAAAATGGACCTTGCAAACAGTACTTTCGGGAAAAATGAAGATTGTATAAAGATGTGCCCTACACCGGAAAATTAAGCTTTGCTGAGTATCCTTAAACAACTCCACTCAGCAAACCAATGATGCCCGAATCTGCGAAAAAGTCATGTAGAATGTCCTTTGGTTTTGACAAAGTAGCAAGAGATGAAAGTGCTGCGTGCAGAGAAAATTCAACTGTGCAACTTGGCAAAGAAATTGGTGTGGTGGTAGAGGAAACACATGTAGGCCTTGCCCATGATCTAAACACTTCAATGAAGCAGGCATTAAATAGTTACATGTCATCATTCCCTGAAGACACACAAGCCCAAAGAACATGTTTTTCAGAAAGCAATCCCCTAAGTAATGTTGGCTTTGCTGAACTTTTGGCCCTGGCGGATGCTGCATGGGCACACTCTAATGCATTACATCCAGGCAATAATGATGGATTAAGGAAGCCATCTATTCTTTCATTGAAGTCACAGTTCTTGGGCGACCCGGTAACCAACCCGACCAATACGTTGCTTAGCCACCACCATCTCTCTCTTGAACAACGTTATATCATCCATGACAATTCCCAAGAATCTCAGGGTAAGTACAACTATTTTTGGCTCATGATGCTCTTTTTATGTGGCAGTTTTCCCCTTGACAACTCCCTGGCACACAATGAGCACTATCATTTCACCTAGTGTCGAGTGATCAGCGACGTGAGAGAGCTGCAGAAGTCAAGATGACGCGGAACATTGAGGAATTTAAAAGATATAACGTTGAAGATGACATGGAAAATTTTAGGCCACAGTGGGGAAAACATAAATTTCAATGAGCCATTAAGTTGCATAATCTAGCAGTTTCTACTCGCTCCAAAGCAGAGAGTATATCTTAGGCATACCATCTTTCCTATTATCATTTGTTTTGTACTGAATTGAAGACATCTGAATCGGAAAGTCAATTTTTATTTTCTCTGCTTTCATTCACAGAACTAGTTTTCCACTAAAATCATTTTATTCGCATATCTAAGTATACTTTTTTCCCTGATACTTGATCAATCTTGAGATCATGTTGCTCTAACAATGGCATTCATACAACTTTTTGCCCCATTTGCTTATCCATAAGTTTCTCTGTTTTAATTTCCTTTTAATACTTGACCAATCTGAGACCATATTGTTCTTACGCTGGCTTTTATACGATCTTTTTCAACACAGGCACATCAAACATTGCTTTCTGTAGCAAGAGAACTTCCCAGGTTACCCCACCTACACCAGACAATGCCATCCGAGCAGAAAGCAGACAAGTTGCAGCAAGGCAAATCAATATAGGAGAAAAGGATCCAGGTGGAGAAGAGAAAAATGTCCCTGCGAAAAAGCTTGACAGTAATGGAACCCCACACAAAAAAAATGTCACAGAAGGCAAACCCAAAAGAACTCAGAAGCCAGTTACCCCAAAGCCTGTTCAATCAAAAGAAAACCCAACTGGCAAGAGGAAGTATGTGAGAAGGAAAGGATTGAACAAGACTTCTACTCCTCCAACAGAAGTGACAGGAGAATTGACTAAACCAATTGTGCCCGAACCTGCCAAAATGTCATGCAGAAGGTCCTTAAGTATTGACATAGGAACAAGAGATGAAAGTTCAGCATGCAGAGAAAATTCAACTGTGCATCTTGGCAAAAAAATTGGTGTGGTGGTAGAGGAAACGCATGTAGACCTTGCCTATGATAAAAACACTTCCATGAAGCAGAAATTAAATAATTACATGTCATTACCTGAAGACACACAAGCCCCAGGTGGATCTCTGTCAGAAGGCAATCCCCCTGGGGCAAAGCCAAATGCCAACTTTGTAGAAAACAACAAAAGAAAGGGTCAGGCAACTGCTCAGGATGGACATGAAAACAGTGCAAAAATTCTGTTAAAATCAGTAGCACAATCGAATCCAAATAATTACAACAGCAGTAACAGTCAAATTTCAACGATAGGATTACAAATGGTTGGTTCCAAGAGAAAACATTCTGGTACCATTAAACGTGCAGATACCAGCAACGTGAATCTGATTGGGGCGCACTATAATGGATTGCCTGCATACCAGACAAAGTGTTGGGTTCAGTTTCCAAAAATTCGGAAGAAAAGGAAAAGTGAAAAGGGGAAAACTTATAACACTCCTAGTACATCTTCTGTGACTACTACAAATCATGTACAACTAGCAACATTCCCTCTAGAAGATGCTCAAGCACATCCTTATGCATCAAGTTCCAGCTGCTGGATTTTTGGTTCTGAATATAACGCAGCTAGAGTCCCAGCGGTAAGTGAAGCAACAGAAAGTGCTATTCATGATGAGCCTCAAACATTCAAGTACAACTTATCTTTGAGTCAGACAAGGCTAACGGAAAGATCTAGAGCCCCTACTCAAATTTTTGATAGTGCTTCACTAACCAGAATTAGAAACGGTGAGACTAAGCGAAATCGAAATCATACTGCAAAACAACTAGGCATTTCTGACAGACAAACATTTGGGGATGCAAAACGACCAGGGACATGCATTGATGCTTTAGTTGCAGAGATACGTGCATCACTCACAAAAAGGAGGCGAACTAAAAAGAAAAGAGCTCTTTTCAGTTCAGCATATTCTAGCACAACTGAGATGCAACAGCACCGTAATTTTGCATTTGGAAATAACCACCTGCCCTCAGGCAAGTCATTAGGTATTTCAACTGAACCCTCGATTTTTGGGTCAATGTCATTATAGATGTCAAAGAACAAATAATTCTGCCATGCAATTTTGCTAATACTTGTAAGCCATTGATGCAGATATTGCTCGTGAAGTAATATGGAAACACATGCATACTGTCAATGCATTAGCAGAGCAATTTAGACAACTAAACATAAACAAAGAAGCCAGAGACCTTGCTTTTCGTGAGCAGAATGCACTTGTCCCTTATAAACAGGAAAATCAAAAGCAAAACAGCCTTGCCCATGGAGATTGCACCATCATTCCCATTCAGGGCTCATTTGATCCCATCAGAAAACAGCATCTACGACCTAAAGTTGACCTTGATGAAGAGACTGTTAGAGTGTGGAAGCTTTTGATGTTAGATATAAACATTCATGGGATTGATGGAAAGGATAAAGACAAGGCCAAATGGTGGGAAGAAAAACGTAATGTGTTCCATGGACGAGCAGACTCATTTATTGCATGGATGCATCTTGTACAAGGTATCGGTGCAATTCTTTCAATAATATTAACATTATTCACCTTTGACACATACCTCTAACAAAACACCCACCTACTTTTTATCAATGAAGGGGAAGAAGTGAGAACAGGAAAGAAGATAAAAGAAAACACTACACCACCCTTTAGGAGGAGACCAATAAATTTAACATTATCTGTTTTCCTGCATTACGAAAACCTGCCCCAAAAAAGCCAACCGTATACTCCACCCTCTTACAACTATAACAAAAATAGGTGCCACCACAACCATGAAATGATTTGAATTACCTAGGTCAGTGATGGTATCACAAGAACAATGTAAAGGCCATTTTTAATGTTAAAAAATGTGAGGACCTCCACAACTAATTACTTTGGTGGTCATTTATAGGAGTTTTTTTAGAAATTTAGTAAAGGACAAAAACTTGTTAGACAGATATAATAGTATCCTATATCTCATCCTTTATACCTAAACTTCAGAGTATCTTGTAAGCAACGGATCATCGAAAATAATGACTGCTGATATATTATAGAAGAATGTAAAGATAAGCAACTGCATTTTTATTGGGTGAAGTATGTAGCTACCTCAATCTAATTTAGATAAATGTACCACTTACTGAAACTGTATAATGAAACCATATCCTCATTATGTTATTACAACTTTAAAAGAGAATAACAATAATTGCAAGTTTGTACTTTTTAGGAGCTGCCTTGAAGACAAGCAACTAAGTGCAAAATCTCTGCTCCGTGCAAAATATAGAACAATCAAGAAACTTGAGTTAATAAGAGTTTTCTTCCTTGCATCCATTGCATTCATTGGCTTTGGTCACAGAGTTCATATATTAATATAAAGCATATTCAACAGGAGACAGACGCATTTCTCAATGGAAAGGATCAGTTGTGGATTCAGTGATAGGAGTTCTCCTCACTCAAAATGTCTCAAACCAGCTTTCCAGGTATAAACTCTGCAAGTTTAATTACTGGGAAACTTATAACTAAAAGAGATGCCAGAGCAACATTTTCTTCTTTTCTCTGTCGACAGTTCTGCATTCTTGTCCCTTGCTGCTCGATTTCCCCAAAAGTCAAGCAGCAAGTGCAAAACATACCTTGGGAAAGGCACACACCTGGTAGTCAACAAACCACAAGTGCGCATAGTGGAACTAGAAGAGAATACAGAATGGGATGAAGAAATATTGAATCAATCTGTTTATGACCAGAGTTCTATAACAATGGACATTGTTGAGCATTCTGAAGAAAAAGAAGCTGTCAACAGCTGCAGAACTACCAGTAGTGTAATTAGCTTAACGGATGAATCAAACTGCAGACAGTCGGAATCAGCTCAAAGAAATATTAGGGAACACCATAGTCCAATGAAGAGTGGACCAATTAGCGCTATGACCGAGGACGGGCAAGAAAAATCATGTTACGGGGGTGTTAGGAATGAGTTAAATGATGTAGTTTCATCCCCATGCTCTGTCATTTCATCTCAAATATCTGGATATTTTTCAACTGATCAAAATCCTGAAAAGATAGGGTCATGCCCAGATAGCAACTCAGAAGTAGAAGATCTGTCAAGCACAGCAAAGTACAACATTTTTAATAGCAGCACTTCTTTCAGTAAGCTTCTAGAAATGGCAAGATCAACCAAGTTACATCAAGTTAACTGTGAAAGAAGCAAATCAACTGAGAACTTAAGAGATGCATTTGGTCAATCTATATGCATGGAGCATGACAACCCAACAGAAAACTTGGAAAAGTCAAATGTTATTCAAGGCTCCTTAGAAGCATCCAGCATCTCATCCCAAGAATGTACTTTGAAACTGAACCCGAACTCAGGAGTACTTGAAATTCACTGCTTTGATCCTTTCAAAACAGAAGCCTCATCAAGTGGCTTCTTAAAGGATAAAGAAGATAAAAAAACAGAGTCTGCGAGCCATGTTGCAGTTACCCATTCTCATAGTATAGGATCTCAACTCCATCCGCAGGAACAAAGCGATCACATGCAGCAAAACCTTTTCAACATTTCTGGACAAACTCAAGATCTTATGCAGAAAGCAAGTGAGTTAGATGTTGGTGACCAGGGTCCTAGTCCGTGTCCCTCTCCCGCTCAGGGTCAAGTTGTTGAAGGTGGCTCTTAAAAGGATTATTTCTTTACACTTTCCCTTTACGCCTTTCTAACTAAGACTTGTGTTAGGCTTCTTCTCCTGTTCAGCATCAAGCTGCTGGAGGTATTTCAATTTTCGAAGGGGCTTCTGCTCCTTTTTAGGTCTTTTTAACTGAGACTCGCACCGTCTGCAGATACTTTTATCGAGGAGGATCCTAGGCCGCCTTCTTCCCCTATTCATGATGTCATTGCTCCTGTTGCTATGTTGCTTCCAGGAGATTCTTCTGGTGAGGGAGCTTCCTCCTCTTTCTCCTTTTGTTTTCTTTTTTAACGAGCATTCATTTTCTCTTGCTTGGCAGGGGGAGGTGCTGCTGCTGCTTGTACGAGCACTCCCTCGGTGGATGAACTGGACCAGCTGGTCACCCCTGGCTACTTGAGGGCTGACCATGCATCTCTTTTGAACCCTTTTTTTGAAAGACAACCTCAAATGCGTTTAGCTGATGTACCGTCTCCGAGAGTGAAGGGGTTTGCTTACACTTGCCTAGCTAATCTCCTGCTATTCCTTCGGTCTCACAGCACATTCGACGCGCTAGCATCTGGGCATGCCGAGTTCATGGATCTTCTCCAGGATGTCCGATCCTTTTCCTTTGACACCAAGTGGCTTCGTTTTGTGGAAGAGCATCTTGTTCCCCAGACTTTGTCTGCTGAAGGTTGTCGTGATCCGCATGTCATCAGACAGAATACTAACCGGGAGCTGGACGCCCTGTCTGCCGAGATTGATCAGTTCACTCGTCATCTGGCGCAGCTGCATGAACGGAGGTCCTACTTGAAGACGCTCCTTGAGGACTTGTCATTACGGGAGGGGATGGTGCAGAGCGCTTTAAACGTTGTTCTAGACTTCTAGCATGTTTGCTTTTGTTGCATGCAGAATATTGCCTTAGTCCTTACGTGTATTTAAAAACAGAGGCTTGAGGATTGAAAGCCCTTGTGTTTTTTGCAAAAAGAGAAACGGTTTTCTAGAAATATGCGTACTGTTTGAGTAGGGGTTACTATTACTACTTTGTACACCACCTCGTGGTTTTGCTACATGAAACTGATAAAAGCGAGAGGGGATATAAGTATTAACCAAACTGGTTCTTTTAGATGTTCTTTCTGTTCTGATATTGAAACAATTAAAGTATAACTATCCAGCAAGATAACACATGAATACTTGCAACTTTGATTCTTGTTGTATGCTTGTTTTGATTAGTTCATTTTGTCCCTTAGAAAAGCTTAAAATCAAAATTCTCGACGGATAATTTTTTTAGCTGAAAAGCTTGCACGATTGATTAATATTCATGTTTTTCGTCCTCTTCTTGAACAAAAAAATATTCTTATCTTTTCTACGTTGTTAAAAAAAAAAAAAGTGGACATTAACTTATCCCTTAACCTTTTTCAATTTCTTAATGCGGTTTCTTCATTAAATTTTTGGTTAACCTTGGTTAATTAGTTTTAAGTTATGCAACTTTCACTTATGAACCTCTCGTACACCATTCGAGTTTAATTAAAGTTTATCAATCCCATTAAATTTACGTAAATTTTAATTTAACCAGCAAATTTTCTGCACACTAGGTCATGAATGGTTTCAAAATCATACATACATACACACACATATATATATACATATTGTTGAAATTATATGGCTTAAGTAGGGAAAGAGTTGAATAATATGAGATTGAATTGATTTAATCTGTTGTAAAACACAAAGCATTGGCACATATTTATACTAATAATTAAGTCAAGTACTAGTATAGTACTAGTAGTACAAGCACAAGTCCTCTAAGACAATAAGACTCATAACCCTAATTAAAAACAAAAAAAACAAACAAACCAGGAAACATAATGAAATTAAGAAATAACTCTTAAGATTGCTTTCTCAATTAGATGACTAATTGATTTTATAATATATTATAAATATTTTCTAAAGATGTATTAAGATATTCTAAATATATACTAAAATACTCTAAAAATATCATGAGATATTCTAGCACACACACACATATATATATATATATATATTTGATTTTTTATCAATCGAAAATTATTTTACACTATCAACTTATTATACCATAATTATCAAAAGTGCCATATTTTTTTTGGTAAAAGATTTTTTTTTTATGAAAAAAAAAAGTGGTCTAAGCAAGCTAAAGTTTTGGCAAAGTAGCATGAGTGGATTAAGCAATTCCCCCACAATACTTGAGGTATAGCTCTTGAATAAGTGTTTGATTTTTGAGGTAGTTGTTATCTTAGTTCAAAAAAATTAATAATGTGGCAACATATAATTGAATAATAACAAATATTTAATTTTGATATACTATTACTGTTATCCAATCATGTATTATTAAATTATTAAAAGGGTTTGACCATCATAACAATTATTTAGAAAGTCTAACTTTTTTAATGATGTGTCAACACATCATTGAATGATAATATAAAAAATTTACACTAACAGCGGATTAAATTTAAACTCTAAAAGAGAAATTATAAATCCTCCTAAAAGATTACCTTAATAACTATTTTCATAACCTAAAGAGGAAAAAAACCTTAAAATAGAATATCAGTAGACTGATGTTTTGTAAATATTTAATATTTCTCTTCTTCTTTGGAGGATTATTATGGTATTCATATACCTTGATTAATGATTAATTATTAAATTGAACTCTAAAGTTTGAGAATTACTATGGTATTTTTGTGAGTATCAAGATAAGTTATTAAATATTTATTTAAGTGATGTTATATCTTCCTAACACATTCTCCTAATATCCTCTTAATTAATTAAAATAGAAAATATTAAATAAAAAAACAGAAACATTTAATATATTGAAAATAAAAAATCATTTGATATTTTCTTCATTAAGTAATTAAGAGAATTATTAAGGGCATGTTTGTTTCTCCTTTTCCCCAATTGAGGAAATGAGCTTTATATCACATATGAATAAACATACTTTAAATTCTTGTATACAGTGGGGAGAATCCAAAATAAACAGACTCTAAAATTCATTAAAAGGATATTAAATTATTCATATTTATTTGTTGTTGTTATTTAATAAATAAGGTAAAATACAGATTACTCTCTTGTAATATGTTTTTTTAACTTGGGAGTTGTTATAAGACCCTGATAAGTTTAGTACTCAGAGTGAGTTGTCAATCATTTATTGATTGTTGGTTTTACAATAAATGTTAAAAATTCTATTAAATATAAATAACAACTAATGAATGATAAACAACTCACCCTAGGTATTAGTATCCTAAAAAAAATATAAGTACCTAAGTAATCCCCTTTTAACTTACTCCCTTGAAGTTTCTTTTTTTTATTTTATTACTATGCCCCCTTAAACTATAGTTTTAACTGAAAACTAATGTTTTCAATTAAATCAAACGAAAGTTAATACATGTGTTGTGCACGTGACCATCTCTCCATAACCCCCTTCTCTCTTCATCACTGCAGATAAAATACAAGGATTTATGAACAGTTGTGGGTAGGTGTAACTTCAAAGACTGAGCTTGCCCGAATGAAAAAAATGATAAAAAGACAGGGAATAAAAATGAGTTGAGTTTAACACACCAGTGACCCATTGCCACCACCATGTTGTAGTTGATGGTAGTGTTGCTTGGGAGAATAGGTGAAAGTCATACGAAAACCATCAAGCCCTTCAAAGCTATAGTCAACTCTTCCTTAAAATCCATTGTATCTAATTACAGGCATAGATACAGCTATATATTATAGCCCCACAATTTTCAAGAATGCTGGGATCAATGGCAATACTCAGCTTCTTGCATCAACCGTGTTATTTCATGTTCCATTTTTGCCTTCATTCATTATTGTTCCAGAGACAAAAGGTAAGACTTTGGAGGAAATTGAAGTATCCAAAACGAGAGAATGGCAAGGAATGAGGTAGAAATGAGAAATGTAGAGCGTCTGATTAAGTCAGGAATTGGTGGCATGTCAAACTTTCAAACTAAACTCCTAGATATTCAAATCTAGTACTATACTCATTTGGTGGCTGGAAAATTCTATATAATAGCTGGAAAATATTATACTTACTAACAAAACAAGGAGAAACTTCATTCTAGTATTGTTCTTCAACCTACTAACACCATAATAGGAATTGTATTTTCTTCTTTTCTTGCATTATTACAAGTTTAAATTATTGTGAAAAATGATTTTGTTACACATTATCAACCCAATTTCAAAGTCTTAAACATCTATCTAAATATCTTCAAGATCAACTAGGAAGAATATTTGACACTATCATCGCTTATGGAAATGACAAAAAGTTATGGCTGTTTGTGTTTGGGTGGTGCTCTGTTTTAATGCTTTGAAAATAGAAATTGGGATACATAAAAAACTAGTCATGTGTTGGGCACATGTCATATTCGTTTAATTCAATTAAAAATGTTTAAATTCACTTAAAATTATACTTTAATAGGGATTTAGTGATTAAAAAATACTTTAAGATGAGTTAATTGAAAAAAGTTTATACTACAAGAAATTAATGTGTATTTTACTTTAATAAATATTTAAAAGTTATTAAATATAATGAGTGATTAATAAATATTTAAAAAATCATATTAATTACAGGTATTCTAAAAAAAAAAGAATATCAAAATAACCCCAAACATATATAGAGACAGAGAGAGAGGAGCCCGAATCCGCGAAAGTCGTGGTGGGTTCCTCTTTGCTATGATTTGGAACTTTGCGTCTCTTTTACGGCTTTTCCAATGCCCTCTGTGCTATTCTTGTTCTTTTGGGAAAAGCAAAAGGAAAGGCATGCCATTATGCAGTGGAAAGAATTAAACTGATGAGCACTCTGTGTGAGAGTGTGGACATACATGACACATTGATGGCTCTTCAAGGATCAAGTGGTCCCCTTTGCCCTACTACAGAAAAAGGGAAATATACAAATCACAAATGGTTGGGCACCGCATTGAAGTTTGCGGTTTGCAAGCATAGGCTTTGCCCTTTGGTCCTCTTCATAATTAATTACCATTGGACTCGAAACGTTATGCGATTATTTAAAAGTTTAAATGATGAAACCCAAGATCAGTTTGACAGTTTCATAATAGAAGATGGGGCCATCTTTTTTTATTGTTAAATTATTTAAAGTGTTTAATTTTTAAAATGATTATTAAATAATTAAATATTATTTTAATAATGTGTATTAGAGATAGCTTAACTTTTTTATTGAAAATGAATTAAAATTCAGTTAATTTTAATTTATTATTAGTGTATAATTTTTTTATATTATTATCTAATGATATATTGACACATCATTTAAAGATTTAAATTTTTTAAGTAATTATTGTGATAATTGAACTTCTTTAATAATCTAATAATATATTATCAGATAATAACGTATATAAATTTTATACTAATAATGAATCAAAATTAAATTTATTAAAATTAAACTATAATAATAACTATATGGGATGTTAATTTTTTAAAATATTGTGATAATACATAATTTAATAATATTATCAAATTATTTTAACAGTAAATTGTATTTAAACATTGTTTTTATGCAGGATTTTTTTAAAATAAAGCATGACTGGAGAAGTTTTTTTTTTCAATCCATAATTACGGTTAATTATGGTACAACAGGGGAAAAAACAAGAAAAAAAGACAAGTTATCTAACAAATAAAACACCTAAAGCATCAGCTAAAAGGGGAATATCCAACTCAACTGGTGGAGAGCATCACCGCTTAAATATAGTGTCCTCATGAGCACCAATCTTGACAAGGAAATCTGTATAACTATTTCCTTCATGCAGGGTGTGAACCAAGGTAATATCTCAATCCAATTCTGTTTGCACAGTGGTTATTGTGCATCTCTTTTATACATTTTTTCTTATTATTAATGTTATATAGTTTTACTGATTATTATTCAAAACAAGTAATATAAATAATATTTAATAATAATAAATATATGAAAGAAAATTTAGTGATATGAATTTAATGATTTTAATATATATATATATATATATGACTTATTTTGGCCTTGCAATATAATATTTTTGGTTCCCCAACTGGACAAAGTTTATTTATTTTATTGACCATCAAAGTTCCATATTACATTCCATGAGGGTAAATACAAAAAGGATATCCTCTACCCACATTAAGTTTGTTATTTAAAATATTTTGGAAAAAATATAGGGTGTTGCTAATAAATACAAGAGTAAACATTAATTTTAATTTTCTAAAAATACAAGTGCCACTAGTTTGATTTTTTAATAATTTTTTACATCAAATTGATATAAGAAATGACATTTAAATATCAATTTAATATCAAAAAAGATATAAAATGATAAATTTGATGTCAAAAAAGACATAGAATGACTAATTTGATATTAAAAATTGACATTGAAGGATTATTTTGATGTATTTATCATTAATGAACTTATTTTAAAGATCAAAATAAATGTTTACTCTAAATATAATCTCTCTTTTTTAACATATATATATATATATCAAAAACTCTACCCATATACAAAACGTGTGACTAAGCTGGCTCGAAGGATGTGGTTGGTAGTTTTCTTAAAGGGAGAATGACCCTTAGGGTTCAGCTCCTCAAAAATAATTACTCATTGGTTCATTTTGAAATTTAACCAAATATTCAATTACATTAACTAATAATTTACATACGATTAACCAATAATTAATCACATATCAAGTATCAAAATAAAAATAAATTATAGTTAACCGTATATAAATTATTGGTTAATGTAGTTGAATATTTGATTAATTTTTAAAATGAACCAATGAATAATTATTTTTGAGGAGCTGACCCTAAAGGTTATTCTCCCTTTCTTAAATCCACATAGCCAAGATGGTCTCAGTGACATTCCCGAAGAACTAAACCCATCTGATAGCATGACAACCATCCCGCATATATAGTTCATTCATATTGGGTTCTACTCAAGGGAAGAAATTCGTTAAGAGTAATGATACTTACACAAATAAAATTCTTACAAAATTCCATGCAAGCCAATGGATCAAATCTAGGTCTTATTATAATTTTTTTTTTACTTGATTCAATAGCTTATATGAAATTTTGTGAGAGTTTTGTGAGGATTTTATTTGTATAAATATCATTACTCATTCGTTTATGCTCCTATGGAGTACACAGTTATATTGGGGACATCATGGTCAATATCCAACTACAATAGGAAATACAAGTGGGCGAAGAGGAAGGTAAGTGTTCTGCTATGACTTATGAGGCCGTGGTGGGTACCGAGATAGTATGCTGGTGAGGTCTTTCTCGCTTGTCAAAATTCTTTATCCGACTCCTGAAATGAGAGAGAGGACGAGTGTGGGATGGTTTAGTGACTTTGTCCACTCCAATGCGAAGTCAATAAGGTTAGATAATTCAAATAAAATGTGTAAGAGAATAATAAGCAAAAAAAAAGTGTAAGAGACACGTATGGGTTGGGTGGTTTAATGTATAAAAACTTTTACATTAAAATTAAATTCTTTATAATAACAGCTTATGGAAGAAAAGTCTGTATTTATAGACACTTAAGAGTGCTATAGCCATTGGTAGAGCACCAAAAGAATAGTTGCCTCCCTAATTTTTTCTATTTAACATATGAGAAACTTGTACTGAATTATATCATCAATGTTTTAAATTTATGTTCCTTCTTTGTTTTGATGTTAACATTATTACTTTTTCTTTAAGGTAGTTATACTATCACAACCTTTTGTTTAATTTGATACTTATTTCATATGCTTAAACCTAAAGTAGTTTAAAGACAAAGCCATATTTAAAATCTTAAGAAATTATCTCTTAAGTACTTTCATATTAATAGTTTATTTTATGGTGGTTATAACTAATACTAAATTAATAATTTGTTTATCATTATCAAAAGATGAATAAATATTTTTCATCTTTAAAATTTGTGCTGGGTACATACTAAACTTTGAAGGATTATTAAAATAGAAAAAAATGATATCATGACTTTTATTATTGAACATTATTAAATGCGTTAAATTAGCTTTGTCTTTACTTTCAATTTTTTTTTTGTTTACTTATTTTAATCTTATCATTTACCCATCAAAAAATTTTAATCGAGTTACGCCACTAGTTATAGCTAGATGATAGCCTATTGTGATGACATGCTATCGATGGTGACCGCATCTTGGATACTTTAGGTAAAATGACATAATTTGAGTCTGGCCATATTTGATTGATCATGTTACGGTAAGTATTGATCATGTTAATTTTTTTTCAAAATAGTTTTTTTTAATTAAAAGTTGTTTTATTTAAAATTTATTTTATTTGTTTAAAGTATGTAAAATTAATTATAAGTTAAGATTATTTTTTCATTAACTAAAAAAAGATTTTTTTAAAAAAAATTTATTTTGAGGTTTTGATTAAGTGATTTTAGTTTATTTCAAAATTTATGGTAAATCAATATTTTTTTTGCTCTCAACTAAATAACTTTTTCAATCATTTTATATATCGTTTAATACATGAAAGTGATTCTTTTTATACAATTTAAATTTTTTTTGTCTTAAAATCAATTGTGAATAAATATATCCAAATATAAATTAATTTTCTTATAATTAATTTTATTAAAAATTAATTATACATATAATCAATTTTTAATATAATTTTTTTTTCACAGCTAATCCAAACATATTCCTATTTGTCTAAATACTGAGTGTAGTAGAATGAAAGGTTACTATAAGTTACTCTGATTTGTGTGCATGGGTGTTGTAATTACTTTGACTGGGCTAAGCCACAAACATGGGGTTGAAAATGTGGATGCAGCTGAGAGTGGCAATAGAAACTATATTAGTGACTTAAAGAGAAAGGAATGAGGCTGTTGCTGCATGCATGAGCCTTCTAATATGCACTTGAAAAGAATTTTTTATTGATACTCCTTAAAATTCACTTATTATAACTAGTCAAAACAGGTAAAAAGTGTGATTTTGACTTAATCATTTTTAAAGCCTTATTTATTGATTTTTTTTTTTTTGCATTTTAGTCCTTTTTAAATTCGTAAAGGAAAAATTAAAAAAAACAAGTTTTATTTTTAGTTTTACAAAATCAAAAACATGTGTTTTAGTTTTAGTTTTAGTCGTTTTAATAGTTTTTGTTTTAGTTTTTATATGTAACTTTCTATTTAGTTTTTATTATATAAATTTATTTAATTTGTTTGGACTTTATCAAAACCAACTCATGAATGTTAATTTAATTTTGTCATCTACAACTTTTTTTTATATCTTTTCATAAATTTATTTCTTCATATTTTATTTTTTCAAATATTATTAATGTGGAATACCAATCACAAATTTTAAATTCTTATACATATTTATTTGTTGTATTGGGTTATTTATTTTTTTGGAAATTCCTTTTTTTTGGGCAAATTCCTGCTATGTTAACAAAATTTAGACTAGAATATTATAGTTTTGCAAATTTATAATATTTTCATAGATTTGTTAGTCCAAATTTTAATTTTATGGGTCTTTCACAAAATTTTAAATAATTTTAAATTTTACATTCAGCCCTTTTTGGGACTACTAGTCGTATAAGAGATAATTTTTTATTTTTTTTATTTTGCCCCTTTTGAGACTATGAATCTTGTCAGGATTTTTTTAATAATTTTCAAATTTTAAGAGATAATTTATAATTTTTAAACTATGAATCTCATAAAGAGTTTTTTAACAAATTTTATATTGTCGAATCCCATAGAATGTATACGTTTAACAAATTTTATTTACTTTTAGGCCCTTATTGGGAATTGGAGTCTCATATAGGCCCTAAGTACAAATCGTAAAAGAAAAATTCTAGCCTTAAAGGTTGAAAATTGAGTTCTAAATTCACCAAAGATAAGAAAACTAGATCTCTCATTGCATAGCTTGTAATGACATGCTAAAGATTATAGTATGGTTACGTGTGTGTATGAGAAAAGCATTATTGTATGTTAAAAAAATACTAATAAACATTGAAATTTAGATATTGCAAGACTATGAAGAGAAAAATAAACACAAATACTATAGATAGAATAAAATTTATGGAATCCTGACTCTTTTCTTATAAAATAGTCATATGAGAAACTTACGTTAAAATATAAAAATCCAACAAACACCACATAAGAAGCTAGCAGAATGTAAAATAAAATAAAAGGGAAAGTTCAATTTACTTCCCAACTATAAGTCATATGCACTTCGATCCTGATACTTTAAAAATGTGCAAAATGATCCTTAAATTTTTTAAAAGGTACGAAATGGTCCTTCTATCTAGCATCCATCCAATTGCTAGCAGAAAAGGTATGTGACACTCACGTGTCTAGTTAATGTGACATCTTTCCCTCTAATCTCCCCAGACCACTATCTGAAACTCATCATCTCCCTAAAATACCTTCTTATTTCCCATCTAATATCAAATGAGGTTTGAGAAGGAAAGAAGATCATCTTCCTACTCCTTACTACCTTACCATTGAGAAGACACCCCTCTTCTTGTCAATGATAAAGCACCCCTCTTTCCTCTAACTTCAAGACCTTTACCAACATCTTCATCTCCATAGTAGACGCTAGCATCATCAACCTCCCTTACAGCTTCAAAATAATGGGCTAGCTCATGGGCTTGTTCATGCTCTTCATCGTTGCCTTCCTCACTTAATATTGCACGATGCTCCTTGTCTCTATCTCATGGGGAAGGAGATGGTATTTTGAGGAAATTGTGGGTTTCAAATGGTGATTGGGGAGGGGGGAAGAGGTCACATTTACCAAACATATGAGTGTTACAAGAATTTTACATTAGCAATTGGACGGATGCTAGGCAGAAATACCATTTCGCACATTTTAAAAAATTTAGGGATCGTTTTGCACTTTTTTGAAGTATCATGACTGAAGTGCACATAATATATAGTTCATGCGGATAAATTAGATTTTCTCCTAAAATAAATATATCTCCAAATGGACTAAAAAAAGTTCCACAATATTAAAAAATAAATAAAAAAGTTTAAGGACTTTTTTACAAAGTAACTTTAAAACCTCATGAAATTAGTTTACCTATCAAATTTCAACCCTTACATTGTTATTATTATTTTATTATTGTTAATTAATGGCTTATATTAAATGCTATATCAATGCAGCAATTATTTATAAGTGTATATTAGACAAACTTGTATAAGAGAGCATATAGAAGGATGTTGTCTTGGTGGTTGAAACTTGAAAGGAATAGAGTTGAGATGGAGGCTAAGAATCTTAAGTAGGAGGATTTTTATTTTATTTTTTATAATTACCAACAAATTTCATCATTAGTCATTTCCTAATGGTTTGATGAGTTACTCAATATGAAATAGATAGATTGAGAATCTTAAGAAAGAGAATGAATATTAAAGTGTAAAGTTATCAAAATATGTCAAGTAAGTTGACACTAAATTGGGTTTGTTGATTTGGTCTATTTCACAAATAAGTTATTAAATGAAAAATTAAAGTCAAAATTAAAAATATTAATGTTTTCATAAATTATTTTAATTTCTCATTTAATAAATAATAATTTTTTAATTAAAAATTAAAATGTCAATAAAAAAGTGAATTTAATATTTAATTATTAAAAGAACATTAATCTATTTATCTATTTATATTATATAAATTCGAACTTGTGGATTGTAATGCTTTTTTTTTTAGGGATGAATTGTAATGCTTTCACATTAGTTATGCTATAAATTGCCATGTCAACTCTCATATCAACTATTTTAATGTCTTTTTTATTATTATGTCAACTCCATTTAGCCAAATCAATAATTTCTCATGATCCATAACTTCTCGATCAATAACTTTTTAATTTTTAATTCTCAACTTCATCTCTCTCAATTATAGGCTCATCAATTACTCTTCAAAGAATGTGAGCTCAACCATTACATTTCAAACAACATAATCAAGTGTCATATAAAAGTAAAAAAAAAAATACTCTTTAATCAAACAACATCTGAAACAATTTCGTATTTCTGAGTCTATATCAAATAAAATCTTAAACAATTTCGTATTTCTGAGTCTATGTCTAGTTTAAGTTAATTTTTTGTTGCTTCTTAGCACAAACAAAACAAATTTGATTTTTAACAAAATAAAATAAAATAAAATAACTGATTGACCTATAGAGCTGATCCACGTTGGCTCACAGCCCATGATGATGAGCAGAAAACTTCTTTTTACAATATGGGCTATTATATTAAGAGCCCATCTGTTATGTTTAGGATTGAATCCATTTTGACAAACCTATTCAAGTTTGACAGGTATTATTTTGGTATTTTTATTTTTATTTTTAGATACAGATACTTATCATAAGTTATTAATTATTTAATAATTAATAATTATATTTAATAAATTTTTAAATATTTATTATAAAATTAATAATTAATAAATTCTTAACAACTCACATAAATATCAAACTCATAAATATACTATAATAACTCAATCTTACTTAAAAATTGTCACTTGTTTATCACGATAACTTATATATCCTAATCTCACTTATGAAAAATTCTTATGTATTCTTAAAGTAATGCACTTAGTCAATACAAAACATAAATATAACACAGAAATTAAATCTAAATTTATAATGAAATTTAAATTGTTAAATTCATTATTCTAAAAATATATAAGAATTTCTTCATATTTAGACAAGTCTAGCCTACAAGCATGTCCAAAGAGTATAACCCTCTTTATAAACTTGGCAGTAGGGGTAGAAATAGGCCAGGTTACCCAACAGGGGCATACGGTCTAGCCTACTTCAACCTAGCATATTTATTAAATAAGTAAGGCTTAGGCTTTTTTAAAAGCCTATTTAGCTAAATAAGCTTAGGCCTTAAAAAAGTCTATTAGGCCTAACAAGCCGGCCTATTTATTTATTATAATAACATATTATTAAAATTTTATAATACTTATATGATTTAATAGTTATATATTAATATAGTTAATTTATTTTATACACAATACAATAATTTTGTTAAAGGTTAGGTATATTTGAAACTTCTAAAATTTGAGCTTGTTGGCTTATTTGAAATCCTTTATGCAATATAAGCCTTTAAATATGCTTTTAAGCCAGGCCAGGCTTTTAAGTTTTCATAAAAAGGTCATGCCAGGCTAAAAAACAAGTCTATGATAGGTAACAGGCCAGACTAAGGTCAATATTTTTTAAAATAGGCCAAGCTTATTTAAGGTAAAGCCTAACCTATTTCCACCCCTACTTGACAGTAATTATTTTGCATACTATATACGAAGGGAAATGAAAAAGAGACAATCTATTAATTTTTTTTAAAAAAATTACAATATATATATATATATATATATTATATATATTAGTGTAAGATAATATTTCATGTATAACCTAAAAATCTTCATAAAATTATAATAAAAATACTTAAATTCAAACATACCTACAAGCAACATTAACAGTAAACATTTCTAATTCAACCTTATATATATTCTCATTAAAACTTAGTTGAAAAGTGATTTTTTTCTAAGACTTTAATTTTTTTAACATTACAAATCCATTCTTTTTAGTTTTAAGTTTTTTTTTTATGAAAATTATTCAGAATAGACGAGTTTGTAGCCCAAACATGTCACCACCATGTTTAGAAAATATATTTGTAATATGAGAATTGAATCAATTGGTATAACTGAGTTGTGTTGATACAAAATGCCTTTAAATTAATTCTTGTTGGTGATTCTTCGTTAGTATTTATCCATTAATGACTGTTGACCCTAACTCGATTGTAAATTCATATATACACCTCTTTTTTTTATATAAAAAAAAAATTAACTGTTAAGTATGAACATTTATGTGTACACAATAGAATAGAAAAATAAAAAAATATTTAGTTATTATACCAAATAAAATATTTATTTATTTTTAAGTTTCAGATTGAGTTTAATATGAACTAATATAAAACTCAAGCATTGATTGGAGCATAAAAAATCTAATATTATAAAATTACAACTTAATAATTATTAAATACTATTAGTTATGCATATTGTATATATAAATATTATAATTATTAAATATTATTTATCTGTATTTTTTAATCTTTTATATAAAATGAAGAAGATCGTTTTATAGTGAAATGTTAAGTTTGAAAGAAAAATCTTAATTTTCAAAGTACATGTTATAACTATAAGAATAAGAATTTTACATAACCACAATTACAAATATTTAATATAGACTATGATAAAATAATGTTGTGTATTGTCATATATGACAACAAAATATAATTAGTAATTAATCAAATATTTCATATGATACATAAAATGACTTGAACCCTAAATATTCCAAAATGATTAATAGTACAACAAAGAAATTTAAAAGAATTAATGAAACTTTTTAAGAAATTGAATTTATTTTAATATTTATTTTTATGATAATTTTTAAAATATTTTAAAATTTTAATAAATATTATTTATTTAAATATTAATAAATTATTATTATTATATAAATTAACTAAAAATATTTTTATGTAAAGTATACATTTAATTATGATTTTGTACATAAGAAGCAACACACTTCTCTAATTTGAATACACAAATCTTTTAATTAGTTGGATGTGATTATACAAAAACAAATGTAATTAAATATGATTATATTATTTTTAAGACATATTTAGCTCTCATGTCACCCTTCGTGTTAAATCAAATCAGCTAGTATCAACATAAATCTCTTTAGAATTGAAAAATAATAATATATAAACATAATTATACATAATTTTATGTCATACAATCATACATAAAGTTTATATATGACTTATGCTAATTTCAAATATATACTCATTTGAACCACATCAAGATAACTGAAATAACAAATACATACACAAATTTGTGATCATATGAAGAGTGCATTTAATAACAAAAAAATGAAATATACTTTTGTATGAATCCTACTGCAACCCAAATTCATTTTCTTGTTTTTAAGTCATTTACAATTGCTTTAAATATTGAGCAATCTAAAAGTTATAAAGACACAAATTTTTTGTTTCTTCTTATTTTTACTAAAGATAGAACATTCACACATCGTGACACATATTTATCTTTCTAGAATATATTATGTTAATATTTCCAATACCAAGGTATATGTTGTAGATCACATATTAAGAGTTCTTTTAAATACTCATAATAACTATAAAACTTTTGCATAATTAAACATTGACAATTAAAGTTCCACTTATATTTAACATGATTACATAAATTCAAGTTTCTCATTAAGTGATACTTCTAAAAAAACTTATCTCCACTTTCTCATTAAAAAATTTCATTAATTATTCTTTAATTGTCACTTTAAGTGACACTTCTTAAGATTTACTCTCTTCTTAAGTTTTCTCCACTTTCTCATTAAACTTTTATTAATTATTCTATGATTATCACTTTAAATTATATTTGTCAATATTTACTTTCTTCTTATATATATATATACCTAAAAAATACAACTTTTTTATGCATCCATAATTTTAGATAAACAGTTAACAAAATGCTAACTCAATTTATTCTTCTATATCTATATGTCACTCTTTCAGCAAGTTATTTCCCTTCAAAAATTGTAGCCTCTCATGCAAATATTAATCTTAAATGAGTCTTTTTTTTTTCTTGATATATTTAATTTCTTTCTACTTTGCATATTAATTAATTCTTAATGACTCCCAAAATTATTATTAAAAGTTGAATTTTATAGTTTTTTTAATAATAATTTTGAATTCAAATTTCAATTATAGTTTATTTGATTTCATTTAATTTTTAAAAATAGTGTATTAATTTCTCAATTAAATAGCTATTAAAGAAAATATAATTACATGTAAAATTTTGTAGCTCCTTAATTTTTTCAAATATATGCATGCTAATCAAATACTTATTATCAAATGGTCATACCTTTCCAAATTCCAAATTTTTGTTTTAGGGCTCATTATTTTAATTTACTCCTAAAATGTTCATTAAATGAGAACAAATAGATCAGATATGTTGTACGATATGATCTTCTCCAAATGGAGGGATAAGGACTCAGGAATCCATTCAAGCATTTTTTTTGGTTTAAAGCAAATTAGAAAATAATGTAGAAATCCTGTTGATTAATTACCATATCCTATTAACTACATATGTATGTGTGTATATATATTAGTGATTACAAGAATCTATATAATAATATTATAAAAAAGAGTTTATTTAAACTCCACCAATGTCGGGTGTTACTTATAAAACAAAATTTTTTCCTCTAAAATTTTTAACTCTTTATGCAATATCAATCATAAATAAGTCTTTTTTCTTATGTATTTGATTTCTTTTCATTTTGCATGTTAACTCCCTATTAATGACTCTTAAAACTACTATCAAAAATTAAAAATTATAATTTTTTAATTATAATTATGAATAATAATTTTAAATTAAAATTTCAATTATAATTGATTTAATTTCATTTAATTTTTAAGAATAGTGTATCAATTATCAATTAAATAGCTATTAGAGAAAATATAATTATATGTGAATTTTTGTAGCTCCTTGATTTTTTTTCAAATATAATCATGTTAATCAAATATTTAGGTTATAACTTTTCAAATGTCAAATCTTTGTTTAAGGGCTCATTTGTTTAATTTACTCCTAAAATTTTTATTAAATGAAATTAAATGGCTCCTAATTTATTTTATTATCAATATTTAGAATGTTAATCATATTGACATATGTTTGTTGGTTTGTTCTTCTATTAATCAGCTTTTCATGTTGTTGGCGTAGCTAAAGTCACGTTCTGTTATTTTGAATTTCGATATAGCATTTGGAGAGTTTCTTAAGTTTTAGAAGTAATTGTGAATAAACTATTTGTGTGAATGTCTTGATTTTAATATATTTATATAGATAATAGGTAAAATTAAATAAATTTACTCTATGATCATTCAGTTTTATATATACTTTTGAACCAATTTAATAAATCAGTGCATCACACAAGTAATAAAACTAGTAATATTATAAAAAGAGTCTATCCAAGCTCTACTAATGTTATGTATTGTGAATACTTAATTTTGTTTGGATTTTTTAGCCATAGTTCAAAATTTTTTTAATTAAATGAAAATAAAATAAAAAAAATATGAAAAATACATAATCATCACACACAACCACACCCCATCCCTCCAGCACACAACAATGATCACACACACCCTACACCCATACTACACCCCATCTCACCAGCACACTACAATGATCACACACACCCTACACACATACTACACTAGGCTGGCACAGGGGGGGAGCCCAAAACTTTAACGTGGTTTCTGAAGTTTAAAAGGGGGAAGAACAAGAGAAAGAGGGGGCTAAGTTTTTGATTTTGGATCAAAGGGAGAATCATTTTGAAAGAAAACCCAACTTCAAAGGTAAAATCCCTGTACTGTTTTTTTATTTTGATTCATTGAAATGAAGTAAGATATTCCCTAGGGCAATCCTGCAACCTTTCAGCAAGAAAACTACAAACTGAAAACATACCTGCCATACACAGAAGACAAATCAGAACCCAACTGCGAGCCATCTCCACCATAGCCACCCAAGCCGCAACCCATCTCCACCAAATCAGCCACCATCACCACCATCACCACTCCCCAAATCAACAACCGCACTGCCACCACCACCCAATCAACCACCACAACCCACTATTTCCCTCACCTAAACTGAAACCCGCAACCTGCACAGAAGCCGCCGGCGCCAACAGCCACCATACCCAACCCCAGCCGGCAACAACCCAAACTGGAAACAGAGCCCTGCGCAACCCAAGCCTCCACCCAATGAATCTAGCACCATCCAGCAGCCTCCTTGCAGCTCCACCAAGCCGCAGCAACACCATCGCCCAACCTCCCTCCACCACGCGACTCCAATCCCAGCAATAGCCAAACCTATTCTCTGCATCTCACGCACCGTCATGTTTCTTATTCTGTTCTTATTGTTTTTTTTATTTTTTATTTTTATTTTTATTTTTATTGCTATTTCATTTGTTGTTTAGTGCAGATGGGCTTATTTTTGTAGAGTATAGGTTCCACCTGTTTAGTTTAGGCCCGTTTAGTTATTTTTATTTTTATTTTTTATTTTTTAGTTTTTACAAGGTCTTTAGTTTATGTAAGTTTCATTTTGACTAGCTTGGACTGATATTTGGATTTAGGGTATTTTCTTATTGGGTTAGGACTTTTCCCTTCTAGGTAAATAGGAAATAAAAAAAAGAAACTTAAAAATAAAATAAAATAAATGAGACTAATTGAATAGGCTAATTAAAAATTAATTAATTTCTGGTTCTCTTTAGCTTCGGTTTGTACAAATTTTATTGTTATTATTTTTGTTTCACCATTTTTTTATTTTATTTTATTTACTCTTATTTACTTTGTTTACCTTGCTTTATTTACTTTACTTATTTGTTTAATTGTTCGATTTTACTGCGTTTAAATATTTTTATTATTTTTATTATTTTTATTATTTTTTTATTTTTATTATTTTTATTATTATTATTTTTTTTAGACATTTGATATCAATTATTTGTACTTGTTTTATGTAAGAAAAAAAATATGGTCTAATGTCATAATATTTTTGTTAGTTGGTGTTGAAGGGTCAAGTACCCACTGACCAAGCTTTAAGGGTTACTCGGTGAACTATTGCCATGTCCAATCTCACTTAGGAATCGCTTTTAAAATAAAATAAAATAAACATCGTTTAGCGGCCTTGAGGAGTCAAGTACCTACTGGCTAATTTTCCTTGGGATGGCTCTGTGGGCATTATACCATGTTCCATTTCAATTAGGACCCATTAATAAATTCATTTACTGTATTCAAATAAAATCAAATTAACCATTTATTTTTAATAAATTAGATAAATCATTTTTTAATCATTATACAATAATATTTTATTACTTTATTTTTTATTTTTATATATATATTTAAAGAACTACGTGGCTTTGAGTTCCTCATTGCACTTGGGGGATACGTAGGCACTCACGGCAAACCAAATGTATAAATAGTCTAATTTATTTTTATCTTTCTTTTCTTCCCATACCTGTAAATATTCAATTTATTTATTTATTTTTCCTTCAAATTTGTAAATTGTTTAGTTTAATTTAATTTTGTGAATACTTGTAGTTTAATTATTTTTCTTAGTTCTAACAACAAACTTGCAAATATTTAATTTAGTTTTTTTTCTTTCAAATTTGTAAATTGTGCAATTTAGTTTCAATTTGAATTTGTGAATATTTGTAATTTAATTATTTAGTTTATTTCATTTTTATTTAAGGGGTAAAATAGATATCGATTAGATTATTAAAATTCGTACAACTAGTTTAAGGTAACCGTCTTAGGACGGATGTATCAGGGGTGCAGTGGGATTAAGTTTCCACCCTTCCCTGTGCATAATCGACTCCCGAATCTAGCCTGGTTTTTCGCAGACCTTTTTCTTTTTTATTTTATTTTTAATCCATTTTAAAAGGGTTTTGCCAGTCATTTTCCCTACCCAATAAAAGATTGGTGGCGGCTCCATTTTATTTATTTAAATTTTTCTCCCGCCATCCCGTCGCGATTATTTTCCGGTCGTGACATGTATCATTCAATATAACAAGTTTTTTTCTTCTAAAATTTTTAGCCACTCATGCATATATCAATCATAAATTAGTCTTTTTTTTCTTATATATTTAGTTTATGTCTAAATGTGCATGTCAACTCTTTCTTAATGCTATCAAAATTACTATTATAAATTGAATTTGATAGGGTTTTTTTTAATTATAATTATAAATTAATTTTGAATAATGAAGTTATAATCAAATTCAAATTCAAATTTCAATTACAGTTAATTTTTTAAGGATGAATTATAGTTTACTTTCTTGTGATTTAACTCAAAATCACTTTATGTAGTTTAAAAAGTGACATTGTCTCATGTGATTTGTTATATTATCACATAACCACCTTGATTTTTAAAAAATTATTTTTAATGGAAAACATGTGTTAGATTGTTGGGGGGAGGAGGGAACCCTACATAAATGGTTTTAAAACTTTTACATAAAACATAACGCATTCAATTAACAAAACATAAAGGGGAGAAAATCAAATCCTACATCAAACTAAGGATAAACAAATTGTTAATAATTTCTTCATGTTACCAAACAATCATTATTCAAAGTTGTTATAAAATATATGAGGAATAAACACAATTACACTTGAAATTTTGTAAGTAACAGATCTATAAATTCTAATATGTGTTTTCTTTTAACAAATAGATGGAAAAAATCACAAGGTGATTAAATGATAACAAATCAAATCACAAGGGAATAAAGTGTTACTTTTTAAACCACATATGGGGTAAAATAATTTTGAGCAACCATAGAGGGGTAAAATATAATTTACCCTTTATTTTATTGAACTTATTTCTTAATATTTAAAATCAAAACTATTAATGGTGAAGTATTTACTCAACCATAAAAAACCAGATGGAGATTACGCCAATATGTTATTTTAAAAATAATAATTTATCTCATTTTACTTTTCATTTAATTTCTTAACATTTTTTATGGATAATTTATTAGTGTACTCTTTTTTCAATTTAAAATACGAAATTCATACCATCATCTGTAATTAGGTTATTAATATACTATAATTTATTACAATAAATTTCATATTTAAATAAAAAAATGTGATTTTGGATTATCTTATTATTAATATTAAAAAAATAAAAAAATATAATTATCCTAATTAGTTTAAATATTAAAATTTAATAATATGATACATCCCATAATTTAAAAATAGAAAGTCTGTAAATGAAAGCATACTCCTAGTTGAACATGAAGCACAAAGTTTTGAAGATGACAAAGTGTTCCAAGTAAAGTAAATTCAAGTTTATAAAGACTTAGATTATCTTAGTATTTACAAAGGATAATTCTTAAGGTTTACATTTATTTAGAACCCTTGTAAGATCACACAAGATGATTGAAAGAGACACTTGAAATGAACCTAAAATGAACATAAGTTGATATAATATAATTGTATTCATGCATTCATCAATTCACACGAATATGTATCATTTTAAGTTTTTGTGAATCTATTCACAGAAAGTGTGAATCAATTCAAACAATTCACAAGTCTGTGAATTTCTTCATTGAATCTATTCACAGTAAATTGTGAATCAATTCAAAGTGATTTGAAGCTATTCACGAGGTTGTGAATCCATTCACAAAGTTCACAACATGTATTTTCAATGTTGTGAATCGATTCAAGCATTAGTGTGAATCAATTCATGAACTTACAATCAATTTTTCTAATTGCATTGTATATCAGTTTTTAACTGAACATATCATATCTTGTTCAAGAACATTCATCATACATTCTCACATATGAAAAAGAAATACTATCTGAGAAATACTCTAAAATTTCTACATCTCCTTCTTTCAATCTTTCTGGTGATCATTAGAACTTCAATTTGTGTAATCTTCACTTTTAAGAGTGATTCAAATTTTGTTAATTGTTCGTTTCTGCTATGCGTTGATTTAGAAGAAGTGGGGAATCTTCTTCTAGGTTGATTCATGGTGAGGCATCCCTGATTTATAAAGGTTGCAGTCGGTATAAAACTCTTGAACATTGTAATCAATATCCTGAATAGTGAAATAAAATCTCATACTATTTGGTGTAGGGACTGGATGTAGATCACAATGGTGGTGATCGAACCAGGATAAATGTCGATTTGCAAATCTCTCTAACCCTACTCTTTAATTTCAATCTTACATTGCATATTAGGGTTAACTTAAAATTAATCTAAATTGTTAGTGGTTAAAGATTCATTATATCGTCTGATAATACAATATATTTTCATTAAAGAAAATTGTTTACGAAAAGTTTGTGAAAATCTTTAGAATCCTATTCACCCCCTCTAAGATTTAAACCCTTGTTACAGGCCACTTAGGCTAACAAAGTTAACTATTTATTAATAAATTATCATATTATTCATAATTGAATAATTACACTATATTTTAATTTTTTATATAATTTTTTTTCTATATTTTTTGATTTGATTTTTATTATTTATCTATGACATTATTGTCTTTCATAAATAGAATGTCATAATTACAAATCATTCAATCAACATCAATTTCATGAGTCACTCAATATCTTTATAAATATCAATCAATTAATCATCAAAGATTAAATTTTTCTAATCTCAAATTTTTCAACACAATTTAATTAATAAAATTTAAATAAATATATATTGATGAGAAAATAATAATTATTTACAACATAATTTCTTACTATTTCTTTAACTATTTTTTTTTATCTTTGTTATATTCAATTAATATTTGTCAAAATTTATAAATCAATAATGGATCCTATGAGGACTATAATTATTAAAGCAAAGGAAATTTCTTATTATAATTGTCTTTCATTTTTTTTATGTTTTTTTATAATAATTATCTCAATGTATGCTAATATATAGTTGAGGGTATTGTATTTTATTTTGTCAAATAAATAATTATTTTAAACTTGATTAATCATAATTTCTTTGAATAAAAACTTTAGGACATATTAATTTTTATTATTATTTATTATATACAATATAATTTTTTTTTTATTATCTCATGCATTTTACTGGTGTTAATCTAATTTTATAATTTTAACAAAGAATTTTACTACAAAGCTTCTGAGGGTATGCAATCCGAGTCAATCCAGATAGTTTTTTTTAAAAAAGAGAGTAAATCTCGTTTTGTGACTAAGGTCTATACCATTATTTTTATTTGAATAATTTTGAGACAAACACAACCAAAATCTTCTACTTTTTTCTAACAAAATAAGTTGCAATACTCATGTTTAACTGAAATTAATAGGAATTTAATTTTAATTTATTGTTAATATATATTTTTAATATTGTTATTTAATCATATATTGTAACATAATTTAATCATATATTAAGGGAAAACTAGACAAAAAATTTGGGGGCTAAATATAATTTTTAAAAGGGTTAAATTATATTTTATAAAAAAAAATTGAAACTTCTTGTGTTTCTAAAAACATTAAAAGTTGAGGGGTATAGTGGCCCCTCTTTAGTAACTGTCAAGGATTATTAAATACTTATTCATTTTTTACTATAAAATCGAAAAGTGAATAGTATAAAGAGATATCATAAATATTTAAAATATCTAAATTTTGAATAGGATAAAGAGATATTTAAGTGTGCCGATGATTTCAAAAGTTTAATTATTTATTCGAGTCACATATCCTTTCTTATCACCTAAGTATTTACACTTTTTATAAAACCAAGTAAAATATAATAATATATAAAGTACTAATATAGTAAATAATAAAAGTTTAATTTGATTTATTATTAATATAAATATTTTTATATTATTAATTAATTATATATTATTATATTATTAATATTGTTTGACTTCTTTTAACAAAAAAAATTTGACTTTTAAATAATAATTATTAATTAAATTTATTTCAAATAAAATAACATGATTTAATAAGAAAATCATAAGAAAAAAATGAATTTCTTTTCAAAATTTCAAAAAAGTTTAAAAGTTATATTTCATTAAAAAATTAAAAGTTTTTGGTAAAAGTTTAAATTTTAAAATTTTTCTTTTTAATGATAAAAATTTTATAATTTTATAATCGATTACAGTGAATCAAAATTAAATTCAAAAATGAGATAACATTCATGCAAAATCATGCATGTACGTAAAATATTTATGTGCAAATAACATTACTCAATAGATGACTTCGTCGTGGTCAGCAACGACTTAAATATGAAAGACAGAAAAATACATATTCCATCATCATTAAAATGGATTCTTCATCCGTATTATAGAAGTTATAAATTAAATTAAGCTAGCTCTGGATGCATACACGACCTTATAGAATTTTCTGTTCACTCTCTTTTCCTGCAATCTCCCTTAGGAGAACCCACAATGTTGCCCCAGATATGTGATATCAGATCTCCAGCATTGACTCCATGTAACTACCATCCGCATGAATTTCTCCTATTTTCTGTTTTAACTTTGGTTTTGGTTACCGCATGGAAGAAATTCTAGTCACCGCGAGAAGGAAGCGGAGGTTCCAAAGAGAATAATCAGCCAGTATTTTGTTTCTGCTTTGCTGCTTTCCATACTCGACCTATTCTGGAATTTTATTTAATAGGGCATAATTTCTTCATTCCTCTCTGCAATTACTGAGTAGTTACAAGCTTCGTCAGTCATCGGTTACTTTAGGAAGGTAATTACAAACCCACCTCTGTCAATGTTGTTTTATAGCATGAACTGCATCTGTGATTCTGTTCTCGAATTTCTCTTATATATTGATGTTTGTTTTCCAAACCTTTTTTTTTAAAAAAAAAAATTCCTGTTAGGTTCGTCGGAAAAAATGGACCTTGCAATCAGTACTTTACGGAAAAGGATCGAGATTGAATAAAGATGTGCCCTTTACCTGAAAATTGAGCTTTGCTGAGCATTCTGAAACAGCTCCACTCAGCAATTTTCTTTTCTTTTCTTTTCCTTAACCTTTTCAATAAGGATTTAAGAGCTCAACTGAGCTCTATAGCAAAAGAATGGAGGTTGGGGAAATGGACAGGAACGAGCCACAAGTACAGGTGACTTGGATCCCCACCACCCCTGTTAAGCCCATTCTTCCAAAACCAGTGCCGATCTGCACGCCTGGGGAGGAAAACCAGCTGGACCATCATGCTAATGGAGCAGTTGCATGTTTTGAATTCTCACATGGTGCAGAGAAAAACAGCAGGCCCCATGACGGGTCAGCTCCTGCGGCTAAAGTAACATACATTGCCGGTGACAATGCCAAAAATTGTGTACAGATAGCTTCTGACAATGTTTCCAGCTGGAGTAATGTTGGCTATGCAGAATTTCTGGCCCTGGCCGATGCTGCATCGGCAAACTCTAATGCAACACAACCAGGCAATAATGACGGATTGAGGAATCCACTTATTCCTACATTGAAGTCACAGTTCAAGGGTGACCCGGCACTTGGCCACCACCATCTCTCTCTCGAACAATGTTCGATCATCCATGACAATTCACGAGATCCCCAGGGTAAGTGCAATAATTTTAACTCCTGATAGTCTTTGTATGTGGCATTATATAAAGTTTTCCCCTGGAAAACTCACTGCACGCAATGAACACTATCACTTCACCCAGTGTCGAGTGATCAGCGACACGAGCGTGCTGAAAAGTTAAAACCCATATGCCATCAAGTTGCATAATATAGCAATTTCAACTTGCTCCAAAGCCAAAAGCATATCTTAGGCATACTATCTTTCCCTATTATCATCCATTTTGTACTGAATTGAGGACATCTGAATCGGAAAGTCAATTTTTATTTTCTCTGCTTTCAATCACAGAACTAGTTTTCCACTATAATCATTTTATTTGCATATCAGAGCATATTCCCCCTGATACTTTATCAATCTTGAGACTATGTAGCACTATGGCATTCATACAACTTTTTTCCCCACAGGCACAACATCCACCATTTGCTTATCAATAAGATTCTGTTTTAATTTTCTTTTAATATGTGATCAATCTGAGACCATATTGCTCTTACTATGGCTTTCATACGATCTTTTGCCACACAGGCACATCATACATTGCTTGCTGTAGCAAGATAACTTCCCAGGGTACCCCACCTACGCCAGACAATGCCATCACAGCAGAGAGTAGTCAAGTTGCAGCAATGCAGATCAATATGGAAGAAAAGGATCAAGAGGGAGAAGAGAAAAATGTCTCTGCTGAAGAGTTTGACAATAATGGAACCCCACACAACAAAGAACTTTGTGACCCTGTTGTTGAGTTTGCTGCTGTTTCTACACAATTCAAGGAGAATCAAAACCTTGATAAGGGAAGCAGCCATGATATTGATCTGAATAAAACACCACAACAAAAAGCAAGGAGAAGAAAGCACCGCCCCAAGGTAATTAAAGAAGGCAAACCCAAAAGAACTCGGAAGCCAGTTACTCCAAAGCCTGTTCAATCAAAAGAAAACCCAACTGTCAAGAGGAAGTACGTGAGAAGGAAAGGATTAGAGAAGACTTCTCCCACAGAAGTGACAGGAGAATCAACTAAACCAATGATGCCCGAATCTGCCAAAATTTCATGTAGAAGGTCCTTAAGTTTTGAAATGGGAGCAAGAGATGAAAGTTTTGCGTGCACAGAAAATGCAACCCTGCATCATGGCAAAGAAATTGGTGTGGGGGTAGAGAAAACACATGAAGGCCTTGCCTATGATCTAAACATTACCACAAAGCAGATATTAAATAATTACATGTCATTACCTGAAGACACACAAGCCCCTCTTTCAAAAACCAATCCCCCTGGGCCAAAGCCAAAAGAAAACTCAACTGGCAAGAGGAAGTACGTGAGAAGGAAAGGATTGAACAAAACTTCTACTCCTCCAACAGAAGTGACAGGAGAATTGACTAAACCAATGGTGCCTGAACCTGCCAAAATGTCATGTAGAAGGTCCTTAAGTTTTGACATAGGAACAAGAGATGAAAGTTCAGCATGCAGAGAAAATTCAACCGTGCATCTTGGCAAAGAAATTGGTGTGGTGGTAGAGGAAACGCATGTAGACCTTGCCTATGATAAAAACACTTCCATGAAGCAGGAATTAAATAATTACATGTCATTACCTGAAGACACACAAGCCCCAAGTGGATCTCTGTCAGAAGGCAATCCCCGTGGGGCAAAGCCAAAAGAAAACCCACCTGGCAAGAGGAAGTATGTGAGAAGGAAAGGGTTGAACAAGACTTCTACACCTCTAACAGAAGTGACAGGAGAATTGACTAAACCAATGATGCCTGAATCTGCCAAAATGTCATGTAGAAGGTCCTTAAGTTTTGACATTGGAGCAAGAGATGAAAGTTCTGCATGGAGAGAAAATTCAACCGTGCCTCTTGGCAAAGAAATTGGTGTGCTGGTAGAGGAAACCCATGTAGGCCTTGCCTATGATCTAAGCACTTCCATGAAGCAGGCATCAAATAATTACATGTCATTACCTGATGACACAAAAGCCCCAAGTACTTCTCCTTCAAAACGCAATCCCCCTGGGGCAAAGCCAAATGCTAACTCTGTAGGGAACAACAAAAGAAAGGGCCAGGCAACTGCTCAGGATGGACATGAAAACAGTGGAAAAATTCTATTAAAATCAGCAGCACAATCAAATCCAAATGATTCCAACAGCTGTAACAGTCAAATTTCAACAATAGGGTTACAAATGGTTGGATCCAAGAGAAAACATTCTGGTACCATCAAACGTGCAGATACCAGCAGCATGAATCTGATTGGGGCACACTATAATGGATTGCCTGCATACCAGACAAAGTATTGGGTTCAGTTTCCAAAAATTCAGAAGAAAAAGAGAAGTGAAAAGGGGAAAACTTCTAACACTTCTAGTACATCTTCTGTGACTAGCACAAAAGATGTACAACTAGCAGCATGCCCTCAAGAAGAGGCTCAAGCTCATCCTTATGCATCAAGTTCCCGCTGCTGGATTTTTGGTTCTGAACATAACGCAGCTAGAGTCCCAGCCATAAGTGAAGCAACAGAAAGTATTATTCATGATAATCCTGAAACATTCGATAAGTACATCTTATCTTTGAGTACAAGGCTAACAAAAAGATCTAGAGCCCCTAGTCGAATTTGTGATTGTGCTTCAATAACCAGAATTAGAAACTGTGTTACTGAACCAAATCATACTGCAAAACAACTAGGCATTTCTGACAGACAAACATGCGCTGATGCTTTAGTTGCAGAGATGCGTGCAACACTCACAAAAAAGAAGCGAACTAAAAAGAAAAGTGCTCCTTTCAGTTCAGCATATTCTAGCACAAACGAGATGCAACAGCACCATAATTTTGCATTGGGAAATTACCACCTTCCCTTGGGCAAGTCATTAGGTATTTCAACTAAAACCTTGATTTTTGGGTCAATAACATTAAAGATGTCAAAGGACAAATAATTCTACCATGCAATTTTTGCTAATAGTTATAAGCCATTGTTGCAGATGTTGGTTGTGAGGTAATATGGAAAAACATGCATACTGTTGATGCATTAGCAGAGCAATTTAGACAACTAAACTTAAACGCAGAATCCAGATACCTTGCTTTTCTGGAGCAGAATGCACTTGTCCCTTATAAAGAGCAAAATCAAAAGCAAAGCAGCCTTGTCCATGGAGATGGCACCATCATTACCTTTCAGGGCTCATTTGATCCCATCAGAAAACAGCATCCACGACCTAAAGTTCACCTTGATGAGGAGACTAATAGAGTGTGGAAGCTTTTGATGTTAGATATAAACAGCCATGGGATTGATGGAACGGATGAAGACAAGGCCAAATGGTGGGAAGAAGAGCGAAATGTGTTCCGTGGACGAGCAGATTCATTTATTGCACGGATGCATCTTGTCCAAGGTATCAGTGCAATACTTTCAATAATATTAATATTATTCACCTTTGATACATGCTTCTAACAAAACACCCACCCACTTGTGATCAATGAAGGGGAAGAATTGAGAAAAGGAAAAAATAAAAGAAAACAATCCTTTAGGAGGATAACCATAGATTAACATTATTTGTTTTCCTAACTTAAAAAAAATGTCCCAAAAAGCTAAACCCCACCCTGTTACAACTATAACAAAAGCAAGTGCCACCACAACCACAAAATGTTTTGAACTACCTAGGTCAGTGATAGTATCACAAGAACAATGCGAGGGCCATTTTCAATGTTAAAAAAATGTGAGGAAAGGGCAGAAACTTGTAAGACAGATACAATAGTATCCTATATCTCATCCTTTATACATAAACTTTAGAGTATCTTATAAGCAACAAATCATCAAAGAAAATAATGACTGCTGATTTATTATAGTACAATGTAAAGATAAACAACTGATTGTACCCCAAAAAAAAAAAAATGATAAGCAACTGAGTTTTTTTGGGTGAAGTATGTATTTACCTAAATCTAATTTAGATAAATGTACCACTTACTGTGAAACAGTATAGTGAAACCATATCCTCACTATGTTATTACAACTGAAAAAGAGAATAACAATAATTGCAAGTTTATACTTTCAAGGAATTGTCTTGAAGACAAGAAACAAAGTGAAAAAAATCTACTCCTTGCAAAATATAGAACAATAAAAAAAAAACTTCAGTTAATAAGAGTTTTATTCCCTTGCATTCATTGGCTTTGGTCACAGAGTTCATATATTAACATAAAGCATGTTCAACAGGAGACAGACGCTTTTCTCGATGGAAAGGATCAGTTGTGGATTCAGTGATAGGAGTTTTCCTCACTCAAAATGTCTCAGACCATCTTTCCAGGTATAAACTCTGCAAGTTTAATTACTGGGAAACTTATAACTAAAAGAGACGCCACAGCAACATTTTCTTTGTTATTTTCTCTGTTGACAGTTCTGCATTCATGTCCCTTGCTGCTCAATTTCCCCAAAAGTCAAGCAGCAAGTGCAAAACATACCATGGGGAAGGCACAAGCCTGGTAGTCAACAAACCACAAGTGCACATAATGGAACCAGAAGATAATACAAAATGGGATGAAAAAATATTGAATCAATCTTCTTATGATCAAAGTTCTATGACAATAGACATTGCTGAGCATTCTGAAGAAAAAGAAGCTGTCAACAGCAACGATTCCTGCAGAACTACCAGTAGTGTAATTAGCTTAATGGATGAATCAAACTGCAGACTGTTGGAATCAGCTCAAAGAAATATCAGGGAACACCACAGTCCAATGAAGAGTGGACCAATGAGCCCTATGACTGAGGAAGGGCCAGAAAAATCATGTTACGGGGGTGTTAGGAAAGAGTTAAATGACATAGTTTCATCCCAATGCTCTGTCATTTCATCCCAAATATCTGGAGAATTTTCAATTGACCAAAATCCTAAGATAGGGTCATGCTCAGATAGCAACTCAGAAGTAGAAGACCTGTCAAGCACAGCAAAGTACAAATTTTTTTATAACAACACTTCTCTCAGTAAGCTTCTAGAAATGGCAAGTTCAACCACATTACATGAAGTTAACAGTGAAAGAAGCAAACCAACAGAGAACATAAGAGATGCATGTGGTCAATCTATAGGCATGAAGCATGGCAACCCAACAGAAAACTTGGAGAAATCAAATGTTATTCAAGACTCCTTAGAAGCATCCATCATCCCATCCCATGAATACACTTTGAAATTGACCCCCAACTCAGAAGTACCTGAAGTTCACTGCTTTGATCCTTTCAAAACAGAAGCCTCGTCAAGTGGCTTCTTAAAGAATAAAGATGAAAATGACATGAACAGACCTAGTTTTCAAACAGCAGAGTCTGCAGGTGAAGTTGCAATTATCCATTCTCAAAGTATGGTATCTCAACTCCATCCTCAGGAACAAAGCAATCACATGCAGCAAAACTTTTTCGACAATTCTGGACAAACTCAAGATCTTACGCAGAAAGCAAGGGAGTTAGATTTTGGTGACCACAAAGATGCTGTGAGGAATGAAACTAATGAGATAAATTCTGCCCCCATAAAATTAAAGAGTAAGGGGCAAGGAAAGGAGAAAAAAGATGATTTTAACTGGGATAATTTAAGAATAAAAGCACAAGCTAAGGCAGGGAAAAGAGAGAAGACAGAAAACACCATGGATTCTTTGGACTGGGATGCTGTGAGATGTGCAGATGTCAGTGTAATTGCTGATGCCATCAAAGAACGGGGTATGAACAACAGGCTTGCAGAACGTATTAAGGTACAATCAAACTTCCACGAAATATTATTTATAAATTCACTTTCTGGAAAGAGAAGACCCTTCAATGCAGCTTATGTTACTTGATATACTATGCAGAATTTCCTGAATCGACTGGTTGAAGAACACAGAGGCATTGATCTTGAGTGGCTGAGAGACGTTCCACCTGATCAAGCGAAGTAAGTCCAGAGGTTAATTAAACTACTTAATTGAAATCCTATTTCCCATACATATGATGTTAGCATGTCTTACTCGACTGTATAGTTGGTGAAACCATCATCCTGAACTCTCAATTCACTGGTAACACTCACACAAGCAGTTAGACCAATTTCATGCAAGCAGAATATATGCATAATAAAAATTCAATTCATACATACAGAGAATACTTGCTCAGTGTAAGGGGATTGGGATTGAAAAGCGTGGAGTGTGTGCGGCTTTTAACACTGCACCATCTTGCCTTCCCGGTAAGTTGAGAACAGAAGTATGCAATTACAGGAATAAGGAAAAGATCTGAAAAGTTATTTCTATATAACAGGTGGACACAAATGTTGGACGTATAGCAGTACGACTTGGATGGGTACCTCTCCAGCCACTGCCCGAGTCACTACAGTTGCATCTCCTAGAATTGTGAGTACTACGGAAATAAACTGTAGAAGGCAGTAATTCACTTAGATAAGAAGAGCTAATATCGTTGTCCTGTATAGGTACCCAGTGTTGGAGTCCATACAAAAATATCTCTGGCCTCGACTTTGCAAGCTAGACCAAAGAACATTGTAAAGATTTCTTTTCAGTTTACAGTAGCACATTCACAGATACAAGTATTTTCTTTCTTTCTGTAAGTTTAGCAAGGGAAATTTACCCATTGTTTTTTTAATTTTTTATTGCAATATATTACAGATATGAGCTCCATTACCAGATGATTACATTTGGAAAGGTAAACTGCATTTTCTTTTACATTAGACACTGACCCTACTTAACCAAAACCCAGTTGTGATTGGGACAAAAACTACAATGAATGCAGGTCTTCTGTACAAAAAGCAAACCAAATTGTAATGCATGCCCAATGAGAGGAGAATGTAGACACTTTGCAAGTGCATTTACAAGGTATGTTTATGATATATTAAAATTCTTTGTACCTATTATGTTATTCTTATACTAAAGTAAAAAACCCACTGTTATGCACCATCATCCATAACTCCTTTAATATACATTAGAACTTTAGAAGGCACTGCAAGTATTATTGTTGGCAATATAGGTAAGGAACTTGGGAGACAGAATACTAGGAAGTTCATATATCCAGTATTATTATATTCAATACGTCATTATATTGACAGCACTCTAATTGCATTCTATCCTCATCACAACAGTTGACTTAGGAAACAGCTACTTAGGTGACAGCTGAAAATTATCTCAATATCACACTGAAAATCCAACAATATACATGTATTGCAAGTTATGATAGATCAATTTACAAATAAACAATATTGTATGCAGTGCAAGGCTTGCCCTGCCAGGTCCGGAGCAGAGGAGTATAGTTAGCACAGCCGGAAACAACATGACTGATCAAAACCCATCTGTAATCATCAGTCAGTTGCACTTGCCTCTCCCTGAGAACACAAACCAAGCAGAAGAAATTCAACAAACAGAGGCGAGCAGGCAACTGGAATCAAAATCTGAAATAAATATCTGCCAACCTATAATTGAAGAGCCGACAACTCCAGAGCCAGAATGCTCACAAGTATCACAAATTGATATGGAGGATGCCTTCTATGAGGATTCGTGTGAAATTCCTACCATCAAACTTAACCTAGAAGAGTTCACTCTGAATTTACAAAATTATATGCAAGAAAACATGGAACTTCAAGAAGGTGAAATGTCAAAGGCCTTGGTTGCTCTGAATCCAGAAGCTGCTTCCATTCCTACGCCCAAGCTAAAGAATGTGAGCCGATTACGAACAGAGCATTGTGTGTAAGTAAAATAACTAACTCATCTGAAACTAATTAACTAGAATGCACAGTTCCAATGTTAAAAAAAATAGGTTAACTAATGAAATGTTGGGGAAAGAAAGCAATGAATACTGCAAAAGCAAGACTAGCAATCAGTAATTATATGATATGCATTTATCCAGAATCATTAATCCTGGAACATTCAAAGATGAAGGCTTACCCCCAAAAAAGCATGATAAGAATCTGCAATGTAATAGAAATTCCAATACTTGACATAGAGTTTCAACAGGCATCATATCCACCGTGCTATAGTAGTGAAAAGTTCTAACAATTTATGCTGATCTTTTGTTCACCTTCATGCAGTTATGAACTCCCAGATTCGCATTGTCTTCTGGAAGGGGTTAGTTATTGCTGCATCTGTTAATGAAGCTATGTTTTACCCTGTATGTCCAACTTTTATTAATTACTTGTGCATTACAGTGGGACAAGCGAGAGCCTGATGATCCAGGCAAATACCTTCTTGCTATATGGACTCCAGGTACACAAAAATAACAACTTGACTACCATGCTCCCTTCTAGATGAATTTAGATTTCTTGTGAAGTCTTTGTCTGCACTAAGCAGCACAATAAGTTGGGAAAATTTACAATATATGATTTGTTTCAGTTTTCTGGTGTTTTCTAATTCATTTTGCCAAATACATTAATGATTAAATTAGGTGAGACAGCAAATTCTATACAGCCACCTGAAAGCAAATGCAGCTCTCAAGAATGTGACCAACTCTGTAACGAGAAGGAATGTTTCTCATGCAACAGTTTCCGTGAAGCAAATTCACAGATAGTTAGAGGAACACTCCTGGTCTGAAGGCTTATCAAAATAATCATTTTATTGCTTATTAATTCTTATACATTATAGCCACACACACCCGCGTGGGGGTGGTTTGTAATAGACTGACTTGAATTCATGATAAATTATGAACAGATACCATGTCGAACAGCCATGCGAGGGAGCTTTCCACTAAATGGCACCTATTTTCAAGTCAATGAGGTAAAATAGTGTGAAATCACAGATTGTCAAATCTCTTTGCCTTTTATTTTTGTATCTTTGCAATTTAAGCAGTACTAAACATATATCATTTGAAGCAGGTATTTGCTGACCATGATTCAAGTCTTAACCCAATTAGTGTTCCCCGAAGTTGGATCTGGAACCTCAATAGGCGAACAGTATACTTTGGAACCTCCATACCAACAATATTTAAAGGTAAAGACTTCATAATTATACTAATATAATAAGCGATAAATTACTATATGTCAAACAATGAAATTGAATAAATGATTTTTGTCAATCAGGTTTATCAACACAAGAAATTCAACAATGCTTTTGGAGAGGTAAGATTTAGTTCCCAGAATGTAATCATGCTTTTTGTAACTGAATATCCTACTTTAGCCTGTTTTTATTGGTATAATTAGCATCACTAATTTGCAGATTTTTTTTAGATATACTAAGGGAACAAAGGACTAAAGACTAACACACCTCTACAACTTTATTTGCTAGTAACATGATGGATGCCACATAATGTGCCACCTCCCATCTATGGCTTTTAGGTTAACATTTTGCAAACATCTAATAATCTCTACTGTGGGACAAGGGAGGAGTGTAGAGGCACTTTATAATATATGCCACTAACTTCTCTAATTGCTACTAAAGTTTGCTTCTTTAGCATAAGTTAACAACAGTATCCAAACAAAATCGAAGACATCACCTATCAAATCAACCAGAAACATAACTGCTTTCGCAAGTAATGAGAAAGATATGAAATACAGCCTAATTACTAGGATAAATTATTTGTGTAACAAAGAGGTATTAACTCGTTTCTTGTCTTCATCTCATTCAAAAGCAATTTATGACCTAGTATAGTCTATGTGACAAATTGCACTACTAACTACTAAAGCCACCCTATAGTGTACTGCCAGCATCAGAACTCCTTAATCAGTATCTGAAACCCTTGATAGCAATTCCCTGTTGCCAGTGAAGTCCATTCTAGAACCATTTTGTCTAATAATTCTAGCAACCGTGTTTTCTCTTATTTGTTCAGCCATTTCATAGTCGGTCTTCCATATTCTCTTCTCCTAGTGGAAAATTCACACGCGCGTACACATACAAGTATTAAAACATTTTCAATATGTATGTTATACATGTCCATAGATTTTTCGCAAATTCTCAGTCATCTTATTTTCATACCATTCTGTATATTAGACTATCTTGATTCCTTGCTTTTTCTTTGTACTATGAAATGCAACTGAATGAAACTTTCTCATTAATTAGTGAATAAGAAACAATGTTTATATAGTACAGCTAATCTAACATAAGCTTAACAAGCCCAACTAACTATTGACACGTGTATCATCTATCTAACTGACTATTATAATCCTAGTATTACCCCCCTCAAGCGGATGGTTGGTAAATATCAACCATGCCAAGCTTGGAAAGGAGCCGTTGGAAAGAAGCAAGCTGCAAAGCTTTAGTAAAGATGTCAGCTGCTTGGTCTTTGGAGGAAATAGGAAGCAACTTCATGAGGCCCAATTGAGACTTTTCGCTAACAATATGGCAATCAATCTCTAAGTGTTTGGTGCGCTCATGAAACATCAGATTCGCAGCAATGTGGAGGGCACTACGATTATCACAATAAAGAGTCGGCTAGTTAATGCAATGAACCTGAAAATCTGTGAGAAGAAAACTAAGCCATTGTAGTTCAAAAGTAGTTGTTGCAAGAGCTCGATACTCAGCTTCGGAGGAAGACCAGGTCACAGTGGTTTGTTTCTTGGCATGCCAACTGACAAGGGAGTCACCTATGAAGAAACAATAACCACTAATGGAACAACGAGTATCATGGCATCCCCCCCAATCCGCGTCACTGAAACCTTGAAGTTGGAGAAAGGAAGAATGAGGGAAGAAAATTCCCTTTTCGGGACAGCCTTGTAATGCACCATCGTGGGTCGAGAGAGGTATTGGCTAACCTGTTGGACCGCAAATGCAATGTCAGGTCGAGTGGTGGTGAGGTAAAGTAGTCTCCCAACAAGTCTACAGTAACCAGGCACATCTGGATATGAAGGGCCATCATCCTGAGCTAAGTGAACACTAGGGTCAATGAGGATGGAAGCTGGCTTGCAGCCCAGGACACTAGTGTCAGAGAGTAAATCAAGGCAGTACTGCCTCTGACAAACGAAGATACCTTGAGAGGAGTGAGCAGTTTCCAAGCCCAGGAAATATTTTAGCACACCCAAGTCTTTGATGCCAAATTGTTGTCGAAGTGTGGACTTGATATGGGCAAGTTCGGTGGGGGAAGTACCCATTAAAATGATGTCATCCACATAAATCAACAAGGCTGTAAAGGAATCAGAGGCATGCTTGAGGAATAAGGAGTGATTTGCTGTGGCCTGAGTGTACCCAAAAGTGATCAAAAATGAAGATAGGCGCTCATATCATCGCCTACTAGCCTGTTTGAGTCTGTACAATGATTTGAGTAACTTGTAAGCTTTGTTTGGACCAAGGGAAGGCACACCAAGAGGAACAAACATGTAAACATCTTCATGAAGCTCACCATGCAGAAATGCATTATTAATGTCAAGTTGTAGAACAATCCAGTTATGAATAGAGGCAAGAGCTACCAGAACCCGAATGGTGGTGAGTTTGGCAACTGGACTGAACATGTCAAAGAAGTTGATCCCTTCGGTTTGAGTGTAGTCTTTGGCTACTAATCTGGCCTTATACCTCCCAATAGAGCCATTAGATTTCTTTTTTACCTTGTAGACCCATTTATTGCCAATGGGAATGACCCTTGGGGGAAGATCCACAATGATCCATGTCTGATTATGGTATAGTGCCGTTAATTCCACTGCCATGGCATCCACCTAGCAAGGATATTGACTGGCTTCATGGTAGGATTTGGGTTCATCAATGGATGAGAGAGATAAGGTGAATGCTCGGCGGTTAGGAGATAGAGAGGCATAGGAGAGATGGTGAGAGATTGTGAGAGATGGGGTAAGGTGTTTTGGCAGTGGCAAGGGACTGATTGCAGTAGTAATCATCTAAATGGGAAGGAGAATGTTTGACATGGGTGGATCTTCTTGGAGGAAGGGAGGATGGTGGAGGTTGGGAGCTGGCTGGTAGTGAAGGCTCAGGTGAGATGTGATCAATGCAAGGAGCAGATGTGGGCAAATCGGGTTCAAGTATGAACAATGGAGTTGGGTCACTATGTGGAGGAGTTGGACAAATGTGATGGTACTTGGTGGCATATGGAAAAATCAATTCATGAAACACCACATTTCTAGATGCAATGATTTCCCTTGTATGCATATCATATGTAAGAAAACATTTAATACCTGACTTATAGCCCAAGAATACACACTTCCTTGCTCGAGGGTCAAGTTTGGATCTATGAGCTATGTTAGTGGAGACATAACACAGGGAGCTAAATACTCTTAACAAGGTAATATCAGGTAAGTGACCATGCAACAGCTGAAAAAGGGATTATCATCAAGTAATCTAGATGGAACTCTGTTAATCAAGAACACAGCATATAGGACTGCATAGTTCCACAAATACTTGGGAAGACAGGATTGGATCATCAAGCCCCGAGCCCCATTCAAAATGTGCTGGTGTTTTCTCTCCACTCGGCCATTCTGTTGTGGTGTCTCAACACAGCTAGTTTGGTGAAGTATACCCTTGGAGCCATAGAATGAGGGCATAGCAAACTCAGGGCCATTGTCACTGCTGATAACCTTAACACTGGAATCAAACTGCTTCTCAACCATGAGGATAAACCACTGCAACTGTAATTGTGCCTCAAACTTACCTTTCATCATAATAATCCAGGTAAAGCAGCTATGATCATCTACAATTGCTAAGTATCTGAAGCCATGAACTGAAATAGTTGAAAAGGGTCCCCAAATGTCAACATGCAACAGTGCAAAACAATTAACAGCCCTGCTATTACTTGGTGTAAAGGGAATTTGTCTCTGTCTAGCAAAATGACATACATCACGTGCCTCCTCTTTATTCATATGAACAAATGAGAATTGTTTACACGGTGTTTTCAAACGATTATGAGAAATATGACCAAATCGTAAATGCCAAAGTGCAGATTTTGGCCAACAAGCAGAATGATATGCAGTATTATTTACATTGTGAATGAACCTGATATCACCTAAAGGTTGCTGAACACTGTGATTCAAACAGTAAAGACCCTTGTAGAGCCTACCCGAACCAATCTTCTTCATATATGAGTCCTGAATAAGGCAAGTATCATCAGTGCAGATAAACTCATATCATACTGAGGTGGCCAGCTTAGATACTGATATCAAGTTAAAACTGAATTTTGGCAAGAATAAGAGATCATCCAAGGTAAGCAAATCTGTAATCTTAATGCAACCAGCAAGTTCCGTCACAACTGAGTTTCCATTTGGCAATTTCACATGCAGAAGGGAAATCTTATGAAAGGAATGGAACCCAGATTTAGAAAAGCAAACATGATCAGTAGCACCCGAATCTATAATCCATAAATCAGAATTTGCAGTCATATGGTTAAAAAGAGTATATCTGATACCTTCTTTAGAAGTAGAAAGGGGCTGAATTGAGTCCCTCTGCTCATTGCAGATCAAGTTGACGCCAGTGTGACCGTGATCTTCTTTGTACTTTTGAACTTCTGTTGATGGTTTCTGAACATGAACATACTTCAACAGGCCCAATAAAGCTTTGTACTCTTCGGGTGTGAAGTTAGGAACACCTGAGTGTCTTTCTGATGACACCTCCTCACTATGATTATCATGGTCTTCACCATTCACATTGTTTATCAAGGTCCCTTCCTTGAACTTAGAGCCTGGAAGGAAACCATGTTTCTTATAACAGGTTTCAACAGTGTGGCCTTGTTTTCCACAAAAGGTACACACCTTGCCACTAAAATTGGACTTGCCTTTCCCATTAAACCTTCTGCCATCAGCAGCATTAACCAAGATAGGTACATCGTCTGACAAAACCAATCCATTTTTCCGCTCATGTTGAAGTACCATCGAAAATACTCGAGTTAATGGTGGAAATGGCTCCATCAAGAGAACTTGGGATCTCACAACTGCAAAAATATCATTGAGTCCCATCAAGAAACGAATTACATAGTCTTGCTGCCGATAAAACTGAGAATTCTTCATAGCCTCACAAGCGCAACGAACGGAACAAACACATTCCGGAACAGGCCTGTAATTCTCGAGTTCTTTCCAAAGAACCTTCAATTCAATGAAATAGTGGGTGAATGATAGTGAATTATGTTTGTACAAGTAAAGCTCTTGCTGAAGTTCTGCAATTCACACCAAATCTCCTTGTGAAAATCACTCTTTCAGATCTCTCCAAACCTCCGAAGCTACTTCCATGTAAACGACACTGAGAGCGATTGAAGGAGACACTGAACTTATTAGCCAAGAATGCACCAAATTGTTGCATCTTTCCCATGTATCGTAGCTAGGATCAAACTTATCAGGAATTCCACTGCTTCCATTAAGAAAACAAAATTTATTCTTCGAGATGAGCGCTCTTTTCATTGAACGAGCCCGAGCATGATAGTTGTTACATGATAATGGCTAAGACACAAGAATCATTGCTGGATTCTCCCCTGGATGAACGTAATAAGGACTTGCTGGGTTTTGAGAAGGATCAACACCTTGAAAGTTCTGGTTGTTAGATCTCGAACCATTGTTGGAATTGGAGCCAGATACATTGTTTCTCGGCATGGTGCTTCAGCAAGATCACCAACGAAGGCGATGAACCAAGAACCAAGAACCAAGAAAGGAAGAAGAATGAAAAGAACTGAGAGTCGCACAGCAGAGCTCCTTCTTAGAGGAGCTCTGATACCATACTATGAAATGCAACTGAATGAAACTTTCTCATTAATTGAGTGAATAAGAAAATATGTTTATATAGTACAGCTAATCTAACAGAAGCTTAACAAGCCCAACTAACTTTTGACACGTGTATCATCTATCTAACTGACTATTATAACCCGGGTATTACTCTGACCTTAATCTGCAGTTCTTGCTTAGATAACATTATAAACACTTCAATATGAGTTAGTACTTCGAAGTGCAAGTGCAAACTAAGTGAAAACACACGCTAAAAACTTTAAAACTTATAACATAAATATAATCAACAATTTTTTTATAGTATTTTTTATTCTTTTTTTTTTAAAAAAAATGAGAAAGTAAATGATGAAGAATCACTCTTCCCTAGTAGGAGGAACCCACATGATAATTGAATAGCAAAGCAAGTATCCAGATAACCTAACCTATCTAAACGGATAGTGAAAATGCTTTGCAGGGTATGTCTGTGTACGGGGGTTTGACAGGGAAACAAGAGCACCCCGTCCTCTGATGGCTAGACTACACTTCCCAGCTAGCAAGTTGGCCAAGACCAAAGAAAAGACAAGAAAAGAGACCACTTCGGCAAACCCACAAGGATTGGAACCAAATTCAGAACATCCGGAATTGCTTTCTAACAGTCACAACCTTCAGTAGAGGGGTAGAAGCCAGTATTATTCATCCCATACTATGTTGCCCTGTAGCATGTATATAATAACAAAGTCATTACATTTTAGATTTGAATTTTATGCCCCTCACTTCACCAGTTCCCCTTTCACATTTAATCAGATTTTCAATTCTCAGCGTTCCATTAATAAGATGATGGTTTTTACGGGCAGACAAATATAATAACAAAAAATTGTCCTCTGGACTAACTCACTACTCCAAATTCTAAATGTAATAGCAATAAAAATGAGTTCTATCTCACTCATAATGAGTTCTAAGCTTAGTAAAATTGGCAACAAAAAATCTCCAAATCAATATCATGCCTGACCATAACTCGGCTTTATCAATTCAAATGAAAAAAATACGATAAAAATTCTAAAAAAAACCTCCCACGGCCTAGCAATACATGAGATACTAACACAACAGATAGAGAACTACGAGCCTGTGAATTAGCGACGGGAACACTCTGAAAAGAGGCATAACATAACCAATGTTCATACACCTATGCTAGTAATATTTACCTAGTTTACACCAAAATATGAACAAAAAATTCAAATCAATCCTAGTGTAGTAAAAGCATATATGTATCAAAACAACAGTTATCATGTGCCAATCACAGATCGGAACAGCAAACTGATATAGAGTAGAGAGCCTTCAGATCACGAAGCGTACCTTTCAAATCTTCGCTCGCAGAAACAAAGCGAAAAACCGGTTTCCTGAGATATTAAGATGCGCGAGGTAGATAAGAGCACAAGGGAGAGTGAAAAGAGAGAGAGATGCGGTGTGTTTACGCGTTGGTGGAGGAAGCAAGAAGGTGTTGTGCAAATTGCCGCCTTAGCGCCATTTTCATATGCTTTTCTTCCCTCCCTATTTTTTTCATGTGATTCGATTTCCTTTGTTAATTGTTTTGTCTCGGGAAGTGGGCACTCTTTGGCGGTTAAGTTGCGGGCCGCTGGTGGGTTGGGTTGGATTTGGTTTCGTACTTACGTTTTCTGGGTTTGGCAGCAATGAGAGGCCGTTCAGGTCAAGCCCACGTCACAAACATAACCAAACTTCTTCATGGAACGCGTGAATGAAATGGTGAAGAGTGAAGTTACTTTGTTGAACAAACCAAAAAGAAAAAGGAAGTAACTTTTTTATGATAATTAAAATATAATTATAAATAAATTAATTGTGTTTGGAACTGTTGAAATTGTAGGTACATAAAATTCCATAGTTATATAATTTTATCCACAAAAAAAGTACACATAAAATTCAGTAGTTATATAAGTCATGTGTAGTTAAGGAGTTAAATTGTAAGAAAACAGAATACTTTCTTCTTTTTTTTCATTGGATCATTTTCCACAAACGAGGGGCCGACGAATATAGGCCTAACGAGTGAACTGGTCCAACGCAAGCTTCACGAACCATAATACAGCCAAATCGACCGTGTATTGCCAACTGCGTTGTGGAATGGGTTGGGTCACGGGTCATCACTCCACTCGTACTTGTTTTCCGCTACGGACCGGCAGCTTGGTCTAATCTCTTTTTCTTTTTTTTTTTGGTTTATTAATTGATTAATTGAAGTGTAATACATTTTGATTGGACATTAGTTAACTTAAATAATAATAAAGATAAAGAATTAAAAGAGTAATCACATCGACGATGGGTACATCTTGAGATTCATTGAATACCACCCTGTTTCTGTTGTTTTAAAAAATTGTACTCAAATCCACGTTAGTATGACTTTGGAAGGGGGGTTGAGAAAGAGACTGCTTTTATTAGGTAAGAACTTTCCTAAAATCAAAAGGGTGTGATGCTAGCTCCATGCCCTACTCAATCATACAATTCCCACTTGTATACCCACTTTGTTTAATATCTATCATATAGACGTTACTATTTGTGTTCTTTAGTGCCCCATTAGGACGGCTTCTTACGCTTAAGGCCATTGATTGGCCCTTTGTAATAATGTTATAATGTAGGGTGTTGAAAATCGTTTAAGAAGTATTTAATTTTTTTTATAAATTTATTTAATTATATAATAAAAAATTATTAAAAATTATTTTTTTAAGATATTAAATATTTTATTTTTATATTTTTTATTTTTTAACGAATGTATTAAAGACAATCATTAATAAATATTTAATATAAATATATAGCATGAAAGTATTTATAGAGTGTCAGTTTCAAAATCTTAAAAAAAAAATTAATCTCACATGTAAGAATAACAAGGAAAAAAAATTAATTTTAATTTAGTGTCAGTATAAAAAAATTTTACACTGTTATTTAATCATGTGTTGACACATTACTAAAAGAGTTAGACTTTTTATGTTGTTATTGTCATAGTCAAACTCTTTTAATAATTTGGCAATACATAATTAAATAATAGTATAAATAAAATTTACATTAACGATAGATAAAAATTAAATTTTATATATATATATAGTTGGATATATTGAATGAATCGATTTGATGGGAATATTGAATGATCAAGATTGGGCGACCATACGGAGCGAAAATATCTTGCACAATTAGGTATGTTTCCCGGACATAATACAAACGAAAAACAAAATATGATAAAATATATATACTCATTCATAACAAAAATTAACTATTTGTGAGGGTGCTGGCTATATATTTTAACAAAAAGAAAATTCATATGACTTAATTACCTTACATTTCTTACAAAACAGTTAGGAGTTAAGAATGTCAAACTTTTAAAGCTGCACTATTTTTTTTAAAAGAAAATGTATGTTACATCTTTTATTCTTTTATCTATGTTGTAACGAAAATGAGGGAATTTTATTTTTATTTTTATATTATTTTTATGTTATTTTAATAGTGTATTATATGTTTTATAATATTCACCTTTAATTAATCAAGGGTGCTAATGTATGCCATATTTTTTATAAGCAATCTTCCTATGATTTTTTTTCCATAAATAACATCCATTATTCATATAATATAAGAAGCACGGTATTATAAAAGTTAATGATTAAATTATGTTTTAACATGTCTCGTGTACTTGGTTCACTTGGCAAAAGATATTTGATATTAGTGTCAGGTGCGGGATTCGATCCCTAATGAGTACATTAATCCTACACTAACATTAGCTTACTCTTGTCGTAATTCATTAAGCTATCTCATATCTACATCAGTTTTTGTGTTTTTAGTGTTTTGCATAAATTGAATTTGTGAATGACTTAATTCAACCATTTTCTCAAGTCTTATTTTACCTTTAATTTCATTTCTAAATCAAACTTGTTAAGGATGAAATAGGAATAGTAGTGTGCTTATTTTGAATTATCTCGTTTTATATTATTCCACTTAGTATATTTATTAAATTTCATTTCTTACATATATAAATATTATTGGAGTTATAAGATTTCATGGTTAGGCTCCCCACCTAGGTTTACCCTACGGCAATGCTATTATGTTCTTTTATCAAGTGTTGTTTGTCATTTTGGGTTTCTCGAGTTACATATTGTCCATACTTGTGTATTTTTAGTTAGTGGGGTGGGCAGTTTATCTTTATAAAAATTTTAAGTATTGCAGTGAGAACTTTTTATATATATATATATATATATATATATATATAAGGAATAGTGAGAGGAGTAAATCTTGACCATTGAATCATTTATGTATGGTCAAGATTAAAACATAAATTTATGTGACTTTTTTAAGTAGTCATGTGACCTTTAAGTAATATATAATCTTGACCATACATAAATGATCTAATAGTTAAGATTTGCTCATCTCACTCTTATAATAAACTACTCATCTTACTAAATATGCCTCTTTTATATATATATATATATATATATATATATATATATATATATCCATTTGTGCGCACGTCAAAAGTTTAGTGGAAGGAAAATTGTCTTATTTCAAAATAAAGACATGTCATACACCATAATAAGAATTGAGTTTAATTTTGATCCACCATCAGTGTAAAGTTTCTTTACACTGTTATTCAATCATGTGTTATTAACTCATTAAAAAAGTTTGATTATTACCACAACCATTTAGAAAGTCTAACTCTTTTAATGATGTGTCAGCATATGATTAAATGACAATGTAAAGTTTATTTACACTGACAATTGATTGAAATTGAATTCATAAGAATTTATAATGTGAGATGCATAGTTATAAGAATAAGATTGTGATCGATTCAGTTAGTCGGTTGAGTTATTGATTTTTACTCAAGTCGTTATAGGTAATTTAGGCTAGATTGGGCCACTCACAACGTGTGTGAGCTAGCAAATAGTAATTCAGCCGGACTTTGTGCTAGTTGCAGGTGGGGCTGGATTGACCAATGAGCTAGGTCCTTTACCTTTTTTTTACTTTCACTTTTTTTTTTTTTTTTTTGAAAGAACTTTCACTTTTTTTGTATCTATAATAATAAGCTATTGATAAATAAAACTTTTACATCAATTTAAACTCACAAAAATTATGTACGTAAATTAGATATAAATATAACAACTTATATTAAGTGTCATTAATATAAATAGTGAAGATTTATTATATTTTTTCTACAAAAACTATTTAAGATATATTCATGAAATATCTATTGAATCATAAATTTATTAATTCAAGGAATTAGAATAAGTAAACATCATATACAAATAAAAAAAAATTTAATATTTACTCACTAAATTTAATTTTTTTTTAATTTAAAAGAAGCTAGTCATGCAAAGATTTGCCTATTAAAAAAGACTGCAAACTTTGAACATGAGCATTTTAATTGAATTACTTTGATTAATACCAATTCAACCAATCTCATTGGCAAGTCAGCCAAATATTTGTTGAGTTTAAATCACATGAGTTGATTTACTTTTACTTGACTCATTGGATTTGATAGAAAAAAAATAGTCAATTCTTCGGTCTATTTATTTTATGAATATAATTTTGATTTATCGTCCATGAAAATAACTTATATATTACTATTTAATAATTAATAATGTATTAATATATTATTAAAGAAATTAAAATTTTTAAATAAATATTATAATAGTTAAATTCATTTACACGAACTAAAATTAAATTTTATTTTAGTTCCAATCATTCGATCCAATTTTTACAACGAGGAATTCGAAAGTTAAACTCAAACATGCAAAATTTGCTTGATCAAATTTTTACAACGTGACATGCGAGTTTTAAACTATAAACATGCAAAAATTGCTGGATTTCCCTCGCTATATATATCCAAATAGGCAACGCATGCGTGGATTGGAATTGGATCCGTAGAGGCCGGTGGAGGAGAAATGCGGTACCTGCCGACCCAACGTGTGAACCAAATACCGGTTTCGCCACCCACTGCCACTCAAAAGTTACCAAACCGCTAAAAATTAATTTAAAGCGAAAATATTACGATTGCGCCACCGAATAAAATAAAAAGCCTCGCCGCTTTCATTTCTCTCTCTCCGACACTCGAATTTCTAGAGAGAGAAAGAGAGAGGGGAAAGATTCAATTCACAGTAACCCTGTTCTGGTTCTAGTTGTAGACTTCTAGGGCCCCAAAAGCAATGGCCATTTTTAGGGTTTTGTAGAGCAAACGAATGCAAAAAGCCTCCATGGAAATGCCCGGTAGAAGATCCAACTACTCGCTTCTCAGCCAAGTTCCCGATGGCCAGTTCGGAACCGCTGCTCCGTCTTCTTCCGGTGACGGGAAGAACAACAAAGGCAAGTTTGATTGGGACTTAGTCGCTGATCACAGGGTGGCTCAGCATGGGAATAATCGGATAGGGAATTTGTACTCTTCGATCGGGTTGCAGAGGCAGTCCAGTGGGAGCAGTTTCGGTGAAAGCTCGCTGTCCGGGGAGTACTATGCTCCGACTCTGTCGACGACAGCTGCTAGTGAGATCGATGCCTTTGGCTACATGCATGATGATGGATTTAAGATTGGTGCGGGTGCTGAGGCGAGAACCAAGTTGGCGGAGACTTCGGTGAGGAACGGTGGGTCCTTGGGGAAAAGCTGGGCGCAGCAAACGGAAGAGAGTTATCAGTTACAGCTCGCTTTGGCTCTTCGGCTTTCGTCTGAGGCTACGTGTGCTGATGATCCCAATTTTCTGGATCCGGTTCCTGATGAACACGCTTTGAGGTTGTCGTCTTCGAGTTCGGCAGAGGCAGTGTCGCATAGATTCTGGGTATGTTGATTATGCCATGTGTTGAGTTGTGATTGCGAATTCCGGTGATAGCTCTGTGAGCAAGAGATTGTGCATTTTTCGGTGTTCTGTGTTCATCATATGAGCCTTATGAGGTGTTTTTGATTCAAGTGTTAATGAATATAACTAATGAAAATAAGAATGGGTGTGAATGGATGTAGCCATGTAGGTATATTTTGACTCTGGCTATCATGATGACTACTTGTTTATAAACCAAATTAAGTGCAATGTACCCTTGTCATATGAAGCTGCAGTAGTTGTATGATTGATATGGTTTTATAAAATGTTGAATTTATATAGGTTCATCTGGATTTTCTAATCTGCATCAATCAACTGGAGGATCAACTTATGTTGACGATGACAAATTTTGTGGGCAAACTTTTAGAAGTTCATTCAGACTGGTTGGTCCTTTGCAATGAGTGATTGGAGGAGCTGTAGTTTCACTTGAATGGATGGGAATTGCATTAGTACAAAACCCTCTTAAGAATTTGTGTTTTATTTGTTGCTAAGGATGGAGTTGGATCTTGAATTACAATGTTGAAGTTTACTAGGAGCAATCATGATATCAGGCTCCTTTTTCTTTTTTACTTTTTGTGCCAGCTCCTTGGGAAAACTGTTTGTCATAGCACTGACAGCTGGAAAACTATCTTCATGAATTGTGGCTTTTCACTTTTAATTCGTACTAAGCTTGTTGTGAATTATGGGCAATGTGGGCAGAGTATCCTGTTACTATGTGCCTTACATGGTGCTTCTATGACCATATTGCTCATTCTTGCTTGTTTTGCTCGGTCTAAAGAAAAGAAGTGCTTTTCCCACTGTTGTACACTTGTACGGCATACAAATTGAATATTGGAAAATATAACGTTTTAAGGAGTCAGACAAATCTTGAAAATGTGAATTTAATTTTTTGGCATTATTGTGGGTTCAGAATGTGCTTGTCATCTTAGAGGAAATTGCCACCAGGAGGTATAATTATCATTTTTTGAGAGATGAATTAAAACCTGGTTCTTGCTTTGTTGCATGAATTAAGTTTAAGAGGAAAAAATATCTCTCCCCTCTTTATTCTATTCCTTTTTTCTTTTTTGAATTTCCCCTAGTTTTTACAGAAAGTTAAAGGAGGAAACTGGAAGTAGTTTTATCTTGATATACTTGTTCCTCTTATTGGTAGATATGCAATTGTTGATTTTGTGTCTTGTTAATTATGTGCACCAGGTGAATGGCTGCCTATCATACTTTGACAAAGTTCCTGATGGCTTTTACCTAATTCATGGGATGGATTCCTATGTCTGGACTGTGTGCACTGATCTGCAGGAAAATGGCCGAATTCCATCCCTTGATACGCTAAAGTCTGTGGATCCCAACACTGACACTTCACTTGAAGTAGTTTTGGTGGATAGACACAGTGATCCCAGTTTAAAAGAACTGCAAAACAGAGTAAATATCATTTCTTGTAGCAGCATAACAACAACAGAGGTTGTAGATCAGCTTTCCAAGCTGGTTTGCAACCGTATGGGGTGAGCCTTCCTTGGCATTCTTGCCTTAAACTATTTAGCTTAGTCTGTGGCCATGCCAGTCTAACTATGTTTTATTGCTATAACAAGGGGTACAGCTTCTGTTGGGGAAGATGACTTTGTTTCCATCTGGAGGGATTGCAGTAATGATCTGAAAGATTGCTTAGGATCTGTTGTTGTTCCCATAGGTAGTCTATCTGTTGGCCTCTGCAGGCATCGTGCTATATTATTCAAAGTAAGGCTCTATTTCTCTGTGGTGGTTCAAGGCTGTGATTATGCATCTTGACTAAGTTGACTTGTTTTTGTTCGCTGGTTTAGTGCATGTGACTGTATTTATGCTGTTTTTGGGATGACATGCTTTATATTCAATATTTTCAGGTACTAGCTGACGCCATTGATTTACCGTGTCGAATTGCAAAGGGCTGTAAATATTGCAAAAGAGATGATGCTTCCTCTTGCCTTGTCCGATTTGGGCTTGACAGGTATATGTTTATTGCGAAGCACATATACTTTTCCGTTTATAAGTAGAACTGCAATATAAAGAATTAGTCCATTTTACCAACAAAAAAAAGAATTAGTTTTCATGCGCTGTGGCCATGGAAGTGCAAAATTATGAAAGGACAGTAGATTGGTGGTTAACATTCTGTGAACATTCATGGATATTGACATTTTAAATAGATGTTTCTTAATAGTATGATTTCTGACACCTCACATCTGACATCATGTAATTACAGGGAATATCTTGTTGATTTAATTGGGAAGCCAGGTCACTTATGCGAGCCTGATTCCTTGCTCAATGGTCCATCTTCCATCTCATTTTCTTCACCCTTGCGCTTTCCAAGACTTAAACCAGCTGAACCTACCATTGATTTCAGGTCACTGGCCAAACAGTATTTCTCGGACTGTCTGTCTCTTGAGCTTGTCTTTGACAATAATTCTGCAGGTAATATTCTTATTTCCTATTTAATGTATGTTACTCTAAATCTGAACTTGTGGTATTATTGTTTTCATGTATCTTAAAGGATCTACTTAGGGCATATTGTTGCTTTTATTAAGAATTTAAGATCCAGGTGTCCTTGATCTTTTATTTTTTCCATTTTTAATGAATGATGAAGTCATTTGCTTTAAGCTAACTCTCCATAATTAATTTGTCTATCTACCAAACTTGGTATGAACCTAAATAATATGATTGTGTTGCTACTTTCTTATTTGAATTGAATTCTATCCATTTGCTGTTTTGATCAGTTTGTTTTTTATATATTTATAATTTTATATGTACTAGGTGATTAGAGGGCACCTATCTGTCTTTTTGTTTTCCATATGTTCACTGTAATTATTTGACAATTTCTTTTCCTTTTTAAACTTAGAAATCCCAATAATTCGGTTGCCTATTAAAAAAAGGAGCATGGTTCTTCACTGTGATGTTTAAGCTGAATGATGTTCCAAGTTGATTATTGTGGATGCTTAAGTTGGGCTCTGGAGTGTCGAATTGGAGAACAGTTCTAGTTACTTGGTCAAGTCTATTGAATACCATTATCAAATTCCAGATTGATTGTGATGAACAGAGGGGCTAAACATATCATTTAGTATCTTTTCAGAATGGAACTTGAGTATCAATATATTAAAAGTCTTTTTCTAAATACATATAAGATAATGAGTGGCTGATTTAGTGTTTGATAAACTTGTGAACTAGTCAACATCTTGAATAATGCCAAAAAGCATGTCCTTTGTATAGATGTTCATGTTGGAAGTTGGACATTAGTTGTAGTTTTGCATGTGGTTATGTGATCTAGTATGCAATTATGTGTGTGTGATTATTATTAAATGTTTGAACTGGGCGCAAGTATAGGATACCCTGAATTTTATATTACAGGAGCTGTTACTGATGGAGATTCTGGATTCTCCATTCCAGAACAGTTTGATGGGAAGTGCAGGGACAGGCATAACCCTAAGCCAATTTCAAATGACAGCAACAGAAGTTCTCACCTTCCTCTGCATCCTCAAGTTTCTTATCCAAGTACTCATGATCAAGGTTCTGAAACATATAAATCATGTAACCCTCCTCAGAACATTGTAGACTTGACAACTGTGGGCAAGGATCCACCACCTTTAAAGCATAAGCGTCCTGTTGGTATACAAAACCCGTTAGCACTAACAAATGATGACGTTATTGAGGGTAGGAGGTTTGTTGAAGGAAGTCAACTGATTCCTAGCAAACCTACTAGAGAGCTTGCCCTTGACATGGAGGATTTGGACATACCGTGGAGTGATCTTGTTTTAAAAGAGAGAATAGGATCAGGTATATCTCCTCCTTTATGAAGCGCACAATTTATTAAAATAAGTCTTACCATTTTTATTGTTTTGGGATAAAATTGAAATACTATTAGAGAAAATAGACAAGATAAAAGTAAAAAGGATATCGTTCTTAGCGTTGACAATAGCAAAGAAGAAAACAACAAGAAGAAGCAGGTTCATTAGTGCAATAAAGCTCTCCAATTCCAATCCCTCTGCATATTTGACTTGGAGGTCCCAGTAAAGAAGTCATGATTAGAGCACCAAAGAGAAACCATTAAAAATATCCTATCCCATAATAGCAGTAAGGATAACAAAGCATCTTGGAAAATATGAGCATTCCACTCCAATCAAATACACCACTGCAAAAAAAGCACACCACCATAAAGTTTTGTCTTGCTCCTACCAAACCCTCATAAGTTAATTAATAAGATCGGATCCTAACTTAAAGGATGCAGTATTTAATGAATTTGTAACATTACTTGCTTCTTATTGTGGCATGATTTCTGTAATTAGTATCATCAGTCATTAATTGAAAATGATCTGTTGTATTTCAGGTTCTTTTGGAACTGTACATCGTGCTGAGTGGAATGGCTCGGTAAGCCACTTTTTATTTATTTATTTATTTTAAATTGATGCTGTATAAATCGATCAACGTATGGTTGTTTCTGCTGAAATTTTAGGGATTGAATGAAAAAGAGAAAAGGAGAGAATATATTTAAGTAATGAGACTCGGAGTAATTGTTATGTTGTGATGCAAAACACTTACCTAATACTCCTATTTATACAAAAAATCTAGGTCTAGTACAACTAGTACTAGCCCAACCCAATGATACTCCTAACACAATAAGAATCCTAACATAATAATAATCCCTAATAAACCCAGCCCAATGTACAACTAGTACATGCCCAGCCCATGGTACATTTATTTTCATTGATTTTTGCAGCATCTCAGTCTTTGCATCTGGTAAATACTGCTAAATTATATGTGTGTGATAGGGACCTCTTCTCAATTACAAAGAAACTGGGATTGAAACCCAGAATTACAGAAATTGGAAATCGGAATTACAGAAACTAGGCAGGCTCTTCGAGGGGCTAGCTTCCTCCCAAATCCCACTCTCCTCTACTGAATTCTTGCTTGCATTTTTCTTCTCCCTCCTCCTCTCTTATACTCGCAGCCTAACAGAATAGCCTAACAGAGTTTCCCTCCCTTTTTCCTGGTTACATTCTCAGCCCTCTCCCTTATTTTCCCTCGTATCCCTCGCATTCCCCATTTGGTCCAGCATAGGAGGGTGCTTAACAGTGTGCTTAGTATATCAATGTGTAAATAACATCATTGTCTGAGTACAGTAGACACTAATGCTAAATGTTAAGTGGTTTCAATATTTGTGAGTTTGTTTCATAAGCATTCAGTGCTTATAGATTAGTCCAGGGTGGTATCTGAAAATAAGCTGCATCCTCCCTAGCTGGATCTAACATTATAAGGTAAAAAAGCACTTCACCTGTAATGTCTTTACATGAAATGGTATATATAGACAAAGTATCTTATCGTAGTTGTTGTTCATATAGATTCCATTGGTTTCTAAAAAGGTAGCTTCCTATGTTTTTTTTAAAAAAATTTATGCTTGTGTCCAGTCAATTGACAGTATTTGTTTGATAGACAGATATTACTTGAGCATGAAATATTTTTCAGAAAAAGATTAATCTCATAACAACCAACCATTGTACTCTAAATTAAGAATAAGATCTATGGCCTCTGCCTAAATGCTATCAACCCAACATTTCTTGCTGTTCGTTGCTTGCTGCCTGATACAAGCAGAAACCAGTCCATTGCCTGTAGGTTGTTGGCAGCCAATTGGCTTCACATTGCCAATCTTCTTTCCATTAACTTGATGACTACCCTACGATTGAACCTTTATTGCCATAGGTTTTCTAATTGATTTGCACATCAAAAGACCAGAAGTTTATTTGAAATTTTTTTCATCCTCCAAGAGAATAGCTGTTTTCCTCGTATAACTATTTCCCTCTAACATTTTATTTTCTGTAAACAAATGGATCCTTAATGTTGCAAAGTGACGCTTATGTCCACTTGCTTCTCCAACTCTATCTTTGCAAATTTTTTGAACTCAATTTGTGTTATGATTTGGAATGCATATTTGTTGGGGCATTATATATCTTCGGAGAGAATTGTGACACTATTTTCAGGATTGCTTCATTAATGTTCGAAGCAGAAATAATGCTTCATATTTTAAAATTTTTTTATGCATCTATCTTCCTCTCTCTACTTCCTTTTTTTTAGTTTGTCTTTTTTTAACATCCTTTAAAACTGTTGAAGAATAAGAATTATGAATTGAATGCTTGAGTTTCTTCACTCAGCTGAAGAATGTATATATAGATAATTTACATAAGATAATATATATTATCTTAAACACACTCATTATCTAACACACTCATTACACACACTATACCTAACGTACTCATCACACACACACTACACCTAACACACTCATTACACACAGCACAACACACACTCATTATCTAACATAATATTCTGTTTTCAACACTCCCCCTCAAGATGGAGCATATAAATCAAATGCTCCAAGCTTGGAACAGATATTCTGAATTCTTGGTCCTCTTAGTGATTTTGTGAAGATGTCTGCCAGTTGATCATTAGAACTAACTGATTCGGTGATGACTTCTTTAGAAAGGACTTTCTCCCTGACAAAGTGACAATCAATTTCAATGTGTTTAGTTCTCTCATGGAATACTGGATTAGAAGCTATATGCAAGGCTGCCTGGTTATCACAACATAGTTTCATTTGTTGAGTATTCCCAAACTTTAGTTCTTGAAGAATCTGTTTAATCCAAATAAGCTCACATGTGGCTACAACCATAGCTCGTATTCGGCCTGACTCGATCTTGCAACAACATTTTGTTTCTTACTTTTCCATGAGACAAGATTTCCTCCAATAGACACACAGTATCCTGAAGTGGAACGCCTATCAATGGGTGAACCTACCCAATCTGCATCACAAAATCCAACTATTTGAGTGCTTCCTTTGTCTTCATAGAGTAGTCCTTGTCCCGGTCCTTTTAATGTATCTCGAGAATTACCGCATCCCAATGATCATTATGAGGAGATTGCATGAATTGACTTACCACCACTCCAAAGGAAATGTCCGGCCTTGTAATAGTGAGGTAGATGAGTTTTCTAACCAATCTCCGATATCTTTCAGGGATTAGAATAAGTCTCCCCTGGTTGGGTAGTAATTTCAAATTTGGATCCATGGGACTATCACTGGTTCTGATCTAACATACTAGTTTCTTTAAGTATGTCTAACGCATACTTCCTTTGTGAGATGATAATCCCATTCTCTCGACCGCAACTTCAATTCCAAGAAAATATTTCAGCTTTCCCATTATCCTTAGTCCGAAAATGACTAAATAAATGTTCCTTTAATCGAGAAATTTTCTTTGGGTCATTTCTGTAATGACTATATCATCCACATAAACTACCAAGTAAACACATCTACTGGGAGAGATAAGCCAATAAAAGACTGAAAGGTATGCTTCACTACGTTTCAATCCAAAAGCAAGAACAACAGAGCTGACTTTTCCAAACCAAGCACGTGGAGATTGGTTGAGTCCATAAAGAGATCGTTGCAATTTGCAAACCAAGCCGAGACTCCCCGAGCAACAAAATCCAGGTGGTTGCTCCATATAGATCTCTTCTTCTAATTCTCCATGTAGGAATGCATTTTTAATATCCAAGCGATATAATGGCCAATGGTTGATGGCAGCTATGGCAAGAAAAAGGCGAAACGTAAGCAATTTTGGCCACAGGGGAAAAAGTATCTCCATAGTCAAGACCATAAACTGGGTATAACCTTTTGCAACCAATCACGGCTTTGAGACGATCAATCATGGCCCATTGGCCGCTACTTTAACGATATACCCATCGGCCAAATTGATGTGCTTCTTTCCGGAGGAAGAGGAACTAACTCCCAAGTACCATTATGCTCCAATGCCTGCATTTCATCAATCATGGCTTGTCGCCATCCTGGATGATCAAGTGCTTCACAAAGATTTTTAGGAATAGAGACGAGAAGATAAAGAGGGACACAAAAGAGTAAAAAGAAGGAGAAAGACGATGATAACTTAAGAAGTTATAAATAGGATGAGGATTTCGTGTGGGACCGAATACCTTTCCTAAGAGCAATTGGCCAGGCAAGATTTTCTTCAGGAGGTCCGTAGTCGGTTGTCTCTATTTGGAGTAGGACATGATTAATTTGGTCTTATAGTGCCTTCGGTCGATATTGGGAATTTGTGGATGTCGCTGGTATGTGATGAGTGGTCTTTGTGGCTGCTCAGGTGGAAGATTTTCAGGAATATCTGTAGACTCTAGGAGTGACCCTGATTCTTGCAAAGGAGGTGATGGACCAAGATAAGGAATAGGAAAAACTTCTTGTAGAGTTTTTGACTCAAGCGTTGTGGAAGGTGAAAAATATAACTTTTCTTCAAAGAATGTGACATCTGGCAGAGATGTAGTAACGATTGTGAATAGGAGAGTAACATCGATAACCTTTCTGTAGTCTGGAATATCCAAGAAAGACACATTTGATGGCTCTAGCAGAAAGTTTATCAAGACCTGGAGACATATCATGAACAAAACAAGTGCATCCAAAAATACGTGGAGCAATATGAAACAATGGTTCTTTGGGAAATAAAATAGAATGTGGTATTTTATTTTCAATGGAGGAAGAGGGCATCCGATTTATTAAAAACAGCAGTACATCAAAATTGCGTCTCCCCTAATGACGTGTGTACATTAGCATGAAGTAATAATGTACGAAAGCGATCCTCAACAAGATGTCTATTTTTCCTTTCGGCTATACCATTACTGTTGAGGAGTATGAGGACATGAAGACCGATGCGTATACCTTGTGATGACAAGAAGGAAGAAAGCTATGGAAGAAAAGTATTCTTTTGCATTATCACTTCTAAGCACTTTAATTGTTTTTCCAAATTGAGTTTTAATTTCATTGACAAAAGAAGTGATGATGGACACAATTTCAGATCGGTCTTTCATTAGGAAAACCCAAGTACATCGAGAAAATTCATCAATGAAGGTGATAAAATATCTATAACCCAAAGAAGACACACGACTAGGACCCCATATATACGAATGAATAATCGAAAAAGTGGAATCAACATGACCTGACATGCCTAAAAGAAGAACGAACATGTTTTCCTAGTTGATATGACTCACAGTTGAAGGATTTTATTTTTTCAAGACCTGGGATCATTATTTTGAGTTTGGACAAATGTGGATGTCCTAAACGTTCATGAAGGAGTTTTGGTGACGCGGCAACACTACAAATCCAAGAAGAATCAGGCTTGAGATAGTACAGACCATTAGATTCATGTCCTACGCCAACGTCCAATTCGCACGTAATCTGTATAACAAATGAGTTAGCATCAAATGTTAATGAGTAATTATGAGAACGAAAGTGTTTTGGCTTATAGAAATTAAATTGAAAGGACAATTGGGGATAAACAAAACAGAGGATAAAGACAAAGAAGGCGTGGGTGAGACATGACCGATTCCTTTTGTCAGAATCCTGAGAGCCATCACTAGAGTAATGAAATGAGGAATATTTGGAGAGGAGATGGATGAAAATAAAGAACTATTACCAATGTGATCGCAGGCAAGGAATCAATTATCCATGGATTTTGATCATTGCAGTTGAGAAATGCAAGCGGCGAGTTATGAGCACCTATAGATGAGGAGATCCGAGGTTCCTTGGCCTTAGCCTGGGAGATATTCTTGATATTCGGCTTGAGGAAAACTTCATCTCGTATGTTTCGAACTTGGAAATATTCACAAATTTTCCGGAAATCCGTGAATAGAATAGCAAGTGTCTTGTGTGTGACCCATTCTTTTGCAATAAGAACATTGAGGACGGCCTCCTCTCCCACCTCCTGCCTCCTCGGTTTCCACGACCTCCCTCGTCCTCCTCGACTAGAAATCATGGCGAAGTTTCAATAGTGTTACTAATTGCCTCCTATAGATGAAGGGACCCCGAAGTAGTCGAAAGTGATTAAATTCTCTAATGAAGGAACTTCTTGACCGATTAAGACTTGATCGCGAACATGATCAAAATCTGGATGCATTCCTCGTAGAATCAACACCATATAGATTATCAAGTTTCTTCTTTATGTCTTCGAGCTTATCGGCTTCCAAAGATAATTTTAACTCCTCCACCGCAGATTGGCTTTTGAGACATATGCAACCATGTTATGATCATCTTGTTTGAGAGTGGCTAATTTGTGTGCAAAGATCATACATTTGTTGAATGTCATTTGCAAAGACATTTTGAGCCTTTTTCCGAGAAGGTGTGACAAGTTTTGAAAGTTACGAAGTTTGTCAATATGGTTGGTTCAACAGATTGCCACAAGAGAAAGCACTGAGTTGATAATCAAGCTTCTTCCATTGGTCGCGTTTGTCTTCTGAAATATCATCGGAGGCTTTTTCGAGATGTTCATGGAATCCTTGACCAAGAAACCAAAGTTCTATAGAGGCAGACCATGCTAAATAATTTTTGGCACTCAATTTTTCTGAAGTAATGGTTGGTGTGCCAGAGAAAGAGAAGGCAGGGCCATCATTTCTTTGAGAATTGGAGGCCATTTTTTATTTTTTATTTTATTTTTTTATTTTTTGAGAATAATCAGATCAGAACTTTAAAAGATGTAAAGCCACTTCAAAGCAGTGAACAAGTGATTGTGACCAGACTGGTCATTGCCGGAAAAAAATTTCCTAAGAGAAGGCGCTGTGCCTCACGCTGGCCCGGAAAGTGTGCCGCGTGGGGCGCGTGGATCTCACGCGCCGACAGAGAAAGGCGCGTGGAGGCGCGTGGCGCGGTTTCCTGGCCGACGAGGTTCCGGTGGGTGGCCTACGGAGGCTTCTCGGGATGGTTTCTCGTGTCGGTGTATGGTGGGTATATGGTTCGGTGGGGTCGTGATGTTGTGCACGAGGAGCGTGGAAGCGGTTTCCGGCGGACTTGGGGCTCCGGTGGGTGGCTGGTCGGGCCACGCCGAGATGGTTTCCGGTGGTGGTGTATAGTGGGTATATGGTCTGACACTTAGTGCGTGAAGGGGCTGTAGTGTTTTAGTGCTTGAGGGGCTGTGGTGTTTTAGTGCTTGAGGGGCTGTGGTGTTTTGGGAACCAGAATGGGTGACTCTGCTGTGATGCGGACTGTATAAGCGTGAGTGAGTGACTTGGACGAGGTCTCGCCGGACCCGATGCGCAGACCTTGGAGAAAAAAAAATAAATTCAAGAGTTGATGGAGGCTCTTGATACCATGTTGAAGAATAAGAATTATGAATTGAATGCTTGAGTTTCTTCACTCAGCTGAAGAATGTATATATAGATAATTTACATAAGATAATATATATTATCTTAAACACACTCATTATCTAACACACTCATTACACACACTATACCTAACGTACTCATCACACACACACTACACCTAACACACTCATTACACACAGCACAGCACACACTCATTATCTAACATAATATTCTGTTTTCAACAAAAACATTATGACTTGCAGGATGTTGCTGTGAAAATTTTGATGGAACAAGATTTTCATGTTCATGCCGAACGCTTCAAGGAATTCCTGAGGGAGGTATGCTTAAAAGTACTTACCATGTTTTATGCAGAGAAAACACCAATTGCACTTTAGGTATTTGTTTGCTGTGATTTGAAGAGTATTTTCACTTCTTTTGCTAGGTTGCAATAATGAAACGTTTGCGGCATCCAAACATTGTTTTGTTTATGGGGGCAGTCACTCAGCCTCCTAACTTATCAATTGTCACGGAGTATTTATCAAGGTTTTATAACACCTCCTCCTCTACCTGTCCCTCATCCTCTCCCCTTGAAAAAGGGAAGTTTTTCAAGGCTACAGGATATTTTAACCTTGAGATCCTAAGAGATTTTGAACTAAGTGCAGGGGTAGCTTATATAGGTTGTTGCATAGACCTAGCGCCAAAGAGATGTTGGATGAGAGGCGTAGGCTCAGTATGGCTTATGATGTGGTATGCATTTAGAAAATAAACATTATTGTTTCTGGTTTGTTTTATTTTTTGAATGTGTAATGTCATAATATTTTGTATTTTTTGGTTGACTATTTGTCTTTTTTCATTTGCAGGCAAAGGGGATGAATTATCTTCATAAACATAATCCTCCCATTGTTCATAGAGATCTCAAATCTCCAAACCTTCTTGTTGACAGGAAATATACAGTGAAAGTAAGAATGAGGATTTCTCTAGTATACAAATAGTCTTAAGAGTTTCATCTAAACCATTGGTCACCCTTGGCAGTATGATTCCACTTTTTTTTTTTTCTTCCTTTTTGCTTCTAGCTCTTGCAAATAGCCTTCTGCTGATACAAGCCTCTATTAAGTCACCAAAGTTCATCTTTTTTTGGTCTAGCCTAGCATGAAAGTATTAATGACACTGTTTAGCCAGCTGTCAGACCTTTGCCCTAATGGTCACGATGCCTTGCCAGTCCAGGTTTGATCTGGGGCCATCTTCTTCCCCCACCCTCTCCCTTGGAGTTTGTTCTTTATACCAAAAAGAAAATGACTATTGATTCCGCATAGCATAGCATATGACAACTTTTGCTGGCTTGTCTGGAAAGATGAAGCTAAATAAATAAACAATCAATTTGACTGGTTTTTCTTCAAATAGTAATTGATACTTTTTTCCTGTTGCATTCTGGTAATGATTTGACCTTTGAACCGGTGGAAGATTGAATTTATTGCATAACTTGGTCTACCTTCACATAGTTGATAGAAGTTTCAGCCTTCTGCTAATTAGCTGTGCTTGTTTTGCTGCAAATTTGGAATGTTGTTGAAAAACCTTTTAATACAAAACAACATGTGCAGTGTGTTAGCAACAATTTTTTTTTGGGGAGTGTGGAGGGGGGGTTGGTGATCTGTTTTCTTGGGGGCATTAATGGAGTTTTTCCTTTCACAAAATGATAATTTAACATGCTTTCTTTGTCTTTTCTTTAGGTTTGTGATTTTGGGCTTTCCCGTCTAAAGGCAAATACATTTCTCTCGTCCAAGTCAGCTGCTGGGACTGTAAGTTTACGTTGACTATATATATTTCTGTTTTTAATATCTTATGTTTCATAGGTAAGTTTTATAATTGCACATTCAATTTTTCTCCTTTTCCTCCCTTAGCCTGAGTGGATGGCTCCAGAAGTGCTACGTGATGAGCCATCAAATGAGAAGTCAGATGTTTACAGCTTTGGTGTAATCTTGTGGGAGATTGCAACGTTGCAACAACCATGGGGTAATTTGAATCCAGCACAGGTTTGTCTTATACCTGTGATACATGAAATTGCAGTATGTTTATGCTTAGTTTCTATTATGATTATATTGCTTCAGTTTTTATGAAAGATTCTTAAGATCTGAAACTTATGACTGTAACAATATTGCATCACATAGCATGCTTCTGGTAATAGAAATCTGAAAATGATCGCAAGAAATCTATATTGGTTGAAGCACGTATCAAACAGGCCAATGGTGACGAGTATATGGTTGAAGGTGTCTTAATGTTGTGCCTGAGTATGTTCTTGAGTGTTTTCCTGTTTCATGGTGGTCTATCATTGACATACAATGCCTACTTTGTTTGAACTTGCATGTATATCTATTACTTTTTTGGCCAATCTTTAATGTGTTAGAAGCAGGAGCTTTTGTATTACTTCAATCTTCACAAATGCATACTGTTGTGTAGGTTGTGGCAGCTGTTGGCTTTAAGGGAAAAAGGCTTGAAATCCCACATGATTTGAATCCTCAAGTAGCTGCAATAATTGAGGCTTGCTGGGCCAAGTGAGTTTAGATACATCTCCCATTTTGTATTCTTCTTCAACATTCTGTCATAAATTTTATTGATATACATGGTTTACTGCAGTGAGCCCTGGAAACGCCCTTCTTTTTTGAGTATTATGGATTCTCTGAGGCCATTGATCAAACCCCCTACACCTCAACCTGGTCGTCCAAACATGCCATTACTTACCTGAATGATTGGAACGCCAAGTTGTTAGTCATGCACATACTACAGGATTTTATTGGTTTTGATGTCTAACAGGATTACACTGTTTTAGTTGTCCCAGGTACGTACCAAATTCCATAATGGCCTCGCATAGCACTAAATCTGGCTTGGTGGTAGTATTTCTCTATTTTTGGTTGTGTTGTGTGGTAAGGGGAATGGTTATTGATTTTCTAGTGGAGATATGATCTTATTATTATAATTCAAGTGTACATGAGCTTTGTTTAAAATAAGTCATAATCATGCTGAAGCGCAGTTACAACTCAAATCACAAATTATTATTATTTTTTGGGAGAGAGAAAGGGGGGGGGGGCGGTTGTGTGTGTGTTCGTGTTGTCATTGTTCTTTGTCCTGATGATAGTGGCTTCTGAAAGGTATTTGCATGTCTAAGCTCTTGTCATCAAACTAATGCTTGTTCGTGTTCTTTTGGTTGCAGAATCAAGTTGTATATTTCTGTTCTAATTCAGATTTGAGAACACTGATTTTCAACGCAAAGCAAGGGTACTCCATCTTTATTCCAACAAAATATTGTTTGATTAGGAGATCTTGTAATTTCACGAAGAAATGTTGTATAATTTTTTCTTCCATAATTTTTGTATGTAAAATTATTCCCATTGTAATTAGATTCAGTTAATGATAAGCAGCTTTGCCGGCGTCATTCATCTGCATTTTTTTTTTCATCTAACTGGCTGTCAACTTTATTAGTCATTCGAGTACCCTGACATCCCCTTCCTTTTAAGAGATTATCCTTGCTTTGGGGCTGAACTACCATTCAAAGAATGATAATGGCAACTATCAATTTGCGATAGAGTAGGGAATAGAATCGTTATTCGATATACTAAATAGCGAGAAATTATCTATTTATGCTGAAGGATATTCCTAGTTTCTGGAACTGTTTGAATCCAACATAAAAAATTGGCAGTGCACGAGGACAAATTGATTCTTTATGAAGTTTAGAGAGAATAAGAGTTCTGAATACCACAAATTCCAATACACAGACGAAGTACAACAAATCACAATCCACAGACGAATACAATGGCCAAATAGTATGCGGTGTAAATGGTCCCTCGTAGGAACCCTTCCAAACCAAATGGTCACTCCCGCATACCATTCGGTGATTCGGTATCTCAGATATGAAGGTAAAGAGTATTATCCTTCCCTACTTCTCATGAAGGAGAGGTTGGCTCACTTGCATCACACACTACTCAAGCCACTTCATCCACGGTTTATTCTTATAATTAGTAGCTGTATTATTCTTGCCTACTTCTCACGAAGGAGAGAGCTGCGGTTGTCTCACTTGCGTCACTGTACTCACCCACTTCATCCACGGTTTATTCTTATAATTAGTAGCTGCCATTTCACAGCCTCTCTCGTATAGATATTGTTTTCATGAAGGATTTATCTCAGATGCAAAATGCATTTTTCAATAAATTTGTATAAAAGAGATACTTGTTAATAAACAAACTAATGACTTAGCCCCATGTAATTATAATAAATAAATAAATAAATAATGGCTTATATTTTTTACTGACTACTTTAGACACTTATTCGAAGGTGGGGCACATAAATACTATGAACATAAAAAATAAAAAGTAAAAAGAAAAGTTGAAATAGTAGACATTTAAATATCGATAGAGAGAAAAAAAAAATACTTGACCAAGAATCATAGTACAAGTGACATTAAGAGAAAAACGTAAGAAAAAAACACTTAACATAAGCTAACATTTTTAAAATCCCATATATAATTTTTTTTTTATAAAAATCAAGGCAGCTAATTTACATTTTGTCATCAAATATAGCTTATAGCAAATCTTATTTAATTTATTGTAATTTCTCTTTGAAGAGATACTTTAAGACTTGGAAGTTGTAAAAGACAATTCAAAATATAAGAATTTTAATTTTTACACATTATATATACTATTTTAATTCGTTCACATAGATTGCTTTAAATTATGCATAAAAGACCCAAAAAAAAAAAGAAAACGCGTGAGTTTTACTTTCACACATAAATCAAATTTCTGCCAATTTTTTTTTAAATCATTGGGCCCAGGAAATCCTTAGAAATAACACATCTCAAAACGCAAAATCAAGTTTGCTACTTTGTGATTGGGTAGGACAGTTACCTTCGCTTCTAAGTATTGGACCAGACCAGACTGAAAAGGCCACTCTGACCACACTCTTCTCTCTCTCTCTCCCATGGCTACCAATAAAATCTAAACAAGCTAGGAACATTATCCTCTGACAAAAATATCTAGCCCTTAGGTGGTCCCAACCCAAACCCCGTGACAAGAACCACACCAAGTTGAGGGCTTCTATGATTCTAATCAGATAACGAACGTAACTACCAGGAAACAACCTCGACTCAAGGTCGGCGCTTCTCAGTGTGCAACCCCGCCCTTGAACTTCAATGGCCTTTCAATGCCACCGCCATCGACGTAGCTCTACCCGTACAAGACCACCAAGAAGAACAAGAACTAGAACAAGGGTACTCGCCACCCTCCACCGCCTTACGACCCTTTTAAGATTTTTATCGAACACCTTGTCGGCAACTCACTCTTCATTACCACCTTACCTCTTACAGTCACACACACACAAAAAAAACACTCGCCAAACCAAACCATTTCTGGTGAACCAGTACAGTGTTGTGTTCCTAGGATCAATATGAACCCAAACGATGAAAATTCTCCTAAATTGATGAAGGGTAAAGCTCAGTTGGAGCAGGGAACAATTGGGTTCTCTCCCATGGAGTTGGGTTCTGAAGCATTTTCGTCAAACTCCATTTTTGGAGATACATCAGCAGCTACCCTTCCCATGTTGGACATTGGCCTTTCTGGGCCTCTTCCATCGTCTTCGTTTGATTCTCCATTAATGGAGTTTGGAGCATTTTCAACCATGAACCCAACGTCTATGTCTCCTCCTTCTCCTTCTTCTCTCGGTGAGAGAGTTACTTTGTTACCATCATCTGCAGGAGAGGTGGAGACTGGATTCCTGGGAACACGCGGTGAGTTTGAGAACGTTGGTGTGCCTCCTCAACCGCTTGAATGTTTGCAAGGGAACCCGGTTCCGCCATTTCTATCGAAAACTTTTGATTTGGTGGATGATCCATCGCTGGATCCGATTCTATCGTGGGGCTCCACCGGTGTGAGTTTCGTGGTGTGGGATCCTGTGGATTTTGCAAAACTCGTCTTGCCGCGGAATTTCAAGCATAACAATTTCTCCAGTTTTGTTCGCCAGCTAAATACTTATGTGGGTATTGCTTTAACACAGCCTGTAATGTGCTGTGATCTGTATGTAACTGATGTTTTCTATTTATTTATTTATTTTGTATGATTTTTCTCCTTTTCTTGTGTATTTTGAAGTAGTTCTCCAATATGTTTGATGTTTATTTTGTAATTAGGTTTGATGAGTTTGGTGAAGATCAACTATGTATATTTTGATTGAAGAAATTGTTGTATCGACTGGGAATGTAAAATTTTTGAGGCATTTTGGTGGTGTATCCTAAATTCTCTCCTGTTGCATAAGATGTTGCTTTGAACGAATTTTCTGAATGTATGTAAATTTGTAATGGTTGGATGTGCAGGTAGAGTGAGGCATATTTACTGCTTTTGTGTTTTTCTTATTTGTCATTTGCTAAAGGTAGACTTAATATGTTGGCCTTCTCTTTGTAATTGCTAACTTGAGGTGTACTCTCTCATATGTTACTTTTTGTTAGGCTAGTCTTAATGCCTTCATTACTATTACTAATGGAACTGAATAATAAGAATATGGTTCAGACGTTTACTAATTGGATTGTAGTTAGGATTGAGAGACTCTGTTAGATATTACTATTACACTATTACTGAGATGTATGCTATAAGGAAGGGGGTCAGAAGTAGAGGATCAGCACACTGGGTGGGTAAGGAGGACAAATGGGAAATAATAGGAATTTTCATGCGGCTGATAGCTTGGAGCATAACCGAATGCTGAGCTGGCAAGGAGTAGTGGGGAATTCGGTTGGGGGAGTGAGAATATAGAGAGGAAGGAGAGGAAATGTGAGGCAGGCGAGAAGTGAGTAAGAAGGGAGATTGGGAGGTGCAGGAACCCTCTAAACCTGCTGTTACCATTTTCTTTTATTTCATTTTCCATTTTCTCTGTCAGATACTGTTTCTGGGGTCTGAGCTCCATAACTCAGTTCCAAAACCAGAATCATCATAAGAAACTCTCCATTTCAAAGTCCCATTCTAGTTGGTACTTATCAATTGGTATCAAAGCCTTCCATCACGTTTCTCAGATGCAAAGGAGTGACGCGGGTGGTGACGCCGGCATTGTAGTGTTCACCTGGGACTAGTCAAAGGGCTAGTGCATAGCTAGCCCACGTGGGCGCCGGGGCTGCTGAGCATAGTGGAATGTTTGGACCTAATTGCAAGGTATGGGATTTGAGTCCCACATCAGAAGTATGAGATTCAGATGTGGGGTTTATATGGCCTTAAGCTCTCCTAGCTTAATAGTTAGCTTTTGGGGTGTAGTTCTCCTAAGGTTCGTATCAGACTCCTACTAGAACTAGCAACAAGAGGAATATTTCCCCTCTGCTCCTGTAGAAGGGATTTCATCTTACCGGGTTTCAGTGGGGTGTTGTATGCTGCCAGAATTTAGATTTCTACCGCATGCTATCATCTTGACTGTTTCACTATGCACGTGTAAATCTTATTTTGGATTAACAGATTGTATACTCCAACACAGCTTCATCTGCTCATGATGGCTTTAAATTTTGGTGTAAATAAATGATCTTGTTTTCCTTTGCTAATGATTTCTTCCCTTTTTCCCCATACTCCTTGGCGTGGGGTCTCTTCTATTTCTGCTCCATTCATTCTCAGGTAACTTGGTATTTGTATCCAGGGATTCCGCAAGATTGACACTGATAAGTGGGAGTTTTTTAATGAAGCTTTCCAGCGAGGGAAGAGACATCTACTGAAGAACATCCAAAGGCGCAGGTCATCTCAATCCCAGCAGGTTGATAGCTATATTGGGCTTTCTACTGATGCAGGGAAGTCTGGACTTGAGGTTGAGATAGAAAGATTGAGGAAGGAGAGGAGTATGTTAATGCAAGAGGTGGTTCATTTGCAGCAACAACAGCGAAGAACGGTTCACCATGCAGGAGAAGTGAATCAGAGGCTCCAGTCTGCGGAGCAGACACAGAAACAAATGGTTTCTTTCTTGGCGAAGTTATTTCAAAACCCAGCCTTTTTACTACGCCTTAAGCATAAGAAGGAACAGAGAGATATAGATTCTCCAAGAGTGAGAAGGAAGTTTGTCAAGCAGCACCAACATGAAACAGGAACGTCAGATTCTCTGAAGGAAGGGCAGATTGTGAGGTGCCAACCCGATTGGAAAAATATAACCATCTCTTCTGTAACACCAGAACTAAATCCAGATTCCTTTGAACAGTCTACTCACTACCTTTCACAGGGTTTGGCAAGAGAAATGAGTGTAGGTGCAGAAAATCTGTCTTCGCAAATTGAGAATATTGTACCAGATGAATTGGCTGTAGTGCGTGAGATTATGCCAACTCCAGAGATCATAGGAGAAGGATCATCAAGCTTCGGACTTGAAGATCCCCTTTTCAAAGGAAAAAACGTCATGAGCCCGAATGAAGTTGTTCTTCCAGAGTATTTTGTTTCCTTCCCAGAGGATTTGACCAAGGAGAAAGGCTTTCCAGAGTTTTCCCCTCTTGGAACTGAAAGCATTTTCAGGCAAGAAGATATATGGAAGCCCGACTTCAATGTTAGTGGAGCTGCTTCAAGCAGTGGGAATGAGCTGTGGAGCAATCCTATCAATAATGAAGTGCCAGAATTTGGAGTCACAAGTGGTATGTCAGACATCTGGGATATTGGCTCTCTGCAAGCGACAGGAAGTTTGGGTATTGATAAGTGGCCAGCTGATGAATCTCCTCTTGACGAAACAGAGAGTCAAGCTGGTCAGCCAAAAGATGATAGACCTAAGAATGTCGGTCCATAGGGCTTCATCTGCTTCTGCACTTGTTGCCCTTGGATACTTGCTGTGTTTATAGTTCCCAGGGTTCAAATTATTGAACAATTTGATTTATATACAGTATTCATTACCAGCTTTCATTCTTTCTTCATTTCCATTTTTTATTTTTTATTTTTTATTTTAATTCTATAATTGTTCATACTTCTCTTTGTAAATTCTAATTGTTTAATTATTGACAACTTTCACTTCTTAAGTAAATGATTAATCTTGACCAGCTGATACAAAATTGCTGGGTTTCTCCCCTGATGGATGATTTAAGTAAACATTTGCAGGTCTGTACCCCATGAGGTAGTTATGCTGTTTCTCTGCACTGCCCTTCCTGTTGCAAATAATCCTGGTAAGTGATAAGCTATGTTGCGAGCGATACGATACCATATGTAAATACGTTAGTTTTAAAAAAAAATAAAATACGGGTACAACAACGCATGTTGGATAAAATAAATTTATATTTATAGATGTGAAAAAATAGACTTTAAAATCAGTAAAATTCCTTACCACTTTATTATGATTTTGAGGATATCAAGATTGCAAGAGTGAGAATATGTTTTAAGGGAGGTAACTGGTGAGAATGAGGTTTGAATCCGTATCCTGAATTTTTCAAGTAGTAGGCAAAGATATGGATGCAATAGTATTATACACGTATTGGTATCGAATGCGAGTATGATACAGATACGTCACAAATTTTAGAGTATCCGTGCATCATAGGTAATAAGGTATGCTGTTTAGATTAATTGGTTAATTTTTTGTTCTTTACTCCCTTTTATACTTATTTGTTCTATATATGAGATTATTGGTTTATCCTTCTGTTTAGTTTGTCATCTTACTTTTGTTTATTCTATTTATATTTTCACATTTCGCACATGATTAGATCATTTGAAAGAAGGGATGTCAACGGGGCAAGGCGGGGCCGGGGAGTACTCCCCCACTCCTTATCCCCAGCTCCCATATTTTATGCCGTCCCCATCCCCGTCCCCAATCCCTGCCGTATGAGCTTTCCTCCCCTGCCCTTGTTCCCGTAGATCCTTGTGGATCCTCACGATGACTTCGAAAATTCATAAAAAATTACAAAATTACAAACTAAAATCTAATAAAATTTAAAAAAATTATATAAAATTAAATTATTAAATTTAAAATTAAATCATAACAAGTTCAAATTTAAATAGTATAATCACAATATTCAAATTAAATAAAAAATATGAAAAGACCAAAATGTTATTAGTATTTGTAATATATAGTACACATAATAAGGGATATATATGTTATTTACTTAAGGCGGGGGGGTATGACCCCAGTTCTCATACTCGAATCACCTGCAACGGGATTTTGTCCCCCATCCCCATCCCTGCAGGAAAAAATTTCCCGCTCGCAAGACTCTGAATGGGACAGTTTCCGCGAAGATCCCCATGCACGGGTAGAAATTAACATCCCTATTTGAAAGCTTAGGGGTATACTCAATAATAAGCATTTAAGTAGCAATAGCTAAGGGGTAAAATCCATATCAAATCTAACATGAAAAAGGCACAGAATTTTCTGGTTTCCTGCATTTATTTTCACTTGGGATGCCAATTGAAGCCGTCTATTGTGGTGGAATACATACTACATGCCTGCACTGCACGGTAATTGAATTTGTTGGGGGTGAAATCAATCATGGAATATGACATCTCAACATACTAGAAGTGTAATCATCTAGTTCAAGATCGGGACTGTGTAAAAGTTGATGAATGGAGCTTTACTTAGTATCCGTGCTTAGATACTGTTCCCAAGTTGTAGCTTTTGGTTCACTCTCTTCCACACTGGTATCTGTTGATAGAAGACTCTTTCTTTTGTGATTTCTCCTTCGAAATTAAAAGATGCTCCTCCATGTCATGCGGAAACTTTATGCCTTCTTGAGGGGGTCTGTCTCTGGAATAATCAATTCTATACGTTCACCATATATGCGGATTCCTTGAGTTCCGTTCCATCTTATTAATGCTAGTCAAGTTTATATATGTCGTAGATATGTTATTCTTCTCTCCATGTCTCGTTGTACTGTGCTGTGTCCAATCTTCGGTGAGTATTAATTGTACAGTGTTTATAAGATTTACCCTAATACATTTTCCTATTTATACAATATATAAGGTGCAGATGCAGTAATAGGTTAAGTATATAGGTCCCATTCTTCCCAATATGATGTCCTTCCAAGGATCTTGACTTGAGTGGCCAATGAGACTTTAGTCATACCAATCATACGAATCTACTCATGCGGTCATCCGGATTCAACTCCAGAGTGCTAAGATTGAATGAGGGAAAACAAAAGCCTTGATTCATGAAAACATTGTAAGAGGAAACAATTAAGAGTGGCGTACTTGGATTTTTTTTTTGTAAGTGTATGAAAGATTTGGGGGCCCAAACATTTTACAATCCTTACAAATCATGGAGACCGTTACTTAAAAAATTAGGTTCAACCCCACTAGAGGAATCAGAAGCCTAGGCCATCATAATTTGCACAAAATAATTTCGAACTTGAAGTAGGAAACTGTTCCACCAAGTAAAACAGCATGAAATGTAGTTAAGATCCAATATCTCTGGGGCAGCTTGCAAAAAGATCCAGATTCTCTAATGGCTCAGGTCAATTTAAAAATTACATACACTCAATTTGAAAGAGAAACTTCTGCAAACAATAAATTGTGGTAATAAAACACTATTCCATTAAAAACGACAGATATCTATTTGAACATATGGAAATGAATATACTAACGGTAGGAACTATGGGTCGCGGATTCATGAAATTAGCAGATAAAGGTCATTCAGTGTGGCAAAATTTGAAGAAAAAAAATACACTGAAAATAAAATGAAGACAAAAACCCCCACATTGGGGAAATCAAAAAAATTCATGTCAACCAAAACAGCATGCAGTTTGATATAATTTGACCTACAATGCATGACTTTATAACCAAAAGCCTGGGGAAGACAACATACGTAATTTAGAATATATTAAGAATCTTCTTTCTTCCTTTTTGATGCATGTTCATCACTCGCGTTTTTCCGCTTGGCTTCTCGGCGCTCCCTCTTCACTCCTTTTGCCATATGAGGTAAAGCCATTTCTCCAATCTAAACAATCATCATAAATTGTTATAACTGGTTAGATATCCTTTAGTGGACTGAAAGAGGACAGTAACATATTTATAAGAAACTCATTTGCCAAGAGGGAAACATGATGCCCTCATCACAAATTTTTCTGTGTCAAAGAGGTGCCTAGGAGACAAGAACAGAGATTCAAAAAGTCAAATATATGGCCCGTTTGTATTAGCTTTTTTAAGAGTAGAAATGCTTTTTTGAAGTAATAAAAGTGCTTTTTTTATAAGCTAAAGAGTTCAAGCTTTTAAAAAAAACACTTCATGCGTAACAAAAAAGCACATGAAGTGCTTTTTCTAAAAGCTTGAACTCTTTAGCTTCTAAAAAAAACACTTCTATTACTTGAAAAAAGCACTTCTACTCCAAAAAAAGCTAATACAAACGGATCCATAGGTCCTGTTTAAAAGCACTTCCACAGGTGCTAAATATTTTCACTTCTGAAAAAAGTTCTCAATAAAAACCTTTCCTTATACCAAAGAACTTTTGGGCTTTTCACAAAATAGCTTATTGAAACACGCATATATACCCAAAGAAAAAATATTCACAGGTGATGTACTTTTAATGGCAGGAGATATAAGGAGAGAACTCAAAACAGTTGATGCAATGAATGAAAGTATTCTCTCTTACCTTCTGATCTGGAATATAAATATTTCCAATCTTTCCCTGTAATGCATCCTTTTTAACATTCTTCTCCTGTGAGCAACAGAGCAAGTACACATAAGTTAGACCTACAACTTCACTTTACATTAATAGGTAAACTAGAGAGATTAAGACATTTTGCCAACCTTTTTCTTTGGCTTCTCCCTTGTAGTTTTCATGGCTTCTTTCCTCACACTGTCATTTGGAGGACGATGCCGACGAACTACCAGATCCATGGAAGGGCCAACTTCTACCAATTCCATCCTTGGCACAACGGTGCCTGACTTTTTCAGCCGCAATGCACAGTGTGTAAAAAATACCCTATTTGGAGATACAGCAGTACATACATATGCACGGTCCACTCCGGCAAGACTTAAATTCTCCACAACCTGCATGAATCAGGTCCAGCCTTCTGTTAATATAATTCCAATTGAAAACAAAAGGGCATGGAAGACTAAGAGCAACAAAGATGAACCTCTCCCCGCAGAAGATCGAGTAAAACTTCCTTCAAATGTTTTAGTTCTTCCACAACCTCAAATCCTTCTCCAATAAAAGCAATGAAAGGCTTTGACCCTTCCCTCGGAGCTGATTTTTTGTCATAAGTGAATGACTCCATGGGTTTAAAATTTTCAACCCCAACTTCTACTAGATCATAGATATGGTGATCATATGTTCTCCCTATAACGAGGTTATCAGGTCGCTTCTTTGAGTGGGATCCATACTGCAACATACAAGCAGCAAAAACATTAAGAAATTGCTTTACACGCAATATTTGGGACTCTTATTAAGATATAAGGAACACAATGATTTTAAAGAGGAGGAGGAGAAAGCCCATATTAAGATGTCAATTGTTATCATAAACAAACATGATTTTTCTTTAATTTGAAAAAAATAGGCCTTGTATTACAATATACGAGTAACTACTAGCACAATCTGAAGATAAATGAAATGGAGCTTGATCTTCCATAATAACTAAATGTGTGGGAAACCAACTATCACAAAAGTGCTTAATAGAAAAGCCCATGAAGCAGAACTGTCAGCCAAAAGATGCTCCTAGTCCTAGGTAGCTCAAACGCGTTATTCTCCACAAGTATCATAAACCAAACAGAGCCGCACGGCACGACAACAATCGAAACATTGGATGTAACATAGGAAGCATTAAGAGGAGAGAGTTTTAGGTTTACCACAAAGATGCTGCAATCCGTTTTAAGAGAAAAGAATTCCAAAGAAGTTTCGCCGCCACTTTCAAATGGCTTAATGTTTTCATTCTTGCGGCTATATTTTATGGCGCTGCCCTTCTTAAGGTGATAAATCTGTGTCAGAACAGCATTCAACACGCCGCTAGTCTTTGTCCCGTGTAGTATGAGCGTCTTCTTCCCTGATTCAACCTGCAAAGTAAAATACAATCGGTAATCAGTTCAGTTATAGGTTTGATAATGGGGAAAAGGAAAAATAAACAATATTTTCTCCGAAAATTTGATTCCGGGGGAAATAAACAGGACACAGGACAGAGCTAAAAGATAACTCACGAGTTTGGGAGCACGCTTCTCAAGCTCCCGTTTACCCTTGCGGGTCTTGGCAGTTTTTATTTCCAACATGGTTGGCTGCGAACGAGAACGAAAGTCGGAGACAGAAACAGCGTATAAGAGTATCTACTGTCTACTACTACCAACGCCACAAAACACAAACGCTGAGATTGGGAACTCGGTTGTTTAGGGTTTTGTCTAATCGATGGATTGGAGGGGGCTTTTGTACCATTTTCCTAAATTGCCACTGGGTTATTTTCTCTCTTAAAAAAAAAAAATTCTTTTTCTTTCTCAGGCCGTGGGTCTAATTGCATAAAAAAAAGGTCTACTATAATTTATTTATTTTTTAACTCATAATTGATAAATATTTACACTAATAAGAAATTAAATTATAATAAAAAAAATGCATGAAATTTGTTATGTTTAATTTTTTTTTATGAAAATAATAAATTAATAATAATAAATTTTTATTTTTGTATTTTGTTAGAATAGTGATTATAATGTCAATGGAATAAGTTTAATTCTTAATGATCTAAATACTTTTAAAAGATTGGACTCTTGTTATTAATAATTGGACTCTTGTTATTAATAATCTCTAATAAGTTTAATTTTTATTGTTAACAATTTCTTTTAATAGCATAATTTGTAAATACCACAACCAGCTTGTGGCATGACATCATTTTGACTTAGAGTCACTTCCTCTCTCCTAAACTTTTGTAATAAAAAAAAGAATAATAATAATAATAATTTTGTCTATTTTACTTAAATGTGCATTTATTTGCTTGATATTAAAGGAACAAAAGGCATAAATCATCATCATATTTAAAACCCTAAATTCGAAATAGATAAAACCACATTCCTTCATAAAAATATAGAAATGGCCATTCATTGCATAATAGAATGTATTAATATTTGTTATATATATATATATATATATATACACATATATATATATGATTAATTTTGTTTTTATATGATAAATGTATTTCGGGTTAGTTTTAGCATTAATCGAGACTAAGTCCTTCCACAAATGATTTTAAAACCACATCAATTTGATACATTTAGAAGAATTAATTAATTCTCTTAAGTGCTAAGTCTAAAGTTTGAACCTGAGTCATTAAGACAGATACCAAACCCCCTGAATTAGATATGCTTAACCGTTTATCATAAGGATTTAATTTTAATTCACTGTCAGTGTAAAATTTATTTACATTGTCATTCAATCATGTACTGATACATCATTAAAAGTGTTAAACTTTTGAAGTAGTTATTATATTAGTCAAATTCTTTTAATAAATTGACAATATATAATTAAATAAAAGTATAAAAAAATTTATATGGATCAAAATCAAACTCTTATCTAAACACTATATCACCATTGAAAGCTTTCACCTGCTTCTTATATATGCTTAACCATACCATAAACACTCGTCACCAATCAAAGCTTTCGCCTATTTTTAGGTATGCTTAATCGTTTACCACAATCATTCACATGTTGCTTATTTGATTATGACAAGTGTCCATACGATTCCGGACTTATTACTATAGAAGTTTGGAGATCTACACCACCTATTTTATACACGTCAGCACATGATTTTGAAGATAATTCGGTTAACTAAGTACCAAGTTAGAGACAAGTGTAGTTGGAGACAAGTGTAGTGTACATTTACGTTAGACCCAATATTCGAAGCTAAATAACTATATCCTAAAAAAGTTGGTTCATTCCGTGGACCTCATTAATATTAAGTTGCCCCTTATTCAAATATCTAATCCTTAACCCATTCTAAATAGGAAACTACTAAAGAAATTAATGCCGAATACTATAAGGAGTATTCTCACCCTATACTATAAATAAGGGGTTAAGCCTCTATAGGTATAATCATTTAGCTATTTTTACTTTGAGTGGTCTAGACACCCCCTCCATCCATGATTCAATTATCAAAGTTCTTGTAGCAAGTATCTCACCCGATTAAACCAAAATCTCACTAAAACTCGAGTCTTGCATAGCCCGTACTAACAAGTTACACTTACACAGTTACACTAGAACGAAAACACTTACAGTATGTTTGTTTTAAATTTTCTCCAACGCTTATAGAGAATGATATTTTATTTTGCTTTTGACAATCACTATGAGAAAGTTATGAGAAAACGTGTAAAAGAGAGTGTAGGGTGAATATATAATATAAAACAAACATAGCCTTAATAATAGTTAAAAACTTAACTCTATGATAATAAGCTGCTAAATAAAATATCAACATAAATATGTAAAAAAAAAAAAATTAACATAAATGATTCGTCAATATGAGCAATTGAGATTCGGCTCTAAGAAATATCCAATTATCTAATGTTACGAACGAAAAAAAGGGTAACAATCCAAATAAAAGATTTACAAAGATTACACAATACACCAAATAAATGTTTGATTTGAAGTAGCATAAAATTAATATAGAAAATATATATCTATTTTGACGATGATTCGTAATAAAAGAAAGAATTTAATTTTTATTTACTGTCAGTGTAAGATTTTTTTATACTATCATCCAATTATGTGTTGTCAAATTATTAAAATGATTAGACTTTTTAGGTAGTTGTTATGATAGTCAACTCTTTTATTAATTTGGCAACACATGATTAGATGACAGTGTAAAATTTTTTTACACTGACAATGAATAAAAATTAAACTCTAAAAGAAATCACATCTTCTTTTTACATTTAATAAAATATAATCTAATATGAAAGAATAATAATTAATAAGTTAGTAACTATAACTATAACTAAATTTAATAATGAAATCAATATAAAAAAGCCTCCTTCTTGAGATTCATGAAAGCTCACAGCTTGTAGTCTGAAGCCATCTTCACTCCACAACAGTCCCGCATTTCTTCACTCAATCTCTATCGAAGCCTTCGTCTTCGTCTTTATACACAGATTCAAGGCCCTTCAACCCTCTCTCTCTCTATCTCTGTTCTCACTCTTTCTTCCTATTCACTGATGCGAATTGGGATCAGGGTTTTATCTCGATTCTCATTGTGTAGTTTAGAATTAGGGTTTTTTTAAATATTTTTTTTCCTTCACTTGACTTTGATAATACAGTTTTCGTGTGAGGAATTGGGATGCTATTCTCATGTTGTAATCTATTTTTCCGTTTCTTCGTCATGCAATTGACTGTATATTAGGGTTAGGATTAGGGTTTTTGATTTGTTGTATTTGATCTGATGAGCATGGAGAGTTCACGTAGACCGTTCGATAGATCGAGAGAACCGGGTTCAAAGAAGCCCCGGTTGATAGAAGAGCTCGAGCGTGGACCGAATCCCAGTGTCCGACCGTTTCTTCAGCGACCAGTGGCTTCTGGTATTACTACGTTGGCGTCTGCAAGGTTTAGAACAAACGACAGAGATTTGGAAAGCAGTGATTTGGGTCGCGGCGGCGGTTATCAGCCGCAGCCACCGCCGCACCAAGAGCTTGTGATTCAGTATAAGACCGCGCTTGCTGAGCTGACTTTCAACTCGAAACCGATAATTACCAACTTGACTATAATTGCAGGAGAGAATCAATCTGCGGCGAAGGCAATTGCTGCCACTGTTTGTGCTAACATTATAGAGGTGAACCCAGTTTACACTGTGCAGCTGTTTCTGTGTTCAATTGTTTTTGGTTTTATGGAGCCAATTGCTGATTGAATTGAATTGTTGTAACACACTTGGAATAAAAAAAAAAAGGACCCGTTATCTTGGTCTTCCTGATATTGTGATAAATGGTGTTGTTTATTGTTATGTTATGTGTTTGCCAATGATCTTGCGGGAGAAAGCGATGAGATATTTATTTATTTAGTTTGTATTACAAGTTTGCAATTACTGGATTGTGATGGTTTAGTGTTGTAACTTGTACCCATTGTGGAAGCGTATGATAATAATGGGAAGCGTTGCAGTTGTCATGATAAGTTATGAAATGTTTGTTTTGCCAGTTAGAAGAGGGCTTATTATGATTCATCCGGTTTCATTTCATTGGTCCACTCAAGGCTTTGAACTGTGGATTTGGCTTTAATTTGTACTTTTCCCCTACCTAGAGAGGAAATAAAAAAAAAATCATATGTAGTTTTGCAATAAAAAAAAAAAAGAACTATCCTTCCGCAATCTGCAAGATGATGGCAGTTTGGTCAATTTCGTGAGAGTATGATATTGTAATGATTCAATATGCAACTGACAAGCAGCATCATTAGAGAGTAGTACTCTACAGTTCTCCTGGTGTTTTATTGACTTTGTATGCAGAGGGGAGTAGGAATCTATACTCCACAGTCCGCCGCACCACCCTTTGTTTTCTTTTTTTTTAATTGTGTTATTTGCCTCCTAACTATGAGACCATGACTGTTAGAGGCAGCTAGAAATAAGGAATGGAATAACTATCAATTTTGAATATACATGACATTTTATGGTAACTTTTTTGTAATTTTATAGTTAATTGCTTTCAATATACTATTGCTGGGATTTTGATGTTATTTGCTGCTAACTTCTAAGTGGACTATAGATTAACAATAGATTATTGGCTTCATTTGATTTCCTTATTTACGTCTGTCAGGCCATTCTTATTTCTAGGTCTTTGCTCATTAGTCTTTTTGTTATACAAAGAAAGGTCATGTTTCATCGAATTGTGTTAATGACTTTCCAGGTTCCTAGTGAACAAAAGCTGCCATCTCTTTATCTCTTAGACAGTATTGTTAAGAATATTGGGCGAGATTATATAAAATACTTTGCTGCCAGACTACCTGAGGTCAGATATTTATTCTTCTCTTAACTTGTCATTGACCTTCATGCTTTATTTTAAATGCACTTATCAATGTGTTTAATGTTGTCTATGATGAATCCTTCACATGGTAAAGCTATGCAATTCTTACATTGAACTATTGAATTTGGGTTGGTTACGTGACAATGATATTGTAATAATTCTTGCATTTCCATTCAAAATGAATAATCTGCCTATCGTGAAATGGCAACAGTTCATCCCATTGCATTTTTCCCAAGATACGTTTTCTAATTTTACACACCTATTTTTAACTAGGTACTTGCCAATTGCTCCTTTACATTTTAGGTATTCTGTAAGGCATACAGACAGGTTGATCCTTCTGTCCATCAAAGTATGAGGCATCTTTTTGGAACTTGGAAAGGAGTCTTTCCTCCTCAGACCCTTCAGATGATTGAGAAGGAACTTGGCTTCATTCCTCCTGTCAGTTCAGCTTCCACATCTGCTTCGCTCAGGAGTGATTCACAGTCACAACGGCCACCTCATAGCATCCATGTGAATCCGAAGTATTTAGAAAGGCAACGCCTTCAGCAGTCCAGTAGGGTAGGTGAAATGATGGCACCTCAGAATTACAGAATTTATGTTGTGATGAATTAGAATTTGCAGTCATGCACCCCTTGCATGATGAAACTGGACTGGGGAGATATAGAAATCTAAATTATTGTGTCTGCAACCTTTCTATAGATATTATCCATACAATGCAGGCCTTGCAAAGATGATAAGTTATAGCAATAGATATCCTGTCATATTACTTTAGTTAGCCATATGTACCTTTTTGATATCACACCTCTAGTGCTTAATTCTTGTTATGTCCTTTTTCATGTCATGAAGACTAAAGGAGTAGTTGATGATATGCCTGGAGTAATTGCAAACTCAAGCGAGGACCCAGAGAGGTCAGATAGAGTTTTGGGTGCTGCACGACCATGGGTTGATCCTAGTGTTAAGATGCACATATATGAAGTAATTTTTCTTTTCCCCTTTATGCTATTCACTCTGTCAGTTTTCATATTTTAATGTGATAGTCTATATTGCAGAATAATCAGCGCACTCAGAGAGATGAATTTAATGATTCTGTTCTGGAAAAGAGCATTGGTGCATCCTATGCAGGCAATGAATATGGTTATGATCTTCCAAGGAATTTGGGCTCGGGTATTGGCAGAACTGGTGGTAGGGTCACTGATTTAGGACATGACAAAACTTGGTACAAAGCAGGTGGTGGTGCTGCCGGACCCATATCTGGGCAAAAAAATGGTTTCAGTATGAAGCATGGTTTTTCAAATAATGAAGCACCAAAGCCCGTGATTTTGGATGCTCATCATCAGCCAACACAGAATGTAACTAGCATAAGGAGCAGTGTGATGTCAAGTAGCTGGAAAAATTCTGAGGAAGAGGAGTTCATGTGGGATGAGATGAATTCTGGATTGACCGGTCATGGTGCACCCAATGTTTCTAACAACTTGAGCAAAGACCCTTGGACTGCTGATGATGAGAATTTGGTAAGCTTGCTAGAATTTGGTAAACTTTGGTATCAGACTGATATAGAATGGAACTGGGACCAAGGAACAATTTTTAGAAACAAAAAAATTCTTTGATAATTCTATATAAAGACTGAATTCACTGAGATATATAATATACCTAATGTAGGTTACTAAAACAACCCCAATTTATCTGATGGAAGCAACCCAAACTTCAGACTCTAAAGTTCTGAATCCAAAATAAGAAATAAAGTCATATCTTAACCTGGGATAAGATATCCCGGGACCCAAACAACTAAACCCTAATTTCATGAATTACAGATAATTAAAACCTAAATCCCCAATTCCCAAATTACAGATACATCAATTAATACGATAATCGTAAATTCCTTCTCCTCATTCTGCCTTGTTAATATTGTATAGATTTATTTGATTTGCTTGACTGGCTTTTTTTTTTTTTTTTTCATGTGCAGGAGGTTGAAGATAACCTCCAAATCAGACACCTTTTCGGAGCAAAGGTTGATAGAGAAATATCCACCGAATCTCTATCGACTGAAAAGAAACAATTACCTGCATTTAGGCGCCATCCATCATTATCATGGCAATTGCAGGAGCAGCACTCAATTGATGAGTTGAATCGGAAGCCAGGTCACTTGGAGGGATTTGTGTCCACTATTGGTGGCTTACCAGCCAATACAAATTCTTCTGCTGCCAGGATGGGAAATCGGCCTTTCCTGCCAGATGCAACAATAGGATTGGCAGGAATTGTGGGACAACAGCAATTTCATTCATTGGGAGCTGAATCCCCTTCTGGGCAGTCACCTTTGCGACAACAGTCTCTGTCACCGCCAGTAAGTGTGCGCCACCCTCATCAAATGCGAAATTTGGCTGAGCAAGACCGTCCCCAGACTCTTAAAACATCTCAAATTTTGGGAGGCCTGCAGAGCCAATATATTAAAGATTCCTCACCTGCTCTTCCTCCTAATGTTCCGGTTAGTAACTTGCGAAGATCACAGCAAAAGGACTTGCAGGCTCCCGTCTCTTCTGTGACTTCTTTTCTGCCAAGGCATCAGGAGCAGATGGGCTCTTCTCATATTGAAGTTACTGTTAAGACTGAGAAGCCCCCCCTATCTAAAGTTTCTCTAGCTAGAGAAACTTCAGAACAGTCAACGACAAGTAGTTTATCAGCTGCAGCTGTGAAGAGTAGAATCTTCTCCAAGAATCCAATTACCAGTAGTCTTCCTACTACAAGTAGCCTGGATACAAGGAATCTTACATCTCAATTAGGGGTTCGGCCAGCCCGCCCAGGTGGGCCTTCCCCTGCCACATTAATTTCTTCAGTGTCTGCAATTGTATCACCATCTTTGTTAGGTCCTCCGAATGATGATTCATCAACTCTGCCAAAAATACCTCGAGGAAAGGCCAGACAACCGCCAACGACATCTACTCTACCACCAGCTTCTAATGTGAGCAGTGCCTCAGCTCAGACCTCAAGTGCTACCAATAATACCTTGAACCCAATTGCAAACCTTTTAAGCTCATTAGTTGCAAAGGGCTTGATATCTGCAGAAACTGACTCCCCAACTAAGGTGCCGGCTGAGATACTGACTCGATTGGAAGACCAAAATGAAAGCATTACCACCAGTAGCTCTTTGCCAGTTGCTTCAGTTTCTGATTCTGCAGCTGTCCCAGTACCTTCTACCAGAGATAAGGTAGATGCTGCTGCAAAAACCTCTCTATCCTTATCTGAATCAACTAGCTCAGAAATCAGAGATTTCATTGGCTTTGAGTTTAAGGCTGATGTGATCCGAGAATTGCATCCACCTGTAATTAGAGGATTATTGGATGATCTTCCACATCATTGCAGCTTTTGTGGCCTTAGGCTTAAACGTCAAGAGCAGTTTAATAGACACTTGGAGTGGCATGCCACAAGAGAAAGAGAACAAAATGGTTTAAGGGCATCAAGACGATGGTATGCAAAGTCAAGTGATTGGATTGTTGGCAAGGCTGAATATCCATCTGAGTACGAGTATACTGATTCTGAACATGGCAAGAAAACAGACAGGAGTCAAGCGGATGCAATGGTTCTAGCAGATGAAAACCAATGCTTGTGTGTGTTGTGTGGTGAGCTATTTGAAGACGTATACTGTCAGGAAAGTGGTGAGTGGATGTTCAGAGGGGCTGTTTACATGACTAATTCAGATAGCAATAGTGAGATGGGAATAGGAAATGTGAGTACTGCTAGTGGGCCCATCATTCATGCAAGATGCTTATCAGAGAACCTGATATCCAGTGTCTCCAAGACGGTAAGGCACTAAGGCTTATTATCTGATGTAAGTGGACAGAATGGAGGTATTCTAGTTTGATGTTTAAAGTTCCAATCCGTCTATTTGAAGGTGTGGGTGTGTTTTAAATATTTGGTGGCTAGGCTCTGATATATTTTGGGTTGGAAGATGAGTATTAGAAATTAAATTTGTCCTGTTATTACCAGAACAAAGCAAATGGTGAGCCTCAGTCTTGTTTCTCAAGTAAAAAATGATTTTTCTTTCTTTCCTTTTTCATTAGCTAGCTTCCTTTTTCCCCACTTCAGTTTCCTCCTTTTTCTGCTTGCTTCAAATTGAATGGCTTTTATTGCTGGTAATTGATCCATACCTGTTATATTTTGACAGGAACAGGATTAATGCTTTAAGTTTAGAAGAACATTGGGCTCTGGTGTAGTCAGAAGCTAAGGGTACACACAGGTTTACTTCGCATTTACTGAATCTTGATGGCGCCCTTTCATGCTAAATTTATTGCCTCTAATTGGTTTCTAGATCTGTCAAACAAATTTTGTGCTCTTTTTTCTTAATTTTTTTTTTCTTTTGTACTCAGGAAGAAAAGGAAATCCCTTAGCGTTCAAAATATATAAATGTTTGAGATAGTTTTTGCAGTTCAACTTGCTCATTGATGTGGTTGTGTTCCTTTATTTTACTATGATGAAGCGGATTTGTGCGTTTAGCAGAATCTGTTGCTAATACGGGGCAAAGCACTAGGACCATATTTATCGCAAATGTTGGACGGCGTTCTCTGTATCATTAGAATAGCAACTATTCTGGTTACCCTTTATTTCCTTTTTTCCTTTTTTCCTTTTTTCCTTTGGGAGGGGAATGAAAGGGCAGTGTTACTCGTTACCTGGGCATTACTTTTCTGAATTTCAGTTTCATAGATAAAATGGATCATGGTTTCTTGCTGACTAGTGAGGTTTTTTTTTCGGTCGATTTGTCTGATAAGAAATACACTTTCCTTTTTGGATGTTGAGCTATTGTTTAATTTTGATAATTATCCGTCAATTTCTGCAAGGCAAATATTTCTCCTCTTTAACCAGATTATGTCAAATAGTTGCTTTTAGTGGAAAGGGTAATGCTACCCACAAAACTATTGCACAAAGTTGGCAAGTAGCTTAGCAGGCCCTCCTGTCCCGTGTGAGTCGCATTAGTCTGGTAAGTTGAAAGCGTATTTTATTCCGAAATATAGCTTATCTCTTATTGGGTTCACATTATTACATGCTTGGGCAATTTGCCCCAATCTTCGTTTGAAGATTAACATGCAGGTAAATCATAATTGTATGCTGGATTTTCAGCTCCCAAAGTCTTCAGGCGTTAGAGCTTGTTTCATGTTCAAGAAAGATTGTAATATCGACTTTCTAACTGTTTTTGATACCGGCTTATTTTTTACGCTATCAACCAGAATTGCTATTATTTTTTATTTTACCCGGTTCTAATTTAAGTAACTTAGAAACTAGCCCTCTAAGCGTACTTTTACCTGTAATTTTTTTTCCATTTATTTTCACCGCCGTCACCTTTCGCCTTGTTAATTGCTATTATTATTTTACCCAATAGTAATTGAAGTAATCGCGGTAGTAGTATTCCAGGCTGCTATTACCTGTATTTCTGTGGCCATTATTTTAAGAATTATTGAAAAGGATCGTGATTAACAATGTTTATTAAAGAGGATTCATTGATCATTTTTAAGTGATTAATCCTGTTACAAATTAGTTAACGATTAACTATTTGTAATATGATTATTTATTCAAATAATTAATAGGTATTCTTTCATAAATAATTTCATCAACTGGTATTTAATGCTAGTTAATTCTTTTTTTGTCACTACCGGCATCTTTCAGCTTGTTCCTCATGGCTCCGGTCTAGTTCATGGGTTCGATACGCAGCCCCTCTCCGTAGCCCCTTAGATAGGTTCCAACGGGGAACCTTCTTGTAAGTCAAAAAAATAAAAATAAAAATAGAAAATACATCTTTTCTGCTTTGTAAAGCTCTAATCTTAGCATGTCCCTATTATGTATTGTAGGGTTTTTATTTTGAAAATTCAAATTTTATAGGTTTTAAATATATTTAATATTTAACAAAATTATTATGTGTATAGAATAAGTAACTTATATTAATATATGAGTAATACATTATATAAGCATTAAAAAATTTAATGTTACTGTAATAAATAAGTAAATTTGTTAGGTCAAATAAGCTGAGGTCTCACCATGTTTAATTAAATAGATAATTTTAAAAGGTTAAGCCTATTTGATAAATAAGTTAAGTTTAATTAAGTTTAATTTTGTTTGATAAAAATGTTATGTCAAAGTAGGCTAAAAGTAAGATAAGTTGTAGGCCTTTTTAGGCTATTTGACTTATGTCCCCCACTATTGTAGTCCAGGTAGGCAAGTTTAGGATCATAATCACATATTTTTTTCTTTTCTATGGATAGGTGTTTGTTTTGTGCACTGTTTTTTTAAGACCACTGTGCGTCCGCACACCTTTTTAAGACTAAGTCCTTATTGGGCATTGTCTTTACCTTAGCCACAATATGCTTCCAATGAGATTTGAACCCCTACACTAGAGGTAAAGTATACCTACAAAGAGTTCAATTCTACACATCATGGTTTGCATTGTTTTTTCATTCATGGGGATATTTACATGGCACTTCATTATATTAACAATGGAATGTTGAATTCTTATATTTGGTACAAGATTTTAAAAAATATTCTCATCTTAAAGTGATTCTTCAGAATGATTATTGCCTAACATACCTATACTTTTACTTTCTCATAACATGAGAATATTTTTGTCATATGAAGTATCTAAAATATCTATCATTATATTGCTAAGTCATCAACCAACCTTTGCCACCGATCATCATTGGCCTGACGGACTCTGTCGCAGTTGGCAATCCCAATTATGGTTTGGTTAATCAAACATAGTAATCATTATTCTCACTACTACTATTACAAAGAATTTTTTTTAGTACATAAGAGAATAAGAAAAACAAAGAAGGAAAACTATCCCCTAATAAAACAAAAACTCAAAGAGTCTGCAAGTAACAAAAGACCCAAACCAGTTGGAGGTTGATCCCAGACTGTTAATATCTCATTTTCAATAGCTCCCTTCTTTGCATGGAAGTTAGCGCAATTATTAGCCTCTCTCAGAACATGTATGATCTGGATGTAGGTGCAGTACTTTTGGAATATTTGGAGTTGTAAAAGTCCAATTTGCATGAAACCAACGTCAAAAGTTCAAGGAGACAATTGTCTACAACTGTCATGAAGACCTGTAAGCCAAAATACATTGTTTAGGGTATGAAAGTCAAGCTGGAAGTCGATAAGAGTTGCTAACTAGAAGTCACCATCCATGCACTAACCCACCAACCATGCATCAAGCTACCATATTTGACAGTTTTCATGTTTTTACAACTTGCATTCATATTATTTTCAATTACAAATTAGCTTCTAGGATTAGTATAAATAGAGTCAATCTCTTTGTATTATAAATCATTCAATTTGAAGTAAGTTTGAGTATTTGTTTGAAGAAAGTTTGAGTATTTGTGTGAGTTTTCTTTCTCTTCTTCTCCATTCTCTTTAGAATTTCGTTTTTGATCTTTATTTTATGAGTTCTTTCTTCCCATCCATGGAAGACTAGGCTTTTATAATCAATCCAAGGAATTAGCCATCTTGATGTTTAATTTGGAGATCTTGTTTAGCTTGTTCATATTGCTTAATTATTATTCAAGTTTCTCTTATTCCTCTTTTGATTTTTATCTAGATTGAATTGCTTAATTTGATTTAGATGTTTATATGATAATAACTTTATATGTTTATATGTCAAGGCTTCTTGATGTGATCTAAGGCTAAGAACATGATTAGCAATTAAGTGAATTCCTTGTGATCAATGATGGATTAAACTCAAGATCAATAAATTTCCTTGGATTGGTTAATTTGTTATTTGATTTATTTAATTTCAACTGATGTATTTTCTTTACAAATCATCAAAACCCCCTTCTAATTATCTTGATCTGATTAAATCTTTGTTCTTTTTGGATCCTTGAGAGACGATTCAGTTCATTCTTTATACTACGAATTAGTTTGTTAATCAGTAATTTTTATTATTTGACGGGTCTCGACAACTTCTTGTCAAATTTAGCGTCGTTGCCGAGGATCCAAGGAAACTATTTGATTATTTCAAGACCCCGTCTAATTTTAACAATTGTGTTTGTTTTGTTTTTGAAGTTTTTTCAAGTGGAATTCGGCTGAAATTGGGTAAAGGGCATCATGTCATGAATTTTGGTTTGGTAAAGTATCTCTGATTGACCTGAATTTTGGCAGACTAATGGAAAATGTTATTTTGAGAAAGCATCACTGTTTACAATGAGGTAACCCCTATTTTAGCCAAATTACATCGTTTAGACCACTTTTTCAATTTTTTTAAGATTTTTTATTATTCTATTAGATAGCATTTTTTTAATATCTTTCACCCTATAGTAGTCCCATAATTTTTTAAAATCTCTTGATATGTTTTCTGTAATTGTTTTGTGTACATTTTTACACTTGTTTTTTGATTTGTGTTTTTGTGTTTGATCACTAATCTGATGGAGCATAAACTTGATGAGCTGGCTTATTTGGTGAGACAGTTGGCAGTGGGATAACATCACTTACATGTGCAAGAACCTGCAAGATTTTGCAGTATATGTTGTAGCTCTTTTCATCCCACATATATGTGCCTCACATTGCAAGATGATGGTTCTGTATTTCATGATCATTCTGTTGATGCAACAAGTGTATTTCTTGGTGAAGCACAATACCGACAGCCAAGATATGATCCTTATTCTACTACATATAACCATGACCAGCAAGATCATCCCTGGTTCGAACCTTATGTTGAATCAATCAGTCTCTACCAGTTGCCTATGCAGCAGCAGCAAGCCCCAATAGGCATGGAATCTGAGCCAACATTAGAGGATTTGGTGAAACAATTGACTCAGAATAACATCCAATTCCAGCGGAGAACAGAAGTTATAGTACAGAACTTGGAGACTCAAGTTAGTCAACTTACATCTTCATTGAGTCAGTTGAGCAGGCAGCAGATGCAGAATTCTGATTTTGTAGAACATGAGATCATTGTTGTGAAAAAACCAATTGATGATCTATGCACTGAATTTGCTAGTTTTATTGATTTTGATGATACTATTTGTTGTACTAGTTGTGATTGTGATATTTTGTGTAATGCATGTGTTGAGATTGCTGCCTTTTTTAGACATGATGAATCTTTTTCAGCAGATTATGCAGCAATTCAATCTGTAGAAGTAGTGAAGCCACCAAAATTGGAGTTCATTGTGGCTAAGAACCTCTTTACTGATGAAAAGTCAAGGCTGCTGCAGATTTTAAAGTAGAATCAAAGAGTCATAATACTTGCAGACATTCCTAGCATTAGCCCTTACATATGCATGCGTAAGATTTTACTTGAAGATGGAGTTAAGATAATAAAGCAGCTCCAGAGGGGACTGAACCCTCTGATTCTAGATGTGGTGATCCATTACACTGGCTATGATGTGGCTGCTGGAACTTTGCTTCTTCTGCTATCCATAGGGAGTTTTCTTTCCACACTTTTATTTCATTTTTCTAGTTGTTGTTTTCTTTTTGCTTTTTACTGTTTTGCTACTGTTTTTAATCTTATTTCTGTTTTTATTTTACTGTTATAGTTTACTCTTTTGTGTTGATGTCATTTTTGTTATTTGTTGTCTCTGTTATTGATTTTGTTAGTTGTCTTTCATTTCCACTTTCTGATTTATTTGTTATTTCTGTTTTCTATTTAAATTTCTGTTTTTTTTAAAAAAGGGTATGACTTTCGTGTGTTTAGGTCACTTCCAATGGTGATTTAAGAATTATGAAAGTCATGAGTTTGCATTAATTGAAGTTCAAGTTTCCTAACATAAGTGAATGAATTGTCTCTCCCCTTGAATTTCACATGCTTGGTGTTGGATTTTGGATTAGTGGATTGAGTTTGGTAGATGCATCCATACCTTGTGAGGTTTTGAACCTATTGATGAATGGATGTTGCATTTATGTCATTTTCTTCCTTTCTTGTGTGAGTTTCACTCATGGAGTTTGTAACTCTAGAACTTGCTTTGATTCTTTTTGAGGCTACATTTTCATATGCATACATGAACTTGATTAAGGCATTTTTCTTGAATTAGCTACTTTAGCCAAATAACGCATTTATCTCATTGTTAACCCTATTTGAGCCTATTACAAGCCTTGAGTAAAAAATCATGTTTTACCTCACCTTAGCAAATAGGAGAGCATTGGTTTTCTTGTTGGATGAACTCTTTTTGCTTGAGGACAAGCCATGGTTTAAGTGTGGGGGATGCTTATGCAAAATGTTTGGTGCAAAAATAAAAAGGAACAAGTGGCCAATTAAAAAAAAAGTCAAAAGGTTGCTAAAGAAAAGAATAGAAAAATGAAGGAATGTGTTAAGAGAATGTGCATTTTATGGCTTGGGTAAACTTCTATGCTTGTTATTTGAGTTCCTCCCCATTGCTCTTTTATTCTCTTTGGTTTTAACTTGTTATATCCATATTGTTCTCTTCCCTTACCTTGGCCTCATTACAACCTTGAATAAAGTCCTCTTGATTTGTGTGTGCATGTGTTTTGAGTAGTAGAGAAGTAGAAGATAAGCAAGCTTACGGTAGTGCAATTTTTCATAAGTTGATTTGAGTGTAAACACAAACCTAAACACTTGAGAGATTGATGTGAATGAACGCATACTCCTAGTTAGAATTGAACATGAAGCACAAAGTTTTGAAGATGACAAAGTGTGCCAAGTTAAGTAAAATTCAAGCTTGGAAGACTTAGATTTAGATTTTCTTAGTTTTTACAAAGGGTAGTTCTTAAGGTTTACATTTATTTTAGATCCCTTGTAAGATCACACAAGATGATTGAAAGAGACACTTAAAATGAATCTAAAATGAACTTAGGATGATATAATAGAATTGCATTCATGCATTCATCAATTTTCAATGATTTAGAATCAATTTTAGCTTCTGTGAATCCATTCACAGAAAGTGTGAATCGATTCACTCAAGTTCACATTCTGTGAATCCATTCACAATAAGTGTGAATCGATTCATTGATCAATTCACAAAGGTGTGTGAATCGATTCAAGCATTCTAATGGTCTGTGAATCGATTCATGAATAGCTGTGAATCTATTCATAGAGATTTGTGAATCTATTCACAAGAATTTGTGAATCCATTCACAGAGTGCATATATTGATTTGAATGGCTGTGAATCCATTCACGAGTAAGTGTGAATCGATTCACACAATCGAAATCGACTTTTAACTGAACTTATCTCATCTAGTTAAAGTACATTCAATCTTACACACTCATATATACGAAAAAGAAAGTATCTCAAAGTGAAACCATTGTCTCTTTCTCTCAATCTTTCTGGTGATCATAGAGCTTCAATTTGTGTAATCTTCACTTTCAAGAGTGATTCAATATCTTGCTATTATTCGTTTCTCATTGTGCGTTGGTTTAGAAGAAGTGGGAATCTTCTTACGGGTTGATTCAGGGTGAGGAATCCCTGATTTGTAAAGGTTGCGGAGTGAGGTATCTCCGGTGTAAAAATTTCTTGAACGTTGTAATCAAGATCCTACATAGTGAAAGAAAATCTCATATCGATTGGTGTGGGGACTGGATGTAGATCACAGTGGTGGTGATCGAACCAGGATAAATCTCGGTTTGCAATTTTCTCTAACCCTACACTCTTTAATTTCAGTCTTGTATTGCTTATTAGGGTTATCTTGAAATTAATTGAATTGATAGTGATTAAAGATTCATTATTTCGTTTGATAATACAATATATCTTCACAAAGAAAATCTGTTTTAGAAAAGTTTGTGAAAATTTTAGAATCCTATTCACCCCCCCTCTAGGATTCAAACCCTTATTAGAGGCCACTTGGGCTAACAAGTGGTACCAGAGCTTGTATCTTTAAGAAAAGTTTTATTAACTTTAAAGAGGATCCATGGCCTCTAGTAGTTTTCATCAAATTGATGGGTCATACAATAAGGCCCCTGTTTTCAATGGTGAAGGATATTCGTATTGGAAAGAACGAATGAGAATCTTTATTTGCTCTCATGATCTAGATGTTTGGAATACAATTGAAAATGGTCCCTTTATTCCTACATGCATAACTGATGGAAAAACTGTAACAAAACCTAGGAATGAATGGAATGAAGATGAGAAAAAGAAAGTGCAGCTAGATTGGAGAGGAAAAAATATTATAACTGCTGCTATAGGACAAGATGAATTCTTTAGAATTTGTAGTTGTAAAACTGCACAAGAGATGTGGGATACCTTACAAGTTACCCATGAGGGTACGAGTGAGGTGAAGCGAGCTCGGGTTAATACCTTGACCCATGAGTATGAGCTCTTCCGTATGATTCCAGGTGAATCAATACAGGAAATGCAAAAACGTTTCACACACATAGTTAATCATCTTGCTACTTTAGGAAAAACTTTTACAAATGAAGATTTGATTAACAAAGTTTTGAGATGTTTAAGCAGAAATTGGCAGCCGAAGGTCACGGCAATTGCGGAGTCAAGGAACTTGGCTACAATGACCTTAGCCACACTGTTTGGAAAGCTCCAAGAGCACGAGTTGGAGCTAAATCGCCTTACTGAGACCGAGGAAGTTGACAAAAAGAAGAAGAGCTTAGCCCTAATCTCCACATCCTCAAAATCAAAGAAAGATAAAAGTGATGGAAGTGATGAATCGGATGGATCGTAATCAAATGATGAAGATCTGAGTTTGTTTGTGAAGAAGTTCGGTCGATTCCTCAAAAAGAAAGGTGGAACTAGAAGACCTTTCAACCGAAATAAAAAGACCTTCAAGAAAGAGAATGACCTTTCAAGTATAAACTGTTATGAATGCGGAAAGAAGGGTCATATCAAAATGGAATGTCTTCAACTGAAGAAGAAAAATGAAAAGTTTGAAAAGAGGACTAAGAAGGACAAAAAGGCATACATAGCTTGGGAAGATAATGACACAACTTCATCCGATAGCTCCGATGAAGATGAGGTGGCCAATCTATGCCTAATGACAAGCCATCAAGAGGAAGATGAGGTAATAAATAATGAACTTGACCTTTTACCTTCTTTTGATGAGTTACATGATGCTTATGAGGAACTTCATGATGAATCTTTAAGGATCATTAAACAAAACTCTTCTCAAAAGAAAGTAATTTGTGACTTAAGAGAACAACTTTCATTATGTAAAAAGGAATTTGAAAAAGTCACACATGAAAATAAGTCATTAAAGGTTTTACGTGAAAAATCCTCATCAAATGTATGTTGCAAATATAATACATGTAAACCATTTAGTTGTGGAAATTGTGCTAGATTGAGAAAAGAAATAGATGATATGAAAAACATTCTAGCTAAGTTTACTATGGGTAGAGACAACTTGAAAATGTTGCTTGGAAGTCAAAAACGTACTTTTGATAAAGCCGGATTAGGATATAATCCCTTTGAACAAAGGAAAACTCTTAAAAATTGTTTTGCCTATCCAAGCAAGACTAGTACCCCATTTACTACATGTTATTACTGTTGCAAAAAGGGACATACTGCATCTACATGTAATATTAGAAATAATGAATTTCATAGTGGTAAGAAAATATGGATTCCAAAGGGATTGATGCCCGAGACTAACCTTAAAGGACCCAAACAAGTTTGGGTACCTAAATCTCATCATTGATTGTGTTGTAGGAATGCTTGAAGCCCACTAGAAAAGATTGGTACCTTGATAGTGGATGCTCCAAGCATATGACCGGTGACAAGACAAAGTTCATAAGTCTAACCCCTAGAATTGAAGGTCATGTCACCTATGGAGACAACAACAAAGGGAAGATTCTTGGAATTGGTAATGTTGGTAATCCTTCTTCTACTATCATTGAAAATGTTTTATATGTAGAAGGCTTAAGACACAATTTGCTTAGCATTAGCCAACTATGTGACAAAGCCTATAGAATCATTTTTAATTCAAATTGTTGCATAATTGAAAATGTATGTGATAAGCAAATTAAGTTTATCGGTCATAGAGTAGGCAACATTTACATGATTAGCCTAGAAAATATACCTTCTAATAACACTCAATGTTTGTTGACAAAAGATGAGGATGCATGGTTATGGCATAGGAGAATAGCTCATATTCATATGGAGCATCTAAATAAGCTCATCTCTAAGGAGCTAGTAATTGGTCTACCAAAGATAAAATTTCAAAAGGACAAGTTGTGTGATGCTTGTCAAAAGGGAAAGCAAGTCAAGGCCTCTTTTAAAGCAAAGAACATAATTTCAACAAATAGGCCTTTGCAACTATTGCACATGGATTTGTTTGGTCCCTCTAGAACCATGAGTCTTGGTGGCAATTACTATGCCCTAGTAATAGTAGATGACTTTTCTAGATTCACTTGGACCATGTTCATACCTCATAAAAATAAAGCATTTCATGTCTTTATCAAACTTGCTAAACGTATTCAAAATGAAAAAGATTTAAAGATTGCATCTATTAGAAGCGATCATGGAGGTGAGTTTGAAAATCATCTCTTTGAAAGCTATTGTGAAGAAAATGGAATTAATCATAATTTTTCTGCTCCTAGAACTCCTCAACAAAATGGAGTTGTGGAAAGAAAGAATCGTTCCTTAGAGGAACTAGCTAGAACTATGATTAATGAAACTAATTTACCTAAGTATTTTTGGGCGGATGCGGTGAATACCGCTTGTTATGTTCTAAATAGGGTTTTGATAAGACCAATTTTGAAAAAGACCCCCTATGAATTGTACAAGGGTAGAAAACCTAATATTTCCCATTTTCGAGTCTTCGGATGTAAATGTTTCATTTTAAACAATGGTAAAGAAAATTTAGGCAAATTTGATGCTAAGGCAGATGAAGGCATTTTTGTAGGTTATGCTCTCTCTAGCAAAGCCTTTAGAGTTTATAATAAGAGGACTATGACTATTGAAGAGTCAATTCATATTGCATTTGATGAATCTAATCCCCAATTGGTGGGAAAGGATGTTGTTATTGAAAATGTTGCAGATTTGTGTCCAAAGCCAAGTGAGGAAACCAACATTGAAAAGAAAGTTGAAGAAAATGAAGATGGATCTCCTCCAAATGAAGAAAAATCTCAACATCTAGACTTGCCCCAAGAGTGGAGAACTTTAAAGGATCATCCTATCGATCAAGTGATAGGAGACATATCAAAAGGGGTAACTACTAGATCAAATCTTAGAAATATATGCAATTATTTAGCTTTTGTCTCTCAAATCGAACCTAAAACCATTAGTGAGGCAATTCTTGATGAAAATTGGTTGATGGCCATGCATGATGAACTAAATCAATTTGAAAGGAATGAAGTATGGAAGCTAGTGCCAAGACCAAAAAATCATCAAGTAATTGGTACTAAGTGGGTTTTTAGGAATAAACTTGATGAAACCGGTATAATAACTAGAAATAAAGCTAGATTGGTAGCAAAAGGTTATAATCAAGAAGAGGGAATTGATTATGATGAGACATATGCTCACGTAGCTAGGTTAGAAGCCATTAGATTACTTCTTGCATTTGCTTGCATTATGGATTTTAAACTATACCAAATGGATGTTAAAAGTGCCTTTCTTAATGGTTTCATACAAGAAGAGGTATATGTAGGTCAACCCCCCGGTTTTGAAAATTTTGAATTTCCCAACCATGTTTTTAAATTGAAAAAGGCTCTTTATGGGCTTAAGCAAGCTCCAAGAGCTTGGTATGATAGGTTGAGTAAATTCCTTTTGGAAAAAGGATACAAAAGGGGAATGGTTGATACTACACTCTTTATCAAAAATAAAGGAAAGGATATTCTACTTGTTCAAATATATGTGGATGATATAATCTTTGGTTCAACTAACGAGTTTTTGTGTAGCGAATTCTCAAAGTTAATGCAGAGTGAGTTTGAAATGTCCTTGATGGGAGAGTTGAATTACTTTCTTGGACTACAAATAAAGCAAACACGGAATAGCATCTTCATAAATCAAGCCAAATATTGCAAGGAGCTTATCAAGAAATTTGGAATGGAGAATGCCAAAGAAATCAGGACACCAATGGGTACCAACTGTTACTTAGACAAAGACGAAGGTGGTCGGCCTATTGACCCTTCAAAATATAGAGGTATTATAGGTTCTTTGTTATATTTGACAGCTAGTAAGCCAGACATAATGTTTAGTGTGTGCATGTGTGCTAGATTTCAAAGTAATCCTAAAGAATCACACCTCACTGCTGTAAAACGAATTCTAAGATACCTAATAGGTACAACTAATATGGGTCTATGGTATCCTAAGGGTGGAATTTCTGGTCTAGTTGGATACTCGGATTCCGACTTTGCTGGATGCAAGTTGGACCGAAAAAGCACTAGTGGTACTTGCCACATGTTTGGGAACTCCTTAATTTCATGGAATAGTAAGAAGCAAGTCAGTGTAGCTTTGTCCACAGCTGAGGCTGAGTACATAGCTGCAGGGAGTTGTTGTGCACAAATTTTGTGGATGAAACAACAACTACTTGACTATGGCTTACAACTAAATAAAATTCCCATAAGGTGTGACAATACCAGTGCCATAAACTTAACCAAAAATCCCATACAACACTCTAGAACTAAGCATATTGATATTAGACATCATTTCTTAAGAGACCATGTTGAAAAAGGAGATTGTGTATTTGAATTTATAGAATCATCCAAACAATTAGCTGACATTTTTACAAAACCATTACCTAAAGAAAGCTTTTTCTACATTCGGAGTGAATTAGGCATACTAGATGCATCCTATATAGCATAGATGTGTGTATACTTGTTTATATCTGCATTACCTAACCAAATTATGCAACCAAGTATTACACCCAAATTACTCAAGGTATGGCCTATATTCTTTCAAAACTTGTATTTGATCAACCTGCTATATGACTTTCTTGATTTGATTTCATTTGTTCCTTAATTAATTGGAATTGTGTGTAACATGTGTGTTCTAATATGATCCAATTCTTAGAATAGGATATCTGTACTTAGATAATCTTCTTTAAAGCATACTTAGTAAGCCTTTAACTGATACATAAGCATTTTACTGGTTTTTCATTGGATCTTATGCCTCTGTGAATAGATTCATAAAGTTTTTGAATCCATTCACACTCCCTAAAACAATTAGTACACATTTCAATGTCTCTGTGAATCGATTCATAACCAGTTTTGAATCAATTCACAGCAACTAATACACATTTCACACATTACACATCTCTGTGAATCGATTCAATTCATTCTATGACTCGATTCACAGCACTTGATTCACTTGCTCTTAAATTCAGGCTTCTGTGAATCGATTCACAAGCAAGATTGAATCGATTCACATCATCTAGTTCACATACTTAGCATTTCATAACTCTGTGAATCGATTCACAAGAGATAATGAATCGATTCACAACATGAATATCACTCATTTTTATGAGTTTCGATCTGAGGTGGATACGCGTCTTCGTGCCATTGAGAGTCATTTTGAGCCACCATCTGATAATCACCCCTGACTTTACTTTCAGTTTCTTAGTTAATTTTGCTGTTATTTGCCATGTATTTGCATTTGGATTGTAATTTGTTTACTATCTGTTTTGACTTTCTGTTATTACTTCTGTTTATATGTTATGAACTTCATTGGATTATATTCTCATTAGAATGAACGCATATTATGTTCCATATATATATATTTTTTGATAATGCCAAAAGGGGGAGAAAAGGTGTTCCTATCTATGTTTCAGGTTTGTTTCAATCTAAAATTAGGACGCCAAATTCAGGGGGAGCTTAGAAAGAAATAATTCAAGTCAAGTCTTCATGAGTTTGTCATCATCAAAAAGGGGGAGAATGTGAATGAACGCATACTCCTAGTTAGAATTGAACATGAAGCACAAAGTTTTGAAGATGACAAAGTGTGCCAAGTTAAGTAAAATTCAAGCTTGGAAGACTTAGATTTAGATTTTCTTAGTTTTTACAAAGGGTAGTTCTTAAGGTTTACATTTATTTTAGATCCCTTGTAAGATCACACAAGATGATTGAAAGAGACACTTAAAATGAATCTAAAATGAACTTAGGATGATATAATAGAATTGCATTCATGCATTCATCAATTTTCAATGATTTAGAATCAATTTTAGCTTCTGTGAATCCATTCACAGAAAGTGTGAATCGATTCACTCAAGTTCACATTCTGTGAATCCATTCACAATAAGTGTGAATCGATTCATTGATCAATTCACAAAGGTGTGTGAATCGATTCAAGCATTCTAATGGTCTGTGAATCGATTCATGAATAGCTGTGAATCTATTCATAGAGATTTGTGAATCTATTCACAAGAATTTGTGAATCCATTCACAGAGTGCATATATTGATTTGAATGGCTGTGAATCCATTCACGAGTAAGTGTGAATCGATTCACACAACTGAAATCAGCTTTTAACTGAACTTATCTCATCTAGTTAAAGTACATTCAATCTTACACACTCATATATACGAAAAAGAAAGTATCTCAAAGTGAAACCATTGTCTCTTTCTCTCAATCTTTCTGGTGATCATAGAGCTTCAATTTGTGTAATCTTCACTTTCAAGAGTGATTCAATATCTTGCTATTATTCGTTTCTGCTGTGCGTTGGTTTAGAAGAAGTGGGGAATCTTCTTCTGGGTTGATTCAGGGTGAGGAATCCCTGATTTGTAAAGGTTGCGGAGTGAGGTATCTCCGGTGTAAAAATTTCTTGAACGTTGTAATCAAGATCCTACATAGTGAAAGAAAATCTCATACCGATTGGTGTGGGGACTGGATGTAGATCACAGTGGTGGTGATCGAACCAGGATAAATCTCGGTTTGCAATTTTCTCTAACCCTACACTCTTTAATTTCAGTCTTGTATTGCTTATTAGGGTTATCTTGAAATTAATTGAATTGATAGTGATTAAAGATTCATTATTTCGTTTGATAATACAATATATCTTCACAAAGAAAATCTTTTTTTTGAAAAGTTTGTGAAAATTTTAGAATCCTATTCACCCCCCCCTCTAGGATTCAAACCCTTATTAGAGGCCACTTGGGCTAACAATTGAGAGTGTATCTTGTGATATTCTATCATGCTTGATCCATGATTCTACTTGAATTCACCTTGCTTGTTAATTTGGGATGTAAAGGCATATCACTTCATGAATGTTTGGAATCCTTGAAACTGTGGTTACTATTATTTCTCTTGTATTTAAAAATTAGTTGAATTGATTAAATAGGGTATTACATGTTTGTGGGTATCATCCTGTTAAACCCTCATGAGACTATAACTCGTCCACTAGGGACAGCTAGGGGTTTAAAGGCTTGTGGCACATGCTAAGCGCCATTGTGTTTTCCTATGAAAGTGGATTAGATTAGGTATAATCAGTTTTTATGTTTTTAGTTTAATATTATGATGTTTCTTTAGTTTTATTCTTATGTGTTTTGCCTAAGAGTGTAAAAGCTTAAGTGTGAGGGAATTTGATCAATCAATTTAAGGCACTTATGTTAGCTTTGTACTAAGCTTTATTAGATGTTTATTATATCCAATATTAGTATTTTAGTTGAGTTAATGTTGTTGGGCCTCATTGGGCTTTAATGCAAATTGTGAATAATTCTTGGATTTTGATGCATTTTGACATTTCCTCCTTGGTTAGGCCATAACTTGGGACATGTTGATCTATTTGAGGTGATCTTGGTGTCTTTGGAAAGCTAGGACAAGGCTCTACAAGTTTCATGAAAAACTCAAGAGCTAGATCAGACTTCTAAGGGTCTAAAATAGCCCTGCAATTCAGAGTGGATTTGCTGTCACTGGAATATGAGCAGTGTGCACATATTGGACTATATCGTGGGCTATAGGCCTCCTTTTAAGTTGAAATTGAGCCATTGGAAAGATAAGACTCATATCTCCAACCTCATTGAAGATAGTCAATAGATGTCGTTTTAGGCGTGATTATGAAGCTACAAATTTGTTTGAATTTGGAAACATGTTTTGCCAACCTAACTTGAGGTAGGTGCAATGTTTTTGGAATATCTAGAGTTGCAAAAGTCCAATTGGCATGAAACTAATGCCAAAAGTTCAATGAGACAATTTTCTACAACTGTCATGAGACCTCTAAGCCAAAATACATCGTTTAGGGCATGAAAGTCAAGCTGGAAGTCGAGAAGAGTTGCTGACTAGAAGCCACCAACCATACACTAACCCACCAACCATGCATCAATCTACCATATTTGACAATTTTCATGTTTTTACAGCTTACATTCATATTATTTTCAATTACAAATTGGCTTCTAAGATTAGTATAAATAGAGTCAATCTCTTTGTATTATAAATCATTCAATTTGAAGTAAGTTTGAGTATTTGTTTGAAGAAAGTTTGAGTATTTGTGAGAGTTTTCTTTCTCTTCTTCTCCATTCTCTTTAGAATTTTGTTTTTATTTTTTATTTTATGAGTTCTTCCTTCCAATCCATGGAAGGATAGACTCTTATAATTAATCCAAGGGATTAGCCATCTTGATGTTTAATTTGGAGATCTTGTTTCGCTTGGTCATATTGCTTAATTGTTATTCATGTTTCTCTTCTTCCTATTTTGATTTTTATCTAGATTGAATTGCTTAATTTGATTTAGATGTTTATATGATAACAACTTTATTATCATGTATTCAAAGAGGACCACAAAGAATAAACAATTTATTAAAGCTTTTTCATGGATTGTTTAGCTTGGTTAAATTCTTGATCTTAAGTTAATCTATGTTGGATGGTGCTTACTTTATCTAACATTGGTTAATTAAATCCTAGATGCTTATCTAGTAGAGGATTCTTGGATCATGTTGAGGTGTCTTGATATGATCTGAGGCCAAGAACATGGTTAGTAATTAAGTGGATTCCTTGTGATCAATGATAGATTAAACTCAAGATTGGTAAATTTCCTTGGATTGGTTAATTTGTTATTTGATTTTCTTTAATTTCAACCGGTGTATTTTCTCTACAAATCATCAAAACTCCATTTTAATTATCTTGATCTGATTAAATCTTTGTTCTTTTTGGATCTTTGAGAGACGATTCGGTTCATTCTCTATACTACAAATTAGTTTGTGAACCGGTAATTTTTATTATTTGATGGGTCTCGACAACCTTTTGTCAGAGAGCAACCTCAACTCCATCAGAGAAGACAATAAACAGTCAGAGCTCGTACGGAGATCGGACTGAGTTCAGGTGTGAACATTGGTGCCGTTTGTGGGAAGAAAGGAAAATCGATGTCTTCACAGGTCCGAGCTGACCAAAGTACGTCGACACGGTTTCCTCATTAGATGACCGAAGTCATCACAAGGAAGAAAGGAAAACTGATGTCTTCACAAGTCTAAGCTTACCAAAGTATGTCGACACAATTTTCTCACTCAGATGACCGAAGTCATCTCGAGGAAGCCGATAAGACTGATCCAATAAGGAAAACCCGATGTAATCACAAGGGCGAGTTGATGAGTCGATCTTCTGATCTGACAAGTTCTCCTTAAAAATGAGCCAATAAGACCGATCCAATAAGGAATACCCGATGTAATCATAAGGGCAAGCTGATGAGCCATCTTCTGATCTTCTAAAGTCATTTGAGACAAGATTGTCCCCAAAACCAAGCGAATTAGCCAATGAGCTTATTTGACCAAAGTTCGTCAACATGGTTTCCTCACCCAGATGATCGGAGTCATCTTAAGGAAGAAAGGAAATTGATGTCTTCAAAGGTATGAACCGACCAAAGTACGTCGATACGATTTCCTCACCCAGATGACCAAAGTCATCTCGAGGAAGCAAGGAAACCTGATGTCTTCACATGTTAGAGCCGACCAAAGTATGATGACACAGTTTCCTCACCCAGATGACCGAAGTCATCTCGAGGAAGCAAGGAAACCTGATGTCTTCATAGGTCAGAGTTGTCCAAAGTATGTTGACTCGATTTTCTTACCTTGATGACTGAAGTCATCTCGAGGAAGAAAGGAAAACTGATGTCTTCATAGGTTCGAGCTGAGCAAAGTACATCGACACGATTTCCTTACCCAGATGACCAAAGTTATCTCGAGGAAGCAAGAAAATCGGATGTCTTCACAAGTCCGAGCCAACCAAAGTACTCCAACACGGTTTCCTCACCCTAGATGACCGAAGTCATCTCAAGGAAGAAAGGAAAATTGATGTCTCAAGGTTGTCAAGAACACCTCAACATTTAGCCTCACCTCGGCAAAAAAGCCTCAGGTTGTAAAAAACACATCGACATTTAGCCTCATCTGGATTAAGAAGCCCAAGGTTGTCAAGAACACCACGACATTTAGCCTCACATCGGCCAAGAAGCCCATGGTTGTCAAGATCACCTCGACATTTAGCCTCACCTCGGCTAAAACCCTCAGCATGTCCAATACACCTCAACTAATTTTTAATCAGATCGTCCACGCCAACTTTTAAGTTCGGCATCTGATACTATTATCAGGCACCAAACTAGGGGCAATGTTCTGTACTATTATTAATGTAGAGGAGCATGTCAAACATATTAATGCATTAGCTCCAAAAGCTCATAAATCATGCTAAAGTAGGAGACTTACCCCTAGGGATGTTCATGTCAACAGTGTCTTATCTTTCCTCTCCCAACACTCCTATATAAGATAGAGCCAACCTCACAATGTGACAACTTTGAACACATTAAAACCTCTCCAAGATACTAACTTGAGCGTCAGAGTGTCTTTGCAGGTACCCACCCAACGTGGAGAGCAACCTCAACACAATCAAAGAAGATAACAAACACGTCACAGCTCGTACGTAGATCGAGCGGCTTGAATAGTTCTGCAGTTAGAGAGGCTCCCTCCCATTTTCCCTTGATTCTGCTTCAACTCCTCCCCTTTAATCTCTCTTTACGCAAAAGGAAAACACACCAAAGATCCCTACAAAAAGCCTTGCGCTCTCTATTTAAAGAATGAACCCTCCTTATTCTCAAAATCCTCTCTGCTCACTATCAGGTGAAAAAAAAATCACAATCATCAAGTCAACGCTCTGTGGAGAGCTTTCCAGCTAAGCTTCTCTAGGTACTACTTTGTCCACCTCAGCGTATAAGTGATACTTTCCTGCCATGTGTTACATTTTAAATGGAGCAGTGTAGTACTCTAAGAGTACCTTAGAATCTCTCCGAATGAGAAATTCTAATATGCTCTGAGAGTAATACTCTCAACAATTTTATAACCGTCAGATCTAAAATTTAAATTCAATCCAACCGCATGTATGGTTATGCAGTGCCGTGTGTTTCATTTTAAATGGAGTAGTGTGTACTCTAAGATTACCTAAGAATATCTCCGAAGGAGAAATTCTAATATCCTCTGAGAGTAATACTCTCCAACAATTTTTTAACCATCAGATCTGAAATTTAAATTTAATTAATCCAACGACATGTATGGTCATGCGGTGCCATGTGTTACGTTTTAAATAGAGTAGCGTAATACTCTGAGAGTACCTAAGAATCTCTCCTAACTTACAGACCGAAGCCTCCATAACCTTCCATATTTGTTCCCATGTACTTGTTTCATTGCATATTCAGAATATTTCACTATTTTTTGTGTTCAAAATCTGCAGGTACTCTACAGAAGATAACAGTCCCTATTCCAGGACAAGATGGTGAGCTGCCACCTGAGCTTGGAACGGTATGGACTCTGGACCTAGTCTGTTGAAATTTTTTGTTCACACGCTCAGTCTCCCTTTTCCAGTTATAATTCTTCATTTGTTTATTGTTTTCCTATTTTTCTGTTAAGTAAGTTAAGGTACATGGAGTTTTTTTGCCAGTGCTGGATTGATGTAGTTGTTGGAAAATGATAGTAGTTTCTAAAGTCAACGAGGAATATGTGAGGATCTGTTAGACATTACTGATCAATCAATTTGAGACACTTATGTTAGCTTTGTATTAGGCATTATTAGATGTTTATTGTGCCCAATATTAGTACTTTAGATGAGTTTAATGTTGTTGGGCTTCATTGGGCTTTAATGCAAATATTGAATAATTTTCGGATTTTGATGCATTTTGACCTTTCTTCCTTGGTTAGGTCATAACTTGGGACTCAGTGATCCAATTGAGGTGATCTTGGTGTCTTTGGAAAGCTAAGACAATGCTCTACAAGTTTCATGAAGAACTCAAGAGCTGGATCGGAATGCTAAGGGTCCAAAATATCCCTCCAATGCAGAGTGGGTTTGCTGTCACGGAACCATCTGGGCAGTATGCACATATTGGACTATATAGTGGGTTATAGGCCTCCTCTTGGGCTGAAACTTGGTCACTTGAAAGATAAGACCCATATCTCCAACTTCAATGAAGACCATTTTGTCAATAGATGTCGTTTTAGGCATGCTTCAGAAGCTACAAGTTGGTCTGAATTTGGAAACACGTTCTTCCAACCTAACTTGAGGTAGGTGAAGTGTTTTTGGCATTTCTGGAGTTCTAAAAGTCCAAATGACATGATTCAAATTGGAGATTTTCAAGGAGACAACTGGCTACAACTTTGATGAAGACATCCAAGCCAAAATGCACCGTCTAGGTGATGAATTTGAAGCCAGAAGTCGGATAAGAGTTGTTGACTAAAAGCCACCAACCATACACCAACCCACCTACCATGCACCAACCCACCAACCATGCATCAAGCTTCCATTTTTGACAAATTACAGATTCTTATAGCTTGTATTCAGATTATGTACATGTACAAATTGGCTTCTAGGATTAGTATAAATAGACCCAACCTCTTTGTATTAGAGGCATTCAATTTAGAAGTAAGTTTCAAGAAAGTTTAAGTATTTGTGAGAGTTTTCTTTCTCTTCTTCTTCATTCTCTTTGCAATTTCGTTTTTGTTCTTTAAATTCTGAGTTCTTCCTTCCCATCCATGGAAGGCTAGGCTCTCATAATCAATCCAAGGGATTAGCCATCTTGTTGTTTAATTTGGAGATCTTGGTTTACTTGTTCATATTGCTTAATTGTTATTCAAGTTTCTCTTCTTCCTCTTTTGATTTTTATCTAGATTAAATTGCTTAATTTGATTTAGATGTTGATGTGGTAATAGCTTTATTATCATGTATTCAAAGAGGATCATAAAGATTAAACAATGTATTAAAGCTTTTTGATAGATTGTTTAGCTTGGTTAAATTCTAGATCTTAAGTTAATCTATGTTGGATGGTGCTTACTTTATCTAACCTTGGTTAATCAAATCCTAGATGCTTATCTAGTAAAGAATTCTTGGATCATGTTAAGGCTTCTTGATGTGATCTAAGGCCAAGAACACGGTTAGCAATTAAGTGAATTCCTTGTGATCAATGATGAGTTAAACTCAAGATCGGTAAATTTCCTTGGATTGGTTGGTTCTTTAGATTTGTTTTCAACTTTAATTCTTATACTTTTATTAATATTGTTAATTAACAACAAAACCCCTCATTTTATTTATCTTGATTTGATTAAATCTTTGTTCTTTTTGGATCCTTGAGAGACGATTCGGTTCATGCTCTATACTACAAATTAGTTTGCGAACCGGTAATTATTATTATTTGACGGGGTCTCGACAACCTCTTGTCAAATTTGGCGCCGTTGCCGGGGATCCAAGGCAACTATTTGATCATTTCAAGATCCCATCTAACTCTAACAAATGTGTTTGTTTTGTTTTTGAAGCTTTTTCAAGTGGGATTCGGCAGAATTTGGATAAAGGGCGTTGTGTCAAGAATTTTGGTTCGGGCATCTCAGATTGATCTGAATTTTGGTACACAAATGGAAAATATTATTCTGAGAAAGGCTCACTGTTTACAGTGAGGTCACCCTTATTTTTGCCAAATTCCATCGTTTAGACCACTTTTTCAATTTTTTAAGATTTTTTATTATTTTTTTGGATAGCATTTTTGTGTAGATTTTATCCTGTGGTGGTTCCATAATTTTTAAAATTCATTTGATACTGTTTTTTATTTTTGTTTAATTTTTTGGAGTATTTGTTTTAGGAATTTTTAGTGTTTTAGTTGTTATTGCTTTTCTAATACCTTCTTATGAACTGCATGCTGTATGACTAGATCTGATCCTGGTACCTTGCATTCATTTGATCCTGAAATTGATAGAACATTTCATACACTTCATAGAATTCATAGGACTGGTAGTAGCATTCATAGAGCTAATAGAATTACTTCTGGAATTGGACTTGAACTTGACATTGCACCTAATCTTGTTGACTCTTTTAATCTTGTTGAGTCTACTTTTGTTAGTACTTCAGTGTCTGATACTGAGTCTGTTGATTTTACTATGGCTGACTATAACAATAGGACCCTTAAGGAATTGGCTGCACCTGATGTGAATTATCAACCTTTGTGCATTCAATATCCTGAACTTAATGTTGATTTTGAGTTGAAATCTGGATTGATACACTTGCTGCCCAAGTTTCATGGTCTTGCAGGTGAAGATCCACATAAGCATTTGAAGGAGTTCCATGTTGTCTGCTCCACCATGAAACCTCATGGAATAGCTGAAGATCACATCAAGCTAAGGGCCTTTCCTTTCTCTTTGGATGGTGCTGCTAAGGATTGGTTGAATTACTTACAACCCGCTGCCATCACTTCTTGGAATGACATGAAAAGATTATTTCTGGAGAAGTTCTTTCCTGCATCAAGAACTGCTGCAATAAGGAAAGATATTTGTGGCATAAGGCAAATCAATGGTGAAACTCTCCATGAGTATTGGGAGAGATTCAAGAAATTGTGCTCAAGCTGCCCACACCATCAAATTAGTGATCAACTGCTGATCCAATACTTCTATGAAGGATTGATGCCAATGGAAAGGAGTATGATTGATGCTGCAAGTGGTGGAGCATTGGTAGATAAAACTCCAGCTGCTGCTAGAAACTTAATTGCAAACATGGCAGCAAATTCTCAGCAATTTGGTACTCGAATGGAGTCTTTGCAACCGAGTAGTCAATGAAGTTAATACCTCTTCACATCTTTGATCAACAAAGGGTGGAACATAGATTGGATGAGCTCACTTCTTTGGTTAGACAAATGGCAATAGGACAACACGAACCACGTGTGCAAACCCCTGCAAGAGTTTGTAGCATATGTTCTAGTTCCTCTCATCCTACAGATTCGTGCCCCACATTGCAAGATGATTATGAGTTTCAAGACCAATCTGTGGCTGCAGCTGGTATATTTCCTGGGAAGCCACAATTCCATCGGCAGAACAATGTAAATATGATCCATTCTCCAACACTTACAACCCTGGTGGAGGGACCATCCCAATCTGAGATATGGGAATGCATCAAATCGTGACCACCAAACCAAGATAGACCACCATTCCAAAGAAGCAAGGACAAATCGATTTCGACCACACGCTGGACCAAGTAGACCACCATTCCAAAGAAGAAGGTCCTGTAGCCACAAAATCGAGCCCTCATTGGAGGATTTGGTGAAACAATTGGCCACCAATAACATCCAGCTTCAACAGAGAACCGAAACCACCATTCGAACTTGGAGACTCAAATTGGTCAACTTGCCACATCAATTCATGAATTAAAGTCACAAGGTTACGGCCAATTACCCTCTCAAACCACTCCAAATCCTAGAGGCAATGTTAGTGCTATAGCTTTACGCAGTTGGTAAGCAAATCAATGGACCAAAGGCAAAGCAGATACTTCCGCATTCTACCCTTGGCCCGGAGAAACAAGATTCTACAAAGAACTTCAAGTTACGCAAATAATTCGTATGTCAGAGCAGATTCAAGAAGAAATGATCCTACAACAGCCAAGCGAAAAATTGGATCAAATCAGCTGATTGACGAGAAAATTCAATGCAATGAGAAAAGTGAGCATCCAAAAAGTCGAGGTTCCAACATTCCTCTTCCTTTTCCCAACCGAATGATACAATGAGGCATATGGTTGAAACAGACTTGGATAAGGAAATTATGGAGACTTTTCGTAAGGTTGAGGTGAATATACCTCTCTTGGAGGCAATTAAACAAATCCCCAAGTATGCCAAGTTCTTGAAAGAGATGTGCACCCATAAGAGGAAGCTAAAGGGCACTTTGAAAAAAGTGAGTATGGGGAGAAATGTCTCTGCTTTGATTCACCAACCTGCCTCCCAAATGCAAGGATCCAGGCACTTTTACCATCCCTTGCACCATAGGGCACCAACAGTTCACTCATGCCTTGCTAGACTTGGGAGCCTCCATCAATGTAATGCCAAAGTCGGTTTACACTTCCTTGCATATGGGAGAGCTAAAGCCTACCGGCATTGTCATTCAGCTTAGCAAACCGAGCTTTGCACAACCTGCAGGAGTGTTGGAGGACGTTACGGTTCGGGTACATAATTTAATATTCCCGGTGATTTTTATGTGTTGAATATGGAAGATGAATCTGCCTCTTCCCCACCCCATTGATCTTAGGTAGGCCATTTTTGAAAAGCGCTAAAACTAAGATTGATGTGCATCTTTGTACCACTTTCCATGGAATTTGGTGATGATATCATTCAGTTTAACATTTTTGATGCCATGAAATACCCTTTAGAGGATCATTCTGCTTTTTCATTTTGATGTCATTGATTTACTAGTTGATGATATGCATGTTGATATGTTGGCGTAGTTTCACGAAATTGTAGGATACACTGATAGCATAGCTTGTGATACTTGTTATGCTTGCTTCGGACTTTCTGGTTGTAAACCCAATGCAATGTGTGCAGCCTGTGCTGAGATTTCTACATACTTATCATGTGTTGTTGTTAATTCTGCTGACATTGATGATTCTGTTTCTGTTATTAATGGCAATGATGCTGTTATTAATGATGTTGTCATTCATCCTGCTGCTAAGTGTGATTCTTTTGATTCCATAGGATATGATGATGTTGTTTTGCAAGATTGTGCACAGCTTGCAGGTACAGGTGCAACTGCTGAGAATTTAGCAGATTTAGTTTCGGTTCCAAAACTAGTACCGTCAGTCCAGCAACCACCCTCTATTGAACTTAAGCCCTTGCCCGAGCATTTGAAGTATGCATTCTTGGAAGAGGATGAGAAACTCCCGGTGATAATGGCCAAACACCTCCAACCTGAGCAAGAAACCAGATTATTGGAAGTCTTGAAGCAACACAAAAGGGCAATTGGTTGGACACTTGCAGACATTCCTGGTATTAACCCCTCCACATGCATGCACAGGATATTACTTGAGGAGGAAACTAAACCAGTGAGACAACCCCAGAGGAGGCTGAATCCTCTCATTCTAGATGTGGTGAAAAAAGAAGTGACCAAGCTACTGCAGGCTGGCATTATCTATCCCATCTCTGACAGCAAGTGGGTGAGCCCGGTGCAAGTAGTTCCAAAGAAATCTGGGGTGACTGTTGTGGCCAACCAGAAGAATGAGCTCATTCCAACCCGAGTGCAGAATAGCTGGAGAGTCTGCATTGACTACAGACGTCTCAACCAAGCCACTCGGAAAGATCATTACCCCCTTCCGTTCATTGATCAGATGCTGGAACGGTTGGCTGGTAAGTCCCATTACTGCTTTTTAGATGGCTACACTGGATACTTCCAAATCCACATTGCACCGGAGGATCAGGAGAAGACCACATTTACTTGTCCCTTCGGCACCTTTGCTTACAGACGGATGCCCTTCGGCCTCTGCAATGCCCCTGGTACCTTCCAGCGGTGCATGGTGAGCATATTTTCTGATTTCTTAGAGGAGTGCATGGAGGTATTTATGGATGACTTTACTGTCTATGGTTCTTCTTTTGATTCATGTTTAGCCAGCCTATCTAGAGTACTGAAAAGATGCATTGAGACTAACCTTGTGCTAAATTTTGAGAAATGCCATTTTATGGTAGAACAGGGTATAGTTTTAGGCCATGTAGTATCCAGTAAGGGCATTGAGGTAGATCCTGCCAAGATTGATGTAATTACTTGTCTATCTTACCCCACATGCGTGCGGGAAGTGCGTTCTTTTCTTGGTCATGCAGGTTTCTACAGGCGCTTCATTGCCGACTTTCAGCAAGATTGCTCTTCCACTTTCCCGATTCATCGCAGAAAGATGTGGAGTTCAATTTTGATGACAAGTGCAAGGCGACTTTCAACCACTTGAAGCGAGGCCTTGACTAGTACTCCCTATCATCCAGCCACCTGACCGACATTGCCATTTGAGTTAATGTGTGATGCTTCTAACTATGCAAGAGGAGCAGATCTTGGCACGAGAGAGTGGGGAAAGCTTCTCATGTGATATACTATGCTTCCGAACTCTAGATGTTGCTCGTGCCAACTATACCACAACCGAAAAAGAACTTTTAGCCATTGTTTTTGCTTTGGATAAGTTTAGATCATATTTGCTTGGTTCTAAGGTTGTTGTGTTTGCGATCATGCGACTCTGAAGTTCCTTTTGAAGAAGCCGATGCAAAGCCCCGACTAATAAGATGGATGCTACCGCTCCAAGAGTTTCACATAGAGATCCGTGACAAGAGTGGAGCGAGAGAACCTAGTGGCGCATCATTTGAGCCGCATTGAAAGGGATTCAGATCCCTTCCCTGTACGGGACTCCTTCCCAGATGAGCAGCTTATGCAGCTGCAAGGTAGGAACACCTTCCCTTGGTTTGCTGATATGGTGAATTTCTTGGTTGCTACAGTTTTTCCCTCACATTTCACTCGTGCACAAATTTATAAACTTAAGAGTGAATCAAAATATTATGTGTGGGATGATCCATATCTGTGGCGATTTTGTAGTGACCAAATTATTAGGCGATGTGTGCCTAATCAAGAGTTTCATTCTGTTCTTAGCTTTTGTCATGCATTTGCATGTGGTGGACATTTTGGGCCTCAACGCATACCTAGGAAAGTTTTAGACTACGGTTTATATTGGCCTACCTTGTTTCATGATGCATATTTGTTCTGTAAGTCTTGTGAACGATTAATGAGAAGAACAGGAACATTTCTCGCAGAATGAGATGCCCCAAAGAATCCTCTCAGTATTGTGAAATCTTTGACGTATGGGGTATTGATTTCATGGGACCTTTTCCTGTTTCCTTTGGTTATGTTTACATTTTGCTAGTGTTGATTATGTATCAAAATGGGTGGAGGCTAAAGCCACTCGACCGATGATTCCAAAGTTGTTGTGGATTTTGTTAGATCACGCATTTTCTGCGAGGTTTGGAATCCCGAGAGCTATCATCGCGATCAAGGCACCCATTTCGTAATCGGAGCATGGAGGGATTGATGAGGAAATATGGCGTGGTGCATAAAGTTTCTACACCTTACCATCCCCAGACTAATGGTCAAGCCGAGGTCTCCAATAGAGAGATCAAGCGCATACTTGAAAAAACAGTCCAACCTAATCGGAAGGAATGGAGCATGAGGCTTGAGGATGCTCTTTGGGCTTAGGACCGCTTACAAAACTCCAATCGGGATGTCTCCATATCGGATAGTCTATGGTAAGGCATGCCACTTACCAAGAGAAATTGAGCACAAAGCATATTGGGTCACGTGAAGCAATGCAACATGAATTTGGCCTGAGTGGCATAGAGCGGAAGTTGCGATTCTACAGAATTGGAAGAGATCCGCCTAGATGCCTATGAGAGCTCCCGACTCTACAAAGAAAAGACCAAAGCCTTCCATGATAAGTTTATTCTTCGGAAGGAGTTTTCGAGTTGGGCAAAGGTTCTCTTGTTTAATTCTCGCCTTAAGTTGATGCCTGGTAAATTAAGGTCTAGGTGGGACGGTCCGTTTGTTGTCACTAACATTTTTCCTCATGGTGCAGTGGAAATTAAGAGTGAAGCCACCAACAAAGTGTTCAAAGTTAATGGTCACCGCCTCAAAAATTTTTATGAAGGAGCTCAAGAGAACCTCGTGGAGGAAGTTCAACTGCAGGATGCCCTCTACCATGATTGATCACTACTGTGTTGAAAAAAAAATAAAAAAAAATAAAAAAAAAATAGAAAAGAAAAAGCCACGATTAATGTCAATTGCCAGAGATTGGATCATTATTGGGGAGGACCCATCGCTCATGCAAAATCTTCAATCACGCTGGCTAAGGACATTAAAAGTAGCGCTTCTTGGGCGGCATCCCAAGTTTTCTAACTCTTTCCTCTTTCTAACTTTGACTTATTTGTTGTCACAGGAATCGAGACAGAAAAAATGGTGCCAAGTGAGAAAATCTATCAAAGTTTGATTTTTCTGTCTTTATTTTGTTTGTTTTTCTTTGTGATGATGATTTTTCACCGGTTAAATGGCGGATAACGGTACTCGTGAAAATCTTTTTCGGTCCCTTCACTTACCCACAAACACCGAAATCATACATAATTTTACTCAATTTTTCTCTCTCTTTCTTCTTTCTTTCGAAATGGATAATCAGCTTGTTAATCTCCGCAAGCAATTCCCTTCTCTCCCTCAAAATGCTTTAACTAACATTTATTGTGCAAGGTTTGAGAGATTAAGGATGCTTATGCACAAAGGCATCCCTGCGGATATACGCTGGTTGATCGAAGCAAAGGTCCGACTCAGAGGTGAATTTTCTGACGCTCTTGTTTCATATATGCCAGGGCTAGGCAAAAGTTCATATGCAAAGAAGAGAAGAGCAAAAAGGTTACAGGTCTGCTATAAATGTGCAAGATGGACCTGTAACACAAAATGCAAATCAATTGGAATGACGTCTATAAACCGAGATGATAAAATTAACTTCATAAAGGATGGCATGAGTAAGGAGTCTTTAGATAACATTTTATTGACTCTTGAGATGCATCATAGTGGAGATGTGCAGAGAGTACTTCTCGATTTATGGCCAATATTCCAAGATGAACATGAGCGTTATAGTCTCAGGAATCTGACTCAAAAAGACCCTGTTTGCCAATTTTTAAGAAAATTGGATGGGAAGCCGACCATCGGGCCATAGAGAGCATTCAAGCCGTTACTGGACGTAAAACCAGAGGAAAATGTGAGCCACAATCACACCTCCTGTAAGTATTTTTTTTTTCTTCCTTTTTTCTTCTTGTTTATAAAAAAAAAATTCAAAAAAAAAAAAATTCAAAAAAAAAAAAAGAAATTCAAAAAAAAAAATTCAAAAAAAAAATTAAAAAAAAAATCAAAAAAAAAAGAAAAAAAAATTAGCCGTATTTTTTTTGAAATATGTGTTGCGTATTTTCAAACTTCTTCTGACACATATAGATTAGCCTTTTATCTTTGTCATATAGCTATTATCATTTCTGTGCTTATTTTTCAAACTTATCTGACACGCAGATCTACCCCTCCTTTATAGGTGTAATTATTACCTTTGAGTTTTAATGCCTTTAAATAATGCACTTTGCTCTCTTCAGATCATTGATAAGGTGAGAGTACGAAAAAAAAAAAACAAAGAGAAAAAAATGGAAGTCACTTCAGTTCGTCGGATCAAGAGTGTTTGTGTCTTTTGTGGATCTAATCCTGGGAAAGATAAAGAGTTTGTAAATATTGCACACCATCTTGGTCGAGTGCTAGGCGACAGAGAAATCCGTTTAGTTTATGGAGGAGGTAGTCTTGGGTTAATGGGTTGTGTAGCAACCGCCGCACATTTAGGAGGTGGCAAAGTCCTTGGTGTCATTCCCAGTCCTTTATCTACCAAAGAAGCCCATTGGAAAAACATTAGGGGATGAAGTAATGGTATTTTGCATGCACCAACGCATGAACATTATGATAGCAAATGCCGATGCCTTTATTGCCCTACCTGGTGGTTTTGAAACTTTGGAAGAACTCTTTCAAATTACATCCTGGTCACAATGAGAACTTTCACCAAAAACCCATAGGTATATTAAATGTTAATGGTTTTTATGACAGCTTGTTTTGTTTTCTTGATCATCTTTGTAGAAAAAGGTTCATCTCACAAGCGACACGTCAAAGTCTTGTAATAGCTGCAACTCCCGAACAATTGCTCGATCAACTCAATGCATTTGTACCACAACGTGATCCAAAGAATGGCTCCACCGAATTGGGAACAAGGCGATGGCAGGAAAAAGCAAAAACTTGATTTGACTTTGTCTTTGTGAATTTTTGTTTTCTCTTATAGTTTTAGTCTTTTGTAATTTTTCTTATTTCAGGCCCGATTTGCAGTTTTCTGGTAAGACCTTCTACACTCTACCTATCTTTATTTTGACATTGGGGACAATGTCTTTAATTAGTTGGGGGGAGGGATAGTTGACATTACCATGTACATAGTTTAGTTAAAAAAAAAAAGCTAATCTTTATTGTTACTAACTTTTTAGATGTATGATGGCAGAGTAAGGAGTAGTTTTGCTCTTGAGACGCATCTTAACTTGCATTTCATAATAGGTCTTAAATCATCTTTGTTCTTGTATATATATTAAAAAAAAAATAAAAAAATAAAAAAATAAAAAATAAAAAATAAAAAATAAAAACACACACACACAATTTTGATCTTTTCAATTGATTTTGATACAAGCATGTGCTGAATCTGAGCTTAATTGATGATAAAAGTATGCAAAACAGTTTATAGTTGAATCATTTTCATGATATACATGTGTATATGATTGTGGATATTAGGAAGAAGGCATGGTTGAATTGAGTGAATGTTCCATACCTTTGTGAGTTTTGGGCTTTTCCAAGTTTGATACTTACACTTGGTTATTTTCTTTCATGAGTGATGTCAATTATGAATTTATTTTCTAGAACTTGCATTGAATCGATTTGAGATTACATTGGTCTGTATGTTGCATGAAAATGACAGAGGCATTTTTTTTCTTGACTTAGCCGCTTTGGCCAAATAAACCTACCTTGCATTTATCCAATTATTAACTCCCTCTACACCTATTTGCCTATTCTTTGTTCTTAGCTCATTACAAGCTTTAAGTGAAAAACCATGTTTTACCTTACCTTAGGGAATGGGAGAGCATTGATTTTCTTATTGGAGGAGTTCTTTTGCTTGCAATGATTTAAGTGTGGGGGAATTGGTGTGCTGATACGAAATGCTTGGTACAAAAAACAAAAAAAACAAAAAACAAAAGAAGAAAGAAAAAAAAAAGAATAGAAAAAGGAAGGAATGTGTGAAGAGAATGAGCATTTTATGGTTTTGGGTAAAAAAGTTTATTCTTTCTACTTGAATTACTCCTCAATGCTCTTTTATTCTCTTTGGTTTTAAACCTGCTATTATCTATATTGTTCCCTTCCTTCACCTTATAAGTTCCATTACAACCTTTTTGAAAGACCTCTTGATTTTTGCAATTTATTTGATCTAAGTAGTGGAGAATTGATGTATATGCAAGCCTATGGTAAAATACTTTAATAATTTGACTGAGTTGAGCGTAAACAGTTAACCTAAACACCTTGTGTGATTTGAGTGACACTTGTGAAGAATTTTACTCAATCTGAACATGCCTATTTCTAATTAAAGCATGATTATGCTATACTTTATTCTCAATTGATTTGATTCAACTATTCTTTGTTAAGCATACTTGACTTATTAATTATGGTTTATATTTGATACAATGCTTGTATTTAAAAATTAATTGAATTGATTAAATAAAATATTACATGTTTGTGGGTATCATCCTGGTAAACCCTCACGAGACTATAACTCGTCCACTAGGGACACCTAGGGGTTTAAAGGCTTGTGGCACATGCTAAGTGCCATCGTGTTTTCCTACGGAAGTGGATTAGATTAGGTACAATCAGTTTTTATGTTTTTAGTTTAATAATATGATATTTCTTGTTTTTCTTTAGTTTCGTTGTTATGTGTTTTGCCCAGGAGTACAAAAGCTTAAGTGTGGGGGAATTTGATCAATCAATTTGAGACACTTATGTTAGCTTTGTATTAGGCATTATTAGATGTTTATTGTGCCCAATATTAGTACTTTAGATGAGTTTAATGTTGTTGGGCTTCATTGGGCTTTAATGCAAATATTGAATAATTTTCGGATTTTGATGCATTTTGACCTTTCTTCCTTGGTTAGGTCATAACTTGGGACTCAGTGATCCAATTGAGGTGATCTTGGTGTCTTTGGAAAGCTAAGACAATGTTCTACAAGTTTCATGAAGAACTCAAGAGCTGGATCGGAATGCTAAGGGTCCAAAATATCCCTCCAATGCAGAGTGGGTTTGCTGTCACGGAACCATCTGGGCAGTATGCACATATTGGACTATATAGTGGGTTATAGGCCTCCTCTTGGGCTGAAACTTGGTCACTTGAAAGATAAGACCCATATCTCCAACTTCAATGAAGACCATTTTGTCAATAGATGTCGTTTTAGGCATGCTTCAGAAGCTACAAGTTGGTCTGAATTTGGAAACACGTTCTTCCAACCTAACTTGAGGTAGGTGAAGTGTTTTTGGCATTTCTGGAGTTCTAAAAGTCCAAATGACATGATTCAAATTGGAGATTTTCAAGGAGACAACTGGCTACAACTTTGATGAAGACATCCAAGCCAAAATGCACCGTCTAGGTGATGAATTTGAAGCCAGAAGTCGGATAAGAGTTGTTGACTAAAAGCCACCAACCATACACCAACCCACCTACCATGCACCAACCCACCAACCATGCATCAAGCTTCCATTTTTGACAAATTACAGATTCTTATAGCTTGTATTCAGATTATGTACATGTACAAATTGGCTTCTAGGATTAGTATAAATAGACCCAACCTCTTTGTATTAGAGGCATTCAATTTAGAAGTAAGTTTCAAGAAAGTTTAAGTATTTGTGAGAGTTTTCTTTCTCTTCTTCTTCATTCTCTTTGCAATTTCGTTTTTGTTCTTTAAATTCTGAGTTCTTCCTTCCCATCCATGGAAGGCTAGGCTCTCATAATCAATCCAAGGGATTAGCCATCTTGTTGTTTAATTTGGAGATCTTGGTTTACTTGTTCATATTGCTTAATTGTTATTCAAGTTTCTCTTCTTCCTCTTTTGATTTTTATCTAGATTAAATTGCTTAATTTGATTTAGATGTTGATGTGGTAATAGCTTTATTATCATGTATTCAAAGAGGATCATAAAGATTAAACAATGTATTAAAGCTTTTTGATAGATTGTTTAGCTTGGTTAAATTCTAGATCTTAAGTTAATCTATGTTGGATGGTGCTTACTTTATCTAACCTTGGTTAATCAAATCCTAGATGCTTATCTAGTAAAGAATTCTTGGATCATGTTAAGGCTTCTTGATGTGATCTAAGGCCAAGAACACGGTTAGCAATTAAGTGAATTCCTTGTGATCAATGATGAGTTAAACTCAAGATCGGTAAATTTCCTTAGATTGGTTGGTTCTTTAGATTTGTTTTCAACTTTAATTCTTATACTTTTATTAATATTGTTAATCAACAACAAAACCCCTCATTTTATTTATCTTGATTTGATTAAATCTTTGTTCTTTTTGGATCCTTGAGAGACGATTCGGTTCATGCTCTATACTACAAATTAGTTTGCGAACCGGTAATTATTATTATTTGACGGGGTCTCGACAACCTCTTGTCAATTACTCATGGAAATGAAAATATTAGACGCTTCTGTGTGATTTGAAGAAAACATTTTATGGTCATGTTTTCTATTTTAATTTCTTGGAAATGATTTTAATTTTCAGATTTTCAAATTTTAGCAAACATGTTTGGTTGATATAGTTTTTATTATAATTACAAAGTTGTCATTGCATTTTCAACTTCATGTTTGCAATTTTTGAAATTGATAAGGAAAGGATGAAAACGATTATTTGTTGTTTTTATATTTGGCACATTTTCATTAAAACTCAACCAAACACATTTTCAAGCTTATTTTGTTTTTATTGAAAATAAAAACATAAAATACATTCTAAGTTGTGGGTAATAGCTTACAAAAGTGATTTGCTTTTGAGTAGCAATTTGAAACCGCGGCTGTAACAACTTCTCTGTACTCGCAGGTGCTTTTTGAGTTTGCTGATATTGATTGTGCTATGAAAGCCCGCAATGAAATGAATGGAAAAAGATTTTTGGGAAAGCAAGTAGAAGCTGTCTTTTATCCAGAGAATATGAGCCTATCTAGAGAACATGAGCCCATGGTGATACGTAGATAAATACATAACATAGTTACGTAGTTAAATTCTTATGGAAGTGAGATTGCATTCTTTTTGCTTTTATTATCACTTCGATAATCTGCATTTTGCACATGAAGTTAGAAGAACTTAGTCGAGTTGAAACTTCAACATTGTATATTTTAATGTATATATTGTTGTTGACGTAATTCTTTTGAGTATTTTAGTACTCTATCTTCTTTGCTAAATGTCTATGTGAGCTGGATATTTCAAATACTTTATGTATTACTTTAAATATAGGTAAAACTTAATTAGTATTGGCCATAAAAATATTTTTTCCTTAATTGAGAATCCCTTCCTGTTGTGGTTTTTATGCTTCTTTCTTTATATATATATATATATATATATATATATATTATAAATTTATACCTAAATATCCCTTTCTCATTTTTTGCTCAGCTTGTGTGGAGAGGTTTACACCCCATTGCTTCTGAAATTTTGGAAAAGTAAGGTTGAATCTACACTCATCATTCATCAATGTGGATCAATACATAAGCACTAAGCAAAGGGCCCTATCAAGAGATCGAATATGTGTCGGACTTTAAACAATTGGGTAAGTATAAGTTTTAAAACAAGCTGTCAATGTTGAACTATTTTTTATACTTAAGTTCCAAGAACAATTATTTACAATAGCTTGATAACTACCTAATATATAACTCAATTAACTTCATGTGTTTGAGCTAGACTTTGGCTGGAGCACAATCAACATCAAAAGTTTAGGTTCACCGTCCACCTAAGACTAGGCAACGACTTACATGCACCTTAAAGAATAAGGTGCATCCATAACCCATGTAATTTCAACCATTAATTGTAAAAAATTGTAGATCAATGCCTGAGGATTATGACTTGTAACTTGTAGTACATGTATCATAAATTATTTAGAAGGGTGACTTTTACAAAAAAAGAAGTTACTTTAAGAAATTTGAGGAGTACGAAGCCTGTTTAATTTTTTGGTCATTTTAAAGCCTATTTTGTCATCTTGCTTCTTTTGTCAACACATTGATTTGTTGATGATTTCTATTCGACGGGGAAATTACGGGCTTGGTTCAAGACAAAAACCAAAAAATAAAATAAAATAATCATTCTCATGAGATATTGTTCCTATAAATATTTATCATGTTTTATTAAGTTCTTCAAAATGATTTATATTCTGAATTAGTGTACTGTACTCCCCTCGCTTGATAACAAGACCCATTTTTTTTTGCTGCTGGGTATATCTTGTCCATGAAGTTTTGGGAATCCTTCAACTAAAATCATTGAAGCTGTCGTCCTTAAGCTACTTGAGAGAAAGAAATTTGAAGGAAATCGCCGGAGGAAAAAAACTGCAAGGAACACAGGATAAACAAAACTCAAGAAGAAAAATGCAATTGAATCCAATGGAAGAGAAACAAAACCCACAAGGACGACCATGTTTGTACAATTGGCTCAAAAGCAAAGTGAATGTGATCTTGATCATTGAAAATAAATAAAATCAACGGGATCTAACATAGGAACATATTGTAAATACTTAATAGAAAAGGAATTTTTTTATCAATTTTTGATGACTGGTAACCACCAGTAATTTTTTTTATATAAATTAAATAAGTTTGATGATGTGTCGAAATCTTATACAATCAATCTATAGAGTATCAATGCACCTTTGCTAATTAAGGTGTAACGTAGAATTCTCCCCTAAGACTAAGTTTAGGAAACGTCTTACATACACCTTGGGTACATCAATGCACAATTCAATATCAATTATAGATTAACAATAATAAAACCAATGAATTAATCCAACGATTGTTAATAGTGGAGGTAGTCAGTTAACTTTTTTGATATTCCTTGCAAAAGAACCTTTGCAAGAAAAGCCCCTTCCCATTGATCCTCTCATTCATTAGTCCTTCCATGCAAGTAATAATAAATGTCATGAGCAAAAAATAGAAAAGTACTTGTTAAAAATAATTTAATATAATGTGTGAAAATAAAAATAAAGTAAAGGGAAAAAAATTAAATAAATGCGTAATGATGGAAAAAAATTTAAAAAAAACTGTAATGAGAAAAAATAAAAATAAAACGAAGTTGCATTTGCTATAAAAAATTAATAAAATTTAATAACATGAGAAGTAAAAATGACATTAAAAAAAAAACCAATGATAAGCCATTGAATATGAAGCATTGATTATGAATAATATACGTCATCAGTGTATTTACATCAAATTGCGTAAACCTCCTTTGATCCAACGACATGAATGGTCATGCCCTGCCGTGTGTTACATTTTAAATGGAGTAGTGTAGTACTCTGAGAGTACCATAAAATCTCTCCGAATGATAAATTCTAATATGCTCTGAGAGTAATACTCTCAACAATTTTTTAACCGTCAGATCTGAAATTTAAATTTAATCCAACGGCATGTATGGTCATGCAGTGCCATGTGTTTCATTTTAAATGGAGTAGTGTAGTACTCTAAGATTACCTAAGAATCTCTCCGAAGGAGAAATTCTAATATCCTCTGAGAGTAATACTCTCCAACAATTTTTTAACCGTCAGATCTGAAATTTAAATTTAATCCAACAGCATGTATGGTCATGCGGTGCCATGTGTTACGTTTTAAATAGAGTAGCGTAATACTCTGAGAGTACCTAAGAATCTCTCCTAACTTACAGACCGAAGCCTCCATAACCTTCCATATTTGTTCCCATGTACTTGTTTCATTGCATATTCAGAATATTTCACTATTTTTTGTGTTCAAAATCTGCAGGTACTCTACAGAAGATAACAGTCCCTATTCCAGGACAAGATGGTGAGCTGCCACTTGAGCTTGTAACAGTATGGACTCTGGACCTAGTCTGTTGAAATTTTTTGTTCACATGCTCAGTCTCCCTTTTTTAGTTATAATTCTTCATTTGTTTATTGTTTTCCTATTTTTCTGTTAAGTAAGTTAAGGTACATGGATTTTTTTGCCAGTGCTGGATTGATGTAGTTGTTGGAAATGATAGTAGTTTCTAAAGTCAACGAGGAATATGTGAGGATCTGTTAGACATTACTCATGGAAATGAAAATATTAGACGCTTCTGTGTGGTTTGAAGAAAACATTTTATGTTCATGTTTTCTATTTTACTTTTCAAATTTTAGCAAACATGTTTGGTTGATATAGTTTTTATTATAATTACAAAGTTGTCATTGCATTTTCAACTTCATGTTTCCAATTTTTGAAATTGATAAGGAAAGGATGAAAACGATTATTTGTTGTTTTTATATTTGACACATTTTCATTAAAACTCAACCAAACACATTTTCAAGCTTATTTTGTTTTTATTGAAAATAAAAACATAAAATACATTCTAAGTTGTGGGTATTAGCTTACAAAAGTGATTTGCTTTTGAGTAGCAATATGAAACCGTGGCTGTAACAACTTCTCTGTACTTCCAGGTGCTTTTGGAGTTTGCTGATATTGATTGCGCTATGAAAGCCCACAATGAAATGAATGGAAAAAGAGTTTTGGGAAAGCAAGTAGAAGCTGTCTTTTATCCAGAGAATATGAGCCTATCTAGAGAACATGAGCCCATGGTGATACGTAGATAAATACATAACATAGTTACGTAGTTAAATTCTTATGGAAGTGACATTGCATTCCTTTTACTTTTATTATCACTTCGATAATTGCATTTTGCACATGAAGTTAAAAGAACTTAGTCTAGTTGAAACTTCAACATTGTATATTTTAATGTATATATTGTTGTGGATGTAATTCCTTTGAGTATTTTAGTACTCTATCTTCTTTGCTAAATGTCTATGTGAGCTGGATATCTCAAATGCTTTATGTATTACTTTAAATATAGGTAAACCTTAATTAGTATTGGCCATAATATTTTTTTCTTAATTGAGAATCCCTTCCTGTTATGGTTTTTATGCTTCTTTATATATATATATATATATATATATATATATTATAAATTTATAACTAAATATCCCTTTCTCATTTTTTGCTCAGCTTGTGTGGAGTGGTTTACACCCCATTGCTTTTGAAATTTTGGAAGGGTAAGGTTGAATCTATACTCATCATTCATCAATGTGGATCAATACATAAGCACTAAGCAAAGGGCTCTATCAAGAGAGCGAATTTGTGTCGGACTATAAACAATTGGGTAAGTATAAGTTTTAAAACAATCTGTCAATGTTGAACTATTTTTTATACTTAAGTTCCAAGGACAATTATTTACAATAGCTTGCTAACTCCCTAATATAAAACTCAATTAACTTCATGTGTTTGAGCTAGACTTGGGCCGGAGCACAATCAACTTCAAAAGTTTAGGTTCACCATCCACCTAAGACTAGGCAACGATTTTCATGCACCTTAAAGAATATGGTGCATCCATAACCCATGTAATTTCAACCATTAATTGTAAAATATTGTAGATCAATGCCTGAGGATTATGACTTGTAACTTGTAGTACATGTATCATAAATTATTTAGAAGGGTGACTTTTACAAAAAAGAAAGTTACTTTAAGAAATTTGAGGAGTACGAAGCCTGTTTAATTTTTTGGTCATTTTAAAGCCTAATTTGTCATCTTGCTTCTTTTGTCAACACATTGATTTGTTGATGATTTCTATTCGACGTGGAAATGACGGGCTTGGTTCAAGACAAAAACCCAAAAAAAAAAATAAACAAATCATTCTCAGGAAATATTGTTCCTATAAATTTTTATCATGTTTTATTAAGTTCTTCAAAATGATTTATATTCTGAAATAGTGTACTGTACTCCCCTCGCCTAATAACAAGACCCATTTTTTTTTGTTGCTGGGTATATCTTGTCCATGAAGTTTTGGGAATCCTTCAACTTACATCATTGAAACTGTCGTCCTTAAGCTACTTGAGAGAAAGAAATTTCAAGGAAATCGCTGGAGGAAAAAAAACTGCAAGGAACACAGGATAAACAAAACTCAGGAAGAAAAATGCAATTGAATCCAATGGAAGAGAAACAAAACCCACAAGGACGACCATGTTTGTAAAATTGACTGAAAAGCAAAGTGAATGTGATCTTGATCATTGAAAATAAATAAAATCAACGGGATCTAACATAGGAACATATTGTAAATACTTAATAGATAGGGAATTTTTTTTATCAATTTTTGATCACTGGTAACCACTAGTAATTTTTTTATATAAATTAAATAAGCTTGATGATGTGTCAAAATCTTATACAATCAATCTATAGAGTATCAATGCATCTTTGTTAATTAAGGTGTAACGTAGAATTCTCCCCTGAGACTAAGTTTAGGAAACGTCTTACATACACCTTGGGTACATCAATGCACAATTCAATATCAATGATAGATTAACAATAATAAAACCAATGAATCAATCCAACGATTGTTAATAGTGGAGGTAGTCGGTTAACTTTTTTTGATATTCCTTGCAAAAGAACCTTTGCAAGGAAAGCCCCTTCCCATTGATCCTCTAATTCATAAGTCATTCCATGCAAGTAATAATAAATGTCATGAGCAAAAAATAGAAAAGTACTTGTTAAAAATAATTTAATATAATGTGTGAAAATAAAAATAAAGTAAAGGGAAAAAAATTAAATAAGTGCATAATGGAGGAAAAAAATTAAAAAAAAAACTGTTATGAGAAAAAATGAAAATAAAACGAAGTTGCATTTGCGATAAAAAATTTAATAACATGAGAAGTAAAAATGACATTAAAAAATAAACCAATGATAAGCCATTGAATATGAAGCATTGATTATGAATAATATACGCCATCATAGTGTATTTACATCAAATTGCGTAAACCTCCTTTGATCCAACGGCATGAATGGTCATGCCCTGCCGTGTGTTACATTTTAAATGGAGTAGTGTAGTACTCTGAGAGTACTATAGAATCTCTCCGAATGAGAAATTCTAATATGGTCGGAGAGTAATACTCTCAATAAATTTTTAACCGTCAGATCTGAAATTTAAATGTAATCCAAATGCATGTATGGCCATGCAGTGCCATGTGTTTCATTTTAATTGGAGTAGTGTAGTACTCTAAGATTACCTAAGAATATCTTCGAAGGAGAAATTCTAATATCCTCTGAGAGTAATACTCTCCAACAATTTTTTAACCGTCAGATCTGAAATTTAAATTTAATCCAACGACATGTATGGTCAAGCAGTGCCATGTGTTACATTTTAAATGGAGTAGTGTAATACTCTAAGAGTACCTAAAAATCTCTCCTAACTTAGAGACCGAAGCCTCCATAACCTTCCATATTTGTTCCCATGTACTTATTTCATTACATATTCAGAATATTTCACTCTTTTTTGTGTTCAAAATCTACAGGTACTCTACAGAAGATAACAGTCCCTATTCCAGGACAAGATGGTGAGCTGCCACTTGAGCTTGTAACGGCATGGACTCTGGACCTAGTCTGTTGAAATTTTTTGTTCACACGCTCAGTCTCCCTTTTCCAGTTATAATTCTTCATTTGTTTATTGTTTTCCTATTTTTCTGTTAAGTAAGTTAAGGTACATGGAGTTTTTTTGCCAGTGCTGGATTGATGTAGTTGTTGGAAAATGATAGTAGTTTCTAAAGTCAAAGAGGAATATGTGAGGATCTGTTAGACATTACTCGTGGAAATGAAAATATTAGACGCTTCTGTGTGGTTTGAAGAAAACATTTTATGTTCTTGTTTTCTATTTTAATTTCTTGGAAATGATTTTAATTTTCAGATTTTCAAATTTTAGCAAACATGTTTGGTTGATATAGTTTTTATTATAATTACAAAGTTGTCATTGCATTTTCAACTTCATGTTTGCAATTTTTGAAATTGATAAGGAAAGGATGAAAACGATTATTTGTTGTTTTTATATTTGGCACATTTTCATTAAAACTCAACCAAACACATTTTCAAGCTTATTTTGTTTTTATTGAAAATAAAAACATAAAATACATTCTAAGTTGTGGGTAATAGCTTACAAAAGTGATTTGCTTTTGAGTAGCAATATGGAACAGTGGCTGTAACAACTTCTCTGTACTTGCAGGTGCTTTTGGAGTTTGCTGATATTGATTGCGCTATGAAAGCCTACAATGAAATGAATGGAAAAATAGTTTTGGGAAAGCAAGTAGAAGCTGTCTTTTATCTAGAGAATATGAGCCTATCTAGAGAACATGAGCCCATGGTGATACGTAGATAAATACATAACATAGTTACGTAGTTAAATTCTTATGGAAGTGAGATTGCATTCTTTTTGCTTTTATTATCACTTCGATAATCTGCATTTTGCACATGAAGTTAGAAGAACTTAGTCGAGTTGAAACTTCAACATTGTATATTTTAATGTATATATTGTTGTTGACGTAATTCTTTTGAGTATTTTAGTACTCTATCTTCTTTGCTAAATGTCTATGTGAGCTGGATATTTCAAATACTTTATGTATTAGTTTAAATATAAGTAAAACTTAAGTAGTATTGGCCATAAAAATATTTTTTTCTTAATTGAGAATCCCTTCCCGTTGTGGGTTTTATGCTTCTTTATATATATATATATATATATATATATTATAAATTTATAACTAAATATCCCTTTCTCATTTTTTGCTCTCCTTGTGTGGAGAGGTTTACACCCCATTGCTTCTGAAATTTTGGAAGGGTAAGGTTGAATCTACACTCATCATTCATCAATGTGGATCAATACATAAGCACTAAGCAAAGGGCTCTATCAAGAGAGCGAATATGTGTCGGACTATAAACAATTGGGTAAGTATAAGTTTTAAAACAATCTGTCAATGTTGAACTATTTTTTATACTTAAGTTCCAAGAACAATTATTTACAATATCTTGATAACTCCCTAATATATAACTCAATTAACTTCATGTGTTTGAGCTAGACTTTGGCCGGAGCACAATCAACTTCAAAAGTTTAGGTTCACCGTCCACCTAAGACTACGACTGACATGCACCTTAAAGAATAAGGTGCATCCATAACCCATGTAATTTCAACCATTAATTGTAAAAAATTGTAGATCAATGCCTGAGGATTATGTCTTGTAACTTGTAGTACATGTATCATAAATTATTTAGAAGGGTGACTCTTACAAAAAAAAAGGTTACTTTAAGAAATTTGAGGAGTACGAAGCCTGTTTAATGTTTTGGTCATTTTAAAGCCTATTTTGTCATCTTGCTTCTTTTGTCAACACATTGATTTGTTGATGATTTCTATTCGACGGGAAAATGACGGGCTTGGTTCAAGACAAAAACCCAAAAGAAATAAAATAATCATTCTCAGGAGATATTGTTCCTATAAATTTTTTTCATGTTTTATTAAGTTCTTCAAAATAATTTATATTCTGAATTAGTGTACTATACTCCCCTCGCCTGATAACAAGACCCTTTTTTTTTTGCTACTGGGTATATCTTGTCCATGAAGTTTTGGGAATCCTTCAACTTACATCATTGAAGTTGTCGTCCTTAAGCTACTTAAGAGAAAGAAATTTCAAGGAAATCGCCGGAGGAAAAAAAACTACAAGGAACACGGGATAAACAAAACTCAGGAAGATAAATGCAATTGAATCCAATGGAAGAGAAACAAAACCCACAAGGACGACCATGCTTGTACAATTGGTTCAAAAGCAAAGTGAATGTGATCTTGATCATTGAAAATAAATAAAATCAACGGGACCTAACATAGGAACATATTGTAAATACCTAATAGATATGGAATTTTTTTATCAATTTTTTATGACTGGTAACCACCAATAATTTTTTTTATATAAATTAAATAAGTTTGATGATGTGTCAAAATCTTATACAATCAATCTATAGAGTATCAATGCACCTTTGTTAATTAAGGTGTAACGTAGAATTCTCCCCTAAGACTAATTTTAGGAAACGTCTTACATACACCTTGGGTACATCAATGCACAATTCAATATCAATCATAGATTAATAATAATAAAACCAATGAATCAATCCAAAGATTGTTAATAGTGGAGGTAGTTGGTTAACTTTTTTGATATTCCTTGCAAAAGAACCTTTGCAAGAAAAGTCCCTCCCCATTGATCCTCTCATTCATTAGTCCTTTCATGCAAGTAATAATAAATGTCATGAGCAAAAAACAGAAAAGTACTTGTTAAAAATAATTTAATATAATGTGTGAAAATAAAAATAAAGTAAAGGGGAAAAAATTAAATAAGTGCGTAATGGAGGAAAAAAATTTTAAAAAAAATGTTATGAGAAAAAATGAAAATAAAACGAAGTTGCATTTGCTATGAAAAAAATTAATAAAATTTAATAACATGAGAAGTAAAAATGACATTAAAAAAAACCAATGATAAGCCATTGAGTATGAAACATTGATTATGAATAATATACGCCATCATAGTGTATTTACATCAAATTGCGTAAACCTCCTTTGATCCAACGGTATGAATGGTCATGCCCTGCCGTGTGTTACATTTTAAATGGAGTAGTGTAGTACTCTGAGAGTACCATAGAATCTCTCCGAATGAGAAATTCTAATATGCTCTAAGAGTAATACTCTCAACAATTTTTTAACCGTCAGATCTGAAATTTAATCCAACCGCATGTATGGTCATGCAGTGTCATGTGTTTCATTTTAAATGGAGTAGTGTAGTACTCTAAGATTATCTAAGAATATCTCCGAAGGAGAAATTCTAATATCCTCTGAGAGTAATACTCTCCAACAATTTTTTAACCGTCAGATCTGAAATTTAAATTTAATCCAACGACATGTATGGTCATGCGGTGCCATGTGTTACATTTTAAATGGAGTAGTGTAATAGTACCTAAGAATCTCTCCTAACTTACAGACCGAAGCCTCCATAACCTTCCATATTTGTTCCCATGTACTTGTTTCATTGCATATTCAGAATATTTCACTATTTTTTGTGTTCAAAATCTGCAGGTACTCTACAGAAGATAACAGTCCCTATTCCAGGACAAGATGGTGAGCTGCCACCTGAGCTTGGAACGGTATGGACTCTGGACCTAGTCTGTTGAAATTTTTTGTTCACACGCTCAGTCTCCCTTTTCCAGTTATAATTCTTCATTTGTTTATTGTTTTCCTATTTTTCTGTTAAGTAAGTTAAGGTACATGGAGTTTTTTTGCCAGTGCTGGATTGATGTAGTTGTTGGAAAATGATAGTAGTTTCTAAAGTCAAAGAGGAATATGTGAGGATCTGTTAGACATTACTCGTGGAAATGAAAATATTAGACGCTTCTGTGTGGTTTGAAGAAAACATTTTATGTTCTTGTTTTCTATTTTAATTTCTTGGAAATGATTTTAATTTTCAGATTTTCAAATTTTAGCAAACATGTTTGGTTGATATAGTTTTTATTATAATTACAAAGTTGTCATTGCATTTTCAACTTCATGTTTGCAATTTTTGAAATTGATAAGGAAAGGATGAAAACGATTATTTGTTGTTTTTATATTTGGCACATTTTCAAGCTTATTTTGTTTTTATTGAAAATAAAAACATAAAATACATTCTAAGTTGTGGGTAATAGCTTACAAAAGTGATTTGCTTTTGAGTAGCAATTTGAAACCGCGGCTGTAACAACTTCTCTGTACTCGCAGGTGCTTTTTGAGTTTGCTGATATTGATTGCGGTATGAAAGCCCGCAATGAAATGAATGGAAAAAGAGTTTTGGGAAAGTAAGTAGAAGCTGTTTTTTATCCAGAGAATATGAGCCTATCTAGAGAACATGAGCCCATGGTGATACGTAGATAAATACATAACATAGTTACGTAGTTAAATTCTTATGGAAGTGACATTGCATTCCTTTTACTTTTATTATCACTTCGATAATCTGCATTTTGCACATGAAGTTAGAAGAACTTAGTCTAGTTGAAACTTCAACATTGTATATTTTAATGTATATATTGTTGTGGATGTAATTTTTTTGAGCATTTTAATTCTCTATCTTCTTTGCTAAATGTCTATGTGAGCTGGATATTTCAAATACTTTATGTATTACTTTAAATATAAGTAAACTTAAGTAGTATTGGCCATAAAAATATTTTTTTCTTAATTGAGAATCCCTTCCCGTTGTGGGTTTTATGCTTCGTTCTTTATATATATATATATATATATTATAAATTTATAACTAAATATCCCTTTCTCATTTTTTGCTCTGCTTGTGTGAAGAGGTTTACACCCCATTGCTTTTGAAATTTTGGAAGGGTAAGGTTGAATCTATCCTCATCATTCATCAATGTGGGTCAATACATAAGCACTAAGCACGGGGCTCCATAAAGAGAGCGAATATATGTTGGACTATAAACAATTGGGTAAGTCTAAGTTTTAAAACAAGCTGTCAATGTTGAACTATTTTTTATACCTAAGTTCCAAGAACAATTATTTACAATAGCTTGATAACTCCCTAATATATAAGTCAATTAACTTCATGTGTTTGAGCTAGACTTGGGTCACTGCATGCCACGACACATGTGGCTCATTACAGGTGTAGTACCCCTTTGGGACAAACACATTTTTATTTTAGGGATTTGGGACAAACACATGGGGTGTAGAATTTCACCATTTTTTTCAATGGCACTTCTGGCTTCATTGATCGTGGTCCCGAGTGCGACACTTACGATTGAAGTGGGGCTTGGAGGGTTGATATTTTACAATCTCATTTTGAATATTAGTGAGGCACGAGTTTTAATTTTTAATATCCATGCAAGTTTGTGCAATCAAGGCATGCGCATCTTGGGTTTTGGTGTCCGAAGGAGTTCCATTTGAGACAACCTCAAACAAGGGTAAAAGGATAAGAATGAAAATAGAAATTAACTAAGGCCATCTTCATGTTAGAGAGTAGCATGAAGGAAGTTAGATACGTACGTTACTTTACTAAAGTTTAATATTCTCAATCCTTTATGCTTTTTCAAAGGACAAGGTCACAAGTCGTCATGCTGATGACTCTTTTTGTAGAGGGTGACCTGGTTTTCGTTGTATTTTGAGCATGTTTTTACACTTTCTCTCTACTGTGTGATGCACATTAAGATTTTTATAATTGTCTAAAGGAAGTAAAATTCCAAGAGTCCAGCGACTATTTAAAAAGGGGTTAATCAAAAGTATAATTAATACTGTGGGCTTCTGCTGTCAAACGCAAACCACAAGTAAAGTTAAATAAGCATTAAAATAGTGTTATCTCAAGGTTGCCTCGTAAGAGTAGACTAGAGAACAAACAACCTTAACCATGCAATTGTTAGAAAAATGGATAGAGAATATAGAAAATAGAGGAGATTCTATTGCTTTTTCACACAAACTACATGAGTTGGTACTCTATTTATAGTAGAGTAACCCATAACCATTGCATGACTTTTAATTAACACACTAAATTGACATAATATCAATAACCCTTCAAATACTTAGTGGTTATATAAGAATAATGTCCCTTAATGCATATTAACTTGCAACCTTTCATCTACTAACTCACAACTCTTCATTTTCTAATTTATTATTATTTCTAACGTCCCTCTTTAAATAGAAAATTCTCAATAAAATTTTTGCATGCCAAGTCTTGCTCTCAATCTTCTAAAATCTTCAAACTCGAGGGGCTTAGTGAAAATATCTGCAACTTGATCTTATGTCTTCACATGAACTAGCTCCACCTCCTTTTTGGCAATGCATTCTCTAATGAAATGATACCTTGTGTCTATGTGCTTGCTTCGTTCATGAAACACCGAATTCTTAGCAAGAACTTGTGCAGATTTATTATCAATATAAATCTTTGTACTATCCTCTTGGTTCATGTTAAACTCCTTCAACAATCTTCTTAGCCAAATAGCATAGCATGTGAAAGAAGTTGCAGCCACATACTCGGCTTCACAAGTAGAAAGTGTAACAATGGCTTACTTCTTAGAGTTCCAAGTAAAACCACAATTACCCATAAAAAATACAAAACCGGTAGTGCTTTTTCTATCACCAATGTCTCCCGCAAAATCATTATCACAAAATCCCATAAACTTGAACTCATTAGAAGGAGAGTAAAATAAGCCAAAATCAAGTGTACCTTTTAGGTAACGAAGAATTCTCTTTGCTGCCTTCATATGAGTAGAGGTAGGAGACTCCATAAAGTGGCAAACAACACCAACTGCATACATAATATCTAGCCTTGTACTTGTTAAGTACCTCAAGCTTCCTACAAAACTCTTGAACAAAGTGGGATCTTCCTTCTCTCCACCATCAAGCTTTGACAATTTTAAGTTACCTCCCATGGGTGTGTGTATAGGATTGCAATCAAGCATTTTAAATTTCTTCAACACCTTCTTTGCATAGATCTCTTGAGAAACAAAAATGTCATTCTCCATTTGCTTCACTTCCAATCCCAAGTAATAAGACATGAGCCCCGTATTTATCATCTCAAATTCACAGGACATAGCCTTCTTGAAGTCTTCAAACAAATTTAGGTTATTGCTGGTAAAAATAAGATCATCCACATAAAGACAAACAAGGAGAATATCACCATTATCAAGATTTTTAACATAAAGAGCATACTCGTGTTGGCAGGAAAAAACCCATTGTCTTGAAAGTACTTGTCAATGCAGCTATTCCATGCCCTTGGTGCTTGCTTTAGGCTATACAACGCCTTCTTCAATTTTAATACTTTCTCCTCTTGCCCTTTGACAGCAAAACCCATTGGTTGCTCAACATAGACATCTTCCTCCAGATAGCCATTTAGAAGAGCTGATTTGACGTCAAGTTGGAAAATTCTCCATCCCATTTGAGCAGCTAAAGAGATAAGAAGACGAATTGTCTCCATACAAGCAACTGGTGCAAACACTTCATCATAATCAACTCCATGTTGTTGCTTGTCTCTTCTAGCAACAAGCCTTGCTTTGTATCTTTCCACTTCTCCTTTGGCGTTCTTCTTAATCTTGAATACCCACTTGACTCAAATTGCTTCATGACCTTTAGGAAGTTTTGATAACTCCCAAGTGTCATTCTTCTTAATAGCTTTGATTTCTTCCTCCATGGCTTGTCTCCACCTTTTGTCTTCTATAGCTTCATCAAAAGTTAGAGGTTCACTGTCAACAAAAAGACAAAACAAATCATTTATAATTTTAGTTTCATCATATATTTCTTGAATGCTTCTCATTTTTCTTGGTCTTTCACTTAAACTCCCTTCAGAAGATGAGGCTTCATGAACCAAAGGAGTTGGTGAAGGAGGTGGAGTAGAAAACTCATTTGGTGCTACAACTTCTTGATCATTTTCTTCAAAGTATGTAAAGAAATCATAGGTCCCTTCTTCTTTCTCCCAATTCCATGCCTCTTCTTCATCAAATTCTACATCTCTGCTTACAATAATCTTCCCATTATTTGGATTATACAGCTTGTAGCCTTTTGAATTTGCATCATAGCCAATGAATACATGCTTCACACTTCTGTCTTCAAGCTGGGATCTTCCTTGGTCGGGCACATGAGCATATGCAATGCTCCCAAAGACTCTTAGATGGTCAACTATTGGCTTCACTCTACTCCATGCTTCTTGACGTGTTTGGCCTTTGAAATTCCTTGTCGGAGAGTGATTAGACAAATAAACTGCACATGAAACAACTTTGGTCCAAAATTCCTTGGGCATAGATTTAGCTTTCAACATACATTTAGCCATATCAAGAATGGTTCTATTTTTTCTCTCTGCTACCCCATTTTGTTGTGGGGTTCTATGAATCGTTAGAGGGCGATGAATCCCATTATTTTCACAAAATTCATTGAACTCTTTTGAAGTGAATTCGCCACCTCTATCGAATCTTAAAACCTTGATTACATAACCATTCTCCTTTTCTACAAGAGCTTTAAAATTTTTAAAAATAGCAAATGCCTCAGATTTTTGCTTCAAGAAATACACTCAAGTCTTTCTACTAAAATCATCAATAAATAGCAAAAAATATTTATTTTTACCAAATGAAGGAGGATCAATTGGACCACACACGTCAGTGTGCACAAGTTGAAGATGATCCCTTACTCTTTATTTGACTTCTTTGGGAAAACTTCTTCTTGCATGCTTGCCAAGGAGACATGCTTCACACAATTGATTAGGATGGTTGATGTGAGTGATCAATCAATTTGAGACACTTATATTAGCTTTATATTAGGCTTTATTATATGTTTATTGTGCCTAATATTAGTATTTTAGATGAGTTTAATGTTGTTGGGCTTCATTGGATTTTAATGCAAATTGTGAATAATTTTCAGATTTTGATGCATTTTGACCTTTCTTCCTTGGATAGGTCATAACTTGAGACTCGGTGATCCATTTGAGGTGATCTTGGTGTCTTTGGAAAGCTAAGATAAGGCTCTACAAGTTTCATGAAGAACTCAAGAGCTGAATCAGACTTCTAGGTTTCCAAAATATCCCTGCAATATATAGTGGGTTTGCTGTCATGGAAATCTGGGCAGTGTGCACATATTGGACTACATAGTGAGCTATAGGCCTCCTCTTGGGCTGAAACTTGACCATTGGAAACATAAAACCCATATCTCCAACTTCATTAAGACCATTTAGTCAATAGGTGTCGTTTTAGGCATCATTATGAAGCTACAAGTTGGTTTGAATTTGAAAACACATTCTGCCAACCTAACTTTAGGTAGGTGTAGTGTTTTTGGCATATCTGGAGTTCTAAAAGTCCAAATGGCATGATTCCAATTGCAAAATTTCAAGGAGACAACTGGCTACAACTTTCATGAAGACCTCCAAGCCAAAATGCACCGTCTAGGTCATGAAAATCAAGCCAGAAGTCGGATAAGAGTTGTGTTGAAACCAAAATCTTATAAAAAGGTTTAAGTACTAAATCTTTAAAAGCTGTAGCTTTCCCTGTTTAAGTTTTGAGGATAACAAAAATATTTATTTAGTTTGAACAAGTAAGTGTTTCGACAACAGTTTTAACAAATCGCTACTTGTATGTGCGTCCATTCTGTTCTAAGCTTAAAGAAAACTCTTTGTGCGACCAATATGTGTTTCACTTTGTGCGTCCAATGAATGTCTAAAAATGCATTGTGCGTCCAATAACTGTCTTATATACCTTTACTATTGGTGCGTCCAATATTTGTATGCATTTACTGTTACTATTTTTATTGGTTCGTCCAATACAATCTGTTTGCCATAGCTCGGACTCAATTCACTCTTTCAAAGTTCAAGCTCAAGCTCTCGTCCAAGTTAAAATTCAAAAATGAAGAACTGTTCCTCATTAAATGCTAGAAAAGAACTCTGACAGCTCACGGCGACAGAAGAAGTCAACTAAGCCACTTTTGCTGACATTGTCTAACAACTACAAATATCTGCAAATAAGAAACCTTCTGCAATCTTAGACAAATCAGGACTTTGTTTTTACTGATTGGAAATCTCAGAGAATAAAAGTCACCGTCAGAAGAAGTTCAGCACTTTTCCAGTAGATGCATTTAATGCTACTCAAAACGGTAATAAATGTTTCCGTTGGACGATATAGCTTATGAAGTCTGCTCAATTTGTTCTTACATATAAAAAGAAGAAGCAGCACTTGAAGGATAGAGATCTTTGTGAAAGCATCTTACAAAGTCTAAAAAGCTTTATTTCCTCTTGGATTATTTTATTCGTGTTAAAAAGAAAAATCCTTAAGATTTCTATTGTCTATTCTCATTTGTCAGTGAGTTTCAAACTCAAGCTTTCATCTACTTTCACTTATTCATCTTAGCGTTGTAAGCCTGAAGAGGCTGTGTGTAAAAGAATACTTGTGTGATTGAACCTGAAGAGGTTGAAAATACTTGTTACCTGAAGAGGTGTATAATACTTGTAATCTCGAAAAAGATTAGTTGGAAAATCCTTCTGGTTGAAGGGACTGGACGTAGCTCTTGGTTGATAAGAGTGAACCAGGATAAATCTCGTGTGTAAGCTTCTCTTCTCTTCTAGTGTTTTTATTATATTCACTAACCTCTGGGGTTTACTATTGTGTTTATTAACAAAGACCTTTTAATTGGTTTTAGAACGTGTTAACGGTTTTCTTAAAAGTCTTTTCAAAATCCTTAGAGTCCAATAGGACTGAGCCGTGTTGGTTCTAAGTTCTTTGCTTGTCAAACTTTATCCTTCGCTGTGTTCAATTTTCTGTTGAAAAGGAAAATCTTTTATTAATTATCAAAAAGGGTTAAGAAACACAATTCAACCCCCCTTATTGTGTTTCACTTGGTTATTTCAAGTTGTTGACTAAAAGCCCCCAATCATACACCAACCCACCTACCATGCACCAACCCACCTACCATGCATCAAGCTTCCATATTTGACAATTTCCATGTTTTTACAGATTGTATTCAGATTATGTACATGTATGAATTAGCTTCTAGGATTAGTATAAATAGAGCAAATCTCTTTGTATTAGAATGATTCAATTTTAAGTAAGTTTGAACAAAGTTTGAGTATTTGTGAGAGTTTTCTTTCTCTTCTTATCCATTCTCTTTAGAATTTCATTTTTGTTCTTTTATTTCTGAGTTCTTCCTTCTCATCCATGGAAGGCTAGGCTCTCATAATTAATCAAAGGGATTAGCCATCTTGATGTTTAATTTGGAGATCTTGTTTCGCTAGTTCATATTGCTTAATTGTTATTCAAGTTTCTCTTCTTCCTCTTTTGATTTTGATCTAGATTGAATTGCTTAATTTGATTTAGATGTTGATGTGATAATAGCTTTATTATCATGCATTCAAAGAGGATCACAAAGACTAAACAATATATCAAAGCTTTTTGATGGATTGTTTAGCTTGGTTAAATCCCCGATCTTAAGTTAATCTATGTTTGGATGGTGCTTACTTTATCTAACATTGGTTAATTAAATCCTAGATGCTTATCTAGTAGAGGATTCTTGGATCATGTTGAGGCGTCTTGATATGATCTAAGGCCAAGAACATGGTTAGCAATTAAGTGAATTCCTTGTGATCAATGATGGATTAAACGCAAGATCAGTAAATTTCCTTGGATTGGTTAATTTGTTAATTGTATTTCTTTAATTCAACCGGTATATTTTCTTTTCAAATCATCAAAACCCCCTTTTAATTATCTTGATCTGATTAAATATTTGTTCTTTTTGGATCCTTGAGAGACGATTTGGTTCATTCTCTATACTACAAATTATTTTGTGAACCGATAATTTTTAATATTTGACGGGTCTCGACAACCTCTTGTCAGTGAGGCATCCCCTTTACCATCTTCTCATCTCCTAAGGTCTTGAGTGCTCCAAAATTCAAGTGCCTAAATCTCATATGCCAACATCATGCTTCATCTTTTATGCTAGCTTTTAAGCATTTTGCTTCATTGGTCTTAATGTTCAAAGTGAACATTCTATTTTGTGACATAAACACCTTCGCAGTCAAATTAGAATTTTGATCTTTAAGCCACAAGCAACTATCTTTCATGAGAACTTCATACCCCTTCTCAACAAGTTGTCCCAAACTCAAAATATTACTTCTTAATTTGGAAATATAATAAACATCCTTGATTAATTTGTGAGTACCATCTTTTAAGGAAATTAAAATAGTACCTTTGACAAGAGGTTGTCGAGACCCCTTCAAGTAATAAAATTTACCGGTTCGCAAACTAATTTGTAGTATAGAGCATGAACCGAATCGTCTCTCAAGGATCCAAAAAGAACAAAGATTTAATCAAATCAAGATAGTTAAAAGGGGGGTTTTAATGATTTGAAAAGATAATACACTAGTTGAATTAAAGAAATGCAATTAACAAATTAACCAATCCAAGGAAATTTTACCGATCTTGAGTTTAATCCATCATTGATCACAAGGAATTCACTTAATCGCTAACCATGTTCTTGGCCTTAGATCACATCAAGACGCCTCAACATGATCCAAGAATCCTCTACTAGATAAGCATTTAGGATTTAATTAACCAAGGTTAGATAAAGTAAGCACCATCCAAACATAGATTAACTTAAGATCAAGAATTTAACCAAGCTAAACAATCCATCAAAAAGCTTTAATAAATTGTTTATTCTATGTGATCCTCTTGAATACGTGATAATAAAGCTATTATCACATAAACATCCAAATCAAATTAAGCAATTCAATCTAGATCAAAATTAAAAGAGGAAGAAGAGAAACTTGAATAACAATTAAGCAATATGAACAAGCGAAACAAGATCTCCAAATTAAACATCAAGATGGCTAATCCCTTGGATTGATTATGAGAGCCTAGCCTTCCATGGATGGGAAGGAAGAACTCAGAAATAAAATAACAAAAATGAAATTCTAAAGAAAATAAAGAAGAAGAGAAAGAAAACTCTCACAAATACTTAAACTTTCTTCAAACTTACTTCAAAATTGAATTCTTCTAATACAAAGAGGTTGGGTTTATTTATACTAATCCTAGAAGCCAATTTGTACATGTACATAATCTGAATACAACCTATAAGAATATGAAAATTGTCAAAAATGGAAGCTTGATGCATGGTTGGTGGGTTGGTGCATGGTAGGTAGGTGGGTTGGTGTATGGTTGGTGGCTTTTAGTCAATAACTCTTATCCAACTTCTGGCTTCAAATTCATCACCTAGAAGGTACATTTTGGCTTGGATGTCTCATCAAAGTTGTAGCCAGTTGTCTCCTTGAAAATCTCCAATTTGAATTATGTCATTTGGACTTTTAGAACTCCAGAAATGCCAAAAACACTACACCTACCTCAAGTTAGGTTGGAAGAACGTGTTTCCAAATTCAGACCAACTTGTAGCTTCAGAAGCATGCCTAAAACGACATCTATTGACAAAATGGTCTTCAGTGAAGTTGGAGATATGGGTCTTATCTTTCAAATGACCAAGTTTCAGCCCAAGAGGAGGCCTATAACCCACTATATAGTCCAATATGTGCATACTGCCCAGATGGTTCCGTGACAGCAAACTCACTCTGTATTGTAAGGCTATTTTGGGCCCTTAGAAGTTCGATCCAGCTCTTGTGTTCTCATGAAACTTGTAGAGCATTGTCTTAGTTTTCCAAAGACACCAAGATCACCTCAATTGAATCACCGAGTCCCAAATTATGGCCTAACCAAGGAAGAAAGGTCAAAATGCATCAAAATCCGAAAATTATCCAATATTTACATTAAAACCCAATGAAGCCCAACAACATTAAACTTATCTAAAATACTAATATTTGGCACAATAAACATCTAATAATGCCTAATACAAAGCTAACATAAGTGTCTCAAATTGATTGATCAACCTTTCCCTTGGATTTGCACCTTAGAAGAATCACCAAAGGAAACATTTCCCTTCACCTTCTCTTCAAGCTCCACAAATTTCTTCTTGTAGCCACACATGTGATTGCTTGCTCCATTGTCAAGATACCATAAGCACTTATCATCATTATCTTCATTATTACGTGCTAGCAATAGTGTTGGCTCTTCAACTTCTTCTTTGTCACCAACAAGATTGGCCATTTCTTCAACATTAGCTCTACACTCCCAAGGAAAATGATCATACTTATGGCAATTATAACATTCAACATTAGATTTATCATACCTCATTTCATTTGTTCTACCAAAATTGTCTCTTCCTCTTCCCCTTCCATGACCTCTTGTGGGTTGATTACTTCTTTCATTATGATCAAAATTGTCATGATCTCCTCTTCCTCTTCTTCCTTGGCCACATCCACGTCCTATTTTGCTTTTTTCTCCTCCGTTTTTCTTTCAAAGAAGCTTTGGCTTTAAGGACTTGCCCTAAATGCTCATCATGTCTTCTTTTGAACCTTTCTTCATATGCTTGAAGTGAACCCATCAATTGGTCCACGGTCATCGATTTTAAGTCCTTTGACTCTTTAATTGCACAAACCATAAAATCAAATTTTGTAGTTAAAGAAGGAAGGATCTTCTCTATCACACGAACATCTTCCACCTTTTCTCCATCTTCCACCTTTTCTCCACAATGCTTCATTTGGTTCACAACCATTATCACCCTATTGCCAAAATCCGAAATTGACTTGGACTCCTTCATACGCAAAGATTCAAACTCTCCACGTAGAGTTTGTAGGCGCACCTTCTTCACCTTATCAACACCTTCAAGGGAGGTCTTCAAAATCCCCCAAGCTTCTTTGGAGGTGGATGCATTGGATACCATCTCGAACATGGCTTCATCTAAACCTTGATAGATGAAGGTAAGTGCTTGTTGATTGATCAATCAATTTGAGACACTTATGTTAGTTTGGTACTTAGCTTTATTATATGTTTATTATGCCCAATATTAGTATTTTAGATGAGTTTAATGTTGTTAGGCCTCATTGGGCTTTAATGCAAATTATGAATAATTTTTGGATTTTAATGCATTTTGACCTTTCTTCCTTTGTTAGGCCATAACTTGGGACTCGGTAATCCATTTAAGGTGATCTTGGTGTCTTTGGAAAGCTAAGACAAGGCTCTACAAGTTTCATGAGAACTCAAGAGCTGGATTGGACTTCTAAGGATCCAAAATATCCCTGCAATGCAGAGTGGGTTTGCTGTCACGGAAATCTAAGCAGTATGCACATATTAGACTATATAGTGGGTTATAGGCCTCCTATTAGGCTAAAACTTGGCCATTGGAAAGATAAGACCTATATCTCTAACTTCACTGAAGACCATTTAATCAATAGATGTTGTTTTAGGTATGATTATGAAGCTACAAGTTGGTTTGAATTTGGAAACACGTTCTGCGAACTTAACTTGAGGTAAGTGCAGTGTTTTTAGCATATCTGGAGTTCTAAAAGTCCAAATGGCATGATTCCAACGCATAAATTTCAAAGAGACAACTGGCTATAACTTTCATGAAGACCTTCAAGCCAAAATGCACCGTCTAGGTCATGAAAATCAAGCTAGAAGTCGGATAAGAGTTGTTGACTAAAAGCCACCAACCATACACCAACCCACCTACCATGCACCAACCCACCAACCATGCATCAAGCTTCCATATTTGAATATTTTCATGTTTTTACAGCTTGCATTCAGATTATTTTCAATTACAAATTGGCTTCTAGGATTAGTATAAATAGAGTCAATCTCTTTGTATTATAGATGATTCAATTTTAAGTAAGTTTGAAGAAAGTTTGAGTATTTATGAGAGTTTTCTTTCTCTTCTTCTCCATTCTCTTTACAATTTCATTTTTGTTCTTCTATTTCTGAGTTCTTCCTTCCCATCCATGGAAGGCTAGGCTCTCATAATCAATCCAAGGGATTAGCCATCTTGATGTTTAATTTGGAGATCTTGTTTCGCTTGTTCATATTGCTTAATTGTTATTCAAGTTTCTCTTCTTCCTCTTTTGATTTTTATCTTGATTAAATTGTTTAATTTGATTTAGATGTTGATGTGATAATAGCTTTATTATCATGTATTCAAAGAGGATCTCAGAGACTAAACAATATATTAAAGCTTTTTTATGGATTGTTTAGCTTGGTTAAATTCTAGATCTTAAGTTAATCTATGTTGGATGGTGCTTACTTTATCTAACCTTGGTTAATCAAATCCTAGATGCTTATCTAGTTGAGGATTCTTGGATCATGTTAAGGCTTCTTGATGTGATCTAAGGCCAAGAACATGGTTAGCAATTAAATAAATTCCTTGTGATCAATGATGAATTAAATTCAAGATCGGTAAATTTCCTTCGATTGGTTGTTTCTTTAGATTTGTTTACAACTTTAAGTCTCGTACTTTTATTAATCTTGTTAATCAACAACAAAACCCCCATTTTCTAATTATCTTGATCTAATTAAATCTTTTTTTGGATAATTGAGAGACGATTCGGTTCATTTTCTATACTATAAATTAGTTTGTGAACCGGTTATTTTTATTATTTAATAGGTCTCAACAACCTCTTGTCATTGATCCTTCTTCTTCATTTTCAACAAAGCCTCCTTCTCATTTTGTGACAAAGTATCCTCATTTTCAGGTTAGATATAACCCTTCTCCATAACCTCCCAAGTATCTTGGGAACCAAGCAAGGCCTTCATGCGACGACACCAATTATCATAATTCTCATTGGTAAGATGAGGGAATTGAAACAAGTTCAAGGCATTGCTTGCCATCTCTCAACTCACTAAGTGTTTCTCTCAATTCCCATAACAGGACCTAAGCTCTAGTACCATTTTGTTAGAAAAATGGAGAGGAGACTATAGAAAATATAAGAGATTCTATTGATTTTTCACACAAAGTACATGAGTTGGTACTCTATTTATAGTAGAGTAACCCATAATCATTACATGACTTTTTAATTAACACACTAAATAGACATAATATCAATAACCCTTCAAATACTTAGTGGTTACATAAGAATAATGTCCCTTAATGCATATTAACTCACAACATTTCATCTACTAACTCACAACTCTTCATTTTCTAATTAATTATTATTTCTAACAGCAATAAGCCAAAACCTTAATGTCCTGTCCACAGTGCGCATTTTGTTTATTCTTTAATAAATAGCTAGATGGAGGCCTATGAATTCCAAACCCAAAGTAGTATTCTTTGCTCAGTAGTTGTAGAAAGAAAACTGAGTTGGATAAGGTGCCAAGTTGCTTTCGGGAACGAAGGAGAGGAGACACAGGCAAGAAACCAGGCGCAGCTTTGAATCGACTAGCATTGATTTTTGCCCAAGTAATATAGTTTCTTATTTTATTAAAAAGTTGGATCCAAATTGAGTGATATGTGGATATCAATTTTATCTAACTCAGGCCCACAGAATATCTACTCGCTTCTCCATTAGCCAAGTACAGAAATATCCAAATCATAATTTACTATCCAATAACTGAACTGATTCTTTGATGAACTCATCACATTTCCAGTAGTGCATTTTATTTTGTAAAGCAGAATTTATAATTCAAAGAAGGTTGATACTTGATATGCTCACCAAGTGTGTTTCATGGATGAGCTTAAGGTCAAGAAAACCCAAACTTTTCTAGGCACAAGTGGTCCAATCCAATGCATTAAACTGCCAAATTATAGAGTTCAACAATAATTCTATATAATATATATTTCCAGTAAAAGCAAGTTCCGAAATGGCTACAAATATAGAGTTCTTTTGATGCATCAAAGACATAGATTACATAGCAAAACCATCCAAAAATCAATGCTAAGACAAACTGCATTCAGTTCCACTTACCCCTTCATATATCATCAACGACTATGAATACCAAACTACATTCCGGATGTATGGAACGTGGAAGCACTGTAACACAGAAGAAAAACTATAAACTCCATAATCAATTAATCAGTAACACTATAAGTATAACTATGGGCTAAAGAAGCATGTGAACCTAGATACATAATTGATATGCAAAGAAGGTTGTTCTTGCATTCATCAAGACCAGATAGGATAGCGCACATTTGACCTTCCAGGTTCCCAAAGGGGATAATAGTGGAGTATGTCATCGACATAGAAAGCGGTAGTATCTTCTCGAATACACCGCGGATTATTTGATAGCACAATAGTCGACCCTCTTTGTCCATAAGTACAGCACACACTTGATCATTCACAGGTTCTACATCCTGCATCTGATGCAGCGCTTTATCCTTGTTTACCTGCATAGAATAGAAACCATGATATGCAAGTCATTTCGATCAGACATAGGTATAGGCAAGCGCGATCCTCTAACGGGTGGATCTATGTCAGCTGCACGAAACTGGAGTAACATCCTATCATCAAAGCCCCATTCCAAGGTATGTGTATCGAAGAAATACATGACATCATAGTTCCAGATGTACCATTTGTGATCCAGAACAAAATGGTGACCGTGAATGTGCATAGCATTCTCAGTATGGGTGATTTTACAGCCGTAGAATGGGGGATGAGGCAGTGCAGTCCAGGATAAGGTCGCAGGATCGTAAACCTCAAAGGGTGGAGATCGGAAAAATTCAATATTGAATCCATCAATCCTTATAAGAAGGACGTAGATCTTACCTCCAATTTCTACCACGATAGATTCCCCTTTCGGAGCATTGAGTTTATTGGAGATAGTATCAGTAATCTTCAACACTGATTTACCGTCGAATTCAAAAACCGCATCCGAAGGGCGAAGGGAACAGCCCGAGTAATTACGCAAACAAGGGGCTGGGAGAACGTCACGACGTAACCTATAGCCGCCGATCAAATACAACCTGGACTGAAATTTGACGTGGTTCATCCCCACTGGGAAACCAGCTTGGTGAGATTTGAACAAATAACAGGAGGGCACCGGAGGCGGCTTATTGGATATACGAGTAGAATCCTTTCCGAACCTGCCCAAGTCGATGCCCAACAGATTTCCAAGTACCTCCACCTAAAGAACTATATTACTGTAACGTTTATCTTCCGCCTCAAGATAATACTTCGTCGGAATAAGAGATAGGATAAGTTTAAATGCTTCCATCGCTCTCACCGCGCCACTAAGACGAGAGGATTTTCAGTGAAATTTCAACCTCGGTTGCCCTGCTTCTATTATAGACCCAAGTCCAAGTGGAAATTAGTTAGGTTCGGTTAGGGTATTTATTATAAATAAATACGTCTTTGTAGCGAGTGCCAGAAACTCGTGATTTTTTTTTTTTTTTGTCAGTAGATGTTGAAATTGGGCAGAGTTAGTTCCAGCTGGAGTTTGAGTGAATCCATCTGAACTCCTGGCCTCTACCTTTGGTGGGGAGAGTTCAACACCACATGCCTTTTAGCACCATTGACTAACCTCAACTTGTGATTGTCCTCAGACAACAACAACGTTAATAAATACTCCGTCTTATGGACCATACCCTGTTATAACAAGATGATAAGCTTCAGAATTGCACAATCTTCTTTCATGTAAACATATGACTCATGACCTACGAGTATATACAGAACATTCTAAATCGGCAACTCATGCGAAATTGAGCATCTATACACAATGTTCTTAAGCACAAAATTAGAAACACCGCAATCCCATGACAGTGCTAACCTCGAAAAATTGTGTGCGCGGCAATGTCCATGTCACAATTATTTGTGAGTTATATAAAATTATTATAGATTACACACATGATTGTGAATGTGATTATCATAAATATATCTCGAAAACCTTGTCCGTGTGTTGAATTCAACAACTATCTGTAATTGATATAATTGATAATTCCCTCTTGCATATTTAACCACAGGCACAAATTGAACCTCAGAAACACAAAAAATGGACACAGTTGCTTTGATATCTTGGATTTATTATAGTTTCAGAAACACACTTGGGTTTCAACACTCTCCATTTGAAAATGAACTAAGGTGCATGTTTAATTAATTCAAGGCTTATGGTGTTGGGTATAGATGTAATCCAAGTGGGCTTCCGCGATCATCCTTCTGCTTGAGCATTCTTCATCCTTGTCATCGCACTCCCCTGATCCCACTAGCTGTATGAATTGCATCAAATTAGGGGAAAAGAAGATAAGCTAAAGAAGCTAATCAAGGTAAAACATTTCACTTTGGCTTTTAACTTGCTGTGGATGTGAGAAAGTAAGAGACAGACATAGATGGGTAAACAACATTTTGTATTCTTACTTCCATTAGTTCCATATCATCTTTTAACTGATCAGCGGATGACCGAGCAAAAACGTTATCATTGACCTTCACTTCCTTTTCACCTATATCAAGTTGTTCCAAGCTCAGAGAAAATAGCTGACAGAGAGGAGGAGGTGAACAACAAACACCAAGAACAAACATATATATAATGGCATGTAGTTACCTTGTTTTGGTAGATCAATGAGACGAGCAGAAGCTAAGAGAGATGAAAGAAGGAGAACATAGAAAAGCAAGACAATTTGTTGCTTCATTGGTTATTCAGGGAATGAGAGCTAGCTAGAGAGGAATCAAAGCGAAAGAAACTAGCAAGTATGCGTCTAAGAAGGTGGAAGAAGGGAATAACTAAATAAAAACCCAATAGAGCTTTACTAAGGCTGCTTACTGGGGTTTGAGTCACGTGGAGAACCCAAACAGTTCACAACTTAGAAGCACCTTCGCTGGGCCCTACTCATTTACCATCTTTTCTATCAACTTACGCACACCAATGCCATCCCCTTTCGGTCATCTACGTAGTCTCTCATTCTTCATGTGATAAGAGCATCGCATCATTTCGTGTACGGAACCACAGTTTATCTCAGTATGAAGACACAGGAGAAAGGGTTGTCATTTTCATTGTGGTCCAAAATGGAGCTAGAAAACAAAACGAATTAAAGTGACCATATTTAATAATAAAAATGAGTTACTCGCATCTTCTTTCTTTGTATCTTCTAATAGAAATTCTGGCGAGTGTGAACTGAAAAGGATAACAACACAAATAAGCATATACTATGCACGTAGTGGATGTTCAGAGAGCACCAATATTCTATCTGTGGACTGCCGACAGCTGTTTCCACTTTGATACCATTGTTTTTCTTCTTTTTTTTTCCTTCATTTTTTGGGGTTGTCATTCAACATCCCCCCCCAAAAAAAATGAATTCCTTCAGTTTCTTTTTCAATTCACTAATTTGATTTACACAATCAGAATAGTTCCTATGTATTTCTATAAATCTTACTGCATCTTGCTTCTAATGAAACTCAAATTACTTAGAAAAATTAAAGCATAGCTTAAAATATCAAATTATGTCAAAATGGGTTAGTTTATCAATTATGTCAAATTTTTACTGACTTAACACGATCTAATCATAAATCATAACTAAATGAGAAATTAACTTGTGATCCGACCATCTAGTCCAATCCCGTTCACATTGCTTAAAATATCATCTTCATTTAAAAGTTAACATTCTTTTGAGTTGTTAAAAAATTAAGGTAGAGGAAAAGCCAATCGTGATATTTAGAATTATCTTTTCATCTTTATCAGTCGAATCTAAGATAATTTAAATTCAGACAAATGTACACACATATATAAACATTTTGAATAAATCAGATATCATTTAAAGTCAAATATTTTTGAATAAATCAATGGTATCAACTATCGATAACACCATAGCAATACTAAGAAAATAAACCTTTTTGTAATGAATACTTTTCGTGATCAACATACATGGCACATTGCCCAAACAAGTCTGCAAGAATCAGACAGCCTCCATCCAATGATGTGAAGTTTTGTGACCAAACTAAAGCATTGAGAAAAGACAAATTAAGTTAGAGAACCAACTAGAAGGATGGCGTGTTGGACTTCCGATTTAATATTCAATTAATTAGGTAAATGATTATCTTTTGTTAAAGTTATATTCTTATCCGCACATAAAAGAAAGTGTTATCTGCTTTGTTTGGTACAATGGCCAAAAAAAGGGAAAAAAAGAAATACAATAAAAAAAAAAGAAAAAAGAGAAGAGTAAATGAATTATTATTTACTTTGTTTGGTATAATTTAATGAAAAAGAAGATATGTTTTCCTTCCTTTGTTTAATTTTGTGAAGAAAAAGAATATGTAAATATATTTCAAATTACTTTCATATAATAAAATTGATTTACATAAAGAACTTTTCTTATCACAATCGTTCCCAAAAGGGGATTAATAAGAAGCTTGATAACCGAATTCAAAAAATAATTTTGAAATGAGTCGCTACTAATTTTATTTGGTGTGTGTTAATTGATTTTAATTTAAGAAAACATGGTTTTATCTAATTGATTAAAAGAAGATGGTTAAGTTAATTTTAAAATAATTATTTGATTTAAATAAACGATTTAATTTGTTAACATGTCTTAAGTAGAATATAGTACTAGATTATAGAGTCATCTTAAGGAAAACTAACCATGAGATACTTAACTCCTTAGGATCACTAGATGCTTAATTTATTTAATTTTTAAAAGAAAATTTTAATTTTTTCAATTTATAAAAGAGATGTTAAATTTTTATTTTTATTTTAAATAGTATTTAATTCATTTTCTTCCCAAATAACAAAAGAACGAATATGACAAACCAGACTTAAACATTTATAATAAAAAGAAAAAATATTTTTGCAATTTATATAATGACATTAGGAAAAGTGTAGAGCATGTCAATGAAAAAACATTAAAAAGTATTTAAATCAAAATATTAATAATTTAAAGAAATAAAACTTCACTTGAAGTTAAAATCAACCATCAACAGTTGTCCAATAACCAATTCCAATATACAGAAATGGAAAATGAAAAGGGACATACACGCAATATTGAGAAAGTTTTTTTCTTTCCCTCTCAATCCGTTAGATAAGAGGCAGATGAAAAATACATGGAACTTACAGAAAACCAACCCCTCCAAATCTCTTCTTTTTTATTATTAAACTGATACTAAATAAGAGATTTGACCAATCCTTAACCCTATTTTCTTTTCTTTTTCCTCTAAAATGTGTACCAAACAGAACATTAGTCTTATCCATCAGAAGGGCTGTAAAAACATGTGAAACCTGCGATGACATGTATCATGAGCAAGGTACATTTCATAGCGTGTTGGTATTTGTATAACAATTTTTAAGAGAAGTAATACGTGTGCATATATTTTATTTTACATATTTATATATATCTATATATATTTAATATTAAAAATTTTAAATAAATAAAAATATGTGAGGTATGTGAGATAATATATATATGTGTATCAATTTTTATTTTTTAATAATAATTTTATAAGCTTTTATAAAAATATATAAATATAATTAATGTGAGCTTATACATAAATTATATTTTTATTAAAATATTTGTTGTAAAAAATAATAATGTAAGAGAAAATGATTATGTTCTCAAAAGTTCTAGCTAATTGACTAAATATTATTAGCATGTAATAGACAGCCAGCGAAATTATCCAACGAAATATAATTTCGCTGGCTCAAATATCGTTCGTTAATCGTGAAGTCTAAAAATTAACATAATAGAAGGTAATTTTCATCTGCATCATCTTATCAGACTAGCTAGCTTTTGAAAGAATGTCAACAAATATTATAAACAATAAATAAATAAATGAACTAAACTTGTTGAGTCCAATCATGCAGAAGTAAACTCAGCTCCATCCATTTACCTTAGTAGCTAGTAAATTAGAAATGAGTCGAGACAAATTTGAATTCTATAAGAAATTAATTTTTTTTTACTCGAACTTATTTTATTTTAAATTTATGAATTATTCAAATTTAATGAGTTAATATAAAATTTTATATTAATTGAACCTTTTAAACATAATAAGTTGTGCACAAATTTATAACTTAATAAAAAGTTTTTTACATATATTTAAAAAATAATTTAACCAAATAAAAATTAAATTAAATATTAACATATATTAAATTAAAATATTATTATTATTATTTAATAAATAAATTAACAAATGAGATTGTAAACATGTGACGGCATCTTCAGGTATAGCCCTACTCGTACAGCCCGATATACAAGATGACCTATAGGCGGTTATTTGGAGGTCTAATCCAACACTACTAATCTCCAACTAAACCCTAAAGTCAACATGAGTCATTGAAACAAAAGGATCAACTCGGATACAAAATATCATTGTAAAACAGCGCTTTAACCCATTAATGCTTGTTGTCAGTTGTCACGAGAAATTTAGGTGCCCTAGTCTAGAGTAAGAGATTTTTCTTGCGTATTATTAAATGTATACCACTTGTTATGTAATTGAACCACATCCTGTATTGTTAGGGTTAGAAAAGCTTAGAAGGGCTTTATGTATTAGAAAACCTTTTGTATATTGGAGTCATAAATTACCTAACATAAAGTGTCTAAACACTTGAGTGAAGTTCCAGCTGAGCTTTGGGATGATAAATTTGTGAAAAAAGTTTACAATTTCAGGAATGTAAAAGTTATAATCTATTGTTTTTATTAATGATATATTTTTATGTGTACTAAAAGTTGTGGACTAAGGTGATAACATTAAACTTATCTTCATAACACTTTTCTAGACGTTTAGTTTGCACATTGTTTTTTTTATTCTTAAGATTTTTTACATAAGAATGTTAGACTCTCGTATTTAGTATAAGATTTCAAAAAATATTTTCATTTAAATGATTCTCAAGAATAATTTTTGTTCAATATTCGAATACTTTCATTTTTATAGGAGAAGTGAGTTTGTAACATTCTCATGACATAAGAATATTTTTACTATGTAAAATGTCTAAAATACATACCCTTCTATCGTCATATCATCAACCAACTATTGTCACATTATTACTAACGATTACTATTTGCGACCATTAATCATAAGAATCTGGCCACCTAACTATTGTCGACGGTTAACAGTAAACGGTGATTTCAGCCACCTCACTGGTCATTAAAATTCGAACATGCCTGTTGTCACCAATAACTTCAATCACTGTGTTGGTAACTGAAATTCGGGAGTGGTTGACGTTAGCAAGCAACTTCAACCACCGTGCTAGTTATTGGAATTCAATCACCCCTCTCTACTACTAGCGATTGGCAGCTGTGTTGGTCACCTGAATTTGACTATCCACTGACGATAACGACAATTGATAGTGGCTAACAACTTCAACTACCACTAGCGGTCAAGTCATTCCTAAAAATATTTTTAGTCAATCAAATCTAATAATAATCATTAATAGGAATATCATTTCAGGACATGTTATTCTTAAAAATATTTTTTTTAAAATTTGAACCAAACACCCTTTAAGCATTTGTTTGGATGTATGAGAGAAAATTAGAAAAAGAAAAAAGGAAAGAAAGAAAAAATAAATAAATAATTATATTTCATTGCATATGTTTTAGAAAAGAGAAAATGAAAGAGAAAGAAAATAAGAAGGAATAAAAAAAGAAAATATAATCTTATAAACTGGTATATATACCCTTATCAAACACATTTTTTATAAATTACATAAATAAATACATTTTCCAATTAATAATTAAATTATGTTTAATTAAAACTAATATGAGACTAATTATTTATAGATTGATAATATTTAAAATATATAAATTTCAATTAAAAAAAAATCGTAGATGAAATATCCCAACACACCTCCACCAACTCCCACCCCATCCCTAACGCCCCCCTCGATGATTCCTCCTTCCCAGTTGCCTAGATGAATACCCAATCCCACCCTTACCTCATTCCCACAACGGCAAGTGAGGAATCAAATCAGAGTCATAGAAGAGTTGATGCGGAGGAGTTGTGAGGTTCGACCTCCCTCTCCCCAACCCCAACGGCCCTTGCACCTCCTCATTGGCCTCTCCCCTTCCCAATTAAATTATTGTCTTGGCGTTGACTTCAGTTGTGGCGCTGCTCTATTTGAAAAAGGTGTGAACAGAGGAGTGGTTTTGTTGGGTAAGCGCTGTTGGGTAGAGTTGTAATTTTGTAACATCAGCCGAAAAAACTTTTTTGTGAGTCCCATTGCATTTTTTCCCTTCTTTTCTCTTTGCTTCTAAACGAGAGAAAATTTTAAAATTTATTTATTTTCTCTCATCTCATTTTCTCTTATACCAAACAGAGAGAATTTCTCTTATCGTCACGTCAAAATCCTATAACCTGTCGCAACCCAAAAGTTCATTCACACAAATTCATAACATTGTGGTTTGGGCTCTGGTATGATGTTGAATGCCAGCTAGGACTTGAGAGGTTTCATATTTGCTGACCAGCAGCAATAGAGGTCTCCTCTCTAACATGATATAATCTCACTTGAAACTCACTCAATTGAGCTATTGCAAATGACATTAGTGGCCATCTCTGAGTTACAGCCTAGACAACTCCACCCACATATATTTTACCCAATAAATAGTAAACCTGTTTCAATATGGTCCAGCTCTCAAACACCCAAACCAAGTCCAAATGGAGATATCTAATAGTTCATCACGTCACATGAAGCTAGCTCAACTACATTCTAGCCGAAAAAGTTCTAATGGCCTAATGCATCAAGACATAGCCGGCCGACAGGTCCAAATTTAGATTAAATTTTGTAAACTTATTTTTACAAAATAATTGTATAAAAATATGTTTTACAGTATGTGATTTCTGATGTTTGAATATTGTTTATACAAATTGCTTTTTGGGGTGTAATTATCAAAAGGAATGTTTAATTGTATGTATTTTGATTTAAATTGTAAAAAAAAATTAAAGGTCTTCTATAAAATATACACAAAATATGATTTTTTATTTATAATAGAAGTAGCATTTCGTTACTTAATAATTTCGCACCCAAAATCACGTTGGAACGACCGTACCTGATTGTGTCAAATTTGCCAAACATGCTGAATTTCGAAGGCATATTTGATGCCTCAAACTGGATTCCATGCATCCCTTTGGAAATCCAAATAAAAAATTTAATATAAAAATTTATATGAAATTTTTTTTCTTTTTTTGTATAAACTTAGCTGATTCCCTAATTAAAAAATAAAAAACTAATTTCATAAAGTATAGTTATACGTAAGAAAGTTAATTTATAAATTTTTCACTCAATTTGAACAGAATACCGAACTAATTCTTACATATTTAACATTTTTACTTTTATGAGCTTATGTCACGGCAGTTGAAGTTGTAGACATCAAATTAAAAAGCTGTAGTGAAAAAAAATCTACATTTTAGTCCATTCTTTTTTCTTTTTCTTTTTTGGTAAGAGTCCATGCCTATTTTATTTATGACATGTCCGTTTGAGTACGAAAATTTTCATTAAATTTTGACGTGAGATGCATTGTCGTCTTGACTAGATAAGAAACAAGTTTTCTCAAATCCTTTATAAGGACGTTATTCTTTTTATGATAAATTATTATTTTCGCCTTTAACAGATTTTTGGGAACGTCATATTAATTCTTTAATAATTTTTTATATTAAATTAATTTTTTTTAAAATTAATTTAATATCAAAAAATAATTTTAAAAGACTAATTTGATATAAAAAAATTAACATTCAATAATTAATTTAAAATAAAAAATTATTAAAAAATTAAACTAATACCATTTATATTTTTAGAGAATTAATTTAGTGGTTTACTCTTCCATTTGCAATCAGCCCATAAAGAGAAGGGCCAAATTGGGGTGGATGCACTTACTTTTGAGATTAAAATTGAAAATCTCAAACAGAACCTGGATTCTGAATTCAAACTTTCTAGGACTCTTAGTCTTTGTTTGGTATGAGAGAAATAAAGAAGAGAGAATTAGAGAAGAGAGAATTAGAAAAGAAATGAAGAAATTCTCTTGTTTGGTTAGAGAAGAAATAGAAAAGAAAAAAAAAAATAGTAGGCCCCATAACTTTTTCATTTATCTCCTAAAGTGAGAAGAAATAGAGAAGAAATGGGTAGAGATGGAAATTTAACTAATATACTCTTCTTTTTATTGTTTTGTAAATAAATAAATATGAGCAAATATGTATTTACAACAAAATTTAATTTTCTTTCTACTCTATTTCTTTTCTCCCTGTTTCTTTCTACTCTATTTCTCTCATAATCCAAACAAAGCCTTAGGCTTTGTTTGAATTAGGAAGGAAATAGAGTGGAAAGAAATAGATTAAAAAGAAATAGGAAAAAGAGAAATAGATTAGAAAATGAGTAGATTTTTAAGTTGTTTGGATTAAGAGAATTATGAGAGAAATAAGAAAGAAAGAAAATTAAATTTTGTTGTAAATATATATTTGTCCCTATTTATTTATTTATAAAATAACAAAAAGAATAGTATATTAGTCAAATTTTCACATCTACTAATTTTTTCTCTATTTCTTCTCACTTTAGGAGAGAAATAAAAAAGTTATAGGACCCACTACTCTTTTTTTTTCTCTATTTCTCCTCTAATCAAACAAATTTTTTTCTATTTTTCTTTTATTTCTTTCTTCTTTAATTATCTCTTCTTTATTTTTCTCAAATCAAACAAACCATTAGTCATCAGTCGAACTTAGTTTGACCGGAAGGGCCAAAGTGATAACATCCACGAGTGTTCCTGTCCTGTCCCAAATAGTCACGGGCTTCGGTACATTTTTCAGCAGTGACATAATATAAGAAACAAATAGTCAACAAATTTACTGAAATTTTATGTTGCATCTAGAAGGAGAGGGGAAACGTTATTTGCAGTGATTATATTTTTTATTATAATGTGTTTAATATCATGAATTTAATCTTTGCCCTTCATTCATTTTCTCTTCTTGTCCACGTTATGAAAGTCCCCAATGTGACAAAAAGTCATACCAAAAAAACTCAATTAATAGATAAGTTATGTTATCAAATGTATAAATGACAAATGTGACATGAATTTTAATGGAATGCAAATAACATAACCTAGAAAGTTATAGGAAGCTATAATTAGCTAGTGCCGGGATTCACGTGGTTTCTTGTCTTAACCCCTAAGAAAACTTGGATTTATATTCTCAAGCAAGTCCTTTTTCTTATGAAATATATTTGTTTATGCATAACTGATGGATCTGGATTCGGTACTTTTGTATAAAATTTGTGCATTCTAATATAAATAATGATAAATCCTTTCACAATAAAATGCTTTTCTCTTTCTTATAATAAGACACTCTCGTGCTACTATTAAGTAAAAGAAAATTATCCAAATTCCATCATACATAATGTACATAGTCATTTAGAATGCTTGTTTTTCTGTCTGTTTACTGATCAGAAAGATCTTGCTTATTTATTTGGTTATACTAAGGTCTGCAAATATATACTACTCTGGGTTTCGCCTCTCATCTTCAAAGGCTAGGTCACGATGATAATATTAAGAGAAAAATGAATTCTTTCTCAAGCGTGAAAGTCAACTTTCAAGGGGGGTAACAACGATAGAAAATAAAAACACAGCTTCGATTAATATACGGTACATAAGAAAGATGGGGCTGGTCTAATGGATACTGGGTGTTTCCTCAGTCAACATGGTTCTGTCCATTAAATAGTAAAATTATGAACTACCCTACCCTTCTCTTAAATAGTCAACCCCTTATTTTTCTTAGCGAACAGGGTCAACCCTTCACTTTAATTGGCGGCTTTGAACTTCTAAAGAGTCAATCCCTACCCTCCTTACCCATTTTTCAGAAGTGACTTTACTTTCTTTTCAAAATTAACCGATTAGGAAGTGTGATTTTTTACATATCTTTTTCTAAGTAATTATTATAATAGTAAATTTTTTTTAATAATTTAACAATATTTTACACCGTAAGTAAATCTCTATTTTTTTTATGCGACTTTCCAATCGATTAGTTCCGAAACAAAAAGCAAGTACGTTGAGTTCTTTTGCCAACTCGGCTAAAAAGGGTATGGCAGCTATAATGAAGAAAGGGACAAAGTTATCAGATCAAGAGCATTTTATTAATATATCATCTCAAGTACAAGAAAACGGGTTAGTAACCGCGGGGTATTAACCGCGGTTCGGCTAATTGCGGCTAAAAACTACTATTTACTATTTACTTGCTCACTCGCTCTTTGCGCCATTTCAGACAGAAACTTCATCCGTTTCACAAACCCTAACCCTCTCCGCGCGAAGTCGTCTCTTTGGCGAAACCCTCTGTTACGCCATTCTTCTTCTCAGTTTTGCTTCGCTGACAAGTGCATTGCTTAGCATTGCAAAATCTTCGCACTTTTGCTTGGTTCATTTGGTAGCAATTATCACAATTCGGTAATCTTTTTCTTTGCTCAAGATAATTTTGTTCTTCAACTTTGCTTCAGATTTCATTGGAATCCTTCTCAAATGTTTGAATTCAGTTCAATTTTGCTTCAGAATTTACCAATGACGTTGTGGAGTGAGCATCCCCAAATTGCTTCTCTGATATCAAATTCTTTGGTAAATTCTAAATCTCCATTGTCCCTGTATAGCTTCGATTGTGCAGGCTTCTTCATCACGGTATTTCCTCCTTTTATTTCCATTGAATGATTTTATTTTAGATTCCTGATTTTTATATATCCCCTTTTGTATATCATTGTTTATGGTCTGCCTTTTAAGTTTTGTATCGTTTTTAACTGATTGGAAATTATAGTACAAGATGTTAAAAACAAAGAAAAACTGCTCGAATGGTTTATTTTGAAGTAGTGGTATGTATATACATGAGTAAATGATTTAGATTTCAATATTCATTGAGAATAGCTGAGCGCATATTACAATACGTGAGCAGTAAAGCATAAATGCTGAATCTGAGGAAAATATGATGGGTTTTAAAGACAAGTATATTATATAGCTTAATAAAAGTCATAGCTCAAAATGATGATTCACAGTTAATTGCATTGTTTTAATATGAGGAAGTGAAATGTGAGTTATTGTTATACAGATTGTTTGAAATTATTAGTAAAAAGAATGCCGTGACATCTACTTCAAGCATTGGATACGCCTATGATTCCCAGCTTCTTCATAATTAATTAAAGCTTCAAAGAAGTCAGTAGCTGCTTCTGCCCACCCCCTATGCATTTCCCCCCCACATTCATGGATTATTCCCATTATCCTTAGATGGGGGATTGCTGACTTAATAGTGAGTGCTTTGGGTAAAGTTTCTGCAATTAATATCATGCAGACTGATAATAAATAACAGCAAACAAACTTCACTAAACAAAAGATTAATCAATCAATAAAATAATTTAGAGGAGGATCATAGATTAGAAGGAATCTATGATATAGCGAATGTCAATCCTTTTTCCAGCATTTGTTCCTGGCTCTTATGTGTAACTCATTTGAGGAACCGTTTTATTTCATGCAAAAGCTGAAGTTGGGCTTTAGGGTATGCTTGGTAAGAGTGACAGTGGAAGGAGTTGAGAGGGAAGGGATGAAAATTGAAAATGTTTCAATTTATGCATCATGTCTTAATACACTGTCCGTTTTCACTACTTACCCCTCCCTTCCACTCCTTCCATTTTCATTCCTACCAAGCACACTACTAAATTTGGTTCATAAATTGAGTATCTTGTTGTGAGTTCAGTTTATATTTTGCTCTGTATGTAGCATTTAAGGTTGATATAGAACTCTCTGTCTCTGACCTTATACAAGTCTTGAAATTGTATTGTTCATTATTTTGTCAGCATCACGAAGCACATAGAGTCTGCAAATACCATGCTTTCATTCATATGGTGGATTGTTGGATTCTACTGAGTTACTGCTGGTGGCCAGAGTTTGACGAGGGATTCACCTGAGCTTTACTGGTTACTTGGAACAACATCTCTCGGATAAATGGTGTTCTCTTTATGAATTCATCCCATATTCTGCCTTGCCTATTTTGTAATCATCAATCATGGTTGTGTTTTGCAGTTGCTTTCGACATTGTGATTGTACTGATCTGTGTTGCTGTTGCATGTCTTATCGGTATTGCTGTTTGCTGTTGTCTGCCATGCATACTTGCTATTTTGTATGCAGTGGCAGATCAGGTAAATAAGCTTTTTCCTTTTTCTTTTGTTTGTTCTAGAGGTTATTTTGAGATAACTAAGTAATTAATACTTCTTCCCTGTGCCTGTTAAGTTCCCAATGAGAAAAATGAATTTTGCAAATGTGTAGCCAGTGTTTAATATTGCCAGTTTGTACAGTTCTCTTGCAAAAATAGAACAGGTTTTTTCTCAGGAAATGGAAGCAAAGCAAATGAACTTCTTTGGTATAGAAACTTCTAAATACAGCTGTTCATTCAATAAAACTAATGGATGAGTAGCTTCAATAGTTACCTGAAGGTCCTACACTTCCGCTTCTACCTATAGTCTCTTTACATAGGTTTTTTATAGTCTGAAATCTTGTTTCATGGCCGATAATACTTTTTTTTAATGCTTTAAAACTGTAGTTAGTAATTACATATTACGACCCCCCCCCCAAAAGATTTGCTAATCATATTCATTGCTTCTACAAGCTTGCTTAAACAAGCAATAAGTTGAAGAATCTATTCTTTGTACATGGCTTTCATGTCATTGATCTCTTGATGCTTTGTGGTTGTGCTTAGTGCATTACAAGGCTTCAGTCATGTGGTAGAGTAACATCTTTCCTACATCATTAGAGGGAGTGAAAACCAGTTAAATCAAATGTCAAGAGGGCTGAGGTTGAGGAATGTTTCGAACGTCTGTTCCACTAATTAACAGCAGTATTGAGTTTCAGCTTTATTCCTTTCCTTGAAGTAATTTTTGGGTTTATTCTGTTTAGATTCAAGTAAATGAAAGTATTTTACTTTGGTGTGCTGAAATGGTTATAAAATTTAAATATTCAGTTTCAGTTGCAATAAATTACTATTATTTTGTTATAAATGAGTTTATAAACCAAATTCAAATTGGAAATTATTCCTATTGATTTTTTAATCTTATAAAATCATACGTAATTAATCTTATCCTATCTATTGTGTGGTTAATAAATTATATCCAAAATATCCATGAACAAATCAATGAGTTCTTTGTAGTAGCGGTCAATTATATTCAAATGAAGATTTTTTTTTTTACAATTTTAATTATATGATTTGGTTGGTTTTATTTCAGTACCACTTGGGAAGAAGTCATTTCTTCTTGGATGATGGATTACAGGGAAGGTTAGCTACTGTAATCCCCTCGACTCTTGTAATTTTTCCCCTTCTTTTAATTACGTTGCTAGGATTTGGTTTTTACATAGCCTTTAACTCTTTACCAGCTATGAGAAAGTTTGGAAATTTGTACAGTATTTTTTTTATTGCAGGATATAAGAAGAAGTCAGCAACCATCTAAGGTATGCTTTTCAGCATATAACTTCATAAAAACATGAATATTTAGTTTCATTTTCTTTAGGTATTTAAGGAGAGGGAAAGAAGAAGAGAAGAAGAGAAGTAGAGAGTCAAGAGTATGGACTACATACATACACACTAAAAGTGTTGAGAGAGACAGAGAGAGAGGCAGGGTCTCTTAGATTTTCTTTCCTTTTTACTTTCATGAATTTTTGCTTTTAGGATTTCTTTTCTTTTCTTTTTTTCTTTTTACATTTTTTATTTTGCAGATAGATCCTATCTTGAGTGGAAATCTGTCTCCTGGCTTTGATTTGAGTACATGCCGCAGTGTGTGTTAATAGACATTTTCTTTTGCTTTGCTTTTTTTATTTCTTCAACTATTCTTTCAAATGGTTTTCATCGCTTCTGCAATATAAACAGATACATGACAATGCTCATCCTCGACTTTTCTGATTTGAGTGGACAAAGAATAACAAAACTTTCAAGTGACTTTGAGGTCAGATTTTGGACTCTAAACCATTCTTCATTTAGTTTTATGGATATTGTGCATCCAAGGTTTTGTATTATAAGCTGAAGTAAATATTCTATTTCTCTCTAGCTTATGTCACTTGGATCAAATTGATATGGAAAATTAGTGTGCCAAGATTATTGTACCTTCCTACTTCAAGGTTTCTATGATTAATTTTCTTTAAAAATTGTCAACAGAGAGCAGTGCTTCTGTGGACACTAAATCCTGCTGAGTGTGATGCATTGCTAGCTAATGAAGCTACAAGGAAGGGGAGTGGAAGCCATTATATTTTGATGGAAATAGCTTGTCCGAGAACTTCTCATGATCTATTTCAGGTGAGGGAAGACTACCATGGCCGCTTCAACAAATGCAGACTTTTGCAAGGTGAATTTCATTCTCCATTTGCTCATTAGCTAATTGACATATAGGAGGAAGATCCGTTAAACTACTTGTCCTAGCAGGGACTATGTTTTCTGAGACGTATGACTTCTGTTATGATGAATAATGTTGTGTCTGCATAAGGCTTTCATGTTACTAGAGGACGTTGAGATTTCCTATTTAATTAGGCAAAAGCATATTGGAAGTTTTAAATTTTATTCCCATTTTATGATTCCCTTGTTTATATTTAGAGTTTAATTTTGATCCACTATCAGTGTAAAGTTTTTTTACACTGTCATTTAATCATGTATTGTCAACTCATTAAAAGAGTTTGACTATCATACCAACTACTTCAAAAATCTAACACTTTTAATGATGTGTCAGGACATGATTGGATGACAGTGTAAAAAAATTTTACATTGACAGTAGATTAAAATTAAATCCTTATATTTATCCTTTTGCATTATTTTTTATTTTTATTTATTAGATTCTCTACTTGAAAATCAAATAGATTAGTATTCAGGAATTTTTTGGAAAAAAAAAAATGATAGGCGTTTGGCCACAGTTGTGAGTGCGATTAAATACAATCATAGATGCGGCTAAAAGTGTCGTTTCCCGTCACATTATACAGCAGCACCTCAGGGAACTGCTGGCTTAGTGGGAATGACTTAAAACTTTTTTTTGTAAAAGGTTGAACAGTTTGGTTCATTTTAAAAATTAATTAATTATTTAATTAATTTAACTAATAATTTACATACAATTAACTAATAATTTATCTTCATTTTGATACTTAATATGTGGTTAACTGTGTTTAAATTATTAGTTAAATTAGTTGAACGAATAGTTAATTTTTAAAACGAACCAAATTGTTCAACCTTTCTACTAAGCTGAACTTTTAAGTCATTCTCCCAAATATTTAGCCATAGCCAAAATCTGTGGCTAAACGACCAGTTTGACTGTGGGTAAATGCTTCAATTTTTGTAACAAGCCAACGAGGTAGGGTGGGGGCGGGCCTATATTTCTCCTGTTTCTGTTCCTTATCTCTGTTTTGCAGAACTTTTCTCTATTGTTTTCATTTTTGTGAATCTGCATAAATTTTTATGACGACTCTAAAAGTTCATAAAAAAATTATAAAATTATAAACTAAAATTTAATAAAATTTAAAAAAATTATATAAAATTTAATTATTAAATTTAAAGTTAAATCATAATAAGTTTAAACTTAAATAGTATAATAACAATATTTAAATTAAATAAAAAAATATTAAAAAATAAAATATTATTAGTAGTTATAATATATAGTACACATAATAAGGGGTATATATGTAATTTATTTAAAATATAGGATATAATTTTTGTCCCCTTATCTGAATCACTTGCCGATGAATTTTGTCCCTCTTATCCGCGAGAAAAATTTCCCTGCTCGCGGCCCTCAATCACGTGCAAATAGATGGGGGAATTGAAAACAGAGCAGCAAGTGCCCAAATCTTGCCGGTGTCAGGAACGTCTTGAGCGGGAAGTGGTTGATGGAATTAAGAGCTCCATTAGTTCTTTTGACTTTTTGATTGGGACACAACAGATCAATAATATTTGCATTGACTTACATGCTTTCTGAATTTTTTTTTTATGCAGCAATGTTTAGGGAAGGAGATGTTACAATATTTTAAAATCAGGACAAGCCAGAAGCTAGTTAGCTTTTGGATTCTGGTTCCATACTTCATGAACTAAAAAATAGTAAGCTAGCTATCTGATTTTAACCAAACTCAAACCAACATTAATTTCTAAAAGTCTCCGCTGTTTGCAAAAGTGCCTTCCTCTGCTAGCTAGCTAGCTAGTTAGGAAGATGGTCAATCCCATCACCCGCTGATGGATTCATTTTTCTTTTCTTAATAACCCACTGAAACAATTCATTTGTCATATTCTTTTATCATTACAGTAAACAAAAGGGACCGGGTCAATATTTTAAGCAGGGCTCTACAATGGATATATACCATAGAATATTATATATTAGGTTGTTGTTGTTGTCAAATTCCTTTCATCAAACGTGGTGAAGGTTTAAAAACAATTCCCAACATGCACTGTTACGTTAAAAGTATAAGTAAAAGCATAGTTAAACTAGGGGGAGATTGACCACTTACATAACATCGGATAATGTCATATATAATAACCTTGAATTGAAGTTGTGATAACAACTTGGCAATATTCAAAATAAAAAAAACAAAAAGAAAAACAAAACTAGCTAGGAGAGAAACTATTCAATTCTTAAGATTTCCAACAGATTATTGTTAATCAGAGGTTATGAAAACTTCACAAACTTCATTAGACAATCTTGATTATTAATCCCAAAAAGGTTGGATAAGGCTAGATCTATCTTGAGATGTAGTGGAACTTGCAGCCGTGCACCAAAGTTTTCTCATTGAGTAAAAAAAAAAAGGCAAGGTTTGTGAATGAAGTACCTATTTGTTTGCTTTCGGTAAGTGGCCGGTGATCCCACATGCTTCTTTTTTATTTCTAATCCAACATTTTGTTCATTAAACATATCCTATAAGATCTTTAATTGAGATTTTATAGATTTTATATTCCTTATATATTTTCTCAATAATACTCTTTAGAGTATGCATATACAGCATTATATTTATATTACGCACCAAAACTTGGTTGCTCTGTCACTGACCTTATAAATATCCTTGTGTGTCAACTCATATATCATCATCATCAACTTGCTTCTGTCTTCACCTTAAACATGGCTGCCACTCACCACCTCCAATTTCTAGTCATTCTTCTTCTCTCCGTGGGAACTACACGGACCTATTCTGCAGCCATTTCCACTCAGCAAGAGCTTCTCAAAGGCTTCTCTGCATCTCCACAATCTTCAACAACGTCGTTTCAACCTCTTCTCAGCGATCCCACCAGCAACTTCACTCTAGGTTTCCTCCGCCAGAACAAGAACCAACTCGCACTAGCCATCCTTCACGCGCCCTCCTCGGAACCATTCTGGCTAGCCAACCCAACGCACTTGGCCACCTGGTCCGACACCACCCGCCTCATCTTCAACGGCAGTCTCATCATTTCGGACCCCGAAACGGGTCTGCTATGGTCAACCGCCACAAACGGTGACCGCGTCGTGCTCCTCAACACCTCCAACTTGCAGGTGCAGAAACATAGCAACACTCTAGTACTCTGGCAAAGTTTCAAGTTCCCCACAAATACCCTGGTGCAGGATCAGAATTTCACAACCAACATGTCCCTCGTATCACCCAACGGCTTATATTCTTTGCGGTTAGGCAACGACTTCATGGGCTTGTACGCAAACTACGGCGAAGAACAAGGGTCGGTGTTGGAGCAGTTATACTGGAAACGCACACCACTGGAAGCTAAAGCTGAAATAAAAGATGGGCAGGGACCGATTTACGCCCGAGTCAACTCGGACGGTTACCTCGCCATGTACCAAACAAGCACCAAACCAGTGGATGTGCAGAAGTTCGATAGCTTCCAACGACCCTTCACTGCGTTTCTAATGGTGCGGTTGGAACCGGACGGGAACTTGAAAGGGTATTACTGGGACGGGTCCAATTGGGTGTTGAACTACCGTGCCATTACGGAAACCTGCGACCTTCCAAGCCCCTGCGGTTCGTACGGTTTGTGTATTCCGGGCGGATCTGGATGCTCCTGTTTGGATAACCGGACCCGGTTTCAACCGGATGGGTGTGCAGAGGGTGGGGGTGGTGATGGAGATTTATGCGGCGAAGGGATAGGTGGAAATGGTTACTGGGTGCTGAGGAGGGTAGGGGTGGAACCACCGAATAAGGAGCTCCTGGGGCATGAAACGACGTCGTCGTTGAAGGAGTGTGAGGGGTTGTGCGAGAAGAACTGCAGCTGTTGGGGTGCGCTGTACAACAACGCCTCCGGGTTTTGTTACATTGTGGGTTATCCGATCGAGACTATGTTGGGTACGGGTGATGAGTCAAAGGTGGGTTATTTTAAGGTGAGGAAAGGTACGGGGGAAAGGAATCGGGTTCGGGTCGGAGTTGTGGTTGGGGTGGTGGGTGGGGTTTTGGTTGCCGTTTTTGTTGGGGTGGGAGGTTACGTGGCGAGGATGAGATGGAAGAAGAGAGAAATGATGAATGGGATGATGAAGGACGAGAATGGGGTATCGCCCGGCCCGTATAAGAATCTCGGATCCGAAAGTTTTAATTCGATCGAAATGAGCAGTGGCCAATAATGGATAGAGAATGGGAATGGCGTAAGGGGTGACGCAGTGACCCTGGTGATGGTGGGTTGGGGTTGGGGTTGGGTTTTTTGGTGACAATTGATGATGACGTTTATCAATTAATTATCATCATTTCCACGAGGAGCAACTCATTTGGTTAACTGTAATGGGGTCCATGCCTCCCTGGTACGTTGGAATGGTCACCTTGGCACTGAGCATAGATGTATAATAAATAGATTGGTGACACTTTCCACTGATACATAAAAAACTTGCAACAAAGTGCACCACTTGAATTCCGGTGAAAAGTTGGACCAAACTTGAACACGTGCGCAGACTTTTTTTCCCCTTTTATATTCTCTTTTGATGGGAAAATAAGTGGCAATAAACAAACACAGACCAAGTTCAAATTTTCCTTTGCTTGTTTAGTTATGTCGGACTTGTCCTTCTTCCTTTGCAATTTCCAACTCGGACCAGTGAATGCATCATGCATGGGATTCGAAAGTCTATTACTGAGCCAGATTCCTAGTCCATGTGTTGCATTACAAGCTGCTCCCTTCATTTTTCTCCTGTTCTTTAGTCCCCGTTAAGGTCAGTGTGACTTCACTCTAGATGCACCATGCAAGTACTGCTTCCATTTATGAAGCACGAACACTTCAGACATTCACGATAATAGTGGTGAAACATTTTATTATTATTTTTTTGCAGTATTTATATTTTAGTGCTATGTTTTATAGCATTTATTTTTTAGGGAAAACTGGATAATAAAATGTAGCTATTTAAAATGAGTTTCATAATTCAAGTGATAACCGAATTCAAGGCTTGATAAGTTTGATAAAAATTCCGCTGAAATCGATTCATAAAAAGTAACATCAAGTTCAAATATGATATAAGATTCAATTGTATATTTGAGCCAAATTCGAACACAAGATATCAATATCAATATACTCGACTTGGGCTAAGTTTTTTTTTTATTATGCAAAAGTTTAAGGAAATTGAGAGGTTCTCTTATTTTAAAGGTAGAATATGTCACAAATCTCAACAAAATAAAATTCAAAACGTTTTAGTTAAAGCATTTGGATCATAGTAGTTGAACTAACCCTTAATTAGTAATCCTATAAAAAATTTAAAAATACTTTAAAACTATTAACTCTAATGGAGGCCGTGCTCAATTTTTTAAACTCAATAAAGTTTGGTTCGATTTCAAATTTAATAAAATCATATTCCCGTTAAACACAAACACTAGCTGTTAGCTTAGTTTAATTATTATTATTACTATTTTGGTATTTAGCTTAGCTTAATTATACCCTACTTTTTCACGGTAATAAACATTTGGGATTGGAGATTAGAGATTAGCTTGTTTCTATGGCACAAGATTCTACAATGGAGTCATACAAGGTGGGATGGGTAAAGAATGAAACTAGGAAGGAATAACACGAGCCATTGCTTCAATCCTAAGTTCTAACGCACGCACCTTTCTCCCTAGCATCCCATTTTTTCTTATTCCAGGGTTGAATCCATGCGGGGTGCTAGGGTGCTAAATCAAAAAGAGAAGAAGAAGAAGCACCTTTCTCCCTAGCATCCTATTTTTTTTATTCCGGGGTTGAATCCATGCGGGGTGCTAAATCAAAAAGAGAAGAAGAAGAAAGCTAGCCAAAACAGAAGAAGAAGAAGAAGAAGAAAGCTACCCAAAACAGAAGAAAAGCAATCAGTTAAAGGCTTAAAGATGAAATATTTTTCACGTAGCTACTTGGTTATGTGAATGTGCAAGGAATAAACTGAACTTTAATTAAACATTTTTTTGAACGATGGAAACGATAGATAAATATGAGATAATTATTATCCTTACAATTTCAAACGAATTTTTCACTTGATTCACAGCACTACATCTACTGTACATTTTTTCGGTGAAAAAGAAGCCATCAATATACTACAACTTATCACAACTGTTTGTGTTGTTGAACTACTTGGGCTATGTGAATGTGCAAGGAATAAACTGAACTTTAATTAAACATTTTTTTGAACGACGGAAACGATAGATAAATATGAGATAATTATTATCCTTACAATTTCAAACGAATTTTTTACTTGATTCACAGCACTATATTTACTATACATTTTTTCGGTGAAAAAGAAGCCATCAATATACTACAACTTATCACAACTGTTTGTGTTGCTGAATTTAAATTTAACAAAAACAATATATATATATATATATATATAGGGGAGGGATCAACTTACACCGGTGTAAGACTTGATCACTCTTACACCACTCAATAACTTTTTATTAAATAATTTTCTTACAAAATCTACCATTAGATTGAGTCACGAAACAATTTTGTATTAATGTAAAACTTTATAAATATGATCTACATGATAGAAACTTTCAATCTAACGGTAGATTTTATAAGAAAGTTATTCAATAAAAAGTTATTGAGTGGTGTAAGAGTGATCAAGTCTTACACCGGTGTAAGTTGATCACTTCCCATATATATATATATATATATATATATATATATATATATATATATATATATATATATATATATATATATATATATATATATATATATATATATATATATATATAACACTACTCTAAATAAAAAATAACCATGTTACAAGTGTGTCCAATTTGTTTGTAATCTCAACAGGTGAGCTTTTCACATATACCATTACACATAAATTTCAATACCTATTTCACATTAAAAAAAGAAAAAGGTACCTATTCAGTCAACAAAAAAAAAAAAATCCGCCTAATACTTTTCGTTGAAAAAATGTCTTGTTTAATTTGCTCAGAAAACGTTGCAGCGATGGACAATTCTCTACAATTACATGTGCCCATTGTGGTGCTTGATTAGTTCCATGGAAAACATAGATAAAAAAAAAAAAGAGGTTAGATTGTTCTTTTATATATATATATATATATATGGAAAATATCAAGAGGTTTATCTTATTATGAGAGGTGAGAGAAGAGTCAATTTTAACCATTAAATCTTATATAGTCAAAATTAGGAGTTATTTAAAATTCGCATGATTATTTAAAAAATTCATATGACTTTATGTTATAATTTTGTGATCATACAAACATTATCTAATGGTCAAAAATTGCTCTACTCATTCAAATAAAAAAAGTAAATAAATCTCCTTTATAACAAAAAAAAGATAAAAATATGTTACCAAAAAAGAAATTAAACAGTTATTATAATAATAATTAATAGTTTAGTCTTATCGTCATCATAAATTAAAATTTTAATTTATTCGTCAAAAATCAAAATTCATCAGAAGTTGTTATCATTTCCTTTCTTCATAATTAATCTTTTAAAGGAACAAAAATGTAAGAAAATAATTTCTTATAGCTGGTGTTTTTCTTCTTTCTCCAAAGGGAATTGAAAAACTGCGACATATATGGTGAGCAACAATCTGTCCCTGTTATAACTTGAGAGCAAATCATGGAAGTAAAATAAGATTCATCTAATGTACCAAAAAAAAAAGATTCATCTCGGGCTTGTACGTACGTACCCAACTAAAAATACAACTCATAAAAATACAACTCGTAAACAGTTATTATAATAATAATAATTTAGTCTTCAAGGGTCGTCGTCATCATAAATTCAAATTTTAATTTATTCGTCAGAAATCAAAATTCATCAGAATCTGTTATCATTTCCTTTCTTCATAATTAATTTTTTAAAGGAACAAAAATGTAAGAAAATAATTTCTTATAGGTGGTGTTTTTCTTCTTTCTACAAAGGGAATTGAATAACTGCGAGCAACAATCTGTCCCTGTTATAACTTGAGAGCAAATCATGGAAGTAAAATAAGATTCATCTAATGTACCCAAAAAAAAAGATTCATCTCGGGCTTGTACGTACGTACCCAACTAAAAATACAACTTATAATGGGCTGGATCAAGCTGGGCCAATTATCTTATTTAAAATTATGATGGGCTGGTATGGTGGGCCATGGGTTCATTGTAAAACGAACATGAATGCCTTGTTTTGTCTGATACTGCCCGACTAGACAATGACTGGTGCACATAGAGTTGTCCACTGCCTTCCTGAAAAGCCCATAATCTTTTGTAATAAAAATAAAGAAAATAATAAGTGAAAATGTTTGACAATACATTTTGCTAGTGGGGGAGTTCTACGATAATAGAGGTTTGGTTTGACATTTGAATGATTGTTGAATAAATATAAATATGGAATACAATAATAAAAAAAATGCAAAAGTATAAAATAATATATATGTATATATATACATAAGAAACCTCAACAAAAAAAAAAGACAAAAACCCTTAAGAAACCTTCAAGTTCATGAGTCCAATCATACAACTTCGTGTAAGCATCGTGATTTTGTGACAATAAAATTTGGGTGCTGTTAAGGCAGTGTTTAAAAAGCATTAATATTATAGTATTATTTGATGGATAAATCATTTTAGTTACTTAAAATAATATTAAATACTTCTTAAGATCTTAAAATATTAAATGCTTTTCATTTTTTTATATAAAACTTTTTATTTCAATGTACCCTCATGTCACTTGTTAATAAATATTTAAAAATTTTAAACTTCAATCAAGGACGGATGCAGTGGAGGGCAAGTGGAGATCCTGGTTCCTCCACTGATTCAAGATTTAATTAGTAGTGTATGAATTTTTTTTCTAACACATTTGGTCTTTTAAAATTTCTTTTTTTGCCCTTACACTTTTTATATAAGCAAAAACTATACTAGCTGAACAACCTTTTGGGATATATACAAAAGAAAATAATGTATAGAGTCATTGAATTGCATGTGAATTTATATAGAATAATAATGATTAACCCTATATAAATTCAGAGGTTAATTTAACTATGCATAAATGAGTGATTGTTTATACGTGTAAAGAGTTGTATATCTAATATTACTACATAAACAAATTTGTAACCAATAGGTTATAAACTTCTAACTAAATGTATTTTTAAATCCCAAACCATTCACTCTTTAAGAAATAACACCATATCATTTCAATTTTGGGATATAAATAAGTTTCGAGTTCAAAAAGTACAAACAAGTCCTGACCTAATTTGATCAATTCAAGCTATATAAACTTAATATAACTTCATACATATTTAAGGTGTGTAATACTAATTTTGTTATAAAGCATGTAGTATATAACAAAAAGGAACATTATTTAACACAAATTCTTAACATTGTGATCTCAAAATCTTAGCTTGCATTTATTTATTATTAATTGCCATAAAAAATTTAAAACTTTTACATATAACTTTTAAAATATAGAAATAAAATAATGAAATAAGTAGTTTAATGACCCAAAAAAAGATAAGCTAATTAGTATGTTAACATAAAATAAATAAACATATTATTAAAATTTATGTATTGTATTGAATATAATAAAATTAAGAATGTGTAAAATTATTTTTAAAATATTCAATATTTATTTTTGGCCCCCACAATAGTTGTTTTCTAGATCCGTCCCTAACTTCAATAATTCATGTTTACATCTCTTTAGCTGAGATGGTTGCTGCAATCTTTGGGCTTTATATTCTCCTTCCTTTTGTTGTTTGAAGCAATGTTTTAAAAATTAAACTGGACTGATCAATTGGATTAGATGTGTCACCGATCTAGTTATTACCTAAAAATCATCTAAGTTGTTGGACCGTCATTAAACAACTTGTAACGTTGAAAACTAGATTAAGCCGAAAAACTCCTCGAACTGGATCCCATTTTTGATAACCGGTTCTAATGCTACAATTGATATTTTAGATAGGGACTTCCATTCTCCCTTCTTCCTCGTATAGCTGCTGTGACTGAGAAGTAGCCCATTCCATCTCCCTAGCTTGTAAAGATGATTAAATGGAGTGTAGATTCATCAAGTTTCAATCAAGAAGTTGAGCTTGCTTTGTAGTATTGTAAACATCATATTTTTGACTGAGAGATGTTACCAAAACTTCCCAATATATACAAATATATATAGATATATACATATAGGGAGCATATCAAGTGAGAGGAGTGGTTTATTATGAGAGTGAGAGGGGCAAATCTTAACCATTGGATCATCCATGTATGGTCAAGATTAAAACATAAAGTCATGTGACTTTTTTAAGTGGTCATGTGACTTTTGAGTAACATCTAATCTTGACCATACATGGATGATCCAATGGTCAAGATTTGCTCCTCTCACTCTCACAATAAATCACTCCTCTTATTAAATATGCCCCCTATACATATATATATCAGGAAAAGCAAAAAATAAAAATAATAAAAATAATAATAAATTTTTTTTTTAAAATAATAAAATAATAAAATAAAAAAAAATAAAAAATAATAAAAGAAAAACACAATTATTACACTTCACGTTCATGTTTGTTGGCCAAACCACATTTCCTCTATATTTGATCTGCTCTGCACATTCCACATACTACACTCATATCCCACATCCTATGCCCATACCACGCCCAGGCTGGTACACTCAACACCCTCACACTTTAGCATTTGTTCTGAACTTTAAATAGGGGAATGATCAAATAACTGATGGGAGCGAGGGGGGAGAAACTGAGTTCTTGTTTTTTTTCTCATCAAGAGAATAAAATTTGTTCAAATTTACAGGAAGAAAGAAACCAACAGCCACCGCGAGCCACCTCCATCAAGCCCCCTAACCGGCCAACCTCCAAACCCCAAAATAGATCCATAGCCTCTGCAGCAACACCACCGTCTGCAACCCATCTCCACCAAAACACCAAATCACCCCTCAACTACCCAACAACCAGCTGCTACACCATGCTATCGTCAACACCCCACGCCAGTCCCACACCAAAAACACAATACCATCAACTGAACCCCTCAAACCTCCATCTCAACCAAGCCATCAAACCTTGACAGCCAACAGCTAAGCCATCCAAACAGAACCCACACCTAGAAGCTTTACACCATCCAAATAGCCTCCCTGCAGTAGCCATTGAAGTCACCCAAACAGCAACACAAAAAAATAATCACCCAGCCAAGACACCCGTCACAGCAACCATACATTGCGCTTCCACAGGTGACCAGATCCTAGACACAACAATCCAAATACTTATCTCTGTGTAGCTTGCGCTGCTGTCAGAGCAACCATTGCATATTGCACATAAATGCCTTTCACATTTGAGGTCAGAGAATTTCCTTTTTATTTTGTAAAGTTAAGTGGATTTGTTGAACTTTATTGCTACTTGATTTCCAATTAAAATAAGTGTGGGTCATGCCATCATGTTTTCGTTGAGATCTGATTGCTGGACCGTGGAGGTTTGACGTATGTTTATGAGCTTCTTTTAAAATAGAACGTGTGGTTGAAATTTTGATATACAGTAAAAATGATTCATGTCATTGTGTAATATGTGGTGTTACTTTTCAAAATAACATAAGAATGACTTTGAAATAAAAAGAAGGAAAGAAAGCAGACTGAGCTGTTCACATGGGAGTTGAGTGAGATAAAAGTAAGAAATAAATAAATGAAGAGGGAAGAGAGAGAATAAAACATAGAAAGATGAGTAAAATAAAAATAAAAAAGAAATATATGTTTCAAAGGTTAGTTGACCGTAGAAATTAGAAGGGAGAAGAGAGAGAAGAAAAAAGAAGAAAGAGAAAAGTAAAAAAAAAAAGAAGAAAGAGAAATGTAGAGAAAAATGAAGAAGGAGAAAAAGAATAGAAAGGAGAGAGAAAAAAAAATGAAATGAATAAAAAATAAAGAATAAAAAAATGAAGTAATAAAAAGAATAATATAAAAAATTAATTTTTAGTTCTCTTTAGCTTCGGTTGGTATAAGTTTTATTGTTATTAATTTCTTTCATCATTTTTATTTTATTTTATTTATTCTTGTTTACTTTGTTTATCCTGCTTTGTTTACTTTACTTATTCGCTTAATTATTTGATTTTACTATATTTAAGTATTTTTATTTTTTAGACATTTAATATCAATTATTTGTACTTGTATTATGCAAAAAAAAAAAGAATAATAATCAAATACATGGTCCAATGCTATAATATTTGTATTAGTTGGTGTTGAAGAGTCAAGTACCCTCTGGCCAATTTTTCATGTGATGGTTCTGCAGGCGTAGTACCATGTGCCATTTCACTTAGGATGCATTAATCCACTGTTTATCAAATCATTTTTTTTATCAAGTCAGTTCATTTTCTTTTAATCAATAAAATCAAATAAATCTTTTTATTAAAGTTGTTCAACATATAATCACTTTTCAAAAGAATTACTTAATTTCGAATGGCCTAATGTCATGACTAATTATATTTAGGATTTAAATTAAAAATAAATTTATTAATATCTGTTTAATGGTCTCGAGGGGTCAAGTACCCACTGGCCAAGTTTTTAGGGTTGCTCTGTGATCTAATGTCATGACTAATCCTATTTAAGATTTAAATTAAAAATAAATTTATTAATATCTGCTTAGAGGTCTCGAGGAGTCAAGTACTCACTGACCAAACTTTTGGGGTTGCTCTGTGAACTATTGTCATGTTCAATTTCACTTAGGTCTTACTTTTAAAATAAAATAAAATAAATATTGTTTAGTGGTCTCAAGGGGTCAAATACCCACTGATCAAGCTTTAGGGGTTACTTTGTGAACTATTGCCATGTCCAATCCCACTTAGGACTTGCTTTTACAATAAAATAAAATAAACATCGTTTAGCGGTCTCGAGAGGTCAAATACCCACTGGCTAATTTTCCTTGCGATGGCTCTATGGGCATTGTACCATGTTCCATTTCAATTAGGACCCGTTAATAAATTCATTTACCTTATTAAAATAAAATCAAATTAACCATTTATTTTTAATAAATTAGATAAATCATTTTTTTCAATCATTATACAATAATATTTTATTACTTTATTTTTGTTTTATTTTTATTTTTATATATGTTAAAAGAACTACGTGGCTTTGAATTCTCTATTGCACTTGGGGAATACGTAGGCACTCACGGCAAGCCAAACGTATAAATAGTCTAATTTAATTTTTATCTTTATTTTCTTCTCATACCTGTAAATATTTTAATTTATTTATTAATTTATTTTTCTTTATTTTCTACCAAACCTATAAATATTTAATTTTTTTGTTGTTTATTTTTCCTTCAAATTTGTAAATTGTTTGATTTAGTTTTTATTTAATTTTGTGAATATTTGTAGTTTAATTATTTTTCTTGGTTTTGACAATAAACCTGCAAAATATTTAATTTAGCTTTTTGTGTTTATTTTCCTTCAAATTAGTAAATTGTGTAATTTAGTTTTTATTTGAATTTGTGAATATTCATAATTTAATTATTTAGATTGTTTTATCTTTATTTAAGGGGTTAAATCAAATATTATTTGGGTTATTAAATTTGCATAACTAGCTTAAGGTAACCGTTGTAGGACGGATATATCATGGGTGCTGTAGGATTAAGTTCTTGCCCTTCCCTGTGCATAATCGACTCTCGAACCCTATTTAGTTATCGCAGACCTTTTTCTTTTTGTTTTATTTTAAATCCATTTTTAAAGGGTTTTGCCATTCATTTTCCCTACCCAATAAACGATTGGCGGCGACTCCACTTATTTATTTAAAAATTTTCTCACCGCACCTTGTCGCAATTTTTCCCCGTCGTCACAAGTATCTTCATTCCTTTATTCATATATCATCCATAAACAACAACAACAAAAAGAGAGTTGAAGCAACGTTGTCAAAGAAACAAACCATACTTGGAAGTAGAATATGGAGGCCGCGCGGCTGTTATGATCATCTTAAAGCCTAGGATTTTTAAGTGTTGATCGATTTTTACTTTTTGTTTGGGTCATTTTGCAGGCATATATTTATATGGGCTAGGGCCCACGTTCAATTGAATAAAATCGCTTTTGATTCCTTTAACGGCAGTATTGTGGCTGGGCTATGGGAAAATGCTTTTCCTTTCAACTACCTTGGTGGTTTTTATTTTTTGGTACGCTTTTCTTGCAACTAGTAAATTATACTTATATTATATCAAGTGTTTTTTAAATTTACTTTTGAAGGTGTAAAATCTATTTTGAATATTATCTGCTCTGACTATTAATTCAACCAGTTAAATCAATTAAATCATGAATTAAAAACTGATTCAATTTCCAATTTAATTTTTAAAATATTAGTTTGAAGGTATATCTAAATATGCCATCTTTTGAAGTAATAAATACCTATACGATATGTAAAGAATAAATGCTCGTTTTGCTGCTTCCAATGGCAGGAAGTAAGAATAATAATAAAAATAATTTAAATAAATAATAAAAAAGGAATTTTCTTTCCATTTTTATTCCACGCAACGTACTTGTACTTTATAGTTTATATATGCTGTTTGTTTTTGTTGTAGTTTATCATATGGTAGGATTACCTTTTACCTCAAGATGCATCTCCATTCAACTTTCAGAGGAAAGAAAAAGAAAAACAGATAATTCAACTCAAATTAGTACAGCATAGTCTGTGTGTTTTATTCTCTCTCTCCTCTTTTAAACTTTTATTTTAAAATGACTATAAAATGTGTTATCTTAAAAGTATTTAATTTTAATTTTTGTATACAGTTTTTTAAAATTAATTTTATATTAATTAAAGTCTTACGTAAATATTAGTTCAGTTCCTCAAATATTCGAATGGGGTTTCGATTAGGGCTTTAAATGGAGTATATCAAAAATGGCTATCTTGCAAAGCTTAAAGGCACTGTTTTGCGTCACTTAGTTTTTTTTATAAAAAAATTAACTAAGTCGGCCAGTTCACTTAAAATTAGTCGAGTCACCAATTTTCCATTGAATCCAATCGAGTCAAAGTGCTTTGTACCGGTTCTATAACATACTTGATTCAATGTGGCTTGGATTGGTTGGAGAATCGATTCGCCGATTTACCAATATAATTGGTCAATCTAAAACGAGTTTAATAACATCATTAAAGAGAGAAAATTTAAAAAATATAAAGATTAATTTTTATTGTGTCACCTACATTAATTCGAAGGGGAAAAAAAAGAATTTATAGTGCATGGTTCTGAAACATATATCTATTTTTTTATATATCTATTTTTTAGTGATATTTGATGAGTTGTAAAGTATATATTAATTGTTGAAACATTGATTTTGAAAATCAATAATCAATGTGCTCATATTTTTTGTTGGATAATGATACTAAATTGTCAAATATTTATTAATTAGTAGTTATACTTAATGAACTCTAAATATCACAACAAAAAAATTGGTTCTTTGCGGCGGTTGTTTAGTGGCGGTTGAAAGGAACCGCCACAAATGAACCATTTTTGTGACCCTTCCATTCACCGCTGCAAATACAATTCATTGAGCGGCGGTTGTCGTGTTTTCCGGCGGTTCTAATTAAAAAGGCTGCTGTAGTTGTCTCATTCCCTAACTAAACTTTCTTTAATTTCATTCTGCAATTTGTTTCTTCCCCAAAATCTAATTGTGAGCAAGATGAAATTGTTTCTGCAATTTCGTTGAGCAAGATGGAGGTTCTGCAACTTGCGACGAAACAAGTTCTTCTTGGAGTTCTCGGAGTTATTTCTCTCTCAAGGTAAAATTCTCTGTTGTAGTTGAAATTTGTTTCTCCATTTTTCCTTCATGCTACAAATCTCCACCGACAATCACAATCTCCATTTTTGTTACTCTATCGCTTCGAAATCTGAGAGTGGTTGAGCTTGGAAGTTTTAGCTGCATGAACTGGTTTGGAAAGCTAGGTTTTGTTTCGATGAATCAAATCAATCTTTCTCTTTCGATAAATTTTTGTTTTCGTTTTTTTTTTCATGTTTATCTGTTTGATCTGAGCACATAGATATAAGAGTCATATTTTTTCCATTTTTGTTGATTTGTCACTCTCTCACTTGGAAAACTATATCGATCGGCCATAGGTGAAGCTTGTGGAAGCTGTAGAAGCTTCAACAACTACCTTATGACCTTATGACCTTATAACTCTCTACTTCTCTGCCATGGCTATTTGCTTGTGTGCATGCTCTTGAAGTCGCGACTGCAACTTCTGTTTGTTACTCTCTCTTCGGTCAGTTGCTATTACTGAAGCTATTTGATTTTGTTAATTGCTCTCTCTTTGATTGTATGGTTTAAATGGCTCACGAGGTTGATTTTGGTCTACTAGCTTTGGAATTTTGAATCTGTTCTAGTGATAAAACTCTCTAGCGTCAATGTAAATTTTGGATGTAGTTTGTCTTGTACACCATGTTTTTGATGAATTTACACATAAAGTAATACAATAAGTTATAGGTATTTATCTGTGTTTATCATTGTTAGACATGTGAAAAGACTTGTAAGCTTTGTTGAGCATATGTGCTTTACTTGTCTCAATTGTCTCTTCAATGTTTATTTTTTCATTCTTTGAATCAACATAGATATCTATATTGGGATTAAAGAGCTATGGCATGGGGACCAAAGTGTGAGTTTTGAAAGATGACTTCTATATTAAGGAAATTAACCTGAGCGGGGGAACTTTCTGCCAACATTATATTTTGGAGCCATAAAACAAGCCATTTGATATGATTTGATTAAGGCTGAAGTGGCACCCATCCAAAATGTACTGCTGATACTTATAGGCATCACTTTATTTAGGTAAATAAATTTACTAATTTATGTGAAAGCTAAGAAAAAATATACTCGCATAATCTGTGCAAAACTATGATGATGATGACAACAATGCCAACTTTTTTAAATTATCTCAATTGAATTTCACTTTGCAGGGTATTGGTCTGGTTGTTCATGATGCTGGTGCATAATATGAACTGATCCATGTATCTCAGGTATGATTTTCTTTCCTAATTAGAGACAAGGTTCAACAGCAGCCATTGATGTGCGAACTGAGGTGAGGCTTTTGAAGTACTTTTGAAACCAAGTCTTGTATTGATCACGAAGTATCTTGCAAGTTAGACCATCAATCTTGTATTTCTTCGATATTTTACTAAATTCTTTGGGGAGATAAGTTGAACTTGCTTTATGGCAGTCTGGGTTGTAACAGTTGTATTTGTTCCATTCTTCAATTTGACACATAATTTCTAATATCACAAAGAAGTGAGGGATTTAACATTTTCCCTACAAGGATTCAAAGTTGTGTCATCTAAGCAAAATATATAGTGCAGTAATCAATGGTGTGGTAAACATGTGAAAAGAATTGAGTTGAATGTGTAGATTACTTTTCTTTATTGGTTATAATATATTTGTTCGTTTGTTATTGAAACAAAATTGTCCAGCATGTGTCCCTTTTTGTTTTTGAAAAAAAAAATATGAGTTAAGAAAGGTAGAACCTGAAGTTGATTACCATATGGTGGGAAATGGGAATCACGCATTATGCATGGATTTTGGTTTGTACCTTATTTTTCTCGTTAGTTTTGTTTACTTTTTCAAGTTTGCAAATACATAAAGTCTGATTCATGATCGATTTGATAGCCCCACCCTAGTGTTGTCACTTACCACAATACCACCGCTAATATTTCAAATTGTTATGTAGATTGAGGATCACATTTAGATTATAATTTCTTTGGACCATCTATATGCTTAATTGCTTATTTTTTAAGTCAAAATTACTATTCCTAATTTAGCTTCCTTCTTGATTTAGCTTCATTCTGCTCCATCCTCTCTGTTCCCTTCTATCTCATATTTTAAGTGTAAGCTTCAATTATTTCGGGAACTACCGGCATTGGGTGTATTAGTTGGAACTTAGAGTAGAGGTCTTTCAACTAATACTAGTGCCTGTTTGCCTTCTGTCAACTACAAGACCAGGAGTGATCAACATGGAAGCAATGATTCGTATGTGCAAATTGTTACTTCTAACCTTAGCTGTGATCATGATATACCATTGTGCCTGACTGTTATGGCCCTGTTTCAGGTGTGTCATTTTCCTGGTGGACTATGAGTATGGTGAGTCCTTGACAGTTCTTTCTTGCAAACATTTGTACCTTCCTGCGTGCATTAACAACTGGTTGAATATGTGCTGTCAATTCACATATTTTCATGTAGTTATTAGTTTTTTCCATTTGCAAGTTCTAGTTTATGGGTCCTTTAGGCCTACTTTATTTAAGCACTTCATGCATCTTGGTGAATATTGCAAATTCTGAAACACTTTTTTCTTTTGGTATTTGAAATAAGTTAACTGACATTTTACCTTATTATATGCATTTTTTTATAGAAGCCCAAAATGAGAACATGGAAATTAGCATATGGAATTAACATTAATCTTGTTAAGGTTACATCAGGTAATGTAAAAATCCCTAAGACACATCTGTAAATAATTCTGTGAGCAAATGTAGCTATTTTTAATTGATGCTTGAAAACTGGAAAATTGTGAAGCTCTGTCAAATTTCTTGGCATTCTACAATATAATTGTTTTGAGCATCAAGAGGAAGCCACGTGTAATTTTCTCATTCTTTACAGAAAATTATTCTTAAATAATGATATTTCACGTTTGAAAAAGAGAGCATTTAGTGTCAAATTGTATCTAATAGCGTAAAGATTTACAGGGCATGGTTGATGAATATGATTTAGTTGAGATTAATTGTAATGATTTTATTGGATTGTTTTCCTTTGTGCTTGTGGTTAATGGCTATGGGTAGTGCCTCACTTTTTGAGGAGGTATAATATTTGAAAGTAGAGATTAAGTTACCATGAGAGTGGTATGGTGAATAATCAGATGCCATTTTTGTTTTAATTGGGATGAATATTTTGTGGTTTTTACTTATAAAGACTTTGTGGCTTTGTAGGTTGAGCACGTGATGAGAGAGCAAAATGTTTTGGCTGCAAATGAGTTCATTGAGCTCTTCTGCAAATTAGTTGTGGCTAGACTCTCAATCATTGCAAATCAAAGGTAGGGGAACTCATTTTTCCATTATAAAAGTAGCATAATTGAAATTCTGATGCTAATCCAACTTATTCCAGGGAATGCCCAACAGATTTGAAAGGAGTTGCTAGCATAATATTTGCAACCCCTAGGTGCACAAAAATTCCGAAACTTGTGGCACTTAAGAATATCTTTGAGAAGAAATATGGTAAAGATTTTGTATCTGCTGCTACTGATCTTAGACCTAGCTATGGTGTAAATAGCCAGGTAAGCCTTTTTCTGACTGCCATTTTGCTTGTGTTTGCTAATTAAGAAGACTTGCTTGTCAGTGAACTGCTATTAATTCTAAAAAAGTATTTATATTAGTGTTTGTGAATTGCTAGGAAAGTATTGAAGGAAATAGCTAAGGAATATCAAATTGGCTTCCACCACAGGTACCTTCATCTTTGGTTATTGGTAGATTCATAGAAAACAAAGAGACTATTTCTTTGAAATCATAATAACTCTATACCACAGAATTACACTGGTTTTTCTGCTAGTTCACTCTTACCATGCTGCTGCTTAAAATTAAAAGTATCATATGCTAGGTGATTTATCTTTTAATAAGATGGTACGTGTGATCAAGATATACTGGCAACATATTAGGTGATTTAAATAGTTTTGTTGATGGTCTAATTCTAGAACTGGATCAATAACTTTCTTTTTCCTACATTTTAATTTTTTTATTGCTGTTTGAAGTTTGAACCTGTGTTCATCAGTAAACTATAACTACAAATAACATGATTAAGTATATTGTGCTGATGCCATAGACAATAGGTAGTTCAAACCTCTTGTGTTGTATATTAGTTTAATTTTAGTGCACTTGCTGGAGGTACTGTCATATGGGCAGGTCTATGACTTCGGTTTTCTAACAATTCTGGTGCTCATTTACAATGAACATTACCTTTATACGTGGAATTTCTTGTTTCAGGAACATGGTATATCTTTAATTCCCAAGGTAATCTCAATATCAAAACTCTGCATGATAAATGGTACTGACGTTGTTATTGCTTTTGATTATGTATTATTGTATATCTATCCTAATGTATTTGAGTCATTACTTTCTCTAGTTTAAGTTATGTATTGAGTATTTTTAAAGCATGAAGTTATTTGAAGACATTAGTGTTTCTGAATTCTCCGTTTTACCTTTCTTTTTTTTTTGTTGCTTAAAAAAGGTACTTTTTTAGTTAGGATAGTTGTTTTTATATTTTAAAGTATATTTAGAATTCTACTTACATATGATGTATTATATTTTTTTTAATATTTCAAAGTATACAAAGTTATGTAGATATTGTTAATTATAAAAATGAGATTCTTATTACTATATGTTATATATATATATATATATATAATGAATTGGTTTAGCACCCTTCACGTAGGCTGTCCCAGTTTTTTTTCCCAAAAATGTCGTTTAGCCGCGGTTTCAGAACAAACTGCGGCTAAACGACTATCTTTTTTTATAATTTTAATATCAGCGGCGGTTCAAAACCGCCACTACTTAAAAAAATTTATTAGTGGCGGTTATACCAGCCGTTGGAGAAAACCGCCGCTAATCGTTTTGCGACCTTCTTATACGCAGCGCTTTTGTAACCGCCGCGAAATACATTTAGCGACGGTTGAAACCGCCACAAAACCTAAAATTAAACCGCCGCTAAACACCTTTTTTTTTTTTGTAGTGTATAGGCAATTTTTGGATGACAAGTTCTTAGGTACACCAGATGTATTATTGAATGTGAGAGATATAAAATTATTCATGAGCCTTCATATAACGACCTAAGTTATTGAGATAGTTGGTCCTTGATATGATATCATAGCCGCTTTAATCAAATGGTCAGGAGTTCAATCATTGTCAAAAGTTGAATTTCAGCATGAGATAAAATTGGACACATGCATTGTTCATGTTTCAAGCTCAATGGCTCTTACGTGAAGGGCGTGTTAGAAATATAAAATCACTAATGAGCCTTCATCTAACTACTTATGCTTTTGGGAAGTTGGTTATTAATATGGTATCAGAGCTTTTATGACCACGTGGTTAAGAGTTCAATCATTGTCATCCCTATTCTTTTAAATAAAGTTAAATTTTAACACAAGGTAAAATAGGGTTGTGAATTGTTCAAGCTTCAAGTTTAAAGAACTCTTGTGTGAGAAAACATGTTAGAGATATAAAGTCATTCATGAATCTTCATCTAACAACTTAAGTTATTGAAAGAGTTAGTCATTGATATTGAACACATGTCACGTGAGCTATGTGACACATCATTGTTTCCAACTATAACTACAAAATTTAATATTAATCATTGTTAATGTATAGATAAAGGAAGACCAACATTGTCCAACATAGATGACGTGATTCATGTTCAATGGTATAGTGTAAGAACATTATCTTACACCGAGTATACCTAAAATTCTCTTCTCAAAACATTTATTGTGAGAATCAACAACCAATAAATATTTAACAATTAATTAATAATATTAATAAAAGGAAAATTATATATCATAACAAAACTTTTACCCACGTCTCTTTCTTTTTCTCTTCATTGTTTAATTTGTGAAATTCAATAGATCAAGCTACATAGAAGCAGAGATGCATTTAGGTTCAAAATCTTATGTTAATAATACATATATAGTTTATACTATTGCCTATTTAATTTTGTTGCTTTGCTCCCGATGTCATCGAGCTAGCAAAAGTTGTGATTAAAAACAACCATAAGTACTTTTAAAACATAAAAACTCTTAAAAATAATTATTTTGTATATGTATTTTTAAGATTGGAATATTAACACTTCTAAATGTTTATTCACACTTCTTACTAACTTTTTTAATTACATTTTCTTAAATTTTCATTAATTAAATAATTTTTTCAAGAAATTATTATTTAATTATATTTTTATTTAATTAAATAAAGTTTTAAAAATTACTATAAAAGTAGTTAATAAAAAATATATAAATAGACAATTGAAAGTATAATAGTATAGCTCTCATTTTTTAATAGGGATATATCATATCTATATCTATCTATACTATTTATAAAGTAGAAGTAATTTCAAGGAAAGTTCTTACCACGTGCCAGCTTTACAAAGTATTTTTTCTTCTAAAACTTCATTCTTTCCTTTATTAGATACTCCTATCTCTTTTTCCTCCCAATCTTTTATATATCAATTTTCAATTTTTTAAAAAATAGTATTGAAGATTGTGTACACTTTATTAAATCTTAGCTAACTTCCCACCTTAGAATTGTTTTTTTTTTCCCTACTAACTTTATTAAATCACGGCCAAATGCTTCATTGCTTCATTTATTTGTTTTGTATTTATTTCTTTGTATGCACTGCAAGATTGTTTGTATTTTTCGTTTTAATTTGAAAATTATCTTGGTACTCTCTGGTTAATCATTTCTTATTAATGCTTATGGAGTTAGATGCATGAGAACTCTCTTATATTTTAAAGATTTGTTAGATTTACATTTTTTTCAAGGTTAAGGAAACCCTAATCTATGCTTTGTTTCTCCATTAGATTTCTCTTCTATGAATTGTTTGTTTACTCATTTGGTATTTGGTTTTCAAATTGTTCATTTTCTTTTTACGATGACTAATGCTTTTACTCCCATAAGCAAACTTAACCCCGAGAAAGAATTGTGGAGGATTAAGGTCCGAATTGTCTAAATATAAAGCTTGCTTTGTTTCAACAAATCCGAAGTCCCTGAATTCTATAGAGATGATTTTACATGATGAATACGATAGTTGTCATTGTTTTTTTTTTCATTTTTTTCTTATCTTATTTTTTACTTTCTTTTAATAAATTTATTTTTTCCTTTATTTTGATTTTGGTTCCTTAGGGAGAAAAAATCCATGCATATGTAAGGAGAACCTTGATTTATAAGTTTAAACCTTTGGAGGGTCAAGTTTATGATATTACTTATTTTGAAGTTGGTGGAAACATTGGGTTCTTTCACATTATAGGACATGCATTCTATTTGAACTTTCAAATTTCGTACTTCTGTTAAATGAATTGAATATGCTAATATTCCTAAATATGACTTTTCTTTTATTTCATATGATGAAATTTTCCACAAGAATTATGATGTTCCTCATTTATTAGATAATTCAATTTTTTCATGATTTTTTTATTTTAATATATATTTTTTCTTCTTATTGTTGATAATTATATTTTTGTTTGTGGAGATGTTATTAGTTTGTTAATTAGTGTTAGATCGGAGAGGGTATAAGAACAATATTGTAAAAACAACAAAGATGAATGTCATTGATCTTGATATGGATCGATGAGTATTCTTGTGTATTTTGTTTTAATTATATTTATGATTATTCTTTATATAAGTATTCATTAGTTTTTTTGTTAATCAAGTTTAATGTTAATTTATTACAACAGGATTAAGATAGAATGTGCTTTGTTTGGTGGCTATGTTGATGAATTTAATTCTTTTCTTGATTCGAGAGATATTTCTAAGGCCGTTGTTATTGTTCGGTTTGTCAAAATTAAGACATTCAAAGGTATGATGTTGTTATATTTGCTATTCTTACTTCATTTGATGCGTTTTTTATTTTATTTTTATTGCATTGTGTTGTTTTTTTGTTAATAGGAAATATTGTTTTGCAAAATGTTTGTATGCTACGAGACTCTTATTCAATTACGATGTATAAGAGGTTGCTGATGATGGGCCCTACCAATCTTTGAGTCAGCTTACAGAGCATTCTCATTATTACGTTAAGGATATTTTTTGCCCTGTAAAGGATTGCAAGGAGGTAAGCAATTTTTTTTATCTTCTTTCTTTTCAATTTCTAATTAAATATAATGTCATTTTTTTCTCTATCTTTATATATATATATATATTTGCCCTTTCATAAGTAGACCTCATGTATCATTTTGGCAACTATCAAGCATATTACAAAGGGAGAGGACCGGTGTTATATTGCCTGAAAATGCAATAAGGTAGTGTATCCTAATTTTGGCATGTATTACTGTGATGCATTCTATACTCATGTGCGCTGATTGTAATTTCTACGTGTTTTGATATATTCTGTAACTCAATGTGATTTTGCTTTATTAACTTTTTTATTATTTTTTTTAGGATTTAATTTCTATTCATTGTCAATGTAAAAATTTTTTACACTATCATCCAATCATATGTTATCAAATCATTAAAATAGTTAGACTTTTTAAGTAATTATTATAATAATTAATTCTTTTACTAATTTGATAATACATAATTAAATAATAATATAAAAAAAATTACACTGAAATTGAACAGAAATTAAACTCTGTTAGACTTAAAGTCAAAGTAATTGATGACACCGATACTGTATCATCAATGAGATGGTGATGAATGATGATCGTGACTTTATATTATTTTAAGTTCTTTGCGTTTTCTTAATTAATAACGGCTACCTTTCTTTATTCTCTGCTTTCTTCGGGGGTTAATGTCAATAATAGACTATAATAAAGGGTTGTAGTCTAATAATGACAAAAGCACAGAAATAATATTAATATTGAAAAAAGAAGAATAAAGGGCAGACTTTACGCAATTTTTTTTTTTTTTTGAAGAGAGAAAGCGGGCTTACACACTTTTTAAGACCGAACAAATAGTTTGTCTTCTTCATATGCATCGGGCATTTGCTTGTTATCAAGGAGAGGTTGATAAGAACTTACTATTATAAAGCCAAGCATGCTTATATGCATTGACACTTAATATAGTGATTAGGCGTGGCTTAGGCCGTCATCAGTATTGAAGAAATTGAATACACTTAAGTCAATTATCGACATTACCCAACGGATTCTACTCTTAGTTTAAGAGAATAATATTAATGTGTGCAATTTTGACATTTTTCGCTTATAATCTTTTTATATGCACGTAGCTGATTCATCCATCTTTGTTTTTTTTGAAAATTATTTTATAAAACAAAATTTTATAATAGTTTTTCAAAAAAAAAATGGCTTGACAATAATATCTTTGAATTAATTATTTTATGATAATTTTTATTTTTCCAAACCACACCACCATTGACATACCCAAGAGGTAGGGTGTGGCTGTGTGGGGCACATGCCGTTACACTTTAAAAAATTGATTAAAATTATATACAAGTTTTATCATTTTAATGAGACTTGTCACCAATATATCCCCAATATATGATTAGGTATTTATGACTTTTAAATTTTAACTTTTAACCAGCCGTTGAACTCGCGCAAATTTTTATTAAAGACCAATAATCTTCAATCTAAGTTTTTAGATCTTTTGATTATTATTACTATTCATCTTATCAATAAAATTATATTGAACAATTATAATAGTATTAAAATAAATACAAAATTAGATTCGACAAGACACACAAAATAAAAATAAAGTATATGAAATTTTTTAATGACATTTATGAATTTTTAATAAATATAGTATAAAAGTATTGTGTTATAACGAATGACTTATTTTATTTGAAAAACCAATAAATGTTGAAAAGCTAAGGCAGAGCAGATTAGACATGTAGTGCATATGCATGTAAATGTATTAAATGTGGGAGTGTGTTACAATTTTGAAGTTTGAATATTTTCAATTTTTTTGAAAAATCAAATATAATTTGTGTTAGGATTTTATCATTTAATCTTGAAATATTATGATAATTTTAAATTTCATTTAATCTTCAATTATGAGACTATTTAATTAATGACAAAGTTACATATTGAAATGGGGAGTTACTATGTACCCCGATGAATTTGATACTCATGATAAGTTGTTAATTATTTATTAATTGTTGGTTTCACAATAAATATTTAAAAGTGTATTAAATGTAAATAACAACTTTGAATGTTTTACAACTCATCTTAGGTACCAATACTTAAGAAAAAAAGATATGGGTACTAGAGTAATCTCATTGAAATGTTTTGACAAAGTTCAAATCTTATTTAATCTTCAGTTTAAAAATAAGACTGTTAAATTGATAATAAAGCTAGAGCAAGAATTTAGAAGGAAAAAACTCACAATTGAATGACAAGTAGCAGAGTAGATTGTAACTGGAGTATGTCTACATGTGAGTGTATTAAATGTGAGAGTGTATATTATGATTTAAAAGTTCCAATGATTTTTAAAAAATTGAAAAGTCAAATATAATATATGTGTTAGGATATTATCATTTAATTTTGAAATATTATGATAAGTTTAAATGTCATTTACTCTTCAATTAAAAAATAAGACTATTAAATGGGCATTACACTGGTACTCATCTTTTTTTTTCAAGGTACTGATATCTAGGGTGAGTTGTCTAACATTCATTAGATATTATTTATATTTAATAGACTCTTAAGTATTTATTGTGAAATTAACAGTCAATAAATGATTAACAATTCATCCTGGATACCAAACCCATCAGGGTACCATAGCAACTCCCTTATTAAATTAATAACAAAGTTACATCAAATAAATAAGAATTTGAAAGAAAAACATTCATAAATAAGTAACACGTGGCATGATGTCACTTGAATAAATTATGTTTTATATAATAATATATAAATATAAATATTTTCTTATATAATAGGATATAGATATAGATTATATAAGACGTGAATAGCTTAATGATTATCTCATTATGCACAGAGACAGAAGTTGACACTAAATTGAGAAAAATATGCTTAATATAAAATTAAGATAAATTAATACAATTGAATTTAATATAGTAAGATAAAAAAAAATGCAATTGCAAAGAAATAGAAAAGGAATAGAAGGTTCGGAGAAAAGAAAGGTTGGTAAAGGGCGGAAAGGCCAAAAAAACCACGGGTGGGGCGTGAATTGAAGGCAGATGCGAAGGTCCAACTTCCTTTTCGGACTTTACTATGTCCATCTTCAATATTCAAACCTCAAAACCAAACCAACCCCCTCCCTACAGCTTTTCTAATTTCTAAATTCTAATGGTTGTTTTCCCTTTTCTAATTTGTTTCACATCTATCTTTGCACATTGGATTATTTATTTATTTATTTCTAAATATTAAAACTTAAGAGTCACAAACAACTCCTATATATATAAACAACTCCTCTACCTCTCTTCTCCTCCTCTGCTTCTAAAACAACTACAAAAAAATAGGCTTCTTTTACTTCTGTGATCCCACAAGCCACCATGTCTTCCTTCAAGAGCAAATACCAAGGTATTCTTGCTGTTTTGTTTTATGCTTCTTCTTCGTTAGATGCTACTTCGTTGTTCCATTTCTTCTTATCAGAGATGCTGCACTAGCACCATCTACGTATGCCGTTTCTATGATAAAAAAATTGATCTTTCGTACTCTGGATGGTTATTTTTGTTATCCGTTGCATTCTGGTTCATGATTGATGCTTTGATGAATTGAGATGGGAAGAGATAAGTGCTTTTCATGTCTTGATCCGTAGCCTAGATCCAGATCTGGGTTTAAGATTTTTTGAATGGAAAGGTTGAACTTTGCTCATAATTTTGTGTTTTGATTGGAGAACTATTTGTGGATTTCGTTCACACGATTTAATATTTTTTATGGGTGTATCTGCCTGAATACTTTTTTTTTTTGTTCATTCATGATGTTTAATTGACATCCTGCCCTTTGGTTGGAACTTGGGATTATATATGCAAATATGAATGAATAAGAACAACTTTCTGTATCATAAGCAAGATTTAGATCTTGTTTGGGATTGGTGACACCTGCGGCTTCCAGAAGCAATATGGTTCATGACTCAGATCTGGGTTGTTGAGTCATTATGTGGCACAAAGCTGTTCAAAAGATGCAGAAATATAGGTGATAGTTGAAAACTTGAAATATTTCCAACTCAATTTTTGCATAGAGTTAAGACAGAAAAATTAGTTCAGTTGTTGAACTCATTTTCTCTTTGTTTGTGAAGGAAAATGAGTTTTAGATGTTGTTTATTTTGTCCTCCCTTCTCCTTCTTGTTTCTGCGTTTCAAGTTGAATTGAGATTATTGTACTGCAGAAATATGGCAGGGTTGGAATTTTCTCTGTTCTACTGGTTAATGTTCTAATGAATTTGGCATGAATTGCAGATGAGCTCATTGCCAATGCTGTTTATATTGGCACCCCAGGAAAGGGTATCCTTGCTGCTGATGAGTCAACTGGTACAATTGGCAAGCGTTTTGCTAGCATCAATGTTGAGAATGTTGAAACAAACAGGCGTGCTCTTCGTGAGCTCCTATTCACCGCCCCTGGTGCTCTAGAGTGCCTCAGTGGTGTGATCTTGTTTGAGGAAACCCTATACCAAAAGACTGCTGCAGGTATTGATGCTGGGTGTATGATATTTGAAAGATACATTGCAGTACTTAATGAATAGTTCCATATGAGGAAGATATAAACATCTTGTTTACACCTTTATTATATATTTATTTATTGAAAATACTTGTTGAAAATTCAGTGTATTCCTGACTAATTTTTACCTTGTTTTTCAGTTTATGTTATGACCCTGCCATGTTTTTCACTATAGTAGATCTTGAACTTCTTTATTTAATTTTGTATAGGAAAACCCTTCGTGGAGGTGTTGAAGGAAGGTGGAGTTCTTCCCGGTATTAAGGTTGACAAGGGCACTGTTGAACTTGCTGGAACAAATGGGGAAACCACCACTCAAGGTTTGGATGGCCTTGCTCAGCGCTGCCAGAAGTACTACGAAGCTGGTGCACGGTTTGCTAAATGGCGTGCTGTGCTGAAGATTGGCCCAAACGAACCATCTCAGTTGTCTATCAATGAAAATGCCAATGGTTTGGCTCGCTATGCAGCCATATGCCAGGAGAATGGCCTGGTTCCTATTGTAGAGCCTGAGATTCTGGTGGATGGACCTCATGACATCAACAAGTGTGCTGAGGTGACTGAGCGTGTTCTTGCTGCATGCTACAAGGCTCTGAATGATCATCATGTTCTGCTTGAGGGCACCTTGTTGAAGCCTAACATGGTGACCCCTGGATCAGATTCTCCAAAGGTTGCTCCAGAGGTGATAGCCGAGTACACTGTTAGAGCTTTGTTGCGAACTGTTCCTCCTGCAGTTCCTGCTATTGTTTTCTTGTCTGGTGGGCAGAGTGAGGAGGAGGCAACCATCAACCTCAATGCCATGAACAAGCTCAAGGGAAAGAAGCCTTGGTCTCTTACATTCTCTTTTGGAAGGGCACTTCAGCAGAGCACTCTCAAGGCATGGGCCGGGAAGGATGAAAACATTGGGAAGGCCCAGGCTGCATTGCTCACTAGGTGCAAGGCAAACTCAGAAGCAACTCTGGGAACTTACAAAGGTGATGCTACTCTTGGTGAGGGTGCCTCAGAGTCTCTCCATGTCAAGGACTACAAATACTAAGAGGCGTGAGCTTCTGTTTGTAACTTGTTTTGGAGTTGTTTGCACTATTGGCATCAAGGCTTTGGTGCTCTTTTATAGGTTTAGATTCACTGTTTTGCCTCCCGTTCTTGGTCACAGGTGGGTCATGGTAAATTAAGAATAATAAGTCAGCTGCAATAGCTTGGAATCGGCTTTTATTTTTCTTCCCCCTTATTTCAGTTTCCCCTTCGGTTTTTTCCCCATTTAGTTTTCCCTTGTAATGGAGAAGGGTTCTGTCCTTTCTTGTATAACTGGAGTTTGGATTTGAAAGCTCATTTTGGTGCCACCATAGGCATAAACTTTGCACATGCTCTCTCTCAATTTGCACAATTTGAATTATATCTGTGGGCTCGAAGGGCCATTCTCTAGGCACTTATTTGGTTCGTTGATTAAAAATTTCAGTTAATACCATTCATGATGATTTTCAATTTAAATTTTCAATTTTGTTTTGGAAGAATTGAAGAATTTCCTACCTGAATGTTTGGTACCAGTAATATCGTACTGATGATTCGTGGTTTAACAGACTTTTACTGAAGTATGCCGTTTTTGTTGCTTTGTATATTGTCTAAGCATCGTCGGGCATATTAAAAATGGTAACTGCGGGAATCCCTTACACGTGAATGGTCAGATCCGGAACTTACAGACTTTTCAACTTCCTATTTTAGAGAGTAGAAACAGTCTATACTCAATTTTCAAGAACCACCTACCCATAAATTTGAACTCTTCGGGTGTGTCGAGGAAAGCAGAATTGGAGAAAAAGCTGTGATGAAGCTGGGAATGGAGTTATGCTAGCTGTACAGTTTGACAGATTGTCTAATATTCATAGCACTGCACAAGGGTCACTCTACCCTAGCACTAAGGGTAGTGCTATCCTTAATTAAAAAGTTAATTTTTATATTAAAATAATAATATAAATAATATTTAAAAAATTAAATATTATAAAAGTATATACCTAAGGAGGTAAGATATACTAATCATTGTTCTTGACTCATTCTACCTTATCCCTAAAGGTAGTGTTACTTCTAATTAAAAAGTTAATTTTTATATTAAAATAAATAATTAAATAATTAAATAATATTTTTTAATTATAAAAATACTTGAGGATAAAAATACTTATGAATGTAAGATAAAATACTCTTAATTAAAAAGTTAATTTTAATAATAAAATAATAACATAAATAATATTTTTTAATTATAAAAATACCTATGGAGGTAAGATAGACTGTGTACAATTATGCACGTATACATGAGTGAAAGTTGTGCAATTAGCAGTACTCCAATCCATGATACCGATGATAGTGTAAATTATGTAGTAAGGTCATGCTTCGTACTGTACGTACTGCAATTGTATGGGTATGGCGGGGGTTGATTGGAATTTCGATCAATCAGTAAGGTAGGCTTTAACCAAGCCTACTATATTGGAGAACAAAGGAGGGTTTCTCAAGAATTTGGGGGTCCAATACTGAAAATCTTGGACTTGAAACTTGGGAGCCATAGTGTTTTTAGATTCCACAAAAAACAAGGCCTTGTCCAATTACCTCTTCAAGTGGTAATGCTATATTCTCCCCTCCTCCTCCTCACTTCATATTCATATAATAGGCCCACTACTTTTTTCTAACACGGGCCTGAACAAATTCAAATCAAACTATTGATATTGGTAGGTTTTTGGGCTATGCTTTCCCAGCCGACGCTAGGGTAGTTGTTTTCGCCATGATAAATCACCTTTACCTAGACTAGATGCCATCATAAGGAAACGTCCCTCTCGCACTTTCCCTCCCTGTGCCACTCAGAACCTGATTGCAGATTTTTATTATTTTTGGGAGTGATGGAAAATGGTTGCCTTTTTTCGGCCAAAAATACTTAAAGCAAGTTGCAGAAGCCAGAATTTCCCCTATCTGGATTGTAGGGTACAGTTTTTTTTTTTTTTTTTTGGTGTTAACTCAGCTGTAGCTCAGTAAGTAGTCATGTCAGCAGCATCAGAAAAAAACTATATTATGGACACTTGGTCAGCTTAGTTAGTCGAACCTTTTATTAATAGAAATGATTTATCTTGACTTTAAATTAGAAAGAATCTTTTCATCAATTTAAATTTTTTTAACAAAAATTAAATAAAACTGGTGTCGTCTTTCTTTTCAATATTTTAAATGTTGTTAAAGACAATTATTTTAAAAGTTTTTTTTAGATGGAAGCTCATAAATAATTTTATTTTTAATAAATTAATACACTTCCTTACTTAAGAGTTTTTTTTTTACTGTAAGCATAAATAATGCATTAATTCATTTTAACTTTAACTGAAATTCAACTTTTTATATAAAAGAACATGAGTGACAATGATCAAATTTCTAATTATTTGTCCATGCATGTTAAGATACTATGTTAATGGCCAATTCTTCTAAAAAGTTATTAGACAAAAGTTTATGAATAATTTTATTTCTTTTTAGTATACACTTAAGGTATCTTCACACACATTCTTAAAATGTGAGATTAATCCAATTTGAGTTATAGAATAATTAAAATTATTAACCCTCCTCACAATAATATTTAATAATATTTGAACCTTTAATTTCTTTTTAAAATTATAAATCGCTTATTACTTCAACAGCCCTTGTGTGTGTGGTGTTGAATGGATTTATCTCAAACCAATGTGTTTTAGCTTCCTTTGAGTGCCTAATTACTTAACTGTCTCTAGCGTTGAGACAAGCAAGGAAGGCCCGTTCGAGAGAGGGAAAAGCCAAGGAAGAAATGAAAGCTGTTCGATGAAAATGACTGCCAATATGTCTCCCGAACCCGTGTTTGGTTCCCTTTTGCAGGAAGCTTCTTTACTCTTTCCCAGGTACGGACTCTGCCTGTCCAGGAGCGTAAGGTGTATGTATTGCATGTGTATGTGTGTGTGTGTGGTAGTGGTAGTGGTGCCAGTACCACCAGCCTTATAATGCAAGAAAAGATTAGACTGCAGAAAAGGCCCTCTGACCTGCTACTGCTATTGATCTCTCGCAGATAAAAAATAAATTAAAACAAGAAAATAGCTCTTTTTTTTTTTCGGTGGGGTGGGGGTATTTCGCTTTCATGACTTTATAGTGGATTAATGCGGTGGATTCACATCTATGGCATACGCAGGACATGCTGGGTAGGTTTGATCTTTATATATAAGAGGTTAAAAGCCCACTTATCTTTCAAGATAGGGAACATGTTAATCATCACTTATCCAAAAATACTTCTTAGAGAAGAGATTGTGAAAATGGATATTATTATGCAATTTTTTTCTTGAAATCTCTCTTTTCCCGCTACATACCTATATAATAACTACCTCCGCATATGTTATTGCCTATTACATAAATAGGCAATGGACTACGGTGTCTTCCCAAAATTCAAGAATATAGGTAATATAAGCATGCTCAAAGAAAAGCTTTTTGTAGGGCCAAAAAAACAAAAAAGCTTATTAATGGACTGCGCATCGTTTCATTCTATAAGCCACAAAAGAGGTAGTTAAGCGAAGTGCAGGATAGAGAATAATTTTGCTTGTGCCGTGTTGGTCTATGGGGTGTGTTTGCGGTGGTGTTTGGCCATTCCATAATTACAATTGGAGGTAAAATTTATCTCAAATGTTGTATCAACATGTTTGGCAGTTTCTAGATAAGAATTAATTTTTGCAAACATAATTCTAATACTTGAAACGTAAAAGCAACATTTTGTGTATAGTTGGAGAATTCCTATGCCTGCAAATGCAATGTAATATTGCTGTATGATATTTATTGATCCTTGGGCACAAACCTGCTAACAATATGGTCATTTAGGGACCTATCAAGTGCAGTACACGATGTTCTGAAGGAAGATAGAATATATATATATATATATATATATATAATCTCAGTTGCAGTTGACTTAATGCAGTAATACACCACACTAGCTCTTCCTTACAAATATGCTGATTCTCCATCTTTTACCAACATAAAAGATAACTGTTGATCACGTTACTAGAAAACTTTCATTTGCAGCCAGCCACCACTTGGGTGCAGCTCCAATGGTAAGGGTGAAGTAGGGTTATGGTAGAACTCTTAACTAGGTTTCATTCCTGGTAAACCAAAAAACAAACTCTACTGTTCTGCAATGCTGTATAATGTATATTTGTTGTTGCAACCTTGCAATTACACAAATTTGCTCTCACTTTTAGTTGATTAAAGACTTATGGAGTATTGAGCACAATCCAGATCTGGAACCCATTTCACCCATAGTTTAATCTTAATTTCAAGGATGGAGTTACATTCTTAATTAGTTTAATGTCGGCTTCGGTTGTACACGCAAGGCTTTATTACACCATATACCTAGCTGCATGACAACTTAAAAATTTGCTAATTATTTTCCATAACATGGCTAAATTAAATTTCTGAGTTCATCGTTGTTGATTTGCAAGGTAAAGTTAAACAAAGAAAAAAGAGAAGAAAAAACTCACATACGAAGAGTTACTAGTCCCCTAATATGAACCATAATTATATACAAATGTGGTACAAGAATGTTTTTCCTTTTAATTCAAAAGCTCTTTCATAAAAATAAATAAAAAAATAGGCCTGAATTTGATGCTTAAACAATACCCATTAACACACCAATCTCCTTGTTCATAAAAATATTTACCAAAAAAGAAACGAAAATAAATTGCTACCTTAATTACACTCGTTCCGTACACAATTAAACACCATAAACCTGCACTGTTTAATATCCGAAAATTACACAAAAAGAAGAGGAGAGAGGTAGGAGAAAACAATGACCAACTGATAAACATCATTGAAGTTGCAACATATGAAGTAATACAATTGTAATTCCATTTGCATTCATAAAAAAGCGTCTGACACGAAACTCACCTGAATCGGTGTCATATTCCAACACTTAAGTGAGCTTTGCCACTTCGTCTCCCTCATTAAACTTATGTGACTTGAACCCATTATTTTTCTCCTAAACGCCCATAAATATATTAAGATTGACCACCTAATCATCATCAATCTCTATACATAAACCCTCAGTTAGCTCTTGCTTACATAATGTGAGACGGTCTCAGATAAAAGGCTGTCAAATTTCTGTGCTTCTTACGAGTCAACCATCTTTCACCTCAATGGTTTTGGTTTGCTTTATTGAGCTTTAAGCCGTAGTTCTCCCACAAATTTCCTCCCTCGCTCATCAAGAAGGGAAAGCAGCTGTCAGTGGGAACAGCATTTCCAATATTGGAATTTGAAGGTGAAGAACCATCATTTGTTTGTAGCCTCCCAGTTTCCTGCTTGTGATCGTTGATATCACAGTAGGTACTTCCTTGATTATATAGGGATGACTGATCATTGTTCTCAAAGTAAAAACAACTTTTTGAGTTTTCCTTGCGCTTCTTGTTTCCTTCTGAGGCATTCCTTGGATAGTCGTCGCTGATACTTTCCCATTTCTCTTTGCACATCAAAGCAGTCCTTTCGTAGCCAAAACAAGCCATTTTAGTTGCTACCTCCTCCCACATAATCTCTTCTGAACACCCACTTTGCCGAAACCTCGTCTCCATCTCAGCTCTCAACTGTAGAAGCCTTGTAATCTCAGATTCTGGCCAGCTTTCAGCACCTCTGACAGTGCTATTTAGTATTTCACTTCCATCTTCATTTTGGTTTTCACTGTGGTTTTGAATTTCAGCTGCCATTAGACCCTCAGGAGCTTCAGCCTTCATTTCTCTCCCTGTTAATTTTTGCAAAGCCTCCATTAGAGCAGCATCCCTGGCTTCAATCCATGCCCTCTCTTTAGCCCAAAATTTGTGCTCCCTCTCTAACCTGGTTGCCTCTTGTCTCCTCCACTCCTCCTCTCTTAACACCCTCTCCTTTTCCTTCTGTTCCAGTGTCTTCATGAGTTTATCCAACCATTCCTCTTGCTTCTCCATCAGCTTCCTCATCTGCGAGTCAATGAAGTCTTTAATCTTTACCTTCCAGCTCCTTCCGCTCTTCCTCTTTCTTCTCTTCTCCATGGAGTCATTGTCCATGAGTCCCCCAATGCTATGATCATTGTCATCCGATGACGATGTGTCAAAGTCAGTGGAGTTAGTGAGGCTGAGGCTATCACAATGCTTATGAGACTGAAACATTTCTTGATTTGTTTGGGAGGGGGCGTGGCTGCTTGTCTGGAAACGAAGGCTGGTACCAAAATTGGTTTCTGGAACTGAGGCTGGGTTACTGTTTTCTCCATATAAGGCTTCAAGTTGACGAAAGAATCTGTAATGCTTCCCGTCCTGTCTTCCTGCCTTACCTTCCTTTGTCTTCTTGTAATATTTGTACAGGTTCTCAAACTTCTCCCTGCACTTTTTCCCACTCCTTTGATATCCATGTTCTTCAGTCATGATCCTGATTAGCAACACAAGCAAAACGAAATGGGTATATGGAAGAAAACAGCAAAAGCCTAAGAACTGACATCAATAATGTAGGAGATAGAACCCTAGTTAGAGCTGTAAAGGAGTTCCCAAAGAAGCCCGGGTGACGATGAACTTTGGTAATTAATAATTCTATGCAATGCCATGCACTGACGTTTTTATGTTCTTGCTACCTAGTTATAGCAAACATTACTAAGCATATGACTATTCAAATTGCCATAGAAATGAGTTTTCGAAGGAAGAGCCTCTGGTTGATGTCATTTCATAAGGTGCAAAGGCATCGAAATGGTCAATGAATTTTAAATAAGGAAAAACTAAGAAATAAAGGGGAAAACTTGCACTTAAAAGAGGGGTACAAAATTTCAAAATGGACATCGAGACAGTGGTAGAACCGTACTAGTCTTGGTACATGAACTTAAATGCTTTTTAAGTTTTAAGTACATGATCAATAATCGAAAATTGAGTAGATATACAAATAGTGTATAGTCATTTTCCAGTGAAAGAAGCTTAACAAAATTGCATACTGCTATATATCAGAGATTCCGGAAATCAAAGCGACCAAATTAACACCAAGTGCAGTCATCGTACTAGTAAATTGTCAAGGAGCTGAGCTACATAGGAATTGAATTTAGTTGGTTGCCCTCAATTTTTTTAAGCCCAAACAAACCAATTTTTTTTTATCATTTTAAAATGTTTAACTTGAAGAAAAAAAAGAAAGAAATTGAAAACAGAAGCAAGTACTATTGAAGAAGAAGAAGAAGAATTATTAGGAATATTAAGGAGAAGTAGTAAAATAGAATAAATTTTTGTACCTAGAGACTTCATCCCATAAGGGGCCCTTTTGGTTAGCCTCTTTGAATTTAAGGTCCAACAGAGATCTGATCTCAAGAAGAGTAAGAGTCTCTTGTCTGGGCCATCGTCCGGTGGAGGCATCTCCACCGATGCAGCCTGCAGTCTCAGCATCTAACCCACTAAAAGGAGGAGTTGAAGCACTAGTGGTGGCAGGAGTGGCTACAGTGATGCTAGTGTTAGTGACAGCAGCAGCAGTGGTAGCAGAATCGGTGGAGGCAAAGTCGTGAAGGCCACGAGGCATTATGTCAGCTACTTGACGACCAAGCATCATCATCTCATAGGGTTGATGGTGTGTGGCCAAAGGTGTCAGATTCCGATGACCGGGGAATTGTTCAGCCGTGGGTTGCGCTGGTATAGAGGGGAAATGGGTCGACCTTGGTCCATTCACTAGATGCCTGAGATCGGCCATACCATACTGCTGCTGTTGTTGATGGTGATGATGACGATGATGATGATGATGATGATGATTATGTTGATCCTCCATTTCCATGAGAAGTTGAGATATAGAATAGGAGGCAAAGCTAATGAGAATAAGAAATAAGAAGAGGATGAAGAGGGCAGTGAGAGAAAGAGTGAAGTGAAGTAGTAGGAGAGGCACGGAGAGGAGGAAGCGGCAGACTCGGATCGTGTCGTCGACGAAAAAGCTCAAATTTTAAGCACAGGACAAGGGTCCCATGTCTGTGTCCAAGTGTATGCGTATGGTGTATGAGACTATGAGAGAGATGAGTCTCTCTCTTTCTATTTCTCTCTCTGTCTCTTTATAGTAGTATTAGTGTATTGGTGTGTTAGATTGTGTCATCTCTCTTTCTATGTCTTTCTCTCTCTTTGGCTTTTGGAAGAACAATGCTGCTTCGTTCTGTGTCTTTTTTCAGTACAGTATGGGGTGGGGTTGGAGTGCTTAGGAGGAGGAGTAAGGCAGCAAAAGGGCCTAAGCCCTAAGGGCAGAACAGAAGAATAGAAAGAAAAGTATATACTACACAATACAATGAAAAAAAATGTTTGAGGCTGCTAATGAAAGGTTGACACGTGGCTAAAAGTGAGACTACGAATGGAAGACAGCCAGCTTGCCTTGCTGACTCGTGTATAGTGCCTTGGATGCTTACCTTTTGACTTTTGGCAATGATTCACTACAACACATCACTCTGCTCCCTTTTATTTTACGTTGAAAAATTGAATTATACCTTAACTTCTACATTTATTTTCATGAAGCTTTGTTTTGTTATTATTGGACGTTTGCTGAATTTATGCATTTTCCCCCTCTATTTTTTGTGATGATGAATTTTGTTGAATTACTTGATTAGAGTTTTGTTTGGTTGAATATATATAAAATTGAGAAAGTGAAAATTAATAAGTAAATAAATCCTAAATTTATATTATATATATGTGCCGCCTATTTACCCAACACTCATAAATATACAAATTCATAGTAATAACTAAATTTTTTTAATAATACAAAATTGTTTTACTATTGATACGTAGAAGTTATTAGTGTTTGGGTAACGTTTGAAAAAACACACACACACTTGCATATATGAAGCAACTATGGACAGTCCTTTTCGTCCAACTCTTTTAACACTACTAATATTGGAGAGCTATTTAGAGTTTTAAGTTTTGTAACTTTAAACAGCTGAATTTCAGTAGCAACTACGGTATTGTACATGATGTCTAAGTGATTAACATTCTGCAGTTAACCATTCTAACCGGTAATAAGACGTGGATGAAAGCTATCATTACAGGAATTTTCAAACTTCGCACGTTTGATTTCAGCTATAAGTTTATAACATTAATCTTCTTAAACTAGTTATACACTACTTAACGTTAAATTGAATTTAAATTTTAGAATACAATTTTATATAAAATTAACAGTTATAATGAATTCTAAAAAATTGTTTTACTATTTTTGTTGTTTTTGTTTGATTTAATTGTAACAGCCTTACTCAGCATAGCTAAATAATCATAAGATCATTTTTATAATGTGTTTAATAAAAATTAAAAACAATAATATACTTGTATAAACTTTAAAACTCTACCGTTAATGTATACAAAATAAAAAGGTAATTTGCATTCGGAATTCTTACGGATATAGAGCATTAGAGCCCAAAAAACTCGGGCTTATTTTGTAATCAGTACTATTTATTAGTATGAAATATAATTCAATTTACCTTCTATTGTTATTGATATATGCACATATGACTAACAATATAAACTTCGAATTTGATATTAAAATGTTATCAATGTTGTATTGTATACAGCTATAAAAAGTTAGTACAAAAGGATGCTTCTTTTAACTAACAATACTTTTTTTTATCATCTTTTATTTCCAAGCGAGAGACAACTAAATTTGAAAAGTGGAAGAGTCGTTATCAATTTTAACATTTTTTGTTGAAAAAGTGATCTTTGAAATAAGATTAAGTTTAGGAGTCTAATTATCTATAGGAAATAGTAATAACTTACTCCTACTACGTTTCTAATATATTTGTCATAAAATGATTACCTTAAATTTTGTTGTGCAAATTAATAATAACATTAACGATATTTGATTTATTCCTCAAAGAACAAACAAATAAAAATATAAAGGTAGAAATAAAATGCTAAAGAAAGGATTTTTACAAAGATAATAAATAAAACTAAAGTACAAAATTTACAATTTTGACTTGTTGTGAGTTCATAAGTATCCCTTGTGTATAATAAGAAATTCAAAGTCACATAATTATTTAAAAAATAATTGTGTGGTGGTTGATTTTATTTTTAAAAAATATTGATTTATTTAACTGAATTAAAAGACAACAATTTACATGATTTTGAAAAGTGTTTGATTTAATTTGAAGAAATGAGTAAATTTATTGTCATGTCCCAAACAAAATGGAATATGACACTACCTAATATTGTTTCAAAGACTAGTTTATCAACATAAAGGGTTATTTCAATTGTTTTCCTAATAAAATAAAAATTAGTGATAACTTTTAAATTTTTTCAAATTTAATTGTCTCTCGCGTTGTAGCGCCGTCCAAGTACATTGTGATAGTTAGCATGTTGCATGAAAGAATATTAGAGTTGAAGCATTGAAACAAATTCCTAATATATAGTTTTAAATCAATTATTCAATACATTTCATAGTTGAATAGGATGGTATTTTCAAAGTAGATTTATGTAACGATTTCCTTAGATTACACTATCTTCTTAAAGAAAACATATAATTTTAAGGAGACATATATATATATAAGTTATGAGATAGACATATCAAGTTATATTTGGTATAGGGATAGTTTCCTTTAATCAAAGTGGGACTACATGTAAATTCACTAAAGCAGGAGCAATAGGTGAAAAGAGATTTAAATATATATAGTCTTTTGGAAGCAAAAAAAAAAATTAAGTATAATATTCCATGCCATTTTTTTTATTATCGCAAACTAAGTTTTACCATATCTTTCATGTGAGAAAAGGGTTACGACAATTACATTAGTTTAGTTTAATCTCCCAGTAAATTTTGCTTTGCCTAAAATTATGGCACCTTCAATGTATCAAAAGGCTATATACTGTGTAGAATAGTGGAAACGGCAACACTTTCATTGCATCATATATTTTATTGTGACTGAGCGAGTAGGAACTTTGGAGTAATTGAAGTATTTCAGACCTCCAAGATGTACCATTTGCTTTTGCAGCAGCCTCCTCCTGAATAGTAGATGGTTACTCTACATAAATATTTTGTTATCTCGTCTTTTGTTCACTTTGTTGTTCTATTTTTCTTTTGTTTCTCCTCTTATATATACACAAAAACTGAAAAAGTACCCATGGTAAGCACGGCTAAAAACACTTCACACAATAATTTGAAAAGAATAAATTTTACTTTTGAAATAATGACTTTATATTAATGTCTTTGCTTTTTGTAATATTTTTTTACAATGTTAAAAGCAGTATATCCATATTTAAAATTAAATATAATTTAACAAAAATATTACACCCCAAAAAAAAAAAGTCACACATGTTATAAATCAATGTGTCAATGCGCGCACTATAACTATTAAGATACTCATAGTAATATTATATCTAAGTTAATAATCCTACTGAAAATATCTAAAATTTAATTTTTCAAATTTTAATATTGCTTTCCTTAGATAAAATATATTTCAGGATTTAATTTGATATGTTTACAAAGATTTGATGCTGGTTCCGTACTTCAAAGAGACATATTACAAAATTACAAAAAAATATATATACTAGAATCTATAATTCACTTTACGCACATCACATAACTTATTATTATGAATATTAGTAATAGCATAATTGGTAAAATATTTGACTAAAATCTTTAGGAGTTTTAAAATACAGTAACTATTTTATTATATTTATTCTATGTTATATATTTGCGACTCAATGCCAGCTCCTTTTCATACTAGGGTTTTTGAAAATCTTTTTGAGAAATTATTATTATAAATTCACGATAGAATTATAAATAAAGATGCAATTAGAGGTTGATAGGTTTTTGCAAATATTCCCTAAAAAAAGGATTTTGCAAATATTGATTACACAATTGAAAATAACTCCCTCCGGTACTTATTTATAGTTAAGAATTTTACTAATTGAGGTAGTTATGTGACAACTTCAGCTAAGATTATTTTGGCGAGTTAATTGCATTCATTCCTTGCTTGTCTCATCCTCGCATTAATAAAAAAAACAATTAAGAGAATATAAGTAAGTAGAGGCTACATCCTTACATTTTGTTTCTATTCTTTACTTAACCTATGAAGAGCTTTAATTAACGGTAGCGTATTAACTTGCCTCTCCTCTTTCTTATTTAATTAAGAAATAATGTATGTGAGTTTGAAGACAATATCTTTTCTATTCTTTACCTCACTTTTCTCAATTAATCTAAAGAAATGATGGATTCAAAGAAAAGACTTACGATTCACCCCAATAGGATCATACACTTTTGCTCTTATAAATAGACGAGCGAGTTTTTAAATACTGGAGATAGGTTAGAGAGAGTTATTATGATACTTTTATGAGTATGATATTTATGATAAATTATTAATTATTTATTAATTATTAATTTTATAATAAAAATTTTAAAATTTATTAAATATACACAATAACTAATAAATGTTTAAGGATTTATTCTACATATAGTACTAAAAAAAAAAAGGGTACCAGAATTGCACCATGCAAGTGTGTGTGAGTTTTAAGACAGCGATGCTTCTGTTTCACAGGACACAGGGGAGTCATCGAAAGCACGAAAATTTCCTTGACTCCTACAAGTCGGGCTTGTTGCAGTAATTTGGAGGAGTAATTAAGATCTATATGGAGGTGAATATGATATGCCACATTGTGAGATGAACAGAAATTAACTGTGGAATTAATAATCAATATTAACAATTTTTTATAAAAAAATTATTTAGGGAATGGAAGTTATTTTTAAAGTTAATACATGTCACAATAGCTTTTGAATTAAAACAATTTAGGGTTTGTAAAGTGTAAATAAACTTTTAAGATATTTTATTTTATTTAGATGAAATTTTAATTAAAAAAAGTGAGCGAGATTTTTATTTTAAATTACATTTCAGCAGAAGTAATATTTTTGTTTTTGTAGTGAAAGAAAATCTATTATGTATGTATTGACATAAATACCCTTATAATTTGATATTATATCATTATTTTAATAATATTTAAATAAATATAACTAATAATTTTTTAAAATATCATTATAATTATACTCAAAGTAATTTTATTTTTTAATACTTCAAATAAACTTAATTTTTTAACAAATTTTTTTACAAATCAATTTGTTTATAATAAATCTTTTTAATATAAGTTTATTAACAATTAAACTCAAAATAACTCATATCTTTTTTAATAATTACACATTCAAAATTAATTTTTATCAATATTATCTCAACAATATTATTTAAAAAATATTAATTTTCAGATAAAAATTTCTAAATATAAATCATTTCACTCAAACAAAATTCTAACTAAAATAAAGTTTGTAAAATAAAATTGATCCAAAATCATCTTTATAAAATCTAATTGAAAGACAAACTTAATCCTTCCGCTTCAATAGACAATATTATTATAACTGAAGAATTGTGTCAGCAACTTTTCTTTTCTTCATGTTTTGGACCACGGGATTACTGACCCCATCTTTGACCTGTGCTTCGGAAGAGGACCCGCTTGGCTCTTCGTCCGCTAGCTAAGTATGTACTACCAGATACTTCCTCCTGTATTAAATACCGCAGCAGTATCTTTCGCTATGCTGATTTATTTTTTTATTTTTTAAAATTTAAAATTACAAGATGAAAGTTAATTTAAACACTAAAAAAAAATGCAGATACAAGTTTTTGCAAAATTTGAAACATATCAATATTATTTACACAAATGAAATCCTAAAGTAATTTGGGTTTTCTACTTTTTAATGGGTGCATGCTATTTTTTTTTGCCCTTGCTAGTGTATCTTTATACTCCTTAGATATAAAATTAATCTTATTTGAAGTATTAAAATTGTTCCTTCTTACAAATACTTTTATGCAAGTTCAAACTTTTAATATTATCCCTCAACCATTAAGCTTATGCAAGCTTGCTTACCACTTGCTTGCTTACCAGAATATAAGTGTACATGTCTTCTTTATTTTGTTATCATGTCGTTCAAAATGTGATCCAACACAGTTGCCTTCAGAAACAGAGAGCTTGTTTTTGAGTCTTGGAGTTACTATCAAGAGTGAAAATGAGTGAAGTGCTCAAACAAAGGCTTATAATTATTTAACAAATAAGTTAGACTTAAATTTTTAAAAAGTCATATTTAATTAAATAGACCCAGGTTTCTAGCCTTTAAATAGCCTTTAAAAATACTTATTTAACCTAACAAACCAACCTTCTATTTATTATAATAACATATAATTAAAATTTTATAATTTTATATAATTTATTAGTTATACATTATATAATTTATTTATTTTATATACAACATAATAATTTTATTAAGGATTATGTATATTTGAAACTTATAAAATTTTAACCTATTAACTTATTTGAAGGCCTTTATACAATGTATATTTTTAAATAAGTTTTCAGGTTAGATCAACTTTTCATGTTTTTATAGACAGGTTAGGTCAGAGAAAAAAAAAAAAACTACCATAAGTAATAGGCTAAGCTATGGCCAAAAATTTGTGAAACAAATTTGGTTTATTTAAGGTAAAGTTTAACCTAGCCTAACCTATTTTCATTTATTTAAGATAAAATTTAACTTGACATAACCTAACCTAATCTATTTTCATCACTAGTTGCTACACATACAAGTAAGAGTAACTCTCATTAAGCAATCAAAATTAAACCATTCCCCTGACATATATAAATTTTAGAGCCAAAATTAATTCTTAAAATTTCATAAACATTCTTCATATCTATAATTTAATTTAATAAAGGGTGTTGTTAACGAATTCTCTAAGGGTTAGGAACTATTGAAGAACATATAATACTTCTTAATTTTTTTAATTATTTAATAAAAAATAACTAAATATTATTTTAATTTTTAAGATATTAAATATTTTTTTTATACATACAAATGCTTTCAATATTTAATATGGGTTGTTTGAAATTTTTTCTTTTGCACGGTTGGCTTCAATTATTATGGCAAAAAAAAGGTTTAAAAATGAAGAAAAGAAGATAAGCACTAGGGACGGTGTGGCTATACCAACCTATACTAATAAGAAGGAAATAATGGAAGGCAAGACAGCGGCACGTAATGGTGCTAAGAATCTCAGTCCTATCCTCTCTGACTGGCAGAGCCACAGAACTGATAGCTTGCTTTTGAAGTATATATCAGAAGTTGCAGAACGTTCCATCCATGCACAACCATACATAACAACATTAACAACGGATTTGCTCTTACTTTTGTTTAATTGTCAAGTGGGTATCACTTGTATTTAAAAAATTAAATTTAGTTAATAAAAAATATTTATATTATTTTATAGAGCCAATAATTAGCTCGAATGTTTGAACACTCGATTGTTCACTGGTCAAACAAAGAAATAAATAACATTGTTTAATGATGTTTCTTTTTCAGTTTTCTTAACAAAATAAAAGAAAAAGGAATTGTGCACGAGTATGCCACCATGCCCATGAAGCAAGCTGATCAGGTGCTGCAGGCTGCCATTGCCATACCCTCACCCCCTAGGCCCTATCCATGGACTTGCAGGATGACGTGGCAACATATAAGAGTGAATGATTGGATGATGTGGTTTGAGGGTGAGGCCTGGCCTGGGCAGGGCCTGGGCCCTGGGTTTCGTGAGCCCGAGACCCGAGGCTTCTGTCGGGACAGAAATGGGAAGTAGGTCCCTCCTTTTTATATAGCTGGCCATCACACGCTTGTCCCTGTCTAATAATTTTGTGATGGACGGACAGGATTGGATTGATGGATCACAAGTTGACATTTGATTTCAATTCATACTCTCTCTCGCTCTCACTCCCAGAGTTAAAGAAAGAAAGAGAAAGCTGAGAGAAAATGCAAATGCATCATCCCTCATTTTTGTCAATTCTTTCAAGCATCGGATCACACAATTTGCAAAGCGTGATCTCAAAAGGAGTCGGAGCAAACAACGTTATGAAAGTCAATTTCGTTTCTCTTTTCTCCTTTTATGCAAAACACACACATGGTTCCTTTTTTTTTTTTTTTAATATAACAAATAATATTTTTGTGCCACTTTTTATTTAATTGGTCCGTCTAGAATTTGGAATAACTAAAGCAGGATAATGTAAACACAAAAAAAAAAAAACGGTTCTTAAATCAATATTCGCAATTTAATGAATCTCTTGTTATTGGTTTTTCCATGATTATTTTACAAATAAGCCATGTATTACCCATAATTGATAGAAATTATTATTTACATTAGGCATATAAACGTATTGTCAAGTTAGACAGCATACATTGTACGACTGACATGGCCAACCTTAAGGGCTGCAATGGAGTGTGTCATCCTTTGATTCGATGCCGATCATTGTATGGGGTCACCTGAGATACAATATCAACCAAAAAGCTTTGGTTGTCCAATAAAAAGCAGCCCTCAAATTCAAAATTGCTGCTGCTGATGGATAAATGACACTGTCACATGAGATAGTGGTTCATTGAGATCCAATGTGGGGGCCTTTGTCCCATGATGGCTTCCGGACCCAATTCCTTGAAAAAGAAACCTCTTAGTAGTCTCTTTGGGTTAGTTAATTCTATAATTAATTCAATTCAACTATTGATTCATTATGTAATGTGTGTGTCTATATATATAAGTTTATATTTGTGTGACACAAAAGGGGGGATATTTATGAGAGTGAGAAAAATCAAAGAGGGTTTGATTAGAGGCTGCAAAATATCCGGCAGAGTAAGGCGGGAAATGGAAAGGAAAGGAGAGCTAAGTCGTGCATTTGAAGCGTTTATCAGTTTTAAAAATTGTCTTATATATCTCGGTTTGTGTTTATGGTAGTGAGTTGTCATTGGCTAAAAAAAGCTTGATGATGATAAGTAAGAAAGTTAGAGGCCATTGATTTTCAGCAGTAGTAATTAAAGGGGGTAGCTTTCTAGCAGCAAAAGTACTTTTTGTTACTTGTTAGGATAATAAGGTCCCATTTGTATTAGTTTTTTTTAGAATAAAATTATTTTTTTTAAGTAATAAATGTATTTTTTTTAGAAGTTAAAGAGTTTAAGCTTTTTAAAAAAGCACTTCATGTGCTTTTTTGTTACACATGAAGTACTTTTTTTAAAAGCTTGAACTCTTTAGCTTCTAAAAAAAGTATTTTTATTACTTCAAAAAAGTACTTCTACTCTTAAAAAAGCTAATACAAACGGGCCCTAATTTTTGGATAATTAATGTTATATTTTCCTAATGAATTCTCTTAATTACTTAAAGAAAAAAATATTAAATAATTTTTGAATTCCAAGGCATTAAATGTTTTTACTTTTTCATTTAATATATTTATTTTAAGTAATTAAGAGAATATTAAGAAGATTTGTTAGAAGAATATAACATTACTCTTGTTTGAGTCATTGTATCATTCCCATCTAAATGCGCACAGCTGTCTTGCATATATAGATTCTTAAATACACTTGGTGTAACACAGTAATTTTACACCACACCACTCAATATATGTCAGGTCAGTTTTGTGAGTTATCATTATTATTTTCATCTTTTGAGTGTATCTAAACATATATGGTGTTTGATCAATTTGCGCTTCTCATTTTTCAAACAACACTATAGTTAAAGGTACCACAAAAAGATGTCTATTTTGATTCTTTAAAGATATATGTGACATCACATTAGTTCTTTATTTATAAAATACATTAAATTGATCCTCTAAATATATATATGACATCAAAATGATCATTTAATGTCACATTTCCCCTATCAAATATGTCTTTAAAATAACATTAAATTAGTCATTGAAGGACGAAATTGATGAAATTAATTATCATTAAAAGACCAATTTGATGTCTCAAATAAACAAAGAACCTATGTGATGTCGAATATATTTTGAGATGATCAAAATAAGTATTTACTAATTCTATTACAGGTTCAATTACTAGGGTTTTGGGCTTTAATAATGGAATTGGTCTAGCATATATGTTGATGGATTATAATAACCCTTATTAGAGACGTAAAGTTTAATTGTTTGTCAAAGAAAGAAAACGAAAGAATGCAAATCATCTATTTGAAATAGATGGTCTATAAGAAGTTAATTTCTTTCTCTTTTGTTTTTTTTTTTTTTTGGTTGAATCTTTCTCTTTTTTATCTTCAACTAGGAATTGCATACAAGATATCATGATTCTTTTTTGTTCTTTTAGCCAATAATTAAAGTTTCCTATGAATTTAATCTCCGTCCCTTTTGACATACAGTAGTTACAAATTAATTGGAATATACTGATTAGTGAAATTGAATGATGAAGAATCTTCATGCCACACTAATAAAATAACTGAAATAAAAAAAGTTTACCAATCTAAAATAATTAAAGAAATGTTAATTTTTTGTAACTGATCAGCTTTATATAAATACAATGACGATGAGCAATCAGAGATTTCTTGCCTTATATGATTTCCAATGAAGTGATAAAAGGTTTAAACACTTATGATTGGGACATTTCAGATTATGCACTTTTATAAGTATCATCATACTTTAAATCTTCCAACTGAAGGTATATCAGTAGTTAAACTATATATATAAAAAAAAAACCATGCATACATCTGTATAAAAAATGAATGGGAAAAACTAGGAAAAAATAATAAAATATAGTTAGAAGTAGAAAAGTAATAAACAGAACAAAAAATAGATATAGAATATTGTGAATTTTTTTAAAAAATAATAAACATTGAAATTTGTTTTTTGTATTTTATTTTATAAATATTTTTTGATTTCATATAAAAAAAGGGCCTAATTTTGTTTTATCAATAATGGATTTTATTAAGGTATTCCTAACGAGGCATCATGCCATTTTTCGATTCGGGGAAGTTTGTAAAAAAAATTATTAAAAAAAGTACGAGATATTTTAAAAATAATTTTAAGCGTTTGTATAAAATTTTAAAATAGAGGAGAAACTTTTATAATTAGAGTTGTCAAAGACTAACTTTCTAAAATGATTAAGTGGGCTCAAAATTTGGATAATGTATAGGTCCATACAATTCAACTTTAATAAAAAGAATGATAATAGCAAGGACAAATTCTTGACCACTTGGTTAAAGAAGCTTTAATACTATGTTAATGACCAAGTTTTTTTAAAAAAAATAGCTATTAATAAGGCCATCAAACACAGGCCAAACTCATTGAACAAGCTCATTGAACAAGATCATTTATCTGTCAAAATTATGCGAGTTAAGATTTAATATTATGAACTTATTTAAGTTAATTCATTTTTTGTTTGACTCTTTTAGCCTGACAGTTAAATGGGTCAAACTCATTTATCCATGGTTAGCCTATTAGCCCGTGTGTGTGTATATATATATATTGTTGATGCTTAATTTGCTATTGCTAATGTGCTGTTGAGTCATTGACGCTATTGTGAGTGTGGATGGATACATGAATTTGTGAAGTTACTACTTTGCAAATTGCATAATTTTGAAAATTATTATTATTGACCATATTTTGATTTATTGGAATACATCATTTTAAGTTTCTATATGCTTGTAACTTAATTACTTGAAAATTATTGAATGATTTTATTTATAGAATTAAAGTTTTAAACATTTTTTTTACTTGCTAAAATGAGCATCCTATTTAGGCAATGTGTTAGCATATTTTCAGCTAATTTAAATTAATTCATTTTTTGCCTAACTCGTTTAACAACTTTAGTTGTTAGGTGAAAGTCATGAATGATTTCATATATCTAATAATAGTGAAATTCAAAAAGGGTGAAATTAAATTTTTTTTTTAATATTTATATTTTTAGGGCAATTTTTTTATCAACAAAATTTTCAATTCATTACTAAGTCAATGCTTAAATTCATAATTATTAAATTCGGACTGACCGGCTCATTCGACTAGTACATTGGTCGAACCAGTCAAATGACCTATCCAAGTTACTTTTAGATTGGCTATGCAAAGGAATCGATAGAAATTGGTCTAATTCGGTCTACTTTGGACAAAACCGATGACCTAACTAGGTTAATGTGACTCAACGAATCATGTAATTAAAAAAAATCTAAAAACAATAGAAAGAGAACAAGCACAACATAGAAACCAGAGGTTGAGGTGAAGGATTCAAACGATGGTTGAAGACTAAAATGCCACCATCGCTCAACGAACTCAATGACGAAATTAGAAGCTGCTTGGACGCCGAGCCACCACCGCTACTCAAACGTTGCCAAGAGACATGTGAGAACGTCGCCTGTCGTGCCTACCATCTCTCGACTCTCCCCCTTTCCTATTTCTCTTATGCGGATTTGCCCTAGTTTCAAGCCTCAGGGGCTTGGACCTTGGCTTAAAAATTTTTAATCACTCTCTCGTTTATTACCACTCCTTTAGTTGTTTATATATGGCAAGAGTTCAATTTGAGAGGAAATGTAATCATTATCTAGTGGGCTCCATTAGTTGTTGTATTTGGGCCTTACTCTAATTGATTCACCAAAAATATATATTAAACAGATTTAGTAATTGGCATACTGAAATGGATCTCACATTTCGCATGTTTACAATTACATATTGTCCTGTTTTGGTATTCTTTTTAATGATTTTTGGGTAAGATTGATTATTGCTTATTATTATTAATTTATCATTGTCCTGTTTTTGGTAATTTTTTTATGATTTTTTATGTATTTTTTTATTTTTATTAAATATTTAATTATGTGCAATTCAACGAATAACTCACTAGTTAAACTAGTAATCCAATACCTCAATTAAGTTGATAATCGGACCAAGTTTAATAGTTATGCATAAATTTCATATTGCCGGCTTAGCCCAACCTTCTAGATATTACATTTTTACTCAAAAATATTTTGTCCACGGCTAGCCCATCATGGGGGCAGATCCAACTTCAGGCTTGAATTCTCTCTCTCTCAATCAATTCTCATTACTCCTTAAACTTACGCCATTAATCTGTTCGAACCTGATTGCCATCAATCTGCTACACATCTCTGAATGAAAAGCAAGACATGTACAAGTTAACCTTTTCTTCGAAAGTAAGCCCAATATAAGACGGGCCAACTTCGCAGCAGCATCGCTTACCAGCCCACAAAGGAAACATGAATGAAAGAGGGAACCCAAGTCTTGGATCTGTAAATATAGTTCTGATTCCCGAGTTTCCAATCTGTAACAACAAATCATCATCACGTCTATTCAGAACTTTACCCCGTGTGTAAGTGAAACGCGTGGTGCACTTGGATACTCTCAAACTCCTGCAACAATTGCACATTATTTGCACCTTTCATTTTGATGTACATTTTGAATTGTGTGAAAGAAAACAAGAGGGAAGCGTGTCGACAGAGAAATTTTTATATGTAGTACGCGCATTATACTCGACAAATTATACTGTAATATGTGGAATAAAAATCATGTAGATACTAGGTAGGTAACCATAAAATCATATACCAGATTGAATATTGAAAATTAAAGTTCAAATATGTTATGGCTACGCATTTGGCGTTCAAATGAGCAAGTGGGTAGTTAGTTATATTTCAAACATCACGATCATGAATGGAGAGAAAAGAAAGGTACATTTTGTCGACAAATATTTGCAGCCCCATTCCATTTACAGAGGAGGAGGAGGAAGAAGATTGTTCAAGACGCGGTTCGCGGCACAACCCTTGTGGCTATCCAGCAGTAATAGTATGCCGCAGAGTTACTGCATCAGAAATTCATAGTGAGCAGTGACCAATTCAATATTCTTCAGTTTTCCTTCTCCACACCGATGTCTCTATCAACAGCAGCTGTGACTGTGAAGCACAATTGGTTGGGCTGGTGGGTGTGGAAGCCCCACAGAAATTGCTATAGCTCTATTCTATGCTCAACTTGTCTTAGAAAATCGGCATAGATCGTTTCCATTGGTAACATGAGTGAACAAAAATTCCATGGATTATTGAGGTCAGGACGACCAGTAAATTCCATCCTGGATTAATTAATCTCATTCTAGACTTGGTATTACCGACATAAATATAGAATTCCGAGATTGGTTGGTTTAATTTTGATGAGTAAAAAATTAAAATACATTATCATTTAATTATGTGTTGCACATCATTTAATGAGTTTGAACTCTTAAATATTTATTATCATATTTAAACTCATTAAATAATATGTACATAGAAGATTAGTGAAAAAAATTTACACCATCAAAATAGTCTTATAAATAACAGTTGTTGAATACAAATTGTCACTACTCTAATAATGTCTACTTTATCTTATATATAACCCAATGAGCTGTCAGTTTATATGACACTAACTATAGTATTAATTAATATTTTTAACGTTATGAATTCAATTTCTGTTTTGCCATTTTTAAATTTAATTTGTATTTATTATTGGTGTAAAAATAATCGTCAATCATACGTTAAAATATTATTAAAAGAGTTTAAGTTCTCATATCATTGTTGTTATATTTAACTAAAAGAACAAATAACATGGACCTTTGTATAATATTTCTCAAATAAAGATACAGCCTAATGATTTTTTACTTTAGTATATTATTGAAAATGTTGAAGATTAAGGCACCGTTTGAATAAATAACTTATATAAATACATATTAAAATAAAGTTTATTTAATAAGTGTTGATTAAAATAAGTTAAATAATATTTGAATAAATATTTTGAAAAACACTTTTCATAAATAATTTGAAATAAATATCAAACATTTAAAGGATATGCTATGAATTGTGTCAATCTCTTAAAGTTATTTTTATAAAAAAATATTATAAAAATAATTAGCACCTAAAGTATTTTTAACTCTCGTAAAAATTTATTTTCATAAGTTAAAATTTTTAACTTATAAAAATAAACCCAAAATAACTTATAAAAATTTCATAATTAAAATAAAATAAAAATACTTTATAAAAATTTGTTGTAATAAATAACCTCAAATTAAATAAGCTATCCAAACGGCCCTAAGTTACTTGCGTGTTATTTTCTAAGTAAACTGTGAGGAGTTATGATGTTTGACTTCGTCATTGTATGTATTAGAACATTTATAAACAAAAATAGTTTGAATTATTCTGTAGTATATTTTCAAATGTTAAAGAAATTTTTGATACTTGACAATATGGGGGATATCCCTACAATTTCAATCATATCCAAAAGATCTATTATAGAATTTTATTTTATTTTTTGCTTATCTTAATTTACTTTAATAGCTTTATTTAAAGAAGCTAAGTATGTGTTTAAATTAATTGTGAAAAAAGATTATTGGTTGAATATGTTAATTCAGAATTAATTTTACAACAATGAATTTTGTTTTGATTGTATATAGAAATTGCTTTTATATTTTAAGACAAGAGGTATAGAATAATTAAAAAATTTATATGTTGGAGGGCAAAAAAAGTATTCTCCTGATGAATTTGAAATAATCTTTTAACAAAAATTGAAATACTTAAAATTGAGCTTATTTAAAAAATTCCCATAATATTAAAATGTGTAACATTTTTTTCTGTTTATCTAAACACGTGGGGAAAAAACTTTTTTTGGTGAAAAATTTGTTTTAAAAAATAATTAAACAAAATCAAACACTCACTAAACTTGATTTTATGTTTTTTAATTTACTGAAACGAAATCTCATTTGACGAAACCCTATTTAATTAGATATTATACACATTAGAAAATTTTAAAAGACAGGGCCATTGGGCCAATCTGTTACAGTTTTAAAAACTATTTAATTTCACCCCAAAAAAAAAAAATATAAGCGCCAACAATCCCAATTACAGCCCCTTACTTTCCATAATTAGAAAGCACAAAGAAAAGTTTTATAACTTTCTAAATTATATATAATATCTAAATTATTGAATATACAATGGGTTAATCGATGGCAAGTTGGTACGTTTGCTCCCCCCATAATCGGTCAAGAAGTAATAATACAGATTCAAATTTTTTAAGTGCATGCACTTAAACCTCATCCCCATGCTCCGATGTGGACCTATGGAACATGACTCCTCTGGTTCTGAGACGGAAAACAGAGGTTAGTGATTCACTTTTATGAGAGGTGGAAAGAGTACTAAACATACATATTGTAAATAATGGAGCTTTTACAATAATCAGGCTTTTTTAATGAGTGACACTACCATTAAATATTTATTAATTATTGATTCTCATACTAATCAGTCAACAATAAATACTTAATACTTAATCAAAATAATGGTACTCATAAAAAAATTTTATATGTTCAAGTTTTAATTTTGAGCCAACACTTTAAAAAAATTATTTTTTTTAAATGTATTATGTTAACGTGGAGACGTGCTGTTAAAATCCGTTGAGAATATATTTAATTTTAATTGATGAAAAAACTAACTTAAAAATACTTTTTCTATATAAAAAAAACTTATGTTCTCATTATTATATTCTAAATATATCAATCTTTTTTGTTTCTCACTCTAAGTTGAATTTTGTGAAACCTTGGTTTCAATGGAGTGTGTAAATTATAAATCGAAATTGAAATGGTTAAAGTTTGTTACTTATTTTATTGTCTCGAGTTTAAATTTGTGAAACTTACGATTTTTTCTTCACTATTAATTTCTAAGACACAATGTCTAAAAATAACAATTAACAGCAATTTTTTTATTATCCAATAATGCTACCATAAATGTTCTGCTGTTTCTAAAATTCAAAATGGAGCATACTAGCACACAGAATATATATATATATATATATATATACCCTTATTTCTTTTAGCTAGCAATTAGCACTAAAAAATAAAGTAAACAAATGTCCAAATATTGATCCACAATTTAAATGGTACATAAACATAAACTCCTTCAAGTTGACCAACAATTGAGAGAACAAATGATGAGATTAGGATTTGGTAAAGAACACATTTGAATTTCAAATAGGATTTTGCTATTGTACCTTCGAGCGCAGCGAGCTTTACCTTAACTATTAGTTAAAACTTAAACGTGCCCACCCTAATTTATTTTTAAATTTTTGTTGCTTTTTTAAGTTATGGCCAATAGAAAGTTAGAACGTTTGTATGCTCAGGCCTTTTACAGCATCAACCTTTAAATAAGTGCTTCTGTTATGATATTAAGGCCTGTTTGTATTAATTTTTTTTTGAAATAGAAGTGCTTTTTTTAAGTAATAAAAGTGTTTTTTTTAGAAGTTAAAGAGTTCAAACTTTAAAAAAAAATATTTCATGTGCTTTTTTGTTACACATGAAGTATCTTTTTAAAAGCTTGAACTCTTTAGCTTCTAAAAAAATACTTTTATTATTTCAAAAAATTATTTATACTCCTAAAAAAGCTAATACAAACAGGCCTTAAATTCCTGATAATGACGCTTTATATGTCCTGAATCTAGGGGTGTTTGTTGGTTCGGGTTGACTTGATCAACTCGACAAACCAACTTAAATCAATTTAAAAAATTTGATTTGGGTTGGGTTATCAGGTACAATTAAATCCAACCCGATCAAAATTGACCAAGATTGGTTTGATTTATGATTCTTATATTTTATAACTCAAAGACCTGATGACCATATGAAATGACCCGAATAATTATAAAATTTTAAATGATATTTTATTGTCATTTGGCTCTTCATGCATTTAAAAAGCTTAGATATAATGATATATCTTTAATTTTTACTTTCAAATCTCAATCATTCAATTATTTTATTTTGTTTTAGTTGCATATTAAGTAATAATGTTTCAATGGTTAGCTTACTCATTTGTCACACAATTCTACAATTTAAAGCTTTATCTGTGAAGTAATATAAAATTATATATATAACCTTATCTATGAAGCAAGATACATTTAATGTTACATATTCATATTACAAATGAAGCTAATGATGATTTTGAAATGTTAAAATGTTTCTTCCTATACTTGATTTTACTTTTCTCTTAATACTTGTAATGTACTGGAAGACTTAAATGCTTAAAATTCATATATAATTGACTATTTAAGTTGGGTAAGATACAAATTACTCCCCTGTAGTATATGACATTCTCAACTTACTTCCTTAAACTATTTTTTTTCTCACTAAACCCCCTAGAATATGGTTTTAAACAAAAACTAATATTTTCAGTTAAATCAAATGGTAATGATATTTAAAACTATACTCCAGGGGGGTTTAGTGACAAAAAAAAATAGTTTAAGGAAGTAAGATGAAAATGTCATATACTACATGGGAGTAATGTGTATTTTATCAAATCATATAACATCAGGTCATGTGCCGTGCACATGTCATCACCATTTGATTTAACTGAAAATGTTAGTTTTCATTTAAAACCATACTCTAGGGGGTTTAGTGATTAAAAAAATAGATTAAGGAAGTAAGTTAAGAATGTCATATACTATAGAGGAGTAATGTGTATTTTACTCATTTAAGTTTGAAGTATTTAGCAATAGTATGTTTGTTATTTTGCTATGAGGAAAAAAAATTGATCAGACAACCCGATGACCAAAACCAAACTAACTCAACTTAATCAAGTTGTTCGAATTTTTTTTTTTTAAATCAAACCAAACTAAACCAACTCAACTAAAATTAATCGATTTGAATATTTTTATTTTCCAAAACTCGAACCAACTTAACCCCTAGAAAAAATATTTTGAGTTTTTTTCTTTTCTTTTCTTTCTTTTATACAGTGAAATACTTGCTTTCTCACCATCTACAATCTTCATCAGTTTTTACCTTCCAAACACCTCCGAACTTGGCATCAGTACTATAGAAACACCTCAAACCTATATAATCACTTTTAAACCATTCTTCTATCATAAATATTTCTTACTTTAATTGATAAACAAATCAAAGATAAAGTTTTATTCACCAAACACACAAATATCAAAACAATTTTGGACGCTTAGGATATTCATTTATTATACATGTCAGCTACCATATATAAGTATCATAAACACAAACAATTAAAATGCTTAGCTTATTTTACTTTTAAAAAAGTTTATAATAAAAAAATTCAAAAGATAACTTTTAACTAAAAAGCTTTTTATGACTACAAAATAAGTTATTCCAAACATGCAATCCTCAACTTAATTGTCTCACTTACTTTTAGAAAATATAAGAGTTGATTATGCAATCTCACCATTTATAGAAGGAATTATAATTTCCTTCAATTGTTAATCCCTTTTCAATATGATGCATAGGCTAGAACTAATTATAAAGAAGCAACGCAATATCTTAAAGCTTTATAGTTAATATCGTCAAATTGAGGGTGGATCCTTTCGTCTTGTGCTTTTACTCGAGCACATTAAGTTAGGAGATTAACTGAAGCAGGCTAAGGTACTTTACAAAAAAGAATTGGTTATAATGTATTGTTAAACGAGAGTAGTGATATCAAATAAGAAAAAAAAATTGACGGTTAAGAAAGAACTTAGAGATGGATTGAATTACAAGTAACAGAAGGAGAGGAAAAGAGGGGAATAAAGCACTGTTATCAAGTTAACTTTTTAGCACTATGCAAATCTTTATTAATTTATGAGTACACCATTAATTTCATCTGTTGACAGTGGTTTAAGAGTTGTAATAAAGTTGGAAGTACTATTAAATAATTTTTTATAGGATAACCCGATAAATATTTTATAAAACTCTTTGACAAGGCAAAGATACAGAGAAAGTTGTAGTGGACATAACAATTCATTTGCCATACGTACGTCTATTGAAAAGATCATTTATACATATTTCTCCTCATTTCCTGCATAACTATATTAGTCCAAATGATCAGTTGGAGATATACTAATCTATAAGAACGGAGGGATTGTTTGTTGAAACTTGAAAGACTATCTGTTGTTGCCCCTGTTCCATTGGATGTTGAAGCCAATTGAGTCTATTCTATCCCCCCCGCGCACTCACACAAATCCCCCCTTTTTTTTTCCGGCAGTTTATAATTTGGATTACATTGAGAACATATTCATTTCTTCAAAGATAGTTCACAATTCCATTTCCATGTCCTATCCCTTTCAGACATAACAAAAATCCATGTCAGTTGTTAATAAAAACACACACAAAAGAATATGAAGTATAAAATATTAATGATGTAAAATCAAAATATACATCGAAAATCCCTAAAAAACTATGCAATACCTAACACAGTCCTTTTGGTCCGAAGAGCTTCTTGTCTCATGCCATTATTTATATCATCGCACATGTATACTCAAAAGTCTCAACCATTGATGTGTCTTCAGATTTTAGATGCCAACATGCAGACTCGCACTATAGTTTGGTGAAAATCTAACCTTCATTTGCAATTGCTCTCCCACCAGTGCTGACGAAATAAAACTACTGTCTCTGAATTCTCATCAGTTGTGCAGCCGGCAGCAGCACAAAACCTACCTAACTGGCTGGAAAAAAATGTGAAAAAAGACGAAAGAAGAAAAAACCTCGTCTTTTTAAATTTAGCCATTGAAAAGAATCCCACGTCAGTAATCTTATGTGCTGTCTTGAATATATGTTACTCAATACTCACTAGTCACTAATAAGATGAAATCAGTGTTCTCCCCAATATATCAAATCTATGTTGGAAAAATAGGAAACGGGGTTAGTGATGTATATTGACAAAGTGCAATATCACTATTGATAATTTTGACGTTGTACAAGGGAAGCGGCTTTCTTTTTTATTTTGTTACAGAACACGCTCTCCAACCCAGATATCCAACACCAGGCTGGCTTACACCCCAACCCTTCACACGCCGCAATTCAGCAACAACTGGTTTGCACTTTCATCTCAGAACTTCTGCTCCAGCCATCAATTTTCCCTTCAAACCCAGACCCCCATAAATGGCTTCCCTCAGTTACCAACAACCATCGAATTTCACTCAAAACACACCATGCGTTCCAGTGCTCATTCTACTTCTAACAGTTGTGCAGCAAGTAGCAGCAGCAAAGCCTCTGCTGCAGCAACTGGCCGACACCCAGTGTACCGTGGAGTGAGGCGTAGGAGTAGTGGCAAATGGGTGTCTGAAATTCGAGAGCCAAAGAAGCCTAACAGGATTTGGTTAGGCACATTCCCTACACCAGAAATGGCTGCTGTTGCCTATGATGTGGCTGCGATTGCTCTTAAGGGTAAGGATGCTGAGCTGAACTTCCCTAACTCGGCTTCTTCATTGCCTGTCCCTGCCTCTTTGTCTGCCCGTGATATTCAGGTGGCTGCAGCTAGTGCTGCAGCTGCTGCCGGAGCAGCGAAAGATGCTTTATCTGGTATTGAGGGACGCCAAGCAGGAAATGTTTCAGTGACACAAGAGCAGGCTGGGGTCAACGAATTTTTGGATGAGGATTTGATCTTTGATATGCCCAATGTTCTGGTCAATATGGCTGAAGGAATGCTGCTCAGCCCTCCTCCTTTGGACATTGCTGGGGAGGCTGATGCCCCAGAAAACATGGATGCAGAGCCAAGCCTGTGGAATTTCCCGTAAGATAAACCTTTTTATTACTAATATATACATTGCATGACTAAAATGCTTGAAGAAAAAGAAATTTTAAAAAAAAGGTGTCCTGTAATAAATTATGGGAGAACTCTCACATCAAGGCTTTGCTTGGGCATGAAGAATTGTAATGTGTGTAAGAGTAGTGTGTCTTAATTTCTTGCCTTTTGGTTCTTTTGTTCCCTATATGTACAGTACTTTCTACATTTAGGTTTGTTGCTGTTGCACCTTAAATTTTGTAATGGTTGTTTTGTCATGCAATGTGTTAAATAATACTTTTGGTTATTAATACTATTTTCTAAGTTTGTAGATTTGATGGCAGTCCTTGAATCTTTAAAACCCCAAAATCTTGGAATATTAAATGCTGCTTAACAACTCATTTATACTAAGTTACCTTTAATTTGGCCACTGCACCTAGCGCCTGTCCATTTTGTCAATAACCAACTATTTTAAAAGTTTAAATTGTTAGGTAGAGGTTTATGAATGATTTTATATCTTTAAGACACTCCTCACACAAGAACCCTTTAAGCTTGAAGTGTGTACAATGCACAAGTTCATTTTACCTTTAGGTGGAAATTCAACTTTATTAAGAAGAGTATGAGCAGCAAGGATCGAATTTTTAACCGCTTGGTTATAGAAACTCTGATAACATATCAATGAAGCTATTAGGTGGAGGTTTATGAATGGTTTAATATCTTTAACATATTTTAAATTTGTTTACAAAGCATAGTTGAAGGTCCCCTATAATTGCTACCTTGAAGTAGTTGTTAATAGCTTAAGCTGTAGTTCTTGGTTGCTTTGAGTACGCATCCCTCCTTTGATTATAAAATATTTTTACATGGCCAAGATAGTACATCCAACTTGTCATAAACTAGTTTAAACCTATGATGCATAGATATGGGTATGAGTATTGGATATGACACCTGTACGATACGAGAATACGTCATTTCTTAAAAATTTAGGATACAGATACGACATGATACGACATAACATATATATCAAAAATTATAAATATCTTATAAAACATAAAAAAAATATAAAATCATCATAATACATCATAAATAAATAATAATAATAGTTGAGTCATTCTATAATTAAGGAAGAAAAGTGAAGAAAATTATTTTTATTTTCAGCATTAGTTATTACAAACACAATAGAAGAATATAATTTATCAAATTCTTATGATATCTCACTCATATTGACACAAAAATTCAAAATATATATTATAGGATATAAGCTCCAGTAATGTATCTAAAGTATTCGGTATCGGATATCGATTGGGTATGTATCCTATACCTATCCTATACCGGTAAGACAACTATTTAGAAGTATTGATAATTTCTAGGTTTAAACTCATTTTGTGGACCAAGTCTAATCTCTCACGTTGAAATATTAAAGATTAGTGTATTCGAAGTGCCGCTCTAATGTCCTATTCTACCTTCATTCTCAAGTTCTCGCTGTCCGCGGGGCTTTAGTTCTAGAGCAGAAAAATGAGCAGAAAAACCATCTTTGTTTGGTAAAGAAAATGAGGCAAGTGGCAAGGTTTAGTCAATCAGAATTTATTATTAGTTTGTTGAATGTATGGGTGCTTGGTATCCTAATCATGTTCCAACCTACTTTTCTCTCGAGATTACAAGAATGTAGCGTCAACAAACTTCCGGGGGCTATAAACGATTATAGAGATCAAACATGTGGTCCACCTTACCCTTTGTTGACGTGTCATTCTCAAGAAGTTGGAATTTTCACGTGGCATTCCAACTGTGGAAAACAGATACCATTGAACATATATATGGAAACTGACACTTCACCTTCCTATATAGCTATTTGTCTCCTATGTAATGCATGACTGTTAAAATGCCATAAGTACATACTATATACATATAGCGTTTGACTATATGCTTGCGCATGTCTTCCGAGCACATCAAAGGTAGTTTCAAAAGAAACACATAGCAAGTCCAGCAAAATGGAGAAGTTAGTTACTAGATACTGTACGATGATTTCAACAGAGGCTGCAAATACTGATTTTGAAAGGTTCACGTCAGTTATAAAAATATTTTGTAATAAATTAATAAAACTAATACAAATGATTTATTGTCACCAAAAAGAAAACACTAATGATTTATTACAGGTATGTAATGTTAGAATATTACTTATTGTGGGCTGTCACTATTTTAAGTTTTGTAAAAATGGGTTGATAGTCATCCATATGAAATATAGATTAAAGTCTTTGGTTTGTCATCAATTTATATAGGGCATATTACACTTTGTTGGGCTGGTGTGTCTAACAACTATTAGGCCTAATCCTACTGTAGCCCGTAATGGGAAAGCTTGCTAGGGTTAACGTTCAATATATCTATATATACAGGTTAGATTTCCTAATTGAAAATGAGTTTTACTCATTGAAAATCACATAACAATTTGGAGTTAGAGTTGTAGTTGGAGTTGGAGCGGAAAAGGAATATCTAGCTGTTGTTTGATAGAATTATAGCCTAGACAAGTGCGTGATGAATCTTATCCTTAATAATTGAGATGCTTTAAATTCATATATAGTAATATATTTAGAGTAAACATTTATTTTGATCTTCCAAAGATATAAGTATCAGTAGTTAGGTCCTCTAATGATAAATACATCAAAATAATACTTTAATGTTAATTTTTAACATCAATTTAGTTCTTAATATCCTTTTTTTACATCAAATTAGTCCATCAATAACATATTTTACATCAAATTAGTCCATCAATAACATATTTTACATCAAATTAGTCCTTCAAAAAGGACTAATTTGATGTCTAAAGTTATCACTTGTATTTTTAGATGATTAAAATGAGTGATTACTCATATATTTATTCTTACATGTAAACCTCTTATAAGAATTAATGCCTTTTTCGTATACTTGTGTTATGTGTTATAAATGCTGACATACGAATAAATAATATATTCTTGCATTTTGAGGTAGCATCAAAGCAGTGGAGTCATTTTTCTAGGAAGTTGAAGGCCTCTTTTCTACCCACTTTGAAGGGGTTGATGTTTAAAAAAGAAAGAAAGAGAAAAAAATGTGTTTCTAAAATTGTGTTTTTTTATGAGTGCGATTGGTTTTGATTAATTATTTGAAATAATTATTATTTTTAATTAAAATTTATTTTATTTATTTAAAATGTGTAAAAATGATTATAAATTAAAATTATTTTTCATTAACTAAAAATAGATTTTTTAAAAAAGTTTTTGTTTTGAGCTTTTAATTATTTGATTTCAAATTATTTCAAAATTTTATAGAGAGAAATATCTATTTGTCCTCAACCAAATAACTTTCTTAATCATTCTATATATATTTTGGTAATTTAATACACAAAAACGATTTTTTTAGACAATCCAAATAAAACTCTTTATCTTAAAATCGATTATAAATTAATATATCCAAACATAAATTAATTTTCTCATAATTAATTTTTTGTGTATAATCAAATTTTAAAATGAAGTGAAATGTTAAAGTTTTACAGTAATTTATTTCCTCACACCTTTATGGTATAGATTTTTTTTTTGGGTGTAAATTAGGGTATCCCTTCAACCGGAGGAGGAGAGATTAATCTCACAAAGTATGGTCAAGTGCGTGAAGCGGAGATCCTGTTAATTATTTTTTCTCTATATACATCATCCTAATTATTATACTTAGAATAAGATACTTAAGGTGACCGAACCCCTTCCATTTAAACCAACTCAAGTTAGTACGTATAGACTTTTTTTTTTTCTTAAGTAGCCTCTTTGTGGGCTTTCACCTCGTGGTTAATTTAATCGGTTCATTTATTAGTTATGCAAAAGGATAGGGTTTTGTACCCAAAAAAAGGGATAGGTTTCCTTTCTGAGCTGATCTTTTTTTTCCAATGTTTTTTTTTTAATTAGGAGCATTTTATGATCCTTGGTCTTTCCTTATTTGTAATTCAGGATAATTTAATTTTCTATTAGATTTACTTCTTTTCAAATTCTAATAGTTTTAAGTTTTTTTATTTGATATTATTTTTGAAGTCAAAAGTTATTTTAGGAATGGATTTTGTTTGATACATTTATTCAAATGTTCTTTTTTGTTATAACAGATATTTTAAGTACTCGTTTGGATATTTTTTTTATAATAAAAAGATAATTTTTGTAATATTTTAGTGTATTTGAATGACATTTAAAAAGAAAGATAAAGTACTAAATAAAATCACATTTTATACTCTTTTTTAACTAGATTTTAGTGTTTCTACAAAAGGACCTTTTTATAATATCAAAAAGTTGTTCAAACATAAAATAAGAAATGGTCTCAAATATTACATCCAAACATAAAATATTTTTTTACTTTTTTATAGAAAAATATTTAAAAAAATGATAAAAATGATTTTTTTTTAAAATCACATCCAAACTAATCTTAAAATTCAAACCAAGAATGAGAGGTGATTTAAATATGAGAATTTAATTTAATAAAATTAAATTGTCTTAAATGTTTTCTGAAAAAGATCGATGCATGTTACTAAGTCATAAAGCAATTAGCAGCTGTAACCAAATTTTTATTACTCATTGATTTCATTGCATTCTTAATAATTTCACACTCAACGTGTACCAATCTATATATAATATACAAAAGTCTAAGCTTGCAATGAGAATAATTCACAATAACTTATTCTTTATATCTTCAGCTCATATATGAGTGATCTTTTTTATTTTTTTGAGTTTACGACAAAAAGAATTTGACATTTACGTCAATTAGTATCCGTCACACACATATATATATACACACACACCTACAGATACCATCAACAAACTTTAAGTCTTCACCATTTTCATATTTCAAAAATATCTTTATATAAGTATGTTTGTATCTCAACTTTCTTCGAAATCATAAGAACTTGCGCAACTCACGGCTTTGATAACTAGTTGAAGTAAATTATTTCGACCAACTAAGAAGATGGAGTAAGTGCTTAAACTGAAAACGTTGAGAATCTCTTTTGTACGTAAAAATAAATTTTTTTTGGGTACATGTGCCGAAGAAAAGGCAAATTAATGGGCGCAGTCAAGAGATGTGATTATTAGGTAATAAGCAATGGTTTAAGCACCAAGAAAAGCTTAATTATCACCATTCCATTATTGACTGTTGTTATGATTGTCTGTGCTTTTCCTGTTCATGGCTACGGATGACATGTCCCTTATCTTAGTGTCATAGATTCTCGCCGTTATGAAGATATAGAATTATTCTAGTTTGTACAACCATATTACAACTGTCTCATAACAAAAAACCACTTCATTAGTGGCAAACTATTTGATGCAATGAATTTGTACCAAAACTCATTTATTGTGATTAGCTAGCCCTATCCCAGTTGGGCAACGTAGGCCCATTGTCATTTGGGTTGATAAACAATCAATTTTAATTTTTGAATTTTTTATTTAGTATCATTAAATCACTATTTAAGAAGTATTTAATATCTTTTAATAATTTTTTTAATTAAATAATAAAGAAAATATTGAATACTTCTTGGGTTATCAAAATATTAAATATACTATTTTTATATTTAATACTTTCTATTTTAATTCTTTAACCACCAAATACACTGTTAGTAAATGTCTTAATTTTTAACTCAATCCTTTTATCACGACAACAAAATAAACACATAACCCTCTTATGACAAAAAATAATTAAAACTCTCTAATAAGAATAAAAAGAAATTAAATTAAAAGAACATGCAAATAATGAATCATTTTTACAAAAGACATGATTGGGCCACTGGTGTACAAGTGAGCTTATCTAATATCCCAGTGTCTCTACGGGTTGAGATGTACTCATGCCTAAGATCATGAGTCGCCACTCGCTAGGGCTTTTTCTTTGTTTATGAGTCGTTTTTTTGGTTTGTACGGCAAGGGTGGAGTTAAATAATTGTAGATATCTTATTTTTGTCTTTGTCAATTTTATGATGCAAGAACAAATAAGCAAGACGATAATTTCCTACGAGTTTTTTTAGGAAATTAAAGTTGCAATTGGCTCAGAACTTGGAATTAGTCCAAGGGGAGTGGTTCTAAAGGATACTTACTAGGTGATTGAGCATGATTTAAGCTTTCAACAGTGTTGATAGCTTTGGGTTTTGAGAGTTGGTTTTTCATTTTAACTTCCAGCTTGACCTTTCCTTGTTTAAGCCATTATCACATGAGTAATTCAGGCTTAATTGGGTCTGAGACTAGGATGTGTGAAAGAAGACTTCTCAAGTTTTGCTCGTATATAAAATCCATAAAAAAAAAAAGAAGTTTATGATGAATTTTTGGGGAATTTCTTAAATTGGGCTGATTCATTTAGGTAGCCCATATTGAGAGAGTAGACTTCTCAAGTTTTATTTGTAGATAAAATTCATTAAAAACTAGCTTACATGAATCTTTGATAATTTCTTTAAGTTGGGCTGTCTCATTTGGCCCATAATGTTTATATAGTGCAATATTTTGGCTATAATTTTCAAACCACTTGCAACTTTCTTATGAAACATTGATACATGAAGGTAGACATTTATATTTTTCAAATGGATTGAATTCGCGTTAAGCACAAGGCAAGATATAAAATTTTCAATACGCTACCTATTTTTGGTTCACATGGCCTCAGTTCAGGGAGAGAAACCAAACCAGAGAACAGAATAACATTACAGAACATAGGCAGGGCAGAAGTTTGAAGCATCACCTTCATAGAACAGAACAGATTTGAAGATTGAAGCTTTACCTTCACCTGCGCACATAGATGGCTTCGCGGTAGAGGAATCCCTCAGCAAAACAGAAGCTTGAAGCTTCGCCTTCACATAAGCTCGAGAGTTTGACAACTATAGCTCTCTCAATCATGGCATCTCTGCTCTTCGTTCCACTGTTTGGTCTATATAGGTGCCGTGTATGTCAAATGTCAGGACAGATGACACACACAAAAGTTCCACAAAATCAATGACAGAAACAGTGGAATGTAGAGCAAAAATGCCAAATATTGAGATAGCGTTTGAGGAGTTTCTTCCTTCTTCCTTCAGGCCTGGTTGGAAGGTTTGGGTCCAAAGTCCAACTCCACCATTCACCACTATAGCCCAACACCCATTTCTCTCCCATTTTCTGTAGTTCTCACTCTCGTCTCTCGCTGCCTTTGTGTGTATGGTGGTGAGCTACCGCAACAATCAGTAGTTAGCAGATGCTTTTATAGACAATTTTGGACTTTAAAATGTTGTGTGTTGGAATTAAATTTGGTTGCTCAGTGAGGTTAGGTTCACTCTCTAGCTAGCTGTCGGTCAGGGGAACGAGTCTGGTTGTTACAAACGAGGGAGATATGGTATGGCAAGATCACCCAATCAGGATGGAGAAATTTTTTAGTAGGCAATGTCTACATAATATTTTATTTAACAATTGACATGTGTACGGACAATATTAAGATATATATGCATTTATAATACGACGTACATTATCCTATGCATTGAATCGAGTGCCTATAGAGTATAGACCTAAGAATTACTCATCCCTGTGACTATGCTGCTGCACGCCGCATTAGTGCGGGTTGGCGCATTGGGTGCGCACATATTCTATGTGTAATCAATAATAGTGATGAAACACAGAATCTACAAGTAAGTCTCATAATACATGACAACGCGTTGAGACTTGATATATGTATTTGTACATCCAGTGAAGTACATTTTACTTCTTTTAAAAATAAAAATAAAAACTTTGAACTCTCTATTCCTATGCACCCAAATCCAATATATAATTATTTAATTCAGCCTATCGATCCTAAAATATCCTATATATATATATATATATATAATTCATACATTCCTAGTTGTTTTTGGTTGAGAATTTTTATTTTTTTCTATTCGAGATTAAGATTTTGTTTAATTTTATTACAAGTGATTATTTAATCAGGAATCAGATAACCAGCTTATTTTGTATGGTAATTCAAAAATTAAGATCCATTAATCCAATATGCAGCATGCATATATCTTTATGGCTTGTAACTCAATAAAATGTCTAACACGTTTTGTGACAAGAGAGGGCATGGTTACATCAAGGTTAAGGGTGTATTTAGTATATTCTTAAAATTTATGGATGAAGAATTAAAGAATAAAGTTTTATGTAATAGTTATTAATGGATTAATATTTACTTTTATCTTATTTATTATGTTTATAATGTTGTGTTTAGAACAAATATATATGCTCATAAAGAGAGAGTAAGTTGTAACTTCTCAAAAACAAAGTGTGTATTATACATGTTGAGGGCATAAAACTGCTATCCAACTTATATTTGACAGTTACACCTCTGGATTGCCAAATCCCAACTTATCTTAAGAGGTTGAGATAGGTAAAAGATATTTGCATAAATTATGTGAGGTATGTTCACAATTTAAATCATTAAGAAAGTTACAATAAATAAGACTAAGATATTACTCAATAACTTACATAAAAGTATATAAAAAATATGTAAGTATAAGTTTGTGTAAGTATCATGTTCAGTTGAAATATAATGGTGCCCCAGACCATGTGTGACGCACGATTGTGAGTCTGCTTGTAAAAGCACTTTGGGCTTTATTGCACTTATCTGAACTCTGTTGGACTATATTATGTCCCTTTTTCAATCATTGGGCTATGAGAACATGGGCTGATTTATATGTGGCGGATTCTATAATACTACAACCAGTTAATGTAGTTGTGCTGTTGTGACACCACATACAACCACTTAATATTTTGAATGTTAGATAACTAAAATTTTATTGTCAGAATTTTGACAGAATAAATTGGTATATTTATTGATTCTTAGTTATCATTTTATTTTATCTAATAATTACCCTTAAATTTAAGTGAATTCTATTAAAATTCTGATTAATTTTTCCGTGTAGTATTAATCTAATATTTTTTATGTCAAGTTCTCAAATTTAGTCTACGTATTATGTAGGGATTAGTTAAGTTATGCAAATATCTTTCTATCTAATATATATTAATATTACTGAATAAAGAAAGGTATCACTAATTAAGGTATCATTCAATGATTTGTATAAAAATAAATGAGTATAAGTATATATTATAAATCGGTTTACAAGTTAATTTGTGTAGCTGCCGTTGAGGAGTTAGGATGGAGGAATTATAATTGGTTCGTCCCCACGTGCATAGAAGCATAAATTGTGCGATCCCCTACTGCCAAATTCGTAAATCTGTGCATATTATGTGGTTAATTTTCAATTTCGTTAAACTGGCATCAATCATGAAATACATGGTGTGGGACCAGTGAATATATGGTGCGCGGTGGGCACTTTGTCATTGACCCAAAAAAAAAGACAGTTTGTCAAATATTGAATTATTCCGTGGAAAATCAAATAATAGGTCTCAACCGGAAAAAAAAAAAAAAAAAAGTCAAATAATTGGTACCCATTTGCTATTGCGATCTGCAACTTTTGATTTGTACAAATTATATCTGTATGGAGTTCCGTCACAGGTAATTATATTCATGAATTAAAAGGATGGAATTAAAATAAAATTATAAAAAAAATCATCTCTTTTGTTTGCATTCCTGGTTTGCAGTGTCTCCTACTCCTACAACTACTGTTCGGACTTTGAATCGGCCAAGGTTCCGAGCCAGTGACTGTAGGGGACCAGAACGACCACGAGTTCTGTTTGAATAAACCCTTTTAAGTCTAAACAGCCGTTTCTTTGTTGTTGGATATGGTGCGTAATAATGAGAATGAAATTCGTTGCCCTCGCTCTGTTTAGGCAAGTAGGGGATATTGCAGCCAACGTTGTACGAAGTTGAAGCTGTGGGTTGATTAGGGAGTCCCATGTGTGATTCATCAGAGTCTCTGCTATCACTCTGCGATGTCTGCATGTTCTCAGATAGATACTGAAACAGATGGAGGAAACCGGCTGTGAAACTGAACCTTGTGTCGTTGGTAGTGATAGATGCCTTGGCTATGGAATGGACTTGTTTTGCTTCCTGAAATTCAGCAGATGGAGTTGCTGCTGCTGGTGTTGAAACCAATGGAAAATATTGAGTACCGTATGCTTTGATCGAAGGGTACATGCAGGCAAGTGTTGGTGAGTATGGTGTTGTTGGCTTTGTGCGTTGCCGTGCCGTGCCATATATAGGAATATGCTGAGGTTGACCAATCAAATCAAAGTTAACGAATTAATCAAACACTTGACAGATACTGAAGAGGCCCTGGCGTTGTTTACTTATTGGACTTGGTCTTGATTTAGCTCACCACTCGGTGTTGATCTTGAAAAATTTACAGATTGATGCACGCGGTCATGTGTTTACCAACATTTTGCTTCAACAGTGAGGCAAGGACGGGTTCAACAAGGCTGGCTCTGTGCGTGACTCTTTCTTGAGCTGATACGATATGGTTTATTTGGCAAAGAAAAACTAACGTAGGAATTTTGCAGTTCCTAGAAGAACTCAAAAAACCCACCTTCTAGAAAGTATTTTTTTTGAAACAAAAATACAGTTCGGCCTCCAAAAGTGGATATTATAAATTGAGAAAAAAATAATTAGTTTTATATATAGAGAAAAATAGCTTTTGGTGCTCAATAAGACATATTACCGCTATTTCATCGGAAGTGGCAGAAATAGTTGAGTTTTTCTTTTTTTCTGGTTTGTTGACTAAAAGATATTTTTACTCTTTAATTGTGAGATTAATTGCACTTAAACTAAAAAGTATTATGAAAAAACCTTCATAACAATGACAACTTTTAATATTAGAACCACTAACCTCTTCTGATTGGTTGAAGTCGCTTACCACTTTGACTAACTACTTGTTGGTAATAGCATTGTAGGAATTGAGAAATGAAAAAAATAAAAATTAAATTTATTAAATACTTAATTAGAGAAGTTAGAGAATATATAAATATTTTATTAATTATCTTTTTTTTTGAATATTTTTAGCATACTATATTTTTTGGTTTTATTTGGTCAACTTCTCTATAAGGATTTGGGGGTTTAACATCCCAACCCATGACGTGTGTAATGAGTGCAGCCTCTTAATGCTTAATGCGGTTCTGAAAAACTATAAGGAAATAAAGTTACACCATTGCCATTAGCTATAACTTTTAGCCTAATTGTAAGTGTTTGATCCAACAATATTAACCCTCGTGCATTGCAAGTGATAATATAAAAATTTTATAATATATATAATAAACAATAATAAAATTAATTTGTCTTAAAATCATTATTCAAATAATTTATGGTTCATTAAGTTTATACATTGAAATAATTATTACAAAAGAAAACATAAAAAATGAAAGGTCAATCATTGATTCAGGGAGTAACTCAATGTGCCCCTTATAATTTCCATCATTGATTCATAAGTTTTCATAAATATTAATTGAATTTAGCAAAAGAAATTTTAAAAAATAGTCAAAGAAACATCAAATTGTGTTGAAATTTTTTATATTATGGAAATTCAATCTTTAATGATTAATTGATTGATATTCATAATAATATTAAGTGGCTCCTGAAATTGACATTGATTGATTGATTTGTAATTATTACATTTTATTTATAAAAATAATAATATTAGAGATAAATAATAAAAATAAAAATAAAAATTTAAAAATTTAGCATAAAATAAAATAATTAATATAAAAATTTAAAATCTCGTATAATCGTACAATTGTGAATACTAAATAGTATAGGAATTTATTGCTAAGATTTTATATTTTTTAATTGCGGGATGTATCATATTATTAAAATTTAATATTTTACCTATTACATTTTTCAAATTATTTATATTATTTTAAATAAATCTAAAGTTTAAGTAATTTAAAACGAAATTGGTTAAAAAAAACTAATAATAATAATAAGATAGTTCAAAATCACAAAAATTCTATTTAAATATGAAATTTATTGAAATAAAAAATAGTATACTAATAATGTAATTGCAAGTGATAATATGATTTTCATTTTTGAAATTAAAAATATATATATACTAATAAATTATCCATTAAAAATGTTAATAAATTAATTAAAAAGTAAAATGATATGAATTTTGATTTTTAAAACAAAATATTGGTGTATTAATAATTTTAATTTTGAAAAGTAAGAAATATATATATTATTGTCAAATTTAAATGAAATCAAATAAGCTATAATTGAAATTTGAATTTGAATTGGATGTAACTTCATTATTCAAAATTAATATTTATAATTATAATTAAAAAAACCTATGAAATTCAATTTTTAATAGTAATTTTGGGAGTCATTAATAAGGAGTTGACATACACATTTGAAAATAAATTAAATACATTAGAAAAAGACTCATTTATGATAAATATATGCATGGACTAAAAAATTTGGAGGGAAAAAAATTGTTATATGAGTGCCATATATGTGACATTGGTGGAGCTTGAATGAATTCTCTTTTATAACATTATTAGTTTTATTACATGTGCGATACACATGTTTGTGAGTAATGTATATTGTTAAATGATTATGACAAATTGATTAAAAGTATATATAAAATTGAATGATCGCGTAATTAATTTATTTGATTAAGCTCCTATATTTTCAAAAATAATGAAGGTACAAATGTTTTACATAATAATTCCAAATATATTATGAGCAAATTAAAAAAAAATTGAGCCATTAAAGAAAAATTTGAAATTCGGACAATTATAACCATATGATGATAAATATTTGATTAAATGCCTCTATTTGAAAAAATCAAAGAATTAGAATTTTTTACATGTTATATTTGCTTTAATAGGTATTTGATGAGGAGTTAATACACTATTTTCAAAAATTAAATAAAACCAAATAAATTATAATTAAAATTTGAATTTGAATTCATAATTATAATTGAAAAAACATATAAAATTCAATTTCAATGTTGATAGTCATGAAGAAGGAGTTGACATGTAAAATAAAAAAAATTAAATACATAAAAAAAAACTTATTTATGATTGATATTTGCAAGAGAGGTTAAAAAATTTTAAGGGAAAAAGCTTATTGAATGAGTGACACTTGGCTTTGGTGAATTGATTAATCAATTTAAGGCACTTATGTTAGTATTGTACTAGGCTTTATTAGATGTTTATTGTGCCCAATATTAGTATTTTAAATGAGTTTAAAGTTGTTGGGTCTCATTGGGCTTTAATGCAAATTATGAATAATTCTTGGATTTTGATGTATTTTGACCTTTCCTCCTTGGTTATGCCATAAATTGGGACTCGATGATCCATTTGAGGTGATCTTGGTGTCTTTGAAAAGCTAAGACAAGGTTCTACAACTTTCATGAAGAACTCAAGAGCTGGATCGAACTTCTAAGGGTCCAAAATATCCCTACAATGCAGAGTGGGCTTGTTGTCATTGAAATCTGGGTAGTGTGCACATATTGGACTATATAATGGGTTATAGGCCTCCTTTGGAGCTGAAACTTGGCCATTGGAAAGATAAGACCTATATCTCCAACTTTACTGAAGACCATTTAGTCAATAGATACCGTTTTAGGAATGATTATGAAGCTACAAGTTGGTTTGAATTTAGAAACATGTTCTGCCAACCTAACTTGAGATAGGTACAATGTTTTTGGCATATCTGAAGTTGTAAAAGTCCAAATGGCATGAAACCAACGCCAAAATTTCAAGGAGACAACTGGCTACAACTTTCATGAAAACTTCCAAGCCAAATACATCGTTTAGGTCATGAAAAGCAAGCTGGAATTCGAAGTAGAGTTGCTGAATTGAAGCTACCAACCATACATCAACCCACCTACCATGCATTGATTTGGTAGATCAGAACGCAAGTATACGCTATCGCAAATCAAGTAATATAATAGTAAGAAAGTGTCGAACCCATAGGGATCAATTCTAAATTTGACTATCTACTAAAAGTTTGCAAAACTCAATATTATTTAAACAACTTAATAAGAGATGATTTATGAAAGACTAAAAATTAAAGTAAACAAGAAGATAAATTTAATGATCAAATTAACCAAGCCTAAGATTGCAATTATCCCTCACACTTTACTTGATTCTTTTACTTCTATCTAAGATCAATTAATTATCTGAATTGTTAACTAGAAATCCTTAATTTATCTATAAGCCTCTTTAGATGGTCAAATAGAAATATCCTTAATTAATGATAAACTATATGTCTATGTCTATCAAATAATCAAGAATTCATTAAGTTCCAATTTTATTAATGGTTACATATGTCATATAGGTATATGTCTATCCTATACAAACTCAAGGCTTTCGCACAAAGATCATATGTTATCTTACCTAGATCTAAAACCAAAATCCATTTGTCAAGTTGCTTAAAGTTTACCAATTCAATTTAATTAATGGCCAATTAATTAAAAGCATTAAGAACAAATAAGATAAACAATTCAAGATAATCAATCTACTCTTGGATATGATAAACGAATCAAATTACGTGTGAGTTCAAATTACAATCCTAGTATAGAAATTTAGCTACTCATTATATTAAAGGAAACAAAAGACAAGTGAAAAGCATGATAAAAATGAAAGTGGTTGTTGGTATTAACAAAAATACAACGGGCTAGAGTTTCGGGATTTACTTTAAACAAATTGGAAGATCTAACCTTGAAATCAAAGTATAAACCTCACAATTTATGAAAGTTTCACCTCTAACTCTAGATAGAAACTTAACTAGACATTAAGATGAAGAAACTTGAATAAGATGAAGATTATACAAACTATAAGAGCTTTGAGATTTACTTTAGACAAATTGGAAGAATTAACATTGAAATCAAAGTATAAATCTCACAATTTATGAAAGCTTCACCCCTAACTCAAACTACAATGAGAGAACTCAGAAAATGGAATGCCCTTAAGTGTGGCAAATGTCTTCCTTTTATAGGCAAAGGCTAGAACTATTCAATTACAACTTTGTCAAATCTCTTTGCACATGGGTTGAAATTTCAGCTCCGAATATTACCAAATTCGTCATTGCTCGCGTTATAATTTGGAAATCTTCTCTTCATGAAAGTTGTAGCACATGCAGTCGTGAAGAACATATCAAACATTAAGCTAGATCTAACTGTTGGATCTTGAGCTATGACCGTTTTGCTGAAACTGCTCAGATTATATCAATAATGACAGCCACGAACTTGTTGCCTAATTTTGACCAACTTCCAGTGCTAATATGGAATCTTAATTTCTATGAAAGTCATAGAGAATGATGTCATGAATGACATATCAAAATTTCAGCTGCATCCAACGGTTAGATCTTGAGAAATTACTGAATAACCGAGTATAAATTTGAGCAGAAATTTCCTGATTTGTCCTGAATTTAATGTAACATAAAATTCACCGAGTTTAAGTCTTCATTTCTCTTCTGTTTGAGCTATACTGATATTAACATTTAAGTTCATGATATTTTGGTTCAACAACTGCTTTGAATAGTCATTCGGGTGTCCTGCTCAATTTGTAACAACATAACCAATACATGAGGAATTATGCAATTTTCACTTCATATATGCAATAATTTCATAAGAATAGACCAATGAGATGTGCTAAATTATGCATATAAAATATGTTTATCATGCACCAACCCACCAACCATGCATCAAGCTTCCATATTTGACAATTTTCATGTTTTTACAGCTTGTATTCAGATTATTTTCAATTACAAATTGGCTTCTAAGATTAATATAAATAGAGCAAATATCTTTGTATTATACATCATTCAATTGGAAGTAAGTTTGAAGAAAGTTTGAATATTTGTGAGAGTTTTCTTTCTCTTCTTCTCCATTCTCTTTAGAATTTCGTTTTTGTTCTTTTATTTTTGAATTCTTCATTCCCATACATGGAAGACTAGGCTCTTATAATCAATCCAAGAGATTAGCCATCTTGATGTTTAATTTGGAGATCTTGTTTCGCTTGTTCATATTGCTTAATTGTTATTCAAGTTTCTCTTCTTCCTCTTTTAATTTTTATCTAAATTAAATTACTTAATTTGATTTAGATGTAGATGTGATAATAGTTTTATTATCATGTATTCAAAGAGGATCACAAAAACTAAACAATATATCAAAACTTTTTTATGGATGGTTTAGCTTGTTTAAATCCCCGATCTTAAGTTAATCTATGTTTGGATGATGCTTACTTTATCTAACCTTAGTTAATTAAATCATAGATGCTTATCTAGTAGAGGATTCTTGTATCATGTTGAGGCATCTTGATGTGATCTAAGACCAAGAACATGATTAGCAATTACGTGAACTCCTTGTGATCAATGATGGGTTAAACTCAAAATCGGTAAATTTCGTTGGATTGGTTGCTTCTTTAGATTTGTTTACAACTTTAAATCTTGTACTTTTGTCAATCTTGTTAATTAACAACAAAACCCCCCTTTCTAATTATCTTGATCTGATTAAATCTTTGTTTTTGGATCCTTGAGAGACGATTTGGTTCATGCTCTATACTACAAATTAGTTTGTGAACCGGTAATTTTTATTTATTTGACAGGTCTCGACAACCTCTTGTCATGTATCTTGAATAGATTCTCTTTTATAATATATATTTTATTTAATAAAAATTTTAGTAGCAAATTTTAAAACAATGAGCCATTAAACATTAAACAAAAATTTGAAATTCAAAAAGTTATATCCATTTGATAATAAATATTTTATTAAATGCTTATACTTACAAAAATAAAGGAACTACAAATTTTGTTACATAATAATTCTAAAAAGTGAGCCATTAAACAAAAATTTTAAATTCAGAAACTTATAGTGGTTTGATAATAAATATTTTATTAAATACATATATTTATAAAAATTAAGGAGTTACAAATTTTTACATATAATTATATTTATTTTAATTACTATTTAATTGAGAAATTAATACGCTACTATAAAAATATAAATCAAATCAAATCAATTATAATTGAAATTCATAATTATTATCCATAGTTATAATTAAAAACATTATGAAATTAAATTTCAAATAATAATTTTAGGAGTCATTAAAAAGGAGTTGACATACAAAGTAAAAATAAATTAAATATATATAAAAAAAAGACTTATTTATAATTGACATTTATATGAGAGGTAAAAAATTTGGAGTAATTTTTTTTTTCTGTATGAATGACATGTGATATGTGATGTTAGTGAAGCTTAAATGTACTATCTTTTATAATATATACTAGCATATTGTCATATTGACAAATATTGCATGCTCTGTCAATCTGTATTTTTTATATTTTTAAATAAGATAGAAGATTAGTAAATAAGTATTTAAAATTAATTATAATTATATGATGAGAAGTTAAAAAGTATTTTATTAACAAGATGATGAGTATTTATAGGCAGTTATAACTACAAAGTAAAGATATTTACAATTCAATTCTCTTTTATATTTGTGTTTAAATTTATAATACTACAAAGAGGATTTCTAATTTTGGTATCCAACATTGTAATTCGTAAAATGTCATTATTTATCCTTACTTTGTAGTTATAATTATTTATAAATACTCTTCAACTTTTCATTTTATAAATACTCTTTAATTTCTTATCCTATAATTATAATTATTTTTAAACATTCCTTATTTTTTTATCTTATTCAAAAAAAAATTTAAAATGTGACTCATTTTTTATTTTATTCAAAAGTAAATAAATAAATATAAATTGACGAAACACGTAGTGCCTCAATATGCTAGTAAATAATAATGGCTCTTTTTTCAAAAAATAAATAAATGCCAAAATAAGAAATCTCTCTATAAATATATAGACATGTAGATATAAATATATAGATATAGATTTAATATATTATTATAAAATTATCATACCTATAAAAAAGTTCGGCCTAAAGCAAGTACTTTAGTTCTTTACCATGAAGCCGGCCTCACCGTACGTATCTTGCAGCGCTCCAGCTTCTCTGATGACCCTACTGCGACTGGCCCGTGAAGACCACGCGAAGTGGTACTTTGTGGTTTAGCCTCCACTCATTTGCAATTTCTTTCGTTCTTTTGTCAATATTTCATTATTTCTTCCAAATTTATTTGGTTTCTAATGCTAGCGGGAAGTTTCTAATACTTCTCTAAAATGCAATCAAGAAGATTATGGGCCAGGTCAACTTTCCTTTTTCCTTCCTCTTCTTTTGTCATTGGTGGCACCACATGGATGTAACTATGATCAAGTGATTGCTGTTGATGTCCAACATCTTCACGAGCCAGCAAGCCCAATTCCAATTTGGCAGAGGAACTAGTAACTGAGGTTTGTGGATGTTTGAAGGTTCTGACTTCGCGAGATTCTGCGGGTAAGCTGTGGAGGATATTTCGAAGCTCATGTCATAACTGTTCAGGGGTCTTGCCGGTTCACTATAAGCTACTCGTTAATATCCGGCGATCAAATTTGTCGAAAAATGTATAAATTTCGTAGAAAAACAAAAATCAATTCTTGACGGATTTATTGGCTGATACGGCCCCCTAGAAATAGCCTAGAGGAAAACCATTTTTTCGCCATATTTGACACCCATAAAAATTTTCTGGCGGTCCTGCAAAATTATTTTTGGAAAATATTTGTCAAAAATATTTTAATTATTTTTGGGAAAAACTTCTTTATTTTTTATTTAAGAAATTATTTATTTATTGGTGGATGCTGTAAATTAATCTTAATTTTATTTAAAAAAATTATTTATTTCCGATTAGAAATTTAATCACTAGAGGTATTTTTATTTTACTTTTTGGCGACTTATTTTCTTGCAGTTGTTGAGGAAATTGATCGACGGGACCAAGTTTTCAGTTTTGCGGAAGTCGTGGTCATGGTGGAACCTAGCTATCTTAACATATTGCAAAGTAGAGGTGTGATAGAAGATCAAACGAGGAAAACCTGATAACTTGGGCGGTTCTGTTGTCAGTGACAGACGATGAACGATAAAGCAGGCCATTGGCCTTTCAATATTTATAAGTGAAAACTGAAAAGTCATGGACTCGCAGCTTTTCTGGGAATGGTACTAACTATTTGACTATTCAAACGTCAAAGAAGTTGATAGCCAGACAGCTGGGTGGACCACGTCTTGCAGGGTGAATCATTTGGAGTCTTTCACATCTTGGTCAATAATAATAGAGGATGGGTATTATGACAAAGTAAACTAAGATGGAGATTCCGGGAATCCTTGTAAAAACGGTATTTGACACGACTCAGATCAAGCGGTATGTAATACGAGTTAAGTGATCTCAAAATTTCGGAAAGTACCAAAACAAAAGTTTAAATGGCCTTCTAATAAATATTTTGAGGAGTATAATTTTCAAATGGTGAAAATTCGTTAATTTAATCACGGCAAAAAACATCTACCAACCATGCTGCGATTGGGATATATTCGTTGAATTTCATAATCGAGTACCTTTTCAATTGGTTCGGCAATTTTATTGTTCTTTTTTTTTTCTTTAAAAGAATCTACTACTCTCGGAGATTATACATAGAAAAAGTAAGAGCTTGTGAAGTGGAGGGGAGTGAAACGCGTGATTAGTAAATTAATTTGTAGAATTAGTAATAATCTCCTCTTAATTTTATGTTGAGACTTGAGATTGTCTTTTGCATTTATGTAAACTTCTTTTATTGTAGACCACTCATATGCTAAAGCTTATGGTCAAAGAAGACTTGAGAAGAGACCATGTTGAATAAGCTTAAATGAAAGTTTCTGCAAAAATTTTAAATACAAATCTAATGCAAAGATGAAAAAACTTATAAAAATGATCACTTAGTCTTTAGAAATCAAAAAAATAGAGTGTAATGTGCAAATAGCCAAAATCAAGTGCACAATAGAAATTAACACACTTGCATATAAGATAATGTAAATATAAAGGTTAGGAAAAGCTTACACACACATGATTTATACTGGTTCGGCCCTAATGTAGAACCTACATCCAGTTCTTAGCCTTGTTGAGATTTTTCACTATCAACTGAGTGTTTTTTCATCTATTATAGTTTCTTCAAGCTAAATACAACGAGTAATTTTGATCAACAATAACCTCTCTAAGCTAAAATTGAGAGGTTTTGATCAATCTTAATCTCTATAAGATATGAAACAACACACCCTTACTAGGTTTTACAAGATAACAATGAAAAACTCTCACGATGATTTAAATATACAAATATAAGCTCAACTCAGATTTATAAGATGATTCTAAGATAAAAGCACACATGATTTTTGATATTTCATTTTCTTCTCTTTGCTTCTTTGGGAATTATGAGTATTTGTAGGCAAGGGAGAATTTGAACGTTGTTGTATTGGCCTTGCTTTTCCAGAAAAGTTTCTTTGAAGTATTTTGATGTGTATTGTCATTTCTTCACTTTTGCAAAATGACTCATTACTTTTCCATGCTTGCTAGTACTCTTCTGATCATTCCAAAGGATATTCTAACAATTATCAGCATTTTGGAATTATCCACAAGTCAATTTGAACTTTAAATCTCGAAACAGGACATTCTATGTGTTTAACATGAGTAAGCTCATCTTCATTCATGAGACAACTCATCAGTGTATTCTCAAAAGCTAATAAATCAATATGAGCAGAATTATCTCTATCATAAGTATGCTCATCTTTAGTCGTCTACATGCTTATCCAAAACATGAATTTGACTATAGCATCTTTATAATATGAGGCTTCTCATATTCTTTCATGAGATAGCTTCACGTAGTGCTTTTAATCTTCCAACCAACTTCTAGCTTCATATGAGTCTTTTTATCTCCTAATACGAGTTGGCTCATTGTAGTACATGAAGACTCTATAACTTTAGTTATTTGAAATACTTTATTTGTAACTTGAGAGTTTATGTTTTCTTTGATAAATCTGTAACACTATATTTCAGATCAAATGCAAGCATATAGTATTATATATTAGAATAATGTTTGGAATCATCATTAGAAATTAACAATTTTAGAAACCTTGAGCTAACAAAAACGTAGCTTAATTGGTCGTTAAATGAGTTAAATTCTAAGTTTAAGTTATGATGAAGATTCTTAATACATGCCAATGAAGGTTGACTCATCTAGTCGATCTTCTGCTCATGACAATTGCATGACTTGGGTTCGAATTCAAGTTTCGTTGATAGACGATCTATAATTTTACTGTAAATTTTAATTAAGGTTGGTGATTTGTCTTGACTTTAGAATAGGGAGAACTACCCCTCATCCTATACTTTATTCCACCAAAAAAGTTTCTCAATACATCAAAATACTCACTTATAATCTTTGGAGTGTAAAAATAGAAATGTTTTTATTTTCTAACAAAATTTGTCAAATTAAATATCCTTTGATATATTTTAAAATTTTTCCTATGAACTAGAAGTTGACCCGAGGTCAAAGGAAATCATCTCATCGTGTTTCTTTTTTTTTTGGTCAACTACCCTAATTAGTCCTTTAGACAGAGTGGAGTCCCACGGTATTTTCATAGGTTGGACCTTTTGGGCCTCCTATAGGATTAATCCATAGTCAGCAGGTTAGAACACAATGGTTTTTGCTACTTCTTAAGCAAAGTGACTTTCATTGGGATTCAAACTTGTGTCCTATTCTATGAGGGTGAGCTTGCTTACCAGCTCAATTAACCCCCAGTTGGTCATCTCATCATGTTTCTAACACACACATATAATGAATTAATTTGAAAAAGTACATTAATTGAATTATGAAAAATTTATAATTAAATAATAGATTCATAAAATTTACAAATTATTACATTTAACATAAAAAAAAATTATAAACAATTTTGATTTATTACTAACATAATTCAAATTAAATTCATTTAAATAAATTTAGCAATTGCCACGTTAAAGTGATCAGTCTATGGTCATATATTAGCCAAAACCATTTCAAATCAAGAATTTCCGGATCCAGGATTACTTCTCACTTCTCAGTCATAACAGATCAAAAGAAAATGACTTATAAATAATCGAATTTGAATTATTATTAAAAAAACTGATCCTTTCCTTGGAATTTAATCTCTATACACAAACAATTTCTTCGAAAGCATGATACGAAATATTTTTACACCTACGCCACTCAAGTTTCTTACCAGGGTACGTTTGGATTGAGGATAGAAGGAAATGGAAGGTTTTAAGTTTGGAAGTTTTAAAAATGAATAATTATCATATAACACTCTCTTTATTTATTTTTAAGAATATTTTATACGTACCCTAATTTAGAGGATTTTGAAAGATTTTAAACAGTTAAGGGAAGAAACTTATTACTTATCCTTTATTTTTCTTCCATTCCCTTCTCTTTTATTTTAATTTCTTCCCCTCCCTTCTTCTTCCCATTACCAAACATATCTAAATGCTAGAAGTTTTTGAGCAAAATGGGAAGGAATGGAAAAGGAAGGAAAGGGAAGGAAGGCGATCCAGGGGGAGTTATTAAGTGAAGAAAAATTAAGAAAAATCTTTTTTCCTTATTTGAGAGTTAAGAGTTAGAATATGTTTGGGAAAGATTAATTTTTTCCCAAAACAGTTTTTTCTTTTGAAAAAAAGCTATTTTATATAAAATTTATCTTGTTTGTTTAAAGTGTGTAAAATTGATTATAAGTTAAAATTATTTTTTTATAACTAAAAACATCTTTTTTTTTAAAAGTTGTTATTTTAAGCTTTTAATTATTTGATTTTAGATTATTTCAAAGTTTTAAAAGAATAATACCTATTTGCCCTCAATCAAATAACTTTTTCAATCATTTCATACATTTTTTGGTAATTTCATACATAAAAGTGATTTTTTTTATACAATCCAAACAAAACTTTTTATCATAAAATCGATTATGAATTAACATATCTAAATATAAATTAATTTTTTGATAATCGATTTTCTTGAAAATCGATTATACACATAATTAATTTTTCACATAATCTTTTTTTTATAGCTAATCCAAACACACACTTAAAGTATAAATAATTGAAAAGGATTCATGTGCCCTTATTTAATTTAAAACAAAATTTTCTCTTCGTTTATCCTCAAATCAAGGAGGAAGAAGGGTTTTAAGGTCTTGAGGGGGAAACGACCAAGGCGTGCCAAAATTAGGGTACTTGAATTAAGCTCGCCCATTGCACAGGCCAACTATTTCGGTAGTATTGGCGTATCAAAATAAGTACAGGCTGAATGCTCCGGAACAAATTTATATGACTCCGAGTGATATCAATTTTTTAGTTAAGGCGTAAAAAGGAATGAAATCACAGAGGTATGCATCCTAAATATTACAGCGAGCATGAAACCTTCAGTAATATAATATTTATGCATGATTGAAATGACTTGGATCCAGTATAAAAAAAACCCCATCAAGGCAGCACTTGCCTATATATATATGTGATGATGATGATGATGACACCCACTACAATAATCCCTATTTCGGAATTTTTGTCATTAATCTGGATGTGAAGACAGAAGGGAAATGATATGAGCTGCATCTATATATTTTGTTACAGAATTTCACGTTCCTCTGTGATTTGTAGAGTGTGTGTTTACGGTTTAGGATTTACCTTTACCAAAGTGGCTAAGTACTGAAGCAGTAATCCATCAGTCTCCCCAGAGAGCCAAGTCCACAGTAGTTTCTTCACCAACCCAATTGAATCTTCTCTGCAAGACCGGCGGTGTGATAATCAACCCTTCTGCCATGCTGTTCATATTGTGAGAGTAGACTTCTTAAGTTTTATTTGTATATAAAATTCATTAAAAACGAGTTTAGATGAATCTTCGGTGCATTTCTTCAGTTGGGCCGTCTCCTTTGGCCCATAATCTTTATATAGTCCAATGTTTTGGCTATAATTTTCAAACTATTTTCTTATGAAACTTTGATACACGAAGGTAGACATTTATATTTTTCAAATGGATTGAATTTGAGAAAGAACGAGGCAAGATATAAAATATTCAATACGCGCTACCTATTTTTGGTTCTTATGGCCTCAGTTCAGGGATAGAAACCAAACCAGAGAACAGAATAACATAACAGAACATAGGCACGGCAGAATTTTGAAGCATCACCTTCATAGAACAGATCACAGATTAGAAGCTTGAAGCTTCGCCTTCACCTGCGCATATAGACAAAACAGAAGATGGCTTCGCGGTAGAGGAATCCCTTAGCAGAACAGAAGCTTGAAGCTTCGCCTTCACATAAGCTCGAGAGTTTGACAACTATAGCTATCTCAATCATGGCATCTCTGCTCTTCGTTCCACTGTTTGGTCTATATAGGCGCCGTGCATGTCAAATGTCAGGACAGATGACACACACAACGAGTTCCACAAAATCAATGACAGAAACAGTGGAATGAAGAGCAAAAATGCCAAATATTGAGATAACGTTTGAGCAGTTTCTTCCTTCTTCCTTCAGGCCTGGTTGGAAGATTTGGGTCTAAAGTCCAACTCCAAACCAACTCCACCATTCACTAGCCCAACACCCATTTCTCTCCCATTTTCTGTAGTTCTCAGTCTCTTCTCTCACTGCCTTTGTGTGTATGGTGGTGAGCGACCGCAAGTGCTTTTATAGACAATTTTGGACTTTAAAATTCTGTGTTGGAATTAAATTTGGTTGTTCAGTGAGGTTAGGTTCAGAGTTTGCTCTCTAGCTAGCTGCCGGTCAGTGGAATGAGTCTGGTGAGGTATGGTATGCCTAGATCACCCAATCTGAATCGAGAAATTCTTAGGCCCTGCTTCCATAAGCACGCACCCATTCAAGTTAAACATGGTAAGTGTTGGTGACTATGGTGTAGTTGGCATGTGCGTTCCGGTGCCGTGCCATATGTATATATACGAATGTGCTGAGGTTCACCAATCAAATCAAAGTTAACGAATGGCAAAAATATTATTTTTTATTGTTTATCTTTGTTTTAGATTTTATTTTTATCCTATAATTATATTTTATTTTATTTTTATTTTAAATTTTTTTAAAATTTACTAAATTCATTATAACTACTAACACCATTAAAAATGTTAATAAAATTTGCTAGACATCCTATGTGACATAAATACATAATTGACATTGTCCCACCAAGATTGTTTTTTTGAAATAATAATTATGAATGAATTTGATGAATTTTAAAAAGATTAAAGAACAAAATGAAACAATATAATTGTAGGATGAAAATAAAACTTAAAGTAAAGTTAAGAGACGAAAAGAATTTCTTTTTCATATAATGAGTCATATGCATAATTTTCTTTTTAATCTATATTTATACATTAATTAAAATAATTATGTATTTCATTCATATATATATTTATATATATTGATTAATTATAAAATTCAGATTAGTTATTGATTAGGAATAAATACTATGTTAATATATTATTATAAGTTACTGGTCAAACTGCATAAAATTAAATAATATAGGAATATTTAATAAGAATAAAAAATACATTAAAATGATATAAAATCACTAAAAATATAATTTAATTTTAAACCAATAAAATTCACAAATAATTATTTAATTTCTATAATACAAAAGTTTTAAAAGAAAATTATGCATAAAAATTTACTAAAAGGTTTACCTTTGTCCCATAATTATATTATTTTATTTTTATCCTAAATCCTTTTAAATTTCATCAAATTTGTCCCCATCTGTTAATTTAAAAAAAAATCATTGGACAATGTCAACTATACATTAATATTCACATAGAATATCATATAAGAAAAAAATTAAGAAAAATTTAATAAACTTTAAAAAGATTTAAGATAAAAATAAAATAAAATATAATTCTTAGACAAAAATAAGATTAAGTTACAAAAAATTATATTTTTACATTAACGACTTAAAAACACTTGACAGATACTGAAGAGGCCTGGCATTGTTTATTTATTGGACTTGGTCTTGATTTAGTTCCCCACACGGGGTTGACCGTGAAAAATTTACAGATTGATGCACGCGGTCGTGTGTTTACCAACATTTTGCTTCAACAGTGAGGCAAGGACGGGTTCAGCCCACTTTCTTTTTTTTATAACAAAAGTGTTTATTATTACACTAATACATTTAACACACTTTTAAAATAATAGAAAACTATTCAAGTTTGAGAATGCTTGGTTGTTGGAAGCAGATATTGAAAATGTCGTGGCTAGTGGCTGGAGTGGTAGCGGTGCTGATAATTTAATTGACAAAACTACCAATTGCATTCAAGAGCTTGATAACTGGGGAAGGCTTCGCACTAAGCATTTTAAAAAAGAGCTCTCCAAATTAAGGGCTGAAATCGACGTGCTCAGGGACAAAAGGGACGCAGACTCGGTTCAAAGGTTCAATGAGGTAAAGCACAAAATTACCAGTCTGCTGGTCCAGGAGGAAAGTTTTTGGAGACAGAGATCAAAGAAATTCTGGCTAAGGGATGGAGATGCAAACACCAAATTCTTTCACGCTGCAGCTTCTTCTAGGAAAAGGAAGAATACAATTTCAAGTTTGGTTGCAGAGGAAGGAGATATCGTGGACAGCCAAGCTGGTCTATGTAATTTATTCCGCAGGTAGTACGATGATTTATTTACAAGCCAGGCAATTATCATTGATCCTGTTCTTGAGGTGGTTAGTCGTCGAGTTTCAGATGAGGACAATAACAGGTTATTAGCCCCTTTCCTTGATGAAGAGTTCAGAATTGCTATGTTCCAAATGCACCCTGACAAAGCTCCAGGTCCTGATGGCTTGAATCCTGGTTTCTATAGAAGGTTTTGGAACATTTGTGGGCAAGGTATAATCGCGGCTTGTAAAACATGGCTCGAGGAAGGTGTTATTCCTCCATCCATCAACGAGACTAATGTGGCTCTGATTCCTAAGTGTGATTGCCCAAAAACGGTTAGAGACCTACGACCAATATCTCTCTGCAATGTGGTGTTCAAAGTTTTGTCCAAGGTACTTGCTAATCGTTTAAAACCTCTACTTCATTTTTTGAAATGTAAGACAAAAGGGAAGGTTGGTGAGATGGCTTTAAAAATTGACATTAGCAAAGCTTATGATAGAGTTGATTGGAATTATTTGAAAGGCATTATGGCCAGAATGGGCTTTCATGATAAATGGATTGGTTGGATTACTATGTGTGTTGAATCTGTTTCCTACTTTGTGCTGGTTAATAATGATCCTGTTGGTCCTATTTTTCCTGGTAAAGGTTTGAGGCAGGGTGACCCCCTTTCCCCTTATCTCTTTATTTTGTGTGCGGAAGGCCTTACATCACTTATTAATAGAGAGGAAGCAAAAGGAAACATTCATGGTATTAAGGTGTGTCGTGGTGCACCCATTCTTAGTCACCTCATGTTTGCATATGATTGTTTCTTTTTTATTAGAGCAAATGAGAATGAAAGCCTTACCATGAAAAATATTTTGGTCACCTATGAGCAAGCTTCAGGCTTAGCTATAAATTTTAGCAAGTCAGAAATTATTTTTAGTAGAAATGTCCCACATGATAAAAAGGCTGCTATTGTTAATCGTCTGAACGTGAGAGAGGGTATGGACCAAGGAAAATATTTAGGCCTCCCCTCTATGATTGGTAGAAAAAAGAAAGCTGTCTTTGGTCATTTGAAAGATAGAATTTGAAAAAAAATTCAATCTTAGAGTGGTAAATGTCTTTCAAGAGCTTGTAGAGAGATCCTCATTAAATCTATGGCATAATCTATTCCGTCTTACTGTATGAGCATCTTTCTTTTACCAACCACTCTATGTGATGCGATTCAGAAGATGATAAATTCCTTTTGGTGGGGTACAAAAAAAAATCCTAGTAGAGGAATGAATTGGCTAAGTTGGGACAAACTAACCGTGGGTAAAAATGTTAGAGGTATGAGCTTTCGTGATTTAGAAGGCTTTAATTAGGGATGTCAATGGGGCAGGGCGGGGGCGGAGAGTACTCCTCCGCTCCCCGCCTCCTATATTTCCCTCCATCCCCAATCCTCGCCGTAGGGAGTTTTTCTCCCCTGTCCTCACGGATCTCCGTGGGTCCCCACGGGGACCCCAATGATTCATAAAAAAATTACAAAATTATAAACTAAAATTTAAAAAATATATATATAATTAAATTATTAAATTTAAAATTATATCATAACAAGTTCAAACTTAAATAGTACAATCACCATATTCAAATTAAATAAAAATAAATATGAAAAGACGAAAATGTTATTAGTATTTATGATATATAGCATACATAATAAGATATATATATATATATATATAATCTACTCGGGGCTGGGGGTATGATCTCCATCCTCGTCCCCGTCCCCACGGGAAAAAGTTCCCCACTCGCAGGGCCCTAAATGGGGCAATCCCCAGAGGGATCCCCACGCACGGGTAGAAATTGACATCCTTAGCTTTAATTTGGCAATGCTAGGAAAACAAGGTTGAAAGTTGCTTACCAACCCTGATGCTATGGTTTCTAGAATCCTCAAAGCTAAATACTATCCAAGGGAAATTTTTTAGAAGCTAAATTGGGTCATAATCCAAGCTTCTCTTGGCGTAGCATTTGGAATTCTCAGGTTTTGTTAAAGAATGGTCTTCGTTGGTGTGTTGGCTCTGGTTCCCATATTAATATTTGGAGTGACCCTTGGCTTAGGGAAATTAATGATCCTTACATCCATACTGCTCATAGTCCGTCTATAAATATTTTGCATGTTAATGAGTTTATTTGTCCATTAACCAACTATCGGAACTTGCAGCGTATCCGCAATATTTTTGTCCAGCGAGATTACTAGGCTATTGTGAACATTCCTTTGGTGGGTGTGAATGGAGAAGATAACATTGTTTGAAAAGCCAGTAGAGATGGTAACTATACTGTAAAATCATCTATTGGTTTTGTATGAACTCCCTTAGTGATAGAAGCTCGTTGGCAATGAACGGCAATTGGAAAATGATCTGGTCCCTTAAGGCCCCTACCAAAGTACGTGACTTCTGCTGGCGGCTTTGCCGTGATACACTTCCCATTGGTATGAATCTCAAGTCCAAAGGCATGGATGTTCATGCTACTTGTTTGCAATGTGGTGCACATCATGAAAAAATGTGGCATGTGTTTTTGGATTATAAGTTTGGTATTTCTTGTTGGTGAAGAGCTCAACTTTGGACTGTAATTGAATCTATCCTACTGCAAGCAGAGTCTTTTGCTGAAGCTTTTTTCACACTACTGAGTTCTTTTGACAGCAATGTGAAATGCTCTTTTGTGATGATATTATGGAAATGATAAGCTTTGGAGCAATACCGAAACATCACCATCACAAGTTGTTCACCTTGCCAAGGAACTGCTTTTTGACTGGTTGCAAGCAAGAGAATTTAGCCCAAAAACTGAGTCTGCTAACCATGATACTGCTGTTGTGGTGTGGGCCAAACCCCCATTGGGGTACATGAAATGCAATATTGATGTTGCTTTTTTCCAGGATGTACAGTGTTTTGGTTATGGAATGTGTATCTGCAATCATCATGGTCAGTTTGTCAAAACCCATTGTGGGTAGAGACATGGCTACCCCCTTGTCTGTGAGGGTGAAGCTTGGGCATTGCTTTTTGTTCTCCAATGGCTTCTCACCAGCGACTTTGAGAAGGTCATTATAGAGTTGGATTGCAAGCTTGTCCTTGATGCTCTCCATCGTTTCAAGACTGATCATTTAGAGTTTGGTTTCATTATTAAAAAATGCAAGAATATTTTATCTAGTAAAGCTTTTTACAATTGCTTATTTGTAAGGAGGCAAGCCAACTCAGTTGCTCATGCTTTAGCTAGAGCTTCTAAGTTTTATGCTAGCTCCCACGTTTTTAATTCTGTTCCTAATTGTATTTCTTCTTTGGTTATCAATGAAATGAATTGAGTTGGGTTTTGTCAAAAGAAAAAAGAAAACTATTAAAACAAAAAATATGAGTTAATGATGCTGTTTTGATAATTTGTAATATTAATTAATTTTAATAATTTACAGCAGGTCATAAACTATAAAAGTACTGATTTAAATTTAAAAATAACTTGAGTTTAATGTAAAGAAAAATTTAAAAACAACTCGAATTTATTACTAACATAATTCAAATTAAATTCATTAAATTATTTAAATAAATTTAGCAATTGCCAGATTAAAGTGATCAGTCTGTCGTCATATATTAGCCAAAGCCATTTCAAATCAAGAACTTCGGGATCCAGGAGTAATTCTCACTTCTCAGTCACAACAGATAATTAAAAAGAAAATGAGTTGTAAATAATTGAATTTAAATTATTTTTAAAAAAGCTGGTTCTTTCCTTGGAATTTAATCTCTACACACAAACAAATTCTTCCAATGCATGATACGAAATATTTTTACACCTGCCACTCAAGTATGTTTGGATTGAGGATAACAGAGAAAAGTAGAAGGAAATGGAAGGCTTTAAGCATTGTTATGAAAAACAGAATCGGTAGGTATAGGGGAATTGGTCACCTAGGTGGTCCAAGTCAATCTGTTATGCATGTGAATTAATAAAATATAGTTGACCCGGACGTGACTTGGTTTGGATTTCATTGAATCGGACTGTTATGTAATTTAAAAGAAAAAAACTAAAAAGGAATGAAAAGACGTTGTTTTAGAGAAAAATAAAAATAAAAAAGAAAAAATTATAAAAAATATAAGTGATAACTTTTGACTCGATTGTTCCAATTTAGATATATTATATACTGATTTCACATAACATTTTCAGATTTATGAGATATAAATTGTCATTGGGCCAATCGATTTTTACAACAAAAAAAACTCTTATTTTATGAGTTATGAAAATTTTTATTTTAAAAATTAGGGTTTTTTTTTAATGAAATGAGAGTTAAACTTCTATTTTTTTTCTTAAAGTCTCTATTTCTTTCAAAATAATGGGACTTTAGTTATTTACAATAATAAATATCATTACATATAGTGTGTATTTAGAAGTATATTTATGTGTTTTTTATTTTTACTTATTTAATTTTATATTTTTCGACTAGTGATCCTCTAATTGAACTGGTAACCTATTTACTCAATACCCTAACCAAGTCTACTAGTGATTCGAATTTGAAAACTATGATTTTAAGTTTGGTAGTTTTTCAAATGAACAATTATCATATAACCCTATATTTGTGTATTTTTATGAATATTTTGTAAGTACCCTAATTTAGAGGATTTGAAAGATTTTAAACAGTGAAGGGAATAAACTTATTACTTAACTTATATTTTTCTTCCTTTTCCTTTTATTTTATTTTATTTCTTCCCCTCCCTTTTTCAACTCCCAATCATATCTAAATGCTAGCTAGAAGTTTTTGAACAGATGAGAAGGAATTGAAAGGGAAGAGACGGAAGGGAACGGAGAGGGAGTTATTTCATATTCATTGAAGTTTAAGTAAAAAAAAAATTAAAGAAACTCTTTTCCCCTTATTTGAGAGTTAGAGTAAAAATAATTGAAAAGGATTCATGTACCCTTGTTTAATTTAAAACAAATCCTCTCCCCTTGCTTATCCTCTATCAAGGAGGAAGAAGGGTTTTGAGGTGTTGAGGGGAAACGACCATGGCGTGTCAAAAAAAGGGTACTTAAATTAAGCTCGCGCAGGAACTATTTTGGTAATATATATTGGCGTATCAAAATAAGTATGGCTGAATGCTCCATATATTGAGATCCTATAAATTGAGGGGTGAATTAAAGAATAAAATGGTGAATGATAATCACTCATAAAAAAATTAAGAAAGTGGATTCTCACATATACATAATTTATTATACATGTTCTTATATTTTATAAAATTTTAAACAGTTGATTTTTTTTATCAACATTTAACATTCTGCAATTTTTCCCTCAGCTTTGAGGATCCAAATCCTCCCTCCACAACAGATTTATATGACTCCGAGTTATATCAATTTTTTGATAAGGCGTAGAAAAGAATGAAATCACACTGGTATGCATCCTAAATATTAAAGCGAGCATGAACCCTTCAGTAATATTTATGCATGGTTGAAAGGACTCGGATAGAGTATTTTCTCTTCCCCCCCCCCCCCTCCCCCTCTCTCCAAAAAAAAAAAAAAAACCCATCTAAGCAGCTGATAGTGCTAGAGACAGAATTAGAAGAAGATGGAGGAAGACTGATAGGGAAAGAAAGGGAATTCAGAGGGACTATTATGTTCTCTCTGGAAAAAGAACATAAGGGGTTCCTTTCGAGGAGAAACCAACCTCTACAGTGGCACTCTGCCAAATGTTTCTCTGATGTCTTAGCCAACTACTCTTAGCTATTTATAGCAGTTGGTTAACGATTTATTTAACAACGTAACTAACCATCTAACAATTGTAACTGATCAACTAACAGCTTTCAAGTGAATTACTGTTCTACCATTCCTTTCTTACAATACTTATTGCTTATTTTATTCTATTGCTGGTGTATCAGTAGCACTTGCTCATATATATATCATGATGATGATCGATGATCACACCCACTACAATAATCCCTATTTCGGAATTTTTTGTCATTAATCTGGATGTGAAGACAGAAGGGAAATCATATGAGCAGCATCTATATATTTTGTTACAGAATTTCACGTTCCTCTCTCATTTGTAGAGTGTGTGTGTTTACGGTTTAGGGTTTACCTATACCAAAGTGGATAAGTACTGAAGCAGTAATCGATCAGTCACCCCAGAGAGCCAAGTCCACAGTAGTTTCTTCACCAACCCAGTTGAATCCTCTCTGCAAGGCCGGTGGTGTGATAATCAACCCTTCTGCCATGCTGTTCATCAGCCCTGGCATGTTAAACGCCTCCTCTTCATCCCAAAAGAAACTTCTTGAATCTCCTTCTAAACCCACCTCTGTAGACCTCCCCATGTAAGCAAAGCTACAGTCCAAAGACAACTTACTGGTAATCTCTTTGGCTTCGAACTCTCTGGAAACGTGTTTTTCAGCTGCTTGCATTGCTGCAAATTGAATGGCTCTGATGGAGGAAGTGCGTGAGTTAAGGCGTGGCAACGAGGTAGCTGTGTTAGGGAAATTCAAGGAAGCAGCGTCGCCCTTGAAAGCCAACGCAGCAACATCATAGGCTATAGCTGCCATGTCTGGCTGTGCAAAAGTTCCAAGCCATACCCGAGTTTTGTTGTTTGGTTGTCGTATCTCGCACACCCACTTGCCGTTCCGCTCCCTCACGCCCTTGTAGATGGGGTGGCGAGTCTCATGGAACTTCTTCCTTCCAGCTTTTCGTTTCTGCATTTATGTGAATGCATTAGAAAGTTACAATACAACAAAATTTAATGTGTGGCACACATAAGCACAAGGGGGAAAAAAATAAAAATGAAAGTAGTTGGTGATTTTTTTATTTTTTTATTTTGGGTGTAAAATTGGTGATTTTGAATAAGAAATTAAGCAGCACTGGCTTTGATGAGGTGCATTTATATGGTTTCATAAGAACTAGTAGAGAACATCACAGGACCTGTGTGACGTATTGTAGCACCACGATGGCAGAGAACGTAACAAAACTCGAGTAACTTGTTGTAGCACCAAGATGGTGTGAGAAACGTGCTTTAAATATTTGAAGCTATATTTTATGTTGCACGTGTTGGAGCGTGAAGCTTGTTCCAGAAAGTCACTAGTGGAAAGACAGGTTTTGCAACAGATTTTGGATTGATTTAATTTTTGGAAAGAAAATTTATCTCATCTAAATTAATTATTATTTTTTTTAAATTAAAAAATTAAATTAAATCCAACTAATTATAATTAATTTAATTTAATTTAGTTTAATTAGTTTTTAATTAAATATTTTTTTAAAAAAAATTCATACATAATTTTAATTTATTTTTTTTATGAACCAATTTTAAAAAGTTAATATAAAATCTTAAAAAAAATATCATTACATAATTATAAATAATAAATTACCTTAAAAATATTTATAAAAATAATAAGAAATTTAAATATAATTATTTATAAGCATGTAAATTATAAAAAATAAATAAATAATTATATGAGTTCGATTTAATTTTGTTTCATAAATAAAAATTAAAAATTGAAATAAACCAATCAATTTTTATAAAAAAAAATTAAACAAAATCAAAATTAATTATTTTTGTCTGATTTTTGATTTTTTAATTTAATTTTTTCAGTTTTAATTGATTTAGTTCAATTATGAATATTCTTATTTTACAATTACAGAAAAAATAACTTAGGATTGTTTCATAGTCCAATAATTGTTTAATATATTATATATTAATTATGATCATTTTGATTAATTATTAGCCTTATTTTTCTGATAATAGATTAATTAAGAATTGATTATGAGTAGGTTTGGAGTCATTCTTATTAATTAATTATGTTAAACAAGAAGATTAAAGATTGCATGAGTCATGTGAGATAAAAGGCCAGTTCAATAATGGTAGACGCAGTGAGAATAGGACTGAAAGATATTTGTTTGTGGCTGTGTTTGTGGTGTAGAAATGATGACTCCGACACGTGGGGCCCCACTGGAGGGTCGATTAAACGTTGAATGAAGTTGACATGGTTCCTAGCTAGCAATTTCTATGCCCTTTGACTGACACGTGTAATCTTCCCTCTTTTTGCATTTGCATTCTTGAAAATCAAAGCTCTCTATTCTTCCATCTTTATCATCACTCATCAGCCACTGCTGTTTTTCTTTTTCAGCTTCTATGACACTGGGGCTCATGTTCCCACTTACTAGAAAGAAAGAAAAGCAAACGGAAAAACGGCGGTTTCCCTTTAAGTGATTAAAATGAGGTCAAGCTTAGTGTGCCAGAACGAACATATGGTCAACTGTAGCCATCTCCATTGATCTTACATGCTTTCAATTTCCATAAGTATTCTATGTTTCTATGATGAAGCAACAAGCTCACAACTTAGCTTTAATAGATTGGGTGATGAAAATTGGAAAATGATACTCCCACAAACAAATCCCTAACAAATTTTTATGCAAATTATTGGATCAAGTATATATGGGTTCCACTATAATATTTTTTTTGAATGATTTAGATGAGCTTTCCTTAAAGTTTATACAAAATTTTATGGATAAAGTCTGTGTAATTACTTATAGAAATTGTGACAAAAATTATCAACTGTTGATAAGATTTTTTTTAATACTAGAAAAAGTATTTATTAACCAAGTTTTTAAAAAATTAAATTTATTTAATTGTACGAAGATATGATAACTTTTTTCTTTTTAAAATCTAAAAATTGAATTTATAGAAAAAAAAACTAAAAATCATCTTAAAGAAATTAACACAAAAGTAAAAAAAATAGATGTAAGTGGTGAACTATTTTTGTGCTTAATTTATAATGATACTTTTCTTCTTTCTTTTTATAGTTGTAATAAAAACAAAACAACCAATAGGAGCTAGAATTCCTTTTTTAAATAAATAAATAAATAATAGTATCGATTAACATAGCGTGTACTTAACACGCTTTTGTTTCATTTTTATCGAATTGATGAAAATAATTTTAAAAGTTTTGAAAATAAAACAACCATAGAGTGGAATTCATTTCATTTCTTTTTAGAGAAAAAGCAATAGAAAAACTATTTTCTATTTTTAAAAATTAATAGAATAATTATTCCACTAATTACAACTTCCTACATTTCACAATAATGTTTACATGGCGAGAAAAGACCAAACAACAAAACCAAATTTTAGTACTAAAATATAAAAAATTCTAAAAATTTTCAAATGTCATTTTTTTGGACTTGCTTTCACGTTGTTGAATATGGAGAAGTACAGTCAATTGATGATAATGTTATTGTATTTGGTAAATTTATATACATGCAATACAAAAATATTAAAAGGCTACCACATGTTTTTTGTGAAATTGAAATTTACTTCGTTTTATTACTATGGTAACGTTGGTCACATATTTATTTTCTTTTACACTCTTTACACTTTCTTTTCTTTATTACTGAATTTGTGTAAAGCAATTCAATACTTTATTACACATATTTATATACAATCTGATAGTTTGAATTTGGGCATAAGCCACACACCTTTTAGGAGTGTATGACTTTCTTTTTTTTTGGTCATGTATGACTAGTATTGTTTCTCTTATTAATTGCGAGCATAACGGGCCTGTGTTCCAGTCTCTTCAGTTTGTCAGCTCAGGTCCACTGGGCAGGTTGGTTAACTCTATGGGCTAATTAAATAATATAGTCGAAAGAATTGTTTTTCGGATCAGTCTAAAGGGTTGAATAACTGTGTAGATTGGGCTTTCCGACCCGTTTTATAACAACTAGTACAAGAATGACCAATTTGGCAAAATATCAGGTTACTGATTATTACCTTCAAACCCAACTCCACCTTAATTTATCTAAACATAAACTATATTATAAAACATTTAATTTTAGAGCTTTGACAAAAGCACCCACTATTTTTCTCTGTTAGTTTAACTCTTTCAATTTTGAAATATGTCTGGATAACCATTTTTATCATATATATTTTTGCAGTTAATTTGTGTGTGCTACTATTTTCACTCATGGAAGCCTGTACTTAAGAAATAAAAGCATAACCAGAGAAGTTAAGGACTGTGAGGACACAGTGAATAACGTAATTTGGAAATGGGAAAAGGAAAATGGCAAAGCAAGGATGCAAACTTGATTGACAAGTCGCTTATCGATTACATGAAAGGACCTTGGAAAAGAAAAGAAAAGAAAATGAGAAAGCAAAGGAGATTAGACTGATTAGTCGTCATTGTCAAATTATTTCTTTCATGAGAAGGTCCTCAAGCTATATTATTCTCTGCCTGCGACTACAATTCCTTCTTTTACCTCACTGGTCCAGACTCTCATATTCCTTCTGAAAAAGCTGAAGGAGAGAACCAGAAAGAAAGAGAAACATACACATAATAGAACTACTAGATTCGTAAATACTAACTTCAGTGAGAAGTCTTGCATGACTTCATATTGCTGGTAAAAAAAAGTGTGGTCACTTATAATCTAATAAAGTTGGTTGGGCAAGACAAATACGAATGGAAGAGTCATTAGCATTGGAAGCACTGGAATTTATCTTTACTCCCAATCTCCCATAACCTCTTCATTACAACACTAAAGAAAATTAGAACATAACATTAGAAGAATGGGATCAAGAACTGTAAACATTATAGTATTTAATTAAGCAAGGTGATTTACAGCATCCCCAGCCACAGCTACATACACGAATCATGTACATACCCCCTATGTTTCCCCTCAAACCCAGATTATCTTCTTAGATCTCTTTTTTTTTTCCTAACTAGCCTATTCCAATAAGGTGCAAGTCAGACTGTACTCTCCTAATAAAAAGAATAAAGATATTGATAATAAGTTCCTCAGCTGCTTCAAAATTTACCCACATTAACATACTAGTTCCTCTGAAAATTCCTCCACTAGAAAGCCAAAGATAGCAAGCTCAAGCTCCCCAGCCAACTCTCTTGTCTGCTCAGCATTTTTCTTCCACCCACTATCCTCTATAGAGAAGTCCTCTTCTATCATCATATCAATTGTGTTGGACTCCACTTCTTTCCACAGTTCCAGCTTCCTACAAACCCCTCTTATCACCATCTCCCTATCTTCTGAGGAACTCGGTTCTCTCTCCTCCATAATGAGATCAGAAACTAGTCTCTTAAGGTCTTCCGGGACTTGCCCTCTGTCATGGACGCTTGACTGGCAGAGGACTTCAAAGACTATTTCTCTGAAGTCTTTTTCTTTATGTGATGTTTCGCTTCGGTCATCTTCACAATCATCCTCTTCAATAAATGTTTCATATTCGTCATCATCTTGATCTAGCATTCTCTTCTCAAGTTCTACTGGATCTAACTCTGCAAGTTTCTCGAATCTACGAAGCTTGTATAACAGCTGCTGCTTAGCTCCTGTAAAAATAATAGAGAAGAAGAAGGTCAATAATAAATATCTTGTTTCGATTAATTTTAAAAATTGTTGTTCAAACATTGGAAACATATTCAACAATTTCTTTCTCGGATTTTAAGTTTTGGTAAATCTTCACCAGAATTGAGCAGCTCTCTTCGACTCTTACAAGTACTCTTCATTCAAGTGAGACTATGGATGACAGAAATAAGTACAAGATGCATGAAAGGTTCAGCAGCTATTGAAGTAGTAGGAAATTTATGATGCCTAAATTGATCTTGAAGTACTTGTACTAAAGTGTTAAAATGCAAGTATCAGTGAAGCAATAGCTCATTTGGGTTGCACCACTTCACCAAGTTAAATAGATCAGGAACGTAGAATTCTCAACAACGTAAAAGTACCACCAATGAATGATGAAATTTGAAAGGAGTTAGGTTTCTCAAACCTTATACAACACATTGAATGGAAGTACCACAATTAAGACAGATCTCCTAACATGAAAATTGTGGGTCATGTTGAAATTTATAACGATATTGCCTATGTCTACTTGTAAACAAAGAGTAGGCCAAGTCCACATTCAATGCGAAATGCCTTTTGGATGATGAGCTACTGTAATCTTAGAATGGAACCCACAAAGATAGATTGCAGCATGGTTCAATATCAGCACAATCATATCAGCAATTAGCCCCTCTTATGGAATTTTGTAACAGACAAGCAACTTTGAAGAAGCGTGTACGACGGACTGTTGATGGAAAACGACCATACAACAAACAAAGAATGGTAGAAAATAATAAAAAATAATGACATACTCTGTACATTGGCATAGCTACACTCCAAATCAAAACCATTCTCCTCATCGTCGTTTTCATGCCCATCATCATCATCCTCGAAGGGTGGGTCTAAAACAGATACTGGACTGCACTGTTCCTTCTCTTCCTCTTCTTCCCCTGATTGGAATTTGTTGAGGCTCTCTGCTGCATTACTTTCTTTGTCCTATTAAAATTCACAACAACCTTAGTTAGAATATTGTCCTAATTGGGTAGTTAACATAATATCTTAATCATTCCTGTAATGTCAATGGATTTAAACTCAACACCGGTTTCATAATTGGACTGTTATTGACTTCTTTTTTGTTTTGGTTACTTGCTACATGACCCTGCTAGTAATTTAAAAAAAAATACAAATGAGAAACTATTTTCTAGTAAATCGAATGTCGGTATCTAATGACAACAGCAAACAACAGAACAAAACAAAAACATCATTTGTCCTCTTTTAGGAAATTAATTTACCAAACAACCCACTGAAGTGAAAAAAAAAAAAGGGACAAAAGATTTGCATGGCAGATACATGAACATGATCAAAAAATACAATTATGAAAATTCAGGAAACCAAAACCATTGAATTGACCTATGTGACCCTCCACTGGGTGGACTCTTAACAATTTTGGGAAAGAATGGCGGGGTATAATTGTCACTGAAATGCAAAGTTCCGGCAAAATTTTCAGAACCAGATGCTATTGCCGACAAAAAAAAAATAGAACACGGTTAACTCACGAGTTGAACTCACGGAACCCAGTTTTTTTTTCAACTCAGTACACAGTGCCGAGTCTCACCGGCGAGTTGAACCCGGTCCTATACATAACAATCTGAAATTCCAAAAAAAATTTATATAAGAAAATGACCAACCTGTGATCGGTGGCGACTCGGTGACGATGCCGGCGAGGCTAATTCCGGCGTCCGGTGGCCGGAGGAGGGGCTCCTTTCGAGAACAAAACGGAAAGGGCTTTCGCAGAAGAAGCCATTATTATCAAAGCAAGCACATTCTGTGTTTTCTTTCTGTTTGGCTGCAAAGTGAATCTCTTCAGAGTCATAAGATTGGCCACAACTAGAAGTTTCCGTGTCCAGAGATTTATCTTCATTGCTCTCTGACCACACAGCACTGCTAGGCCTCCCATTGCAAGAACAGGGGAAGCCCCCTTCACTGGCATTCACGTGTGCGATGACATTGTTGTTTTCCTTCAGAGAGCCCATCTTTTCTTGCTCTTTTCTGCTTCCATTGGAAGGTTTTCTGCGCCCAACAGAAGAATCCCACCTCAAGATATCCTTCACGGAGACCTTTGCGCCGTCACCTTCTATTTCCCTCTTTGGGTTCCGGTTTCGGTGTGTTAGTCTCTTGAATAAGGACCCAAATAGCCCAAAGCCATTGTTTTTGTTTTGGGTTTTCGTTTTCGAAGTTGATGAGTGTTTCTGAATCCTGATAGCGGCTTCGAGGAGAAGAGCTGCTGTTCGAGCAGGGATGTGGAGGAAAATGGCATTGGGAGACCTGCAGGGGCTTTTGGCTGGTGATGCGAATTCGAAGAGGGGAGATTTTCTAATGTCTGGGGTGTTCTGGAATGAGAAAAAGCAAGCGTTTTTGCAGAAATTCCCGGGAAAGTTTGAGTTTTGATAGATTGGTTTTTGTTTCTTCACTTGCAAACTAGCCTTGGTGGAAGGCCTTTTTAGCTGGTTACGCTTATCAGAAAAGTAGTTCTTTAGAAGGAATGGCTCTTGATCCTCCTTCAGTAGCTCGTGCAAGTGCTTCTGAGCCATCATCACAAGTACAAAAGCAAAATAAAATGGCTCCCTACAAAGATATGCTATAATGAAGAACCAAAACAGAGCGTTTCAGTAATTCTCAGGTTGAAGAGGTTTCAACTTTGTTCAAAAGGGTGAGACTGAAGTGCGATACTTTGGGCACAAATAATGGTTCATTGGATAGAGAGTACAAGAGTGGGAAGGAATGAGGAGACTTCCTGATTCAAATCTAGATGGGTTAAAATACCGAGGCATCAAGGTGAACGGGTGATAAACGAATTATTATTAAATAATAGCATAGAATATATAAAATATTGAGAGTTGCACTTTTTTTTTTTTGTCAAGAAAAATTAAAAACTAAATTAGTAAATTTGGCTGCAAATTGGAGGTGTGTTGTGTCCTGGTCTGAGACTCTCACGGTAGGAGGAGACTTTCTGTCGTTTCTATTACATGTCTAATGGAGAATGCTTCCCCAACAGCACACTCTTATACACGTAAAACGCTGGAACATATGTATTATGCAATTTTAATCTTATGGTTTTGTTTCATTATTATAACCCCTATTCCTGATTCTGTTACAGCTGTGGTTATTATATTATTATTAGGATGTGGTTACTGGGAAATAGGAGAGGCAGTCCCTCACAGTACTTGTGACTATTGAGTGAGACCTGCTGCTGGTGCTGCCTCTCCTGTCCTGACTCTGGACCCAAGGGCTGGTTTCCACTTTCCACGTACTTTTCACTTCTTTCCTGATATATTATTGGGGCCATTTCGGAGTTGAGAAACCTGCAATTGGCTCGTTTTAATTTCGATATTGTTATTCTAAAAGTTAATGATAAGGAATAATATACAATTAACATCTATTTTTATATAAGTTATTTAGTTTTATTATAAAAAAAATTAAATGATACAAATTTTGCACATATTTCATTAAAATTTGTGTAAATTGCCTTAAGGTGACCGAGAATCATATCTTTCTAGTGATTTTTCAGTAAATAAATAGTTTTCATCTTAGGATAGTTTTCCTTTGTCTATTATATGCGCCGAAAGCGCTAGTACAAAACCATGTTAAAAGGTTACTATTATTGAATTTATTTATTTTTGTTATTGTTAGGATATTTGTGGGGGTTGTCTATATGTTTAACCTGCACTGCACATTTGATCACCAGCGGTATAAATGTGAGGTGTTTATTTTCTTTTTTTATTTTTATAATTCAGGATATTTCATCGCTTAAAATATAAGAAATTAATCTTATAAGATACAGTTAAATTTGTAAAGTAGAGACCCTTCCTAACTACGTTTTTCTTATACACATCACTCAAAAAATTAAATCTAAAATAAATTACTTAAAATGACCAAACTTCTTCCACTTTTACTATATTATTGTTAAGGTTTCTTTTCTTTTCTAAGAAAAAATCCCTAGCCTAATACATTTTTTTCCCAATTTACCATCTCTTCTATATATGGAACTCATATATCAACTTCATGTTCCATTAATTGCCTCCATGATGATGACTATCCTATATGCGATTCCGTGAAATAAAGATTCCGACCATGTGATAAGCTTGATAAATTTATTCTGAAGTTCAGAATTAAATTTGTTTTAAAAATTTTATTTTTTATGTACTATATATTATCATTTAATTATATATTAATATAATAAAACAATTTGATTATCATAATAATTATTGAGAGGTCAATTTGTTTTTATAATATTACAATATGATGTAAATTGAAAGTTGATTAAAATTAGATGACTTAAAAATAATTCTGCATCCAAATAAACACATTAATTTTCTGGTTCAGTACACTCCACTGATAATAGATATATCAATGTTTTAAGAACCAAATCAGAGATCGAATCGATGAGACTTCCAGATCATGGTTCGATTGGTTCAACTGGTCGAATCGGTGGTTGAACTGGATGACATAATAATTATAATTATATACATAATTATTTATATATATATAAGTAAATCTAATAATATGAATAATAAAAATTAATTATATATGATAATATTTATTATTGTATTCAATTAAAATAACCTTATTTTAAGAGTAACAGAGATTTAAGGGGAAAAATTAGAGTTTAATCCTTATTTAAAAAATTTATTATTATTATTTCTTTTAAAAATACTCATAACTATGAAAATAATTATTATTTTTATTGAAAATCAGTTGGTCCAACTTCATTCGTTCATTTTTCATCACATAGATCTAAAAAAGTTATGTGAAATTGATATAAAATATATCCAAATTGGACGAACAAGTAAAAAGTTATGACTTTTGAGATATAAATGTGAAAAAAAATTCTTAAAAACTAATTTAAAAAAATAATAAAATAAAAAATTCAAAAAAAAACAATTAAAAAAAATTGACCGATTTCTAAAAATCTAATCCAGTTTATCCGGATCGCCAATTTAACTTAATTTTTTTCGATTCAACAATTAAAATAATTTTTTAAAATAATCGAACCAACCAAACAATCGAGTCATCGTTAAACCGACCGTATGATCGGTCCCCGATTTTTAAAACCATGAGATACATACATATTGCATACTCAATTGACCGACAAGGCTGCCAATAACCGAAATCGTTATTACTTATTAGCCAAATTATATTCTCTAAGATGACCTTTTTCTGAATGAAGGGCACTTATCCTTGTTGCAGAGTCATTATGGCAGGCAATAATGGAACTGTGGAATCAATGAAGTCCAATAAGCATTAAGCAAAGTACTCCAAGGCAATTAATTAAAGCTGAAAGACATTTACCAATTTATTGCGGTTGAAATCAAATATTGGGAGACGAGACGAGGAGAGGACGGGACGGGATGGGATGGTCTCGGCGGGCACTAGAGCCCAAACGGATAGCAACACGACGAAAATGCATGAACATATTACACAGTTCGACACAGCGAAGAACCGGATCTTGACCCTCCTAAGTCCTAATTCCTATCTATCCTATTCCTATGTCTTAATGCATTAATGCTTACTTTCTTTTCATTAGCTTCTACGTTAAATCATGCCTGGATTCTCAGCAAAACACAGTGACTTTGAGACCCCACTGCGGATCCTCAATCCTGCACTATCTTCTTCCACCCTTTTTAATTTACCCTGTTAGGTCCTTTTCCATTTCCACCAACTTTACCTTTAATTTAAATTTTTTTTAAAAATGCCACAGCTGGTTTGTTTATTATATATATAGATAGTGCTAAAATCCTTTAAACTTTGAGAATTGTCAAATGTCAAATGTACCAGATTTGTATATATCTATTGTTTTTGCACTATGAAAAAACACGGGGGGATTGTCTGGCCTAGGGAGGGGTGATGCCTGACCTACTTGATTTAACAGTTTCAGAATTTTAGCTCACTTTTTTGCGTAAAGTCTATTGGTTTCAACTTTCAAACTCCAGTTATTATTTATTTTCTTTTCTTGGAGAAAGCTATCCGGTTGGTGTTTGAGTTTTGACGTACGAGTGTTACCGCACGATTGCACTAAATACAAACAAATAAAGTCAATTCAATATACGCTTCACACAAAGTATGGCACTACACTCGCACTAGCAGATTGCAGATAGCGGCAGTATGTGTATGTAACTGTGCTGGTGGCTCTTCATGCATTTTTGTTGTTTCTCGTCACAAAAGGAAAGTGCTGGTTGATGAGGTAAACAAATGGCACGTCCCCGTGACTATCATTCAAATGAAAATACTACAAGTTGGACCTGGAATTAATTGGCACTTGGCAAATGATGCCAACCGCATCAGATTAAGAATTAATATAATGCATTGTATACTAATCTATTATTTAAGTTTAATTAATAATATTATATATTTTTGAATCTCAGTTTTACTAGAGTAACATTATAGCTAGCTTGATCCATCCGAGCAACAGACAAAACAAAGAGATTAATTAACAAAGACAATGAATAATCGCTTTTGCGTTAGTTTTAACAAGTGATGGAACTTCGTTGCCGATGACCGGCCTATAGATGTAGGTAACACTAATTGATTGTGTTTAACATCATTCACTCCCTTTGTATGGATTAAACTTATTATTTTTCTACAGCTAATCTAAGGTAAATATAAAAAGATGAAAACAATATTATCATCTGCACATATGTGAGTAATGTCGCGCAAACGATGTGTAAAAAACTTGAATTCAAAACCTTGACCCTAACGTTACTCCTTTGATTTCTTTACTAAATTTAATTAATACCCTTTATATTTGACATTACTTTTCTTTTTTGTTTGTACAGTCAAATGAAGGTTGATTTCCGTGAAAGCTTCTTTTTTTAACTTAATATAAACATGAACGTGCAGTTAACTACTAAGTTTATATTTTGTAACACTGGTAGGTTACAGCAAAAGATACAAAAGTATAGATCCACCAAGAAATTACAAATCTCATGCACGCCCATGTTTTCCCCATCGCTCCAAAATACTGAAAAGACAGAAAAAGCTGATAAACCCCAAAAAAGAAAAATACAGAGTTCGAGTTCGTCCTTAGTTTGTATATATCACTGTTGCGCAAATCTACCCCTCATTTGTCTTTCTATGCCCTATTACTTTAATTCACACTCACTTCCATATGTCGAGCATAACCCAATTTTAATAATCCATGCACGCAACATGTATAATTACAACAAAAATAACATTGATAAATTAACCTGCTGTTCTCTGTGCATTTTTCCTTATGGTCAACTAATATTGAAATTAAATGGGGAAAACAAAGGTGACTGGTCATAGTGAGAATCTTCGGCCACCTGTCTTACTTTGTTGTCCTGATATGATCTGTTAATTAATAGGTAATATAATCAATCCATCTGTAAACGCATGCTAAAGTGGTTTATCTCACTTTATATCAAGCCAATCATTTGGAAGGGAACTTATCTTATTTATTTTCTTTCTTTCTTTCTTTTTCTTTTTCTTTTTCTTTCTCAGCAGTGAATGGGGAGGAATACCTTGTGCCTGCCTTCATTCCCAGCTTTCGTGCTGGAAAGTGGTAGAATAATTGATTAAGATTGAATTTAGAATAGGGTGATGATGACTCATAATTTTGCAACATTCGACCTCATCCATAGTGTTTGATCTCATAAATAACAGTTAACAAAATAAATAACTAAGCACTCAAGCGCAAGTTCGTGTTTTAGTAAAGCATAGACATACAATACAAATTCTCCCATGCTGTGTACATGACTACAATTATTTTGAAAGCAATGACAATTTATTATTCATGTTTTGCAATTAATATATGTCATCTTCCAAAAAGGCGCCTATTGATTTTAAGTTATGACTTTTAAGAATAAATAGGTATAGGAGGAGATGAGAATGAAAATGGAGGGCTTTAAAAGCTCTACAATGTCAAATTTGGGATGCTTGGATTATTGAGTTAAGAACAAGAGAAGTTAGGACCCTTCCCTTCCTCTAATTTAGCTAGCAAAAACAAAATAGCAAAGTTGTTTACAATTAGAACAGTGAGGTTGCATATATGCGAAGGGAGTAGCAGTGAGAGAATTCTTAACAGATTCGTCCCTGCTTTCTGATAGAAAGGGTTCAAAAGAAGAACTTTTTGTTTTAGTTAGTGCTACAGCTTATGGGTGAAACAGTGATTATGCCATATGGAGGACTTACAAAGTCAGAATGAAGAGAAAGAGATTGAAAAGTATACTTCATGAACCCAAATAAAAAAATGTAAATTTGGTGACAACCTCCTTCAGATTCACCAAGAGCATTCGACTAGACCTCTTAATGTTAAACTCACTAGAAAAGCATTCTCCGTGAACTCAACAAAAGAGGTAATACTAAAATGTGAAAAATAATGTTTAAGTTAAGTCTACCAAATACTTCAAGAAAGATTCAAATGAGCGTTTATAATTTATAAAAAAAAAAGGTAAATTAAGTACATAAATATATGATACTACATAAAAAAAAATTATTTGTGTTGCCATTGTTCTGAGTAGATAAATTTAAGATAATGTGGATGAAAGTAGTATATTTAGTAATAATGAAAAAATAATTGTAGTGTACATACTTGGATTAATGCTTGACTCGTGAGTTAAAACTTCATGTTAGTTGTAGTCAACTATATCATGCCATAAAATAAAAGTGTCACAATAATAAATAAAAAATACCACAAAAAACTCAAAAAAATGATATAGTCCTTGCAGTTCATATGAACTATTTTATGGTTACAAAAAGAGAGATTTTTTCGGCATCATTTATTTTTATAAAGGTATTATTATTTTTAATAATTAATGATTAATATTTAATTATATATTTTATTTAGTTAAAATATAAATATTAAAATTAAATTAAATTATTATATTTTAACTAAGTAAAATACATAATTAAATAATCATAAAAAAGATATTAATAATCTAAAAAAAATAGTACTCAAAAAACCTCCTACAAAAAGTTTAATCATTTGCCAGAACAATAAATTCTCTTGTAATGATTATATAGCTCATAAATAATTAATACTTTTGATTTAGATCGTGACATATACGATTTTTATTTAAGAACTATAATTTAGAAGTTAGAAATATCATAACTTTTTAAAAAAAAATTGGTTGTACATAAGCAAGCATCTTTGACTCCATATAGAACTCATATAGAACTGTTTCGGTTCTATTGATAATTTATTATGGGTGTGACTTAATTGATAAATTAAATTTCATTTGAGTGTATTTTATTTATAGGAGTTTAAATTTTACTGAAAATACTTTATGATCAAAATAAAAGTCAACTTTCGAATAAAAATTAATTTTACACCTAAAAAGTATGTGAATACTTCATGATCCTAAAAAAAAAAAGTTGATACAACTGCTCCTCATCAACTAGTTTAACAAAATTGCAAAAACTTCCTCCTAATGTATCTGTTTAGTACTCTTTTGCAGCTTTGCCCATATATAATTATCTAATACCAATCACTCGAAAGCATCAATTATGTGTATAATTAATTTTTAAAAAAATTGATTATAAAAAAATTAATTTATGTTTGAATATGTTAATTCATAATCGATTTTATGATAAAAAGTTTTGTTTAGATTGTATAAAAAAATCGCTTTTATGTATTAAATTACCAAAAGATGTATGAAATAATTGAAAAAGTTATTTGATTGAGGACAAATAGGTATTTCTCTCTTAAAACTTTTGAAATAATCTGAAATCATCAAATAATTAAAAGCTTAAAAGAACAACTTTTTTCAAAAAAACTATTTTTTGTTATAGAAAAATAATCTTAACTTATAATTAATTTTACACACTTTAAACAAACAAGATAGTGTGTTTGGATTAGCTTTTTTTTGACTTCAAAATAGCTTATAATCAAAATGTCTAAGGGAGAGATTTTGAAAAAAAAAAGTTATTTTTGAGTGTAAAATAATTAAAAATAAACATGCACTAGATTTTATATAAAATAGTTTTTTTTTAAAAGAAAATTATTTTAAAAAAAAATTAATCTTTTCCAAACATGCTCATTGAGACTATCCACCCCATGTGCATATAAACTGGAAATAGTCATTTTCGAATTTAAAATAGCAGCTTAACATATTAGCTTTTGATATTACATTGATTTTTGAAAAAAATGCATAGACACCTGCTGAATTTTATCTCTTTTTGAAGTTATTGCCATGGACTTTCATATTTAGATGAAAAGTCCTTAAATTTTTTAAATCCTACAAATAAACTAATTTGTTCACTAATTAAGCTAAAATAATTTATCACGTGACTTACACATATTAATTAATACATATAAAATTGTAAATTTATTCATATTATTTTTTAAAAAATTTAAAAAGTCTAACTTTTATTTAACTTCCATGTCTAAAAATGAAAAATATCAAATAATTGAAAAAAAATTAAATTAAAAGGAGAAAAATATTTCAATTTTTTAGAAAAAATTACATTGATAAATTAGAAATTATATTGTATGTTAATAAATACTTATAAATCACGTAATGAATGATTTATGTTTAACTTATATATGAAACGGTTTATTTATAAGTTTTAAAAAGTTTAAGGGTTTAGAAGATATTTTTTACATTTTTCACTTAATTAATTTTTTATATATATAGTACATGCGTGTATGCACATTGTATTTTATTCAAACTTAATCATGCATTTTTTTTTTGGTAATTAATCATGCATTCTTTTAATCGCTATTGCTTTGACACAAGTTAACTCTCAATTATCAATCATCAAAACACCGAAATCAGAATAAAATGTACATCGAAGTTAGGCGTTTGCTTATTCTTGCAGGTTGGTAAATTAAAAATCTAAACAAGTTGCCCATACTGCCATGGGACAAGGCGACCATTCCATTTCCATGTCATTTTCTGTATATTGTTCACTGTGATTATCATCAAAATAGTCTTTGATAATTGCTATCAATTTCTTGTCGAAATGTCTTTCACATCGGCGTTAAGGCCAAACACAGAACAAGAGGATGACAAGCAAGACAGCGTATTGTATATATGATATATAAAATGAAATAATTCCAATTATTCCTATCGTGCTGGTTTGCTTGTGGATGTGCATGGATATAGCGATTTTCTTAATGACACAATGTCGATTTTTCCTTCTTATAATTACGGTTTGGTAGGTACATTGGGGCATGTAATATATATACATATATATATATATATATCATGACAAGTATGGAGCCAGTAATATATGGGCTTATCAATGGACTTAATGACAAACTTCATGGTTTCTCACGAGATAACTCTCTTGGTGAGGAATAGAACAAAACCTTTTCTCCGCCCACTTCTTTGGTTTATCCTCTTTTTGTCACTGTTTAACAGGTCTTGATCTACTCCCTCCCACTTTTAACAGAACAAGCAAGCATTTATGTTTCTTCTCATTGTTTATTATAAAAGACAATTATTAATGATGGAAACTACTTACCCAAAAACTTTAAAATACTAACAGACAAGGTAACACTTATTAATTTTATGAATTATTGTTTTGATTTAACTTCAGATGGATTAGATTTTAGATTCCTCCATGTTAAAACTTAAAAAGAGAGGATAATGTAACTTACAAGCCAGCAAGCACCTTATGGATGCCAGGCAAATGATGAGACCTGCTTTCAAACTCGTACCTTTCAAAAGGGGATAAAAACAAAATAATTATCTTCCTATATATAAGAAAGAGCAAGCCAGGATGCCAAGGGAGTACACTCTTATTTGTAGTCCCAACTTTGAAGTTATGATGAAATTGTATGAATTTTAAAAAAAATTAAATTTAATATAAATTAAAGGAGCTTGCTTGCATTGGTTAAATAAAATGATTAGTTGTCCATAAAAATAACAAAAATATCACATATATAAATAAAAGATTGTAAGAAATTTAATGATAATAAGTGAGAGTAGCAACTTGCAAATAAGTTTCTCAAAATTTGTTTGTGGATGGCTTTCAAATACTAAAATTAAAAAACTACCAACCACCATTTAAGTTGGTAAGAGTGCATATATTAAATATATTAATATATAATTCTGTGTGAAACGTGACGTCATTTACATGAATAGAATAGTATCCATGCAAAATCTTCGAGTGATAATTCTGGAATCAGAAATGCTTAATAGCCGGTAATTTAATACCGAAAGCTACCCGAATATAAAATAAATAGATGAAATTTGAGTGGACTCTTTAAAAAATAACAGTTACTTTTTATTTTATTAACTTTCATACTTACTTTTTAATTTCTGTGTTTATTCGGTCTACAAAGTCTCCAAATTATGTAATAACACTCTTCTGGAATATTGTCTAATTAGATAAATAAATGGTGTGAAGCGAAGAAAATGGAAACAAGTAAAAGAAGGACATAATTGTGATTTGAAAACTTGAGGGATCATCATCTGCCCCCACTTCATATCCGCCGTGAATTTCATTTTCAGAATTGGCCTGAAAAAATTAAGAAACAGGAAGGAAAATGAAAAAGATCACAAAGTACAAACGCAATTTGTTTGCAAAATGAATCCGAAGCGGGTCCCATTGAAGCACGAAAGCTTTTCTTAAACGACAAAGCAGAGGACAATGTGTAATAAATGCATTAACGCACCGTCATTCGGTGCACTCCCACATAATGTAGCCAATACGGAGAGTTCATTTCCCACGTGTGGGTTAAGGGATGGACACATCCACGTGTCAGACCAATCTCATGTTTGTCCCCCCCCAACCCTGAGGTGGCACTCCCTCGTCACTGCATAGGATTCCCCCTCCCCCTCAAATGCAATGCATCCACACACTGCCCACATCCTAGTTTTCTCTCATTTGACCCAAAAATATAAAAAGTTTAAATTTCGTGAAAAACAAAAAAATATGTGATAAAATATGAATTGAAATTTGCAAATATCTATATAAGAGAGGGCGATAACTTACCTAACACAAATTGAATTTCGGAATCATTATATTTTAATTTCAAATATTAACATTAATGAGTTATAAATTTGTTGAGTATAAAATTGTTTACTAATATGATATTAAATAAATATTCATTTTAATCCTCAAATATATTTGTAATATCATGATTTATAACATTAAATTAATTTTTAAATGATGAAATTAATAATATTTCCTTTCGGTGATGAAGTTTGTGACAGAAGAAAGCATAAATGTATTTACCGAGTAGTTATGATGATTTATGAAGAACCCACCAACAGGCTCATGCTTCATAGCACAGCTGGTAGCGTCAAATATTAACTACGCACCAAAGTGCACCACGCGTCGCGGCATGGGAATGATGGGTTTTGTTGTTAATGTTGTTTTTTGCCCTTTTCTTATGGCCTGGTCAACATTTTATTCAACCCTAATGCTTCGACTCCTTCGAGACTCCGAATGGTACAAAAGACGAATACGACAGTCGTATTATAATATACTGAAATAGGTCCCTCCCACAGCAGACATGAAAATCTTTTAGACTATTTTCAAAAAAACTTATACGAAGACAGAAGACGCATACATAACCTTCTTCTAGGCTTTAATACTGGGAAAACGACACCCAACACCAATCTCTCTCCTCTCTCTCAAACTATAGGTTCTCTTTATGTAGCCGTGAAATTGTTGTGGATATTTCCTTGGCACGAATCAAACCTAAGATATGGAAACGGGGTATGTAGATTCTCTATATTTATGTGCAAATTCATGTGGGATTTGACTTAGAAAGCAACAAGACACTAAGATATAAAATACAAGAATACAAATATAAACATAATTACTAGTATTTTATAAAAACTTAGTGTTATATTATTATATTATTTAATATAAGTATTTTAATTCAATTTGATACATCCACGGTGTAAAAAAAATTATATTCTTATCAATTGATAATTTTGTGTCATGTTTAAAAAAAATTAAAAACATAATTGTAAGAATTGAATTAAGGTTTCGTTTGAATAAATATTTTATACAAATATTTATTCGAGTAGAGTTTATTAAATAAATTTTACTGTTATAAGCGTGATTTAAAATAAACTAAATAACATTTTGATAAACACTTTCAAAAACGTTTTTCATAACTTTTTAAAACAAATATGATACATTTGAATGATGTTATGAATTATGTCAATTCTTTAAAATTAATTTTGTCAAAAATTATCATAAAACAATTAGTATCTAAGTTATTTTTAACTTTCATAAAAGTTTATTGTCATAAGCTTAAATTTTTGACTTATGAAAATAAACTTAAAAAATCAGTTGAATCTATTGAGTTAAACGAGATAAAAATTAATTTTTGTGATTTTTTTCCTTTCTATTTCTTTTTCTAAAATTTGGATTTTTTATTTTAAATTGAACTAGTCCCAACGAGAAAAATGCATATGAAAAAACAAGTGAATTTTTTTAATTATTACAACAATGGGATAACATATAATATAATTTGATTGAAAATAAATGAAGACTTAATTCTAAATATTTATTTGTTTGACATAAATCCAATACCAATTTTAAAACTTCTTCTTAAATTTTAGAATAAATGTATTGGGTCGTATTAGCTAGAAGCTGAGAACGGAGTGATGAATAGGACCAATAATGAGGATGTAGCTTCGGACTGTTCCTCCATACTGCAACTGCTATGCATGACTTCGGCAACACCGTCGAGCGTAAAATACAACCCGTCCTTGGCTTCATGTTAGTGATTCCTCGTGGTTTTTCTGTACAAAGATGAATTTATAAATTGGTGTATGCTGGAATCCGATGTTTGGCTTTGTGAAACGAATCATGGAACTAAATGTGGTGGACGCTTCTTCCTGGATCCTAATTACTCGACAAGATCCATGGCAACTGACAGTGATCAACTCAACAACTTAATATTATTGTTTGTATTAATAATGAAGATTTGTCTTAGACTGTGAAATTCCTAGTGTGCTTGGATATTCCAGTTTATTGCGAGTTGGATCGCTGTAGGAATTACAATTGTCATGTCATCCTTTTACTGAAGTTGCTGAACCGATTTGTATTACTCCTATCCTCTTTTCTTTAATTGGTACGGGCCGGTGCAATAATATTTCAAAAGATGAATTCTCTCTTTGCTTTTCTTTCATTTTCAGTCCAATTTTCACTTTTTCTTCGGTAGATAGTAGATAGAAGTATGGTTCACAGTCAAGTTTTTAGTTATTTAACTTATTTTAACTCTTTCATAAAAAAAAATAAAAAAAAATTATTTTAACAAATGTGAAGTGCTATGAAGAGTTCCAGTGCATAAACGCTTGAGTCTCTATAAGCACAGTTTATAACTTTTATTTAATTTAATACACACATTTCAAAAGATATTCTTGGGCTCTCATGCGCTCGAGCTTGTTACAGCAATATCCTTAACAAAATTACAAATGGGGGTTCATGCTCTACAAATATCTACGCCCAAAGCAATGGGCCGAAAAATAGGTTGGAGTGCGGGGTGTCTGAATCGAATAACAATCTTATTGGGTCTTTCGGCCAGCGTACTAACCCAAAAAAAAAAAATCTTTTTTTTTGTTTGTCTTAAAACTTAAATACACCCATTAATTTGACAGAAATCGTAGTTTTGGAAATTTTATTTATTTTCCTAATAAAGTATATATATACATACGACAAATATACAGTATTATTAATAAATTTGTAAAAAAATAAAATCAATTTAACTATGTGGAGATTTCATCAAAAGAAGTTGATAAAGATTTTTGTTTTAGGGTATGTTTAGATTAGAGGAGCTTAGAAAAAAAGTAAAGAGATGAGTAATTTTTCATTTTTAAATTAAAATAATTATAAAATGTTTACAAAAATAAATAAGGAAAGATTAAAAAGGTTACATGATTATTTCATTTTATTCTTCTTATTTTAAAAATTATTAAATTAGGGAAATATTTACCTAAATTAAAAAATTACCCTGCTCTTCTCTTTACCTCCAAACTCGTCTAAACATACCCTTGCTCAATCAAATATCTTAGGCTTGTTGGACAAGCTCGAAATACATCATCGTCGGACATTGAGAGCATCCAACCTTGAGGCTTTGTCATTTGTGTTGGACTCACTTGTGGCCCACTCCAATTTCAAAGTCTTAATGGGCTTATTAAGGAGGTTAGAGGTGAGGATAGGTCTAGAAGTTTATACAAATCTATGGTCTAAGCTTAAGTCTTTAAAAATGCTTAATTGGTTTAACAAGTCGACTTATTTATTTATTATATATATATATAATTAAAAAAATCATAATATTTATATAAATTATTGTTTATATATTAATATAATTTATTTATTTTATACACAATACAATAATTTTATTAAAAGTTAAGTGTATTTAAAACTTATAAAATTTGAACTTATGACTTATGAGCTTATTTGAAGGCCTTTATACAATATAAGTATTTAAATTAGTTTTTGGGCTAAGTAGAAAAAAAAATTCCTATGATAAATAATAAATCAAGTCAAAACTATAATTTCATAAAATAAATCAGACTTAAAGGCCTATAATATTTCCATCCGTAAAGGTGGATTTAAGGTCCCGCTTTGTAGAGGGCTGTGTGCCATATTAGACTAAAAGCTTTGAACCTGGTGTTCAATATAAAGAAATATGTTACCAACAAAATCACCAAAAAATATTGAAAGGAATAACAATTATCGTAGTAAGATTAAGGAGTGAAAGAGATAAGCTTTTCTAGATTTTGTCCCATTGCAGCTAATGGGAGAGCCCAACATCATTGTCGTAATTTTTATTTTGGGGTGAAAACCCACGATTTCTGAATTCAAACCATGACAGCAAGCATAATTATGTACCTCTGCAATAGAAGGCGTTGTTGCAAGCCCGATAAAACCCAAACAAGGTGGACCGAGTTTCCTAAACACGATTCATAATGCCCAGCCAGGTTGCGGGCCTTAGGGCTTTCTCTCTCTAAGTATCTACAATTCTCAATTCTCATTGGCATTTTGCTATGATGTCCAAAAGGCTAAATTATTATGAACATTTTTATATTTTTTATGAATTTTTAAATAGTTTTTTATAATTTAAAAATTAATAATTAGACCCTTATAATTTTAAATCTTTTTAATTAGATTCCTGAATCTAACTTGCTGTTAGTGTACTGTTCTAAGTCTTCATAGTACTTTAACGGTATGATAAATTTAAAAACCCAATTAAATTTTTTTGAAATTATAAGAACTCAGTTACAAATTTTTAAAATATAAATATCTATTTGAAAATTATCAAAAAGTATAAGTGGAGATTGCAACCACTGCCTATAAATACTTAGTTGATGATAGATATTGACTCAAGGTGGAGATTGTTAAACTTGACCCAAATTCTTATTGTGATAATCATCATTAGTTACTTATTTTATTGATTAGTTTCTTATTTTGAATTATAATTAATATCAAGATATGTAAGAGATTTGATTTTAATACAAAACTAAGAAATTCCTTATTTGATAAGGAGTGTGTAGAGACTTAAAGTAAATTATTGTGAGTTATGAATATTTGTATTAAGAAATTGTTTAAGTTACGAGAATGAGTTAGATGAAATTATGAGAATGAGTAGGGTTTGCAAACTTTCCACAAAAGCTATCACAAAAGTTGGGTTGGTAGAAAGTTTGTACCTTTTTTCATAAAAGTTATATAGTAATAGGAGATGGCTTGTAATTTTATTTGTGCAAAAATTGTAATAGTGGTAATAGGAGAGGGGTTGAAGCTTTTTCGTGTAAAAGTTGTAGTAGAGGAGAGTTTGTAACTTTTCTATCCAAAGTTGTATTGTAATGTTTACATTGAATTTAATCTCTTCTTTATCTATGTATGTATGCATGTTGGGTCAAATCATGTTAAATTGTGTGTGGTTTTATTTTTAATTTTTTTTGTAATTACAAATAATAATGATAACATGCAAAGAGGAAATGTAATATCTCTAACACAGATTTACAGATTAATTCGAAAACGCTTCAAATTTAAAATGAGGAAGAGTGTAAACACAAAAAGGAGGAATGGAAAAGATGCATGTACCATAACAGAAGTGTTAATACAAATCTAACTTCTTATGCATCAAATCATATTTTTTTTGGCAGAATGCATCAAATCATTTACAACCTAAATCCCAAACCATAACACTTGAAGCCCATGTTAGTTTGGGATAAAAAATAACCCAATATCAATCTGCAAATTGCGACGTAAAGTTCAGCTTTCTCAGTACACGTTGGGTTCTGTAACCCATATATCCTAATATCCATCCCAAAATCCACAAAAACTTTCCATCACCCGCACAAGAAATATATGCAGATAGAATGTACGTAAAAGGAGTTAGAAAACTATTTAAAAATGATAAATTAGGTTTACTTCCCATGAGATAGATGGAATTACAGAGTAAAGTATTACTTATGAACTTCTTAGGTAATTTTCCATCCAAGTTTAAAATCATACTTAACAGCATGTTTAATTTTGCTAAATTTTTATGCAAAACAGTAGTTGAAATGTTTTCTCTAAAGATTTTGATTTTATCCAAACATATATTATCAAAATCCATATATATGAATCTCAAGCTCACTACAACTCATTTGAGTGCACCTCCGACTTATAGAGAGTTGCATTATGCGTACAACGTAGCGAACCAGTAACAGCGAGAAACCATTGTGTTGTAGCATACGCCATGAAAGACAATATACGATAGAAATACATTAAATTAGTAAAATGATTTTTTAAAAACGAAAAGGCGAAAGGGATAGAAAAAAAGAAAGAAAGCCTTGTGAGTTGTGAAAATAAGACACGTGCAGGCACGTGAGGCAATCTTAAAGGCCCCACGTGCAGGCATGCCTCGCTTTATCTCCTTAAAACAATGTTTAAGAAAAAGAAAAAGAGAGTGAGTGTAGGATGGGACCCACGTGGGCAGCTGTCTCTTCTGATGCGTTGCAGTGAACTGACACTTTACTGATACATGTCAGTGTCAGGGTTAGTGTCAGTGGGACAGACCTCTTCACTCTTCACACATGTGATGACCTTTTTGTTTTCTTTAATGGATTCTCTTAACACTTTAAAGAATTAAAATGAAAACTACTAAATAAAAACTAAAAATATTTAATATCTCAAAAATTTTTAAAATATTTAATATCTTCTTTTTTAAATAACTAAGTTAATTTAAAGAAATGTAATCACGTTAACATTTTTTTAAAAAAATATCTTGAATTTGTTTACTACTATTATTATTAATATATGTCTCTTTACAAATAAAAGAAATTTTTATATAGTTAGTTTTTAATATTATAAGTTTTTATTTAATAATTAATATGTGTAAAAATATTTATTAAAAACTCTTATATTGACACTGTCAATATAAAAAAAATTCAAGAAAAATATAATCATACTTTTTGAATTTTGGCTCGTTTATAAATGACTATTGTGAATTATAAAATATTTTAATTTAATTTATAAATTATATAAAATATCGTAATAGATCTTTTCATTTACTTTTAATTAAGTTGTTAATGGAATAAAAGTGAATCTAAACTCTTTAAACTTTTCCAATTTATAAAGAACCACCAAAATTATAAAATCTTCTAATTTAATCGTTAAATTATATTAATTGTTGTAATAGGTTCTCCATTTGTCTTTAATCCTAACCATTCATCTTAATTTCTTTTTTTGTTCTTTTTATAGTTCATGATAGCTATTTGTAAATGAGTCTAAATTTAATGGAGATTTAGATTTAGATTTTTTTATTTTATTATATGATATGTATTTAATGTAAATTTTGATTAAGATAACTAAATTAAAGTAAATTTTAATTATTAAGATATTAGATTATAAATTTTTAATATAAAATGAAATTTAAAAATAATGAGAAATAAAAATAAAAATTTATATTTTTACTTATTGGCTACTTGACAAAATATAAATTGTTTATATGTTATAATCTTAACTATTTATTTTATTCTATAATATTTCCTTCTACATAATTAATTAAATTTTAGAAATTAAAAATATATAATATTATTTATAAAAAAATTCTTAATCTTGACCACATTATTTGTTATTGACTTTCTTTTATTTAATTTTTTAAAATTATTATTTTTAATTTATGAAACATTATTAAATAAGTATAGTAAATGAAAATTGTGAATAAAAATTAAGATGAAGAGTTAGGATTATAGATAGAGATGAAGATCATATTACGTTATATATATATATTTTTGTTAACAACTTAACAAGAGATGAAAGGACCTATTAAGATAATTGATATAATTTAAGAGTTACATTAAAAAAATTTATAATATATGATGATTGTATGCTAATTGGTAAAATTTAAGGAGTCAAAATGTATATTTATTCTGTTAATAATTTAATAAAAAGTAAATAAAAAAATTTATTGTGATATTTAATAAATTTATTAATTAAATTAAGAAATTTTAATTTATGATAATTATTTATAAAAAAATCAAAGTTTATGAAAATCTGAATGTACTATTTTTTAGTTTTTCTTACATATAGATCCATTACGTGACGTGACTACACTGTTCATGCTCTATGTTTCATCCGACAACCGTACGAGTATTGATCCAAGATTTCTCTCTAGTTTTTTTTATAAAAACAATTTAATTATTCTTTAATTATCGCTGTTTATTAAATACATTATCAGAAAAATAATATCAATATTTTATTTATAATATTTATTAAATAAATAAACATTTTTTATACTTATAAAACTTGTACAGATTTTCATAAAATATGTTCTTATTTTTATAAATAAATAAATATATTTTATATATAAAAATTTAAAATATATCATATATAAGTACTTTTAACATTAAAAGTTACGTATTTTTTTCTAAAATATATTAAAATATTAAATATTTTAAAATATATTATATTAAATATTAATATATTATTTTTAACAGTATATCATAAAAAACAAGTCTACAAAAGAAAATTAGTCTATTTTTATTTATCAAGGACTTATTTAAAAATTTTTAAAAAATACAAGGATCTGTAAATTAATTTAACTTACATAGTTTAAATTTAATTTAATAGTATAATAAATGAGCGTAAATTTGAATGTATATAATTAATTGTGAATATAGCGTTACTCCTGTGTTATGAGCTAATTAACATGTATATTTAATACATGTTTATTAAATGTGAAAAAAAAATTATGTGTATAATCGATTATGAGAAAAATAATTTATGTTTGAATATATTAATTCATAATCAATTTTATAATAAAGAGTTTTGTTTGGATTGTATAAAAAATTTGCTTTTATGTATTAAATTACCAAAAAAATATATAAAATAATTGAAAAAATTATTTGATTGAGGGTAAATAAATATTTCTTTCTCAAAACTTTTAAAATAATCTAAAATCAAATAATTAAAAGTTTAAAATAACATTTTTTTAAAAAAATTATTTTTAGTTATGAAAAAATAATTTTAATTTATAATTAATTTTACACACTTTAAACAAAATAAAATAATTTTTTTATTGAAAAAAATAATTATTCTAAAAAATTAATCACCACCGAACATGCATTTACACTATAACACACAGTATACTTGTTCCAGATTCAAACCCCCAGTCTCCTAATTTCAACTAAAAATCTAACTACTTTTTGCCTACCATAAAAAAGAACTGACATGTTTATTTCTTTTTATTTCAAATATTGATGTATAAATTTGTCAAAATTTTGCATTACATGGATTTACATGTTAATTTTTTTTATACAAAAAATGGTAGTAGGGTAAGTTATTTCAGTATTATTGGTTACGGCGTTAATGATATATTTTGGATTTAAAAGATTAAGTAGAAGTTCACTTATAGGATTGCAAGGTACTGATTTAAAAGATTTCATCACATACAGGTTACCTATTTGTAACTCGTGGGATCTAAAAAATCTCTCTAAAAAGCGATGATCATCAAACAAGACTACTCACAAGAAAAATTCTAACTTGTACACTCAGAAAGTATGTAATCCAATCTAGAACCCTTGAAACAATTGAACTAACTTGCATTAACTACATGTTAATTTTTATTAAAAGATGTCCCACTGAAAATAAAATAAAATATTATCTATATAATTTCGGGCAATCATGATAATTGACTTATTTGTATATTCGGTAAACTTAAACGGTTCACATTACCCAAAATATTTTTAGTTTCAACTAAAAATTTTATTTAATTAATTTCAACTACTAATAATGATAATTTGAGGTTTTTTTATTTCATATTTTGATAAAAAAAAAAATCTAAAATAAACTTTATTTTTTTCATGTTATTATTCTCTAATTAATTTCAAATGTAAACATATTATATATTTATACCATTTATACTTTCGTACGTGCGCCAACCAAGTACTAGATCTCCGTAGCTTTGCCATTTAAAACGCGATTCGAATTGTCAAAATTGACGATTTAACTTCTTAAAAAACTGAACGATAAATAAGGAAATCAATTACAGAGAATGAAGGAAAGATGCGCTTGCTATGGCTGCCTATTCACTCTTGCCAATTGCAGAGACGGAGTGAGGGACGGAGATGCTGGAGTTAGAAGAAGAAACTTAATTAGTGAAGTATTTTTTATTTTTTTAAGGGTTGTTGACGACTGGACATACGTCAAAGAGAACTGAATCACCCAAAATATTATGCTTTTTATTTCTTTTTTTTATTGTGTTCTTGTTATGAGTTCGTGAGCCTTCTCAACGGAGTACTTATAGATTTTGGTCTTGCACGTAAATTTTTTCCAGAATTTCCCCAGTGTATTTATGCCGGATAAGAATAAACTAGTGCATATAGAAACAAATTCCACGCCTAAGAAATAACTATAAACTGTTCAGAGAAAATCGAGAACCGTGTGCTAGAGTAAATTGTTGTAGGAAATTGGAGTTGTTATGTGTAACTGTGAGAGGAATATATGTTGGGAATTTTAAAACGAGTGAGATGTGGACGAAGAATGTCGTATTAGTAAAGAATAAAAAAAGTGAAGTATAATTGAAATGACTTATTGAAGTAGATTTTTTTGGCGTTTTGAATTCTCTTGTCTTATCAAGTACTATTAAACCTTTAGTTTGAGCTCGAAACAATTTAATAAATATGTCTAGTATAAAGTCAAATTTTGACGGATTCACAGTCAAGACCTTTGATGAAAATGGAAGCTTTACCATTGGTTCTTGTAATAAGATTTGATGAACGAAACTTGCAAAGCTATACATCTTCATTGGTTGAGATGTTCGAATTAGGTGGAGTCATAATTTTGATTAATTCGAGTTGTATGTAGCTAATATGCATGTAGAGGCCAATGATATTTATTTTCTTGTTTGTATTTTTGACAAATAGGGATTTTTATGAAGATTGACACTTGATTGGGCTTAGATTAAAGAGGAGCTGCAATAAATTCCTAATGTGGCATGACATTCATCAAGGTGGAGATTTGTTGAAAAAATTGATTTTTGATAGGATTAATTTTTTTTATTTATAGTAATTATCTTTGGTGATTTTAAAAATTTATAAGATTTAAGAAATTTATTAAAATATTTGGAATTTGAAGAGTCTTGGATATAAATAATACTAATGACTTAAGTATGTGATTAAGAAAGTGTGAAGAATTCTTTAAATTATAAGAGAGAGTATACAATAGACTTTCAGTTTGGGTTAGATTTTAAACTTAAATGATTATTTTTATACTATTTTTTTTCTTATAATAAAATTATTTTTTCTTCTAAACACAGGCATGACACTTCTCATACCAAGTTAAATTCTCATGCCTTATTAATATATAGGTCATCAACAACTCCAATAAGGTTAAAACATTTTTGTCAAAAAAACTGAGATTAAAACATGATCTTGAAGACTCTCATTCACGTAAATTTGATCTGTCAGCTTTTATGGCAGCTGAGATACAGAAAGTCAATGGTGACAAGTGATTTTCGGCCAGATGGTGAAGTGGTGAAGACGAGAGCGCCAAAGAGGAGGCGATGCACTGGTTTCAGTCACAATGATTTGTTTTATGAATAAAAAAATCGATATTAATTAAGCTTCAGGCTCTCGATAACCATGTAGAATTTGAAGCACAGGAGTGCAGAAAAAGGTGAGTTTCAATCATTACCAATGAAGTATATAGAGACAAGTTACAAAAGATACAGGTTAGTTACAAAAATAATAATAAACCACTTCTTCTAAAAATTTAAAGATTTATGAATAATTTTTATATCTAATATATTATTTACACGAGTTTTTTTTTGTGATTGAAGTATAAATAAATAATATACAAGTATTATATTTTATGCTAAAATTTAATCTTATTTAAAAAGATAAAAACGAAAATCGAATTCTTAACTATGTCTAATTCAAAAGTCTGTTTGAGATTTTTATGATGAGTAATTGAGTTGCTATTGCTATTCAAATTCATATTTCGGTTTTCAGAGGATAAATCCTCTACCTACGTATTTCACAAGCTCGCCTCTCTAGCTCTTTGGACGACCAATTATTGGTTATCTAGTACACTCATTTCCTTTTCGGCATATATTTAGTTGCATTGGCCATGGTGTGTAGCTCTTGTTTGGTTTTGGAAGTATGAACATAATGGTATAGTGACTCTTCCTATTGTTCCTGTCTATTACTTGCAGCGCCAACTTCTTTCTGCCAACTGCCAAGGGTTTAATGAATCTCACCAACAAATTGGTAGACTGGGTTATACTTAACCATCACAGAAGCGTTGGTTCCTCTTAATTGAGTGTTCTAAGATTAACATATAAGTACTGTAATTTTTGTGGATATATGGGTAAGCAGGGGCTGAAGTGGTGATCAGATATATATATTCATCTTTTAGCAGGCACTTTTGATTTGGATATTTAAGAACATGTTTGATTTGTTTTTTATTTTCATTTTTAATTAGATATATTTTTATTATAATTATAAAAATATTACATTATTTTTACTTTATTTTTTATTTTTAAAATTTTGTAAAAAAAATAAAAACAGCATTTTATTATTTTCAATTATTTTTATAATTTTTTTCATAAAATTTTAAAAATAAAAAATATAGTGAAAATAAAGTAACATTTTTCTAATTATAATAAAAATATATTTAGCTAAAAATGATAACAAAAAAGAAAAAACAAACCAGCCTCTAATATTTCAAAATTTCAACCATCTACTACTCTCATGGAATCATGGGTTTTATTAGGGGTGGACATGGGTTGGGTTTGAGATATTTTTAGACCCGACCCGCTCATAAAAATAGTGGGTTGGGTTGGGTTGGGTTGAATAAAAAAAATTCTCCGACCCAACCCAACCCGACCCGCTCATACGTGGGTTGGGTTGGGTCTAACCCGTGGGTCTTGAATCTTTTAAAAAAATTTAATATGCTAAAATAGGAATCAAAATTCATACCAAAAAACATAACTTAAGTTTATAAGTGACATAATATAAATTATAAAACGCAATGACAGTAACATCATTATCAATAATCATTAACCACAATGTCAATCATTATCAATACAATTGTCAACATTGGAAGAATTAAATGAAATAATAATTTAAAAAGAATTAGAAGCCTAGCCGGTTAAATGACAAATATCCAAAAGGATCAATTATTACGACGAATAAGTTCATCTCTAGCTGCAGACACATCTAACAAATAAAGAAATCATAAAGCATTAGCAGCAAGTATTAATGATTAAACTATTAATAATTGACTAAACAAATTGAGAAAATTCTATATAGTGCACTACCTGCTTCAATTTTTTCAATTTCATCCATTTGAGCCCGAAGATCAATTTGTTTATCAGGAGTTTTTAACCAGTTTTGAGCACAAATCAATGCCTCCACAGTAGAAGGTTGCAAAGAACTACGAAAAGGGTCAAGAACTCGTCCTCCAGTACTAAATGCAGACTCAGATGAAACTGTGGAAACAGGAATTACCAAGATATCTTTAGTAATGCATGAAAGAAAATAATACTTTGTTGCCTTCCCTTTCCACCATTTCAAAATATCAAAACCATCATAATCATCCTCAACATCATCCTCCATATACCTCTCAAATTCATTCCTTTGCACCGCATGTTGTTTTTTTTTTTTTACTTTCAATTTAAATTCGGATGACCAACTACTATCATCGTCTTCAAATGTAGAGGATGGAAAATCCGATGACATGTAACTAGAATCACTAGCATCGGGAGGAAGAGGATGCATGATTTAATAATGTTCATACAATGTCATCATAACACTTTTCAAGTTCATCACCATATTGTAAAGGTTGACAGCACAGAGCCAACTAAGGACAAAGTGGAATAGAATATTATCTTCTAAATAATGAAAAAAACTTGCTTATTAACCCAGAAACATGATCAAAGTTACATTTTTAAATTAAAATGTAGTGTAATTTTAATTTAAAAATTCTCAAGAAATTAATTATCTAAAAATATTATAAAGTTATATAAGATTCTCAAAGTCACAATAAAAAGTGATTACACATCTTAAAATATTATTAAAAAAAAACTTCAGTGGGTTGGGTTGGGTTTTACGGATTTGCAGAGTCTCAACCCGCTACCCAACCCATATGTCGTGGGTTTGAATATTTTAAACCCAACCCAACCCACAAACCCAAACCAACTCGTCAATTATAGGTTGGGTTGGGTAAAACCGTGTGGATTCGTGGTTCTACCCAACCCGTTGTCCACCCCTAGGTTTTATGGTTGCCTAATTTGGTTTAGGGGACAAATCATCGAGATTGGCAATGGCACCCAAGTATTTTTTTTCTTAAATCTTTTTTTTAAAGTAAGGAACTTTTATCTTATGCTAACGAGAGGAGAGGGTATATGCGTCAATGAAAGCTGTGGCCATAATGGGATACACAGAGGTAAAGAAATGCGGAGCCCCCTTTTGCAGTCATCAACAGGCTTTGACTATCATCAAACACATGCTCTGCTTTTGTATATTAAAATGGGTAAAAAAATTATTTTTTATTTTATTTCAGTTAAAAGATTATGTATTAAAATAGGTTGATTTTTTTTTTCATATTAACTTTTTAATATATATATATATAAACGTTGAAAAATTAATTTCATTGAAATCGGTTTTTTAACATGATTTTTTTTTAATTTTTTATGTTAAAAAGGTAATTTTAATGAAACTGACAATAATCTCAAATTCACTAAGTAATAATTTAAGATTTCTGCTACCATTGGCAAGTTGCGATATTCAGCAGCTTGACTGAGAAATCACATGTTGTTTCTTAGAGGTACAGAACATGAAATTAGAAATTTAGAACCATGGAAAACACGAGTCTCTGAAGTAGACCTTTTATCATCATCTAGGTGTAAAGCTCATTCAGCATTACGGATGTCGGCTCGGCCCGTTTAGATGTTTCGTGATGGGTCTTAATTAAAATGAATCGGATTAAATTGTTTATATTTAAATAAATTATAAATTAACCAATTTGATTAGTTTCACATTAATTTAAGGGTTAAATAAGTTGGTTTAGAAATTTTTTTTTACTTGTAAATTTTGAAATAAATTTAAATTTAATAATTTTAAATTAAATATTATATTATATAAACATAATATTGAATAATTTAATTTCATTTAAAAGATTAAGAGATAATTTAAACAAATATATAATATAAACTTATAGAGTTTGACCAATGTGTTTGTATGTGGGTTGTGCTACTACTAGATTGTACAATACATACATTTTGTACTTTTAATTGAGAAAATAGTGTTTAATTAACTTTTAAGTTTTTAAATTGAATTTTTTTTTGTATAAACAAATTGAAACTTTTTAAATAAAAAAACAGTTAAGCGGGCGGCCCGTGAACCTTGCGGATTGGTTCGTTTAACTTACGGATTAAACAAGTCGATCTAAAATTACTTACGTTTTTACGAGTCACTAATTTTAGAACTTAATTCACATAATTTATATAAGTAAACGAGTTAACATCACAAAATGCCATGAGATCAAGCTGTGATGGCTTTACGAGGAATGTTAGTTTTTTTTAAAAAAAAATCATGTTAAGGAAGTCAGCTTAAGTCTATTTTAATATATAATTCTTAAATTAGAGTAAGATGAAAAATAAATTTTTTAAAAACTATTTTAGTATAAAAAAGCCCACATGCTCCCACTTAGGCGTCTTTACTCTACTTTTACGGTTTTACCTATTGTTATGCCTCATATTTTTAGACACACATATTTAGTTAATTTAATAAACTGTACCAAAACAAGTTAATTTGATAAAATATACTATTTTTAATAGGATTAAGTACGAAAATAATTGTAATCTAAAATTAGTTTTAGATTATAACTAAAATTTATAATATTATATTAGCATGTCAGATTATAACTAAAATTTATAATATTATATTAGCATGTCATCGCTTTCTAAGAATTTTCTTTGCGATCCACCCCATTCCCAGTTCATATTCTTTGATCTTTCTTGTTCTCTTACTCAGGAATCATATTTTCTTTCTCAAAGTTCATTTTCTTTTATTATTTGTTTGTTTATGTGCATGGAACAGGAATATCAAATTAAGGGGCCCCGCAGATATTAGTGGCAGTGCGCAGCGGTTGGTTAGGAGGATAACGTTTAATTGGCTAATCTTGCAGATGCCGTCCTTCATTGGATTCTCTTTTTAATTAAAATTAAAATCCAATAATACTAAATTGTAAAATAAAAGGAGATGAATGCATGTTGATAAGGTGTTTGCATTTATAGAAAATTGATCTTCTATATGAATCTAAGGGTTTGTTGGGGAACTTTCAGATATAGCCAATTACATAACTCATATAAAAATGAACATGATCAAAATTAATTGAATTTGTTAACAGAATAAATTATATGAGAGAGGGGAGAAGAGAGACGGACAAACAGAAAGTAAAAAAAAAAAAATTGGACTGGGAGAAAACTAATTTTGAGTTGAACTTTTAAAAACTAGTTTGATCTTAAATTATGTTTAGATAAGAATTAATTTTTAAAATTTGAGTGATAATCGAACCACTTATATACACAAGTCAGCCCAGTGTACTTAGATATTTGGTTTTTTGAAAGTTGACAAACACCCCCTAAATACATTTACACAGGATGTCAATGACTGCAATTATAACATTTTAGCGAGAGTTATCTGATTAGCACATTTTTAAAGGGGTAAAAGTTTGAGAATAATCAACTACCCAAACTTCCAAGTTTAACAAACTTCTCCATTTTGAGTAAAATTTTTTAAAAAACCATTCCTTGTGGAGTATTGACACTCCTGCGATTAGAGGGTTCAATCTTCCGCTTGTTCAGATTTGGATCATTTACGGGGCGTTTGGTTCAATGTTTGAAAAAATATTCTTAAGAATAGCATGCCTAGGAATGATATTCTCAGGAATGATATTTTTAGGAATGATGATTACTACGTTTGGTTAAATAAAACCTTTCCCAGGAATGACTCCAACCGCCGGATACAGTAGCCGATGTTGTCTGTAACCGTCAATTTCTGGAGGCGGCAGACGTGGTTGGATTCCGGTGACTAGGGATGTGGCTTAAGTCATCGAATTCTGGTGATCGATGTGGTGGCTAAAGTCGTCAGTTATTGTTAGCTGCCGCCGGCTTGCGGTGGCTAAATTTCGGTGACTATCACGGAGGTCGAAGTTTCCGGCCACCGTCAATTGGAGGCGGTGACGGAGGTAGTCGGTTTCCGGTGATTGGCCGTCGTGGATGGTAGTCGATGGCGGTCACCGGCAATAATATGACGTTTGTTGGTTAATGACATGTCAATAGAAGGGTAGATATTTTGGACATTTCACATGGCAAAAATATTCTCATGCCATGGGAATGTTGCAAATCCACCTCCCCCCATGGAAATGAAAGTGTGAGAATATTGGATAAAAATCATTCCCGAGAATCATTTTATGATGGGAATGTTTTTTTCAAAACTTGTACCAAACATGGGAATCCAACATTCCCATATAAGGATTCCCATGAATGAAAAAACAATTCGCGAATCAAACACCCCGTTAGAGTTTGAAATTAGAGAGAAATAAACACAAAGGGTGGATCTCATGATTTTTAAAATTGTAAAACCCATATGCTCTGTTTATTTCTCTCTAACTACATGAGGAGTTCAACTCTAGAATATCTAAATCCCCCCTTGTCCTATCAACAGAAAAAATTACATCATGTATTTTCATCTATGTCAAATATATAAAATAAAAAGAAAAGAAAATATGTAGCAAAACTTCTTTACAGTTTGAATGCTAATTTAGAAGCTATTCATGAAACATGGTGAGCTTATCTCTCTCCATATGGAAGTGCTGCTATTTGAACTTTTCTTTTACTTATGTGATCTGAAATATATTTGAGATGTATAATATAATTGTATTTACGATATATATGAGATTTTGGCTATCTCCTTTGGGAATTGGACGAAGTCTTTGATAATCCAGGGTTTTCAGATGGAGAATTATAAAAGAAAACCGACTATAAATAAATCATGACTAAGTAACTACGTGGTGGTAGTAAGAAATCACTTCAGAAGGGGGCTGAATTAAGTGTCACCAAAAATGAAATCTTCTGCAACACACAAAAAACTTAAAACAGTAGAGATAAACCGGCTTATCAGTAATAGTGAGTTAACTTATCTAAGTTAGAATTTGAAACTTAAACAGAGCATGCACATACAAGTTTGAACATCAACAAATAAACATTCACATACAAATACAGTAAAGATAGGGTTAAGAAAGAGCTTGCACAGCGAAATTTATATTGGTTCGGCCCAATGTGAAACCTACATCCAGTCCTCAGCAAAACTGAGATTTTTCACTATCAACTAAGTGTTATTTGATCCACCATAGCCTCTCTAAGTTAGATACAAGTAGTTTTGATCCACCCTAGCATCTCCAAGCTATAAATGAGTAGTTTTGATCAACCTTAGCCTCTCCAAGCTATGAAACAACACACCCTCAATGGGCTTTACAAGAAAACAAAGTAAAAACTTTCTCACAAAGAGTTAGATATACAATGATAAGCTCAACACAAATTTACAAATGATTGTTAGAGTAAAGCACAACTAATTCTGTTTTTCTTCTCTTTTTCCCTTTTCCTCTTCTTGTTGTCTCTAGAAAATTATGGGTATTTGTAAGCAAGCGAATTTTAACATTGCAGCACAAGGACGTTGCAGTTTTTATACTGTACCAGCTGTCCATAACCTCTTTTGGTAGCTAGTGGATGCATGGTGTCCTTTTTCTCTTTTGTGTCTGTCATTCCCTTTTGTTTGGTATCATTCTAGCCATTCCAAAGAATATTCTAACGATTTGGCAGCTTGGGAAACCTTCTAGAATCATTTTGCAGCTTGGGACAAAAAACAGAGTGCAATAAAGTGTTTATGGGTTTCCAATATGAGCCAGCTCATCTTGCATTCATGAGTCAGCTCATCAGCTTGCTTATCTTTGAGAATTTCAGCTTTAATACTTTGATAAATCTACAGAATAATCTTTTAACTAGGATCAAGTGTAAGCAATCTTTATTAATGATAAAGTAATGTTTGTAATCATCATAAAACAAATGCTAACAAAAAAATCTTGGGCTAACACGTGGTTATTCAACTTAAACTAAATAACTATATTAATTATTTAATTATTAATCATCAGTTAATAAATATTATTACATCATCATTCTTTTATTATTATTATTATTATTTATAATTATGTCTTTATAACGAGAGTTCCGAGTATATTTCTAATATTACCGCTTCATATGGTAATAGCATGTGCTCAGTTCAGTTTTTCTTATTGTTTACTATGTCCAAGATATAACCATATAACAAACCTGTAGATTTGTCTCTTCAAAGTTCGAAGTTCAAACATTTCCAAGTGTCGGTACTGCGTTGTAAAATCATTGCAAAAGGTTGCTCAAAATTGATATTTTGTCGCTCTTAGAACAATGGATTATATTCCCCTAGACGTTTTCTGGGCATGCGTTATATAATGGTTTTCAGATGAGCTCGTAAGATCATCACACGTGGTGGCTGAACAAATAAGATCCTTTGAGAAGCTCGTTGATACTTAACAGTTAACAAACTTCCCAGCGATTATTCTTACTACAATTAATTTTTTGTTCGCTTCCTCCTCCTTTCCCTTTCTTTGTGAACAAAAATGAAGGAGAGTAATTAAGGAGGAAAGACTAAAAAACAAAAACAACATTAATGGAGTCTGATAGCAAATCTATGACCAAGATATTTGCTCATATTGTGTTGCACCCTAACTGATAAGTCAACTACCTTGTTATCTTCACGAAGAGGTATTGTATCTTCTCCAAAACGGATGACAAGCACTAGGACAGAAATCGTGGACATGGGAGTCTCTTTTGAGCCTTATTGGATTGTTAGGTAGGAGAGAAATAGAGAAGAGAGGAGAAAAATAGAAGAGAAATAAAGAAGTTCTCTTGTTTGGTTAGAAGAGAAATAGAGAAAAAAGAAAAAAAATGGTGGGTCTCACAACTTTTTTCATTTCTTTCCTAAAATGAGAAGAAATAGAGAAAAAATGAGTAAGGATGAAAATTTGACTAATATACATTTCTTTTTATTATTTTATAAATAATTAATAGGAGTAAATATGTATTTACAACAAAATTTAATTTTTTTTCTTTCTTATTTTTCTCATAATTTTCTTAATCCAAATAACTTAAAAATTTATTCATTTTTTATTCTATTTTTCTTCTCTCTATTTCTTTCTACTCTATTTCTTTCTACTCTATTTCTCTCATAATCCAAACAAAGCCTAAAGAAGCCTTACTTAGCCAGACTTAATGCAAAAGTATGAGGCAAAGTTCAGCTTTTCATATAGTAGCTGAGAAAAAAGGACGAATTACGAATTGAACAATACCATCAAATATATTATATGACCTATTAACAATAACATCAAACATATTAGTTTATGACCTATTATCTTACTGGCCTCTCATTATTTTTTCTTCATTACAAATTCTTAATACTTTCATTTATTAGTAATTTGAGAAGTATATTTTTCAATCTCATTCCACAAATCTCACTTATTAATTACATCTTATTGATAGACTTTGAATACTATGAGACATATTTATTATATTAAAAATTATTACTTACAAAGTTAATTTTGGTAATACCATAACTACTAGATCAACCCCTTAAGTTACTCACAAAATTATTTGATTGAAAAATCATGTTATTATTAACTGCTTTGAGAGATATGTTATGCTTTAATTAATTTTAATTTATTCAAATTTAATTAATAGAATAATGGGATAATTTATTTCCTCTAATAATATTTGAATGAATATCATGAAACTGTTAAGTTATAATCATTTTTTTTAGTTTAAATTTAGTTAAATTATGAGAAGTAAAATTTTCATCAGTTCATAATATTTAAAATATATTTTATTTAATTTTCTCATTTACTAAATACTAAATATTCTAATTTATACTTAAAAAAAGAAAAATAAAAACATAATCCATAACACGAAGTTATTGTTACGGTACTGTAATGAATTTAATATTTATAATAAATTATTAATTATTAATTTTATAATAAATATTTAAAAATTTATTAATTATAAATAATACGTAAGAATTCATCGTAAGTACTGATAACTTAAAAAAAAAATATAAATATGAATCTCCCGTCGCACATCCCCGTTCCTAAGAACAATATTCCCCTTACAAATTGCAAATGATAGGGCAAAAACGAGAGCGCATATGCATGAGACATGAGCTCCAAAACATGCAGAGCTCATAAACCTTGAAAGAAAAGCCTTCTCTTCGATGATGAAAATGAAAGAGAATGACGAAAATCCTCTCAGCAGCTGCAATAGAAGTTAGAACCACTGTCGGATCCAAACTCTATATACGTCAGTCTTCTTCTGAATATATTGTGTTTAACCTCTGGCTTTGCATTGTTTAGACTGGAGAGTAATCCTGTCCAAAACAAACAGAAGCAGAAAATAAAATAAAACAAAATAAAACGTTAAAATACAAATGAATAAAATATTATATTATTCAACCCTATTCGTACTGTTATCATTATATAATAAAAAGCTTATTTTTTCATCTTCCAAACCTTATGCTGCTACTCTTTGCCTCAAGTGCCATTTCCAAAGCAAAGCAGAAAGACAGAAACACTGCAGGTTCTTTCATCTCTGTAGCTCCCAGTTGTTCCAATATTTTATTATTTTTGAGCTGTTCTTTTTTGCTCTCAACTGTCTTGTCTGACTGTCTTTTCTCAAGTGCTCTAAGGCTTGCCCACTGCCTTCAAAACCAACTTTGCAGACTTTGCTGTCAGAATCCTCCCCCTCTCTCCACCCACATCTATCTCTTTCTCTCTCATAGCTATCTCTGCCAAAGATATAAAGGAAACGGCAGAGGTCCCTGCAAAAATCTCTTACAAACTTGGTCTTCCCATACCCAAATTAACTAGGCCCGACTAACCCAAAAGCAACCAAACTTACTAGCTAGCTCCTCTCTCTCTCTCTCTCTCTCTCTCTCTCTCTCCATGGACTTCCATCTGAAGCAATGGAGAAACCAGCATGAGTCAGAGGAAGAACATTCTACAAAGATGCCAAAATTTCTCCCCGAGCCCCATCGACAGCCACAATCATCTGCCTCTGCTCTCCCTTTGTTTGTACCTGAACCCAACAGCAAAGTCAGCACCCTGTCAGCGTTATCCGATTCAACATTAGCTACTACCAGATTTCTCAGTAAGATTTGTTTTTCCTTTTATCGTTTATGACATAAACTCAGAAAGTTTGATTAGCTTCTGCTTAGTTGCCTCCTTTTCAAGTTTGCTTCTAGTTCTAGCTTTACCTTTCTTCTTTTGGATTCATCAGTTCTTTGGTTCTCTCGTTTTAACTTTTTCCCTTTCTGGGATCTCATTTGTAATTATGCCTGTTCTGTTAGGGATGGGGAGTTATTTCAGCTTGGCACAGTGGCAGGAGCTTGAGTTGCAGGCTTTGATATTCAGGTACATGTTGGCCGGTGCTGCTGTTCCACCTGAGCTTCTTCAACCAATCAAGAAAAGCCTTCTCCATTCCCCTCCATATTTCCTCCATCATTCACTTCCACTTGAACATTATCAGCCTGCTTGTAAGCTTTTTTACTGTCATATAAGATTCTCCTTATGGCTTATGCTATACAAGAAAACCACCTTTTTTTTTCTTCATGTATTCAAGTTAATGCTTTATTTTATGCTTTCCAAAATTTACTTTATTTTTATGAAAAAATTATAATGAAAGTTCCCATTTTGGACATGTTTGGGGCATCATATCATTGTTGCAATGCAATCGAAGCTAAAAAGTGCTAGATTTTGAACATGTATATATATGTTTGTTGCATCAGTGTTGCAATCAGGGTACTGGGGGGGAAGAGCAGCCATGGATCCAGAGCCCGGCCGGTGTCGGAGGACCGACGGCAAAAAGTGGCGGTGCTCGAGGGACGTGGTGGCCGGGCAGAAGTACTGCGAGCGCCACATGCATCGCGGTCGACACCGTTCAAGAAAGCCTGTGGAACTACCCACACCAACCAGTGCAGCTGCTGGTGGTGGATCTCTCCGTGCTACCAATTCGCCCACTCTGCCAACTTCCTCGTTCAAATCCCCTTTCCATCATCATCTCCTTCACCTTAATGAACGGTATTCTTGAATGCTTAACAATGCTAGCTAGCAGCCTAGCCTAACATTAATTATGATTTTACGATCACTTTATAAAGTTTGAATTGAACTGTATATCTATAATGAGAGTATCTGTCTAATAAAAGGTAATCACTCAATGAGCTTTGCTTCGGAAAAGGGTTACTAATATGATTGAGCTTGATCTAATTTGGTGGGACATTCTTATTAAGTTTTTCTTTCCTTTTTCTTCTTATAACCTTGTCTTGTTTCTAAGATTGCTTCATTGACATCCAAAAAGTGAGATTGAATTTGATTGATTCCCTATTGAATAAAAAGTGATATTTTCATCCTTGTTGACTGTGATTCACAAGCACAACTTGTAGGGACCCTGATGAGGGCCTGGCCGCTAAGTCTCATACCTAGAAAAAACAATAACTTTATTGTGCACAAATAAGCCCCAACCGTTTCTTTTTAAACCAAATTTAAAAATAATGCTGCCTTGGTGTTCTACAACCACATTATTTTGTCCCTCTTCATATAATTCCTACCTGTTTGATATTTTTGCTGCCTTGTTGGTGTTTGCTCTGTAGTTCCTCTGGGACCAAGAATGATAACAAGAGCTTGTTTGAAAACCAAGATCATGTGGATGGGGATGGCAGATCTGATGGCCATATCCTGAGGCATTTCTTCGATGATTGGCCGCGATCGCTGCAAGAGTCTGACAATGCTGGCCGGATCAACTCAGCAACATGCCTCTCTATTTCAATGCCTGGAAATACTTCTACTACGTCAGATGTGTCATTGAAATTGTCCACTGGCTATGGAGAGGATCCTTGCCCAAGAAATGGGAATGTGGACCCTGAGCAACTGCAGTTGAATTGGGCTGGAGGGTGGACTTCAGCTAATCAAGTAGCTTCAATGGGAGGGCCACTTGCAGAGGCACTCAGATCATCCACCTCAACTTCATCACCTACCAGTGTTCTGCTTCAGTTGCCTCGTAGTTCTGCATCTGAGACCAGCTTCATTAGCGCCTAGATTTTAGTGAACTTTCTGGGGTTTCTTTGGGTTCCCTATGGCTAACTCTTGTAGCATTCTTGGACACGTTTGTATCTCAATCATATGGACTGCTTTAGTTTCTAACTGGGCGAGGAATGGGATATGGTTGCATCGTGTTTATTAGGATCCCATATTCCATGTGACTAAGTCATAATAGGTTGTTCATTAAAGATCTTTTTTTTTAGTTGGGCCATAGTTAACATCTTGTTCCTTACTTTATTTCACGAATATCGTAACTTTTTTGTATTTTCTCAAATATCGAGAAATGCTGGACCTGAATTTATACTGGCTGGTCGATGTTTGACAAGTACAGAGAGACATGTTCAACTTTGGCATATCTGACTAAGGAGAATAGCTTGCTTCCTCCCCAATGTTAATCACTTCTGAGTGAACAACTATTTTTGCCACCTGTTCACCGCATCATAGAAAACAAACTTCTATGGCTGGTCAGATGAACAATTTAATAAATGTACCAGCTGAGACAGATCACAATCAAACACGGGGCGGGCTATTAACGAAAAGAATGAAAGACCACAAAACGGAGGTCAAGGATGCTATCATTTATAGCTTAGCACGGACATTTTTCTTTTTAGACCGTGTACTAGTACTTTATTAGCACAGCATAAAATGCTTTGGTTGCTAAACTCAACTTTTTTAGATCTAAAGGATATACATTTATGAAAGTCACCAGCAAAATTTCCCGTGGAAAAATCACTCGGAAGCTTCTAAATCTTGATACTTGTAGAGTGTGGGTAGTTTTGTTGATTCATATATTCATCAAATAAGATGCAAGTTACACAGGTCTATACATAACTTTGCCTAGCAAGACAAATGTACAAAATTTCAAAACTAGTCTGCTGCCTCACGCTCCACGTAAACTAATATTCCGCTTTAAGTCTGCTTCTTGGCTGTTTCTGGGATGGTCAAACCACCAGATATGTTGGTTGGCTGGGTCGACTAGGGAGTTACTGCATCTATGCCATTATGCACTTGTCACCTTTATACCAGAACCTTACCATCAGGGTTTGACTGGCTCTTGATCAACTTCATCTTCTGCAAGGGCATACACCACTGCTGTCCTAGAAGGAGCATACACTAGAAAGGAACGAGGCCGGTCATCGTACCATCCATCCTGAAAAATCATCCAAGGAACATCAAAGAACTGTTTATTCCGTTGAGAGAGCCAAAAGGGTAAAATCACATCCACATGAATGCAAAAACAGATGAACAGAAAAACACATCAAGAAGACACAATGGCACACTTGCGTTCCACGCCTGAGTGCATGCACACACTCAGACACAGATGAGTTTAGAGAAGTCCCATACAGAGGAGAAGTACTCAGCAGTGTGATTGAGCCTATTGAAGCCACCAAACAAGGGATCATCAGAGTCCAAGACAATCTGGAAAAAAGGAAAAGGATAATTCATTATACAACATATCCTCAAACTTAAGAAAAGAAACAGTATGCGTCAAATTGTTGCAAGCATTAGTAACCAACATAGGCCGTGTCAAGAGTTTCTTGTATCAAAGGCAGACCTGCTCGCATAACCAGACACAGTCACTTCTATGAGTTAACAAACAAATGAGGATACAGAAGATGGCAGCCCAGTGAACTTAGAGAAAAATAGCAGAAGATAGTGCTTTTATTTTGGTGAACTTTTCCTCATAGTTATTGATTATCCTTTCTAAAACCAACTTCAGTTAACTGTTGGTTAGGCTGATTAAATTTCAATCTAAAAGGCTTTACCAATTATTTGGATTTTGCAGACGGGAAGGCACTGTATAAAACTAATAGTATGAGTCACCAATAATGATAGGATTGAATGGTGTTCACCTTGGTAGGATCATATGGGCCCTCAGTTACAGAAGTGAATTTGATATAATATTAATATCAATATACTCAGACTTGGTTCACTTATAATTGGAATTACATCATTGCCATATCATGATTTCCTGAATTGGGATCTGAGTTAGGAGACATTTATAACCAGACAAATGGTGAAAATAATGTTTCTTAGGATGAAATAACAGGCAGTAGCTTAGCGTTGTTGTAAAAGACTTCTAATGTGGATCACTGTCAGCTTAGTTACATCTTAATAGTCCATTAAGAGCCTAATAACAAGGCATACACTGCCGACTGCCGACTCATGTAAAATGCTGATGTACAACTAAACAAAAAATCTCTGGAACAACCAACTGAATGTCACTATCTTTGCTTTAAAACATCATTGTATATATCCTCTTCAATTTTCAGTTATATATTGTACCAAATAAATAATTGTTACATAGATAGTATACACCTAATATAAATTATCAGTATCCGGATGTATTAGATTTATAATTGGTAGGCTCATAGTTGAAAACCAAGCATAAAAAAGGCAGAAAGAATAACAATGATGAGCAACTCTAGCAATTGAGTTGGGTAATTCATGGGTATATATAATAGTACCATGGCCATTACCACAGCCATCAAAGAGGTATTCTCAATTGTCAAGTTGAAAAACCTAGAAACATTGTGTAATATTGCTATTACTACTACATCAAGGATTGCAGGTAATGGTTTGATGGTTGTGTACCTATAAAATAATTACCACATCCTAAGTAATAATACGTAAATCATACCTTATATTTCCCCCCCTTTAAGCAGCCAATTCTGTAATCCGAAAAGCTGTTGGTCCAATGAAAATTGAAAACAAAGACAAGGTTGCCCCTTTCGAAGACTATAATCCTGTCACCTTCATTTTTCCGTGATATATATTGGTGCTCGGAAGTCATGAACTGCATCGACAGTAAGCACACAATTATTTTTCCTTACTGCACCCACCCCAAGGGGAAATTGATAGAACTGAAAATGTATATTTAAAGATACTGGGAAATACCCCTTACAAGCAGAGGTGGTTCTTTGTATAAAACTGAATTACAGTAAAATATAGTAACCGAAAAACAGAAACAGAATGTAATTCTAGAGGACTGCAGGTTGCAGACTCTAGCACACTCCCAAACCCTTCTATTCCTCTAAATTCTTTTCTGATCCTACTCTTTCTCCCTTCTCCTTATTCACGTTTCCCCCCTCTGGTACGATACCAGAATCCTCCTTCCCACTCAGCATGTGCCAGCTGTCCATGCTGTTACTGACATCCCACTCTTCACTAACCAACTTCCCTTTTGGCTCTTTCTGTATCCCTCCCATTCCTGCATTTCCTCTATTCTTCCTCCTTTCATAAACATGTAACCCACCACTAGGCCCATTCTTATTCAGCCCAATCCCTCTCTTTCTATTATAAATGTGGGTCAAGGATCTATCATAAATGAAACTAGGTTAAATACAATGAGTACTCTACTAAAGAATTAGAAATAATAAAAAGTAGCATAACTATGCAATTAGAGCCTGTCTTAGATGAAATAGAAAATCAATAATCGGCTTCCATAAAGTGTCTATTACTATTATGATGATGGTATTCAAAACCAACTTCCCACAAGTTATCTCCAATGATGAGCAATAACCATCGAATCATGGTAAGATAACCTTCCAATATTAAGGGACTTGATTAGGGAAATCCTTGACATAGACAATGGTAGAGGAAGGCAAAAAATAGGACTTACACCAAATCTTTCTTCCAGATGCTGCATGGCCTGATCAAATTCTTGCATCCCCCGGTATCTTAAATAGTCTGCATCCCCCTGGTTAAACAAAGTAGAAGATAAAGTTTGTAACTTTTGAACTATTTCCTTGGCAATTTGGATGGTCGATAACAAAAGTTTGTAAAATGCCTTGTGGGATTAGATATCAGAAATACAGAAGGTAAAATATACATCTTAGCCAAGGAAAAATTTAAAACAAGTGCAAGTACTTTAATATGGAATGTCAAAGGTAGATAGTAATCACAGCATAAGTTTTAAGAGTTTCACCCACAAAACTGATTGATTCTATCAGGCAACAATGTGTCGCAATCATTATAAACATCTTGTACTACTTTGTGCTGGGTACTAGTTTCTTCTTTCTTACTCCATGTGTTTATTTCTTAGCAACTTCAATTAAATTTCATGACATGTGCTAGTTTCTTCTTTCTTAATCCGTGTATTTTAACAGTTCAAATATATCATCTTAATTAGCAACTCAAATCAAATTACACGCATGCAATTTTCAATAAACATGCATATACCACATTCTAATGGAAGTCGCAATCCTTTTGATTCTGTATTTTAGTTTTGTAAAGAAAAATACAACGATCACCATTTCCATAAGCAAAGAAGCGGCAGAAGGAGATCACACTTTTGCCATAACCACTGCTCATACTCATACTGAAGACCATAGCAGCAGAGCAGACAAAACAAAGACTTATTCCCCATTGGAAGCCTAGCTGAGTAGGAAGAAGAGGAGGGGGAAGAACAAATAATTCTATACTCAAAACTCAGACTCTATCTATCTATCTAACTTTCATCAACTCATCATCAAAGAAAATAAAAGTTCAAAGTCCTCCAAAAGAAATTCAAACGGCACAAGATATTAAAAATCCAAATCATGAATTTAAAGACAAACGAAATCTACATAGAAAGGCTAAGCCATGCTGAAATATGTATTTTGTTCCCTTACTATATCATGGTTTAGCTTCAATATGGTCCTGAGATAGAACCACATACAAAGAAATCTCATTAATCTAATTAGTCCAATCAGAAAGACAAAGAAGGATCATTATAGAATAAAGAATCTTTATCACTATATAAATTTGAAAAATGATTTCATCAAATCAAAGAGAAGACCATAAAAGAAAGCACAATAAAAATAGGAAACCATTTGCTCATTCTCTGGCTATGAAGCTGTATATATTGGAACACACTAATTGCTAGACCTGATAATCTAGAGGCTTGGGCTCCTACTCACAGGATCGATCACACATCTGTAGAATTAAAACAGCCAGGAGTGATAAAATATACCTACCTCTGCAGCACAAACAATGGGGAAACTTATTACCCATTCTTTATACCCGTTGAATACTAATATTTTTATGATTTTATCCTGATCTCCTCAAGAATAGGGAGTAAGGAAGAAAATGTTACATGGCACTCAAATTCTTCTTCAAACACATATTTAAATGATATCTTTAATAAGTTTTATAATTCATCAGTAATAAGATAAACACATTCCACCAAAAAGTAGTGCTTAACCAACTGAAACCACATGATCATAAACAGTGGGAATATAAACTAGTAATTGCATAAGTTGTGATTGAAGTAACCCAGAAACTTACTAAGTCAAATCTGCGCCTGCATTTATCAAAACTGTTATTGTTCCCAGGAACTACTTTGCCATTAGGAAGATGTTGAACACCCCTTGGAAAATCAATCCACTCTGAACAGAAGAACAATGAAAGAACCACCTTAACATTTTCTCGAAACCATCAAATCCAACAACTGCTCAAATCATTGTTGAATCTCTACATAAAGAATGACAAGAAGCAAGTCACCTATGCTTACCAGGATGGCCAAATTCATTCCCCATAAAATTCAAATAACCTTCACCACCAAGGCTCATGGTAATAAGCCTAATCATTTTATGTAATGCTATGCCACGATCTATAAGAAGAGTAGATGGTCTGTCTAAACTCATGAAGTCATACATATCCTGCAGCAGCCAAAAGAGTATAGATGTCCTTAATGATTCAACCAGAAGCAAAAATAATATAATAGCCAGAAAACTAAGTGATGTCATATTAGGATCTTCTAAACTACAACTCTCATCTTCGAAGGAGCTGATTGCAAATGCATATGCGGAGTAAGTTTCCACAAGAATTAAAAAGGATTGCAAATCCAGTCAAGCACTTCTTTATGTATATGCTGCAAATAAAAAGGATTGCAGCAGGCAGTTTCATATGGATGAATCTCAACTTTTAATCGCCTCAGAGTTCAGAGAAAAATAAAAGTGCATAGCTACATTCCAGAATAAGCTCTTTAACATAATTGATGAACACAATATATGTAAAATCTAAGCACCTTGTCCATCAACCAAAATGCGATTGTCTTGTCGCCAACCAAGGCTTGGTCATGGCTTTCTGCATAAGCCACACATTTTTCCAGCCACCTTCTGTTTGTGAGTGTGTGAACTATATCACCCATTCTCCAGTCTTCATCTTTCTTCCTACACACAAGGACATGGGTGAAATCACACATGGTTTTGTTTTCACACTACTAACAAACACTAAGATTGAATGACAATGGCCATGGAGGTGAAATGATAGGAAGGGGTTTAAGAAGTTTTAGGATTTGAATAAAAATTTGCAATCAAAAAGGGACGCAATTTGATGTTGGCTTCGATTGACAAATTCAATTTCAAGACACAGAAAATGTAAGCATCTGTCCAGATGCAAATAATTAGCAAACACTCTAACAAGCTTAGTAGAAGTGAATGACTAACTTACATGCAGTAAATTCAAACAAACAATCACACTTCATTTACACTTACATGACTTCTTCATATTTTGGAGGTCTTAGCACTCATTAGTTATTATGTAAGTTGAGAATACTCCAAATTTAGCATGCCTTTGAAATTGGCATCTCAGAGCCCCACTTTCCAAGGCACTAACAAATTCTATATGCAGGCTAATAAGTAATAATTGATGAGAAGAAAACCCACATCATATTTGATTTGCTTGTACTATTGCACATTAGATTAATACTATTTTCTTTTGGGCCCATTCTCACTGTCTTGTATCTGTGAGGCCATTTCTAATCTTTCTTTCTGAACATTCTTTTGGTATTCTTTTCATTCTGCATCACCATGTCGTGGTTCTTTCAGGATTTTATATATAGGGGTAAATATTGCATAATAAGCAAGTCTACTTTATGCAAATGCCTCATATTTTATGTTTATGTATAACTTTCCACAACCAGGACTAGACTACTGCTCTGCAAAGGAAACTTAATATGCTGTATTTGGACTCCAGAATGAAGACAGAAGGGTACTTGAGAAGCTCAATCCACTTGTCTGCAATTGCCATCTGCAGGCGATAATCAAAGCCAACCCCACCATCTCGAGTAGGAAGGCAAAATGTTGGCATTCCGCTGACCTGTAAATGGAAAGAAATTGTAAAGTCAAGTGTCAGTTTCATTGACATTGAGTACAGTAAAGGTTTCAAACACCGTACTATCTTTTAGTTCTTTAGAACAAAAGACCATAAAACTTTATTGGCCCATCCATATACTTGACCATGGAGAGCTAATAAAGGTTGAGAAATGACAACTATTCAAATCCTATCACAAGTCTTGAGTGACTTGTAACTTGTAACTTGTAACTGAAGTAACAAAATTTCTAAAATAAAATTTGCTCATGATGACTTTAGAAAGGATAACATACATCTTCACCAATTGTAACAGCCTCAGGGAAGAGCCCATGAATGATATCATTAACCAGCATCAGGTAAACAACAGCATCAACATCAGTTGCATATCCAAAATACTCGGTGTAGTTGCCAGTAAAAGCTACCTGCAGCAAGCAAAAATATATTTTTATAATAATAAAAAAAAGGAGACTGGCGATTGAGAATGAAATTTTTGTATGAATGAAAGGGCTTTTCCTCTAAAGGTAACCCTCTGCTTGAATATCTTTCATCAGTTTTCTAACACTGTTTTCTTTCCTTCTTTGTTTCTTTATTTCTTTTTTCACTTTCATATCACATTGTCTGGATTAGATGTTAGAACCATTGTCAGCAGCTGGTTCTAGATCATTTTTTCTTATAGTAAACTGATTCAAGATAATAAACAATATCAAAATCAATAACAAGGTAAAAATCAGTTTTGTTGAAAATGCCAAGACTAAAGGAGGCTCCTCAGACCCATGTTCCACATAAGGAGAACAACGGAGTAGGAGCTGGCAGGTGAAAACCTGCAGTTTTTAACCGTGCTATCGAACAATTTTTCTGCTAAGTAGTCATTTTCTCATGGTACATTGGTTCATGTGGTGTAGTCTCTGAAACCTGCCTTGGCAAGGGAAACAAGGATAAAAGAAACGAATTTGCCACACAAGAAAAGTAACTGCGATCCAGTCTGTCAGTATGCATCACAGCAGGAAAATTACTGTAATGGGGTGATATCACACAACAAAAGTTCCAGTGTCAAATTAGCTTAAGGGAGTGTAGAATCTCATAATCAAACTGTCAGCATACATCATGGAAGGAAAAGTTACTGTGATCCAAAAAGATACACAGCCCTTCTGAAGACAGAGAGAGTATGGCTGGAATTGTGTGACTAGTCAGTCTACACATACATATATTTATAATATGTACAGGATTAATTACAGGAATAATCAACTCCTAAATTAGAGCCCTAATTAACTGAACAGTAAATACACGTCTAAGATAGTTTCTAATGCTGGATTACACCAAAAAGGACTCCAAGAAACTCTACCAAGAGTAAAATATAATTTCAGAAATCAAGTTAACAGTCATTATTCAGAGATTTTTATTGTTGTCATTTTTTTCTTGTACTTAATGTACTCGTAGTATAAATAAGATGGACTGTATGTACACAAGACACAATTTCTCCCAAATACTCTCTGTTTCAACAGTCACAAAGGAAGAAATTTTAGAGAGGAAAGAAGTAGTAGTTAAGAGGAGGTTAAGATATCCTCCATAACAGAGGCAGCATAAGAAAACAAAGAGAAAACAAACAGACTCATCAAAATAATAAAGCTCCCCAATCCTTGATGACTAAATAAGGCGCTTTCCCCTAATATGTGTGTTATGTGTGGTGCCTGCTCAGAATCAGTTCCTCACCTGTTTTTACATTGTACTGCAGCTGTATGTGGAATTCTTTGTTCAACCTTTTTGGAGAATGTTGGGTGTGCCCTAGGTCCTTGGACCAAATTCTGATGATTAGCTTTTATGGTTTTAGTAGAAGCAAATGGGCTAAATGTTTGTGGCAATCTGCAATCTTTGCTACACTTTGGTGTATTTGGTTGGAGCGTAACTCTCGTATTTTTAAGGAGGTTTCTTTGGCACATCATCTGATTTGGGATAAGATTCAATGTTTGGCCTTTATTTGGTGTAAAACACATGGCCTTTTTATGGGGATTTCCCTAACATATGTGACTAGGGATTGGACAGCTTTGCTTTTTTCTTTTTTCTTTTTTTATGTTTTCTTTGTTCTCTTCTGTCTAGTGTCTTGCTTTTTTGTCATAGAGGATTCCCTATCCTCCAATCTTTTTGTATTTTTCTCTTTTCATCTCAATGAAATTCTTTTTTTATCAAAAAAATAATATAAAAATAAATCCTTGATGACTAATGACAAAGTATTTATGTAGGCAAGTCTCCTTAAAATAGCAAGAAACTTGGAAGACAAATCACAGAAACCAATTAGAATGTACCTGCAATCCATTATGGGTGTACATCATTGATGTGACACCATCAAATCGGAACCCATCAAACTTGTATTCTTCCAGCCACCATCTTGCATTTGAGAGTAGATACCTTAGTACCTAAATTAAGGATTAAAACAAGTCACCATCGATCAGAGGGTATAGAAGAATCATGAGGGAGAAAACATTGTCAGAACTATGTCAATGAATTTTGTGAAGACGGTGCATACTTCCCAGCTTCCATAGTTAAAAAGGCGAGAATCCCACATCCAGTGATAACCTCGTGACCCAGAATGGAAGTAATGACCGTCAGTTCCATCAAACATGTACAGTCCATCCAATGTATTATTTGATGCATGGCTACATTCATCAGATATTGGTAATCAGGTCTAAGCAGGAGTTTAAAGTAGTAGTGTTGATAAGATTTGCATGTAATAGCATTCATGTAATGGTAATTTGAAGACAAGGACAGAAAATGTGTGTGTGTGTGTGTATATATATATATAACAGTCCCTAGAGATATTCTCAAAAAATAATTAAAAAATAAAAAAAGAATAATAATGTACAAATTACCTATGTACAATATCCATCAGAACAAGCAGACCTAGTTCATGGGCTCTATCTATCAGAGACTTAAGTTCGTCAGGAGTTCCAAAACGGCTGCTAGGTGCAAAGAAATTTGTAACATGGTACCTGCATCATGCAGAATAATATTTTTACAATTTGGGCACCAATTTTAGAAGAACATGAATGCACCGAGAAACATGAAATATAGAGCAAAACAGCCTGTTGTTTTTACAATCACAGCGGCAGTGTGGAACCAATAGTAATTTGAGAAATAAAATTTAAAGACTACATCAAATAGGCGGTAGAAAAAAGTTACCCGAAACTAGCATAATAAGAATGCTCTTGGATAGCCATAATCTGGACAGCATTATAGCCCAGCCTTTTAATGCGAGGTAGCACATCATCTCTAAAATTGGCGTATGTGTTGATTTTTGGCTCCTGCACCGCAAGGCTGACAACATTGTTAGTAGTAGAAAAAGAACCACCTCAAGGTTGACAACTGTGAGAATATTAGGATTACTAGTATTATTGGGCTGGATTTGTACTAGTACTATTACTCTAGTACTTGGCTTAGTTATTAGTATTAATAAGAGCATTATGTGTGTTTTGTAACACCTCATATCAATCTAATCTCATTTTATTCAGAGTATCTCTATTCAGATTTCCTCCTTTTCTACCTAAACCCAAAAATCTAGAACTCTTCTCTCACGGTGTCTCTATTGCGTGACTCTTTCCTTCCAATAAGCCGTGCACCAATCCCGGCCACTGGAACCCTAATTTTTCCTCTTACCCATGGCTGTTTGGACGAGTTTCTCTCTCTTACCTCCAATTCAGTGAATCAAACCATCAAAAAGACTCCATTTGAATCAGTATGTAGTCTAAAGCCACAACATGTGCTTGATTTAGTACCATTGCCACCAGAAGCCAGAGTGATTGATGATGGAGAGGCATTTGCTGAGCATCTTTAGCAAGTTCATTAGGAGGTCATGCAAGCTTTAAAAACCACCAATGAGGCCTATGCAACTGCTGCTAACCAGAACTGTCGAGCTAAGGAATTTGAAGAGGGTGATATGGTGCTTGAGCATTTAAGGCAGGAACATTTTCCTAGAGATGCTTATCACAAGCTGAAATCCAGGAAAGTTGGGCCATGTAAAGTGCTGAAGAAAATCAGCTCTAATGCTTACATAATAGAGTTACCTCCTAAGCTACACATAGTTCCATTTTTATTGTAGCAGACTTGTACTCTTTTGAGGGATTTGATCGGGAAGTAACTCCTGTTGCAGAGCAAGTTGGCAGTTTACCCACAGCACTACAAGACGTTATTCATGAAGTGCTTGACGTTATTCATGAAGTGCTTGACGTTATTCATGAAGTGCTTGATGTTAGGAAATGTGAAGTCAAGACATGGAACCCAGTATCAGTGATTTTCAGTTAAATGGTTGGGTAAGCCTGCCATTGAAAGTACTTGGGTGGCAGAAGATGAATTGAAGCAGACCGATCCAGAAATAAATGCTGTTTTTGCATCAGACATTGGTATCTTTTCAAGAGGGGGAGAATGATGCAGAAGCGACTTTCTTCATGCTCTGTTTTTGTGTTATTTGTTGATTGGGCTGGGCTTATTAATATATTAGTAACCCAAGTATAAATAGTCTTTAAGATTTTGTATTCAGCCATCTTTTAGTCATATTATCAAATTTCAAATCTGAGGTTCCTAAACCCTAGAACCCCTCTTATTATCATTTCACTTCAATCTATCCTACTTCTCATCCCAAATTCTATTGTTTAAGCTGCTGTCTATCATCTTCTGCATCACAAAGGTACCATTATCTTGTTCTTACAGAAGTTAAATACAGTGGCTTCTCAAGAGAGTAAATCAAATATTCCCATTTTAGAAAATTTATATACCAGCAAACAATTTAGTCCTTGACATTCTGCCATTCATGATAAACAATAACCATACTTTAGCATGTAATGGATCGCTGACTTTAACATAAGGCAACCAAGAGAGGGAAAGGAACCATTGAATGATCACATATTGATATCACAATAGGGGAAAGTAAAAAATGCGCACCGGACTACTCATTCCAACGTGTGACTCATATATTCTAAGTGATTTTGGTTTCTTTGGCTGTGGATGTTTGAAGACATATTTTTCCTGTAAAAAAACAGAACAAGAAAACCATTTAAAACAGGAGGCATGGCTGAAAAATCAAACATAATTAGATCAACAAATCATCTTCAACTTAGTTTACCATATTTAGAAGTCAATGATATTATACCATCACGGTTTATATTAAATTGTAACAAAGGTCTGTCCAGATAACTGGAAATTAACCGTTATTTCCATTTGGTATTCAAAAATTTAACAGAAGTACTTCCGTGTTGTTAAATGTTGCATTTTTGTCTGCCCTTTTGTTTTTGGTAAAAGAATATATTATTAGAAAGAAAGGAGAGAAAGTACATGTGGGGGAGGATAAAAACCCTACTAATAGAAAAATGGGGGGGAGGGGGGGGGGGGAGCGGGGAAGCAAGCCAAAGTGGCTTAAAAATAAAACAAAGCTGCCCAATCTCTTTGTATATCAGTAATAGAAATTCCCTTGAAACAACCATGAGTAGAGCACTAAAGAGAGGTTACAAACACAATCCTATCCCGTAATAAATGTAAGGGAAAAGAAATATTTAGAGGAAAAAGAGATATTTAGATTCGTCATTTCTCTTTTTGTAAGTGTAACCTACATGGAAGAAATGCAGAACCTTACCTCTTCTGGTGGATTGTAGTATATGCCATTATATGGAATTTCACCCGGAGCCTGTACAGAGAACTTGATCCAAGCAGGAATTGAGTCCTTGATGCCAGATGGAGTATCCATGCGGATCTACATTGGAAAGGATTATGTAGAACCAGATCACATAATTGGAAAATTTTCATTATTTGTGATACAGGATTCATTATGCACACAAATACTCAAAGTTTTCAACAGAAAATAAAGCATAACTTAATTGTTTGATAAAGAATAAAAAAAACTAAAGACCATGATCAATGATTATATGAACACATATATGGAGATCATCTAAATCCATCAAAACATACTTATATTTTGTTCAGGAGAAAAGTTACCTTGACTCGAGAACCATGAGGAATTGGTGGTGAACCATCCACATTGTTTGGCAAGAAGATCTCCCACACACCAAATTCATTCTGTTTAGATAAAACTAGAACATTTAAAGACTGCCAGTAGCATAACAAAACTTGTCATCATTTAAATTTGACTGAGGGTATCCTCGATCCAGGACCAAGAGCTGTAAGATTTGTTACATACATCGGTACATAGTATGATTTCTGTCTAAAACACAAGATTCTATCCTTCTAGCAATATCCGTTTAGGGAGAAAATTTTTTGTAAGTGGCATTACTAACTTCTAAGGAACACAACCAGTTTTCTACTTCCATTGTGAAATTTCCATTGCCTACTATCATCACTATCTTCATCAAATGTGGGGGACTCAATTAAATACATTTCAGAAAATAAGAAGCAACCAACATAGCTCACAAAAGGCAAATGTAACAAGAGATCAATGATTTCAAAGAATATTACATAAGATAAATGAATCAACCATTACCGTGTGCCACACCATGCAGCTCTCTTCAGTCCTTCCAAGTTTCTCCCACGTTGTCCCTCAATGAACTTTCAGTCAGAATTAAAAGTTTTGACTATTTTTTCTATATATATATATATATATATATAAATTTGTGACTGTTTTACCAAAATATCTTCATATTTCTACTCACCAAGTCCCCCGAAAGAAAAATGTAGTACAAGTCAAAACTCAAGCCATTACCCATCATCAGCATACAATATTTAAAAAGCTAAAAATAAGTCTCAACAAAAAAAATACAAAATTGTGGCCGGGATCTTGAACATATTCTGGTCATATTAAAGAATTCAGCTAGAGAACTACAGGAGGTCAAAAGCTAAACCTATTTGGTCATGAGAGTTATAATGAGCCTAGACTTACTTTTTCCCTCAGACTCAATTTTTTTTTAATACTTTTGATCCTCTATAATGAATTCTTAAGACACTGATTATCCAAATGTCATCAATACTTATGACCCAATACATCAGCTTGTTCAAATAACTCTTTAAATTTGCATTAGGCTTTTTTAAGACAATTTTGTGATTGAATAATGGGTATTGACTGCAACTCTGTTATTAATGTCAAGATTCAAGAACCAACTCCTTTAAAAGCTTACAATAATGATTCTTGCACACCATTTTTTTTACACTACTTTTACACTTGGTTAACGATGAGTAAATTTTTTATTAATATAGTATATCGTTTGGTTAATGAGTTTTCGTAACCAATCACTTACAAGCTAGTAAAACTCATTAACCAAATGATATACTGTATTAATCAAACATTGACTCATTGTTAACCAAGTGTAAAAATGGCGTGCACATATCATTACTCAAAAGCTTAAGATGTTAGGAGGCATGTGAATGGTTTTGTCAAGGACCAACTCTTCCAAAAGCTTAAGCTATTAGGTGAAGGCCCAAGACTGATTTTATATCTCTAACACGCACCCTCACGCATGAGTCCTTTGGGCTCAAAGTGTAGATAATGCACAGGCCCACTTAACTTTATTTAGAAGAATGGGAGCGACAACATCGAACTCCTAACCACTTGGTCATAGAGGCTCTGATTTCACGTCAAGGACCAACTCTCCTAAAAGCTTAAGCTATTAGGTGAAGGCCCAAGATTGGTTTTGTATATCTAACAAGCTTTATATCTTTAACACACCCCCTCACACAAAAGCACTTTGACTTGCAGTGTGGACAAAGCACAAGCACTTATAAATTAGAAGAAGGGGGTGCCAAGGATTGAACTCTTGAACACCAGGTCATAGAGACTTTGCTACCATGTTAAAAACCAACTCTCCTAAAAGCTTCAGCTATTAGGTGGAGGCACATGAATGATTTTAAATATCTAACATTTAAGCATTGTACAATCCTTCAGCAAACCAAACATGAATCAGAATAAAATAACTACTGAATCATTTCGGAATACAGTAAATAATTCTTAATCTTACTGGAATACATAACTATTAGAAAAATTTATAGTTCAAATTATTAATCCTAATAAATTTTATTCTACAATATTATTATAAAGGAGTTGTAAAATAGGACAGATATCCTAATTGCAAAATCCTTGATCAGAGAAAAGTTAATAAAATAAATTCCAATACCACCCTGATACCTGATAACTCACATTCTAATTTCTAACCATCATCTAGGCATATCTTGCCATTAAACCTCCCCTATCACTTCCACCTGTGTATCTCAGACAAATTCATTTAACCCCAACTAAGGCTACTTCCACCAGCATGTACATGGTCCCAGTAGAACAGGGAAGAAACACAGATCAAACTTGATTTGACACAAAGAATGAGTAGGAACAGAACAAGGGGGAGAGAGGATTACTGGCCAAACGGATAGGAGAGAAATAAGAAGATGAAACCACCCAAGATGATCAAACCATGCTACAACAAGCACTCTCATTTATCTATATAACTTTTTTAATGAAATGAAGCATCCTAAATTTCATAAGTATAAACTTTAAAGTTTAAAGGCCAATTAAGGATAACATACCCGAGTCATTACATCCGCATTTGGATTCCAACTGTTGAAGTCTCCAATTAATGCTGCTGACTGAAAAAGCATCCAATAATATCCATAATGGTTTGCAGAGGAAATAAAATCCCAGCTATACAGAGGTTGATACAGTACTTGTCTTGTAGTTTACGACAAATAATATGCACAACATCCAAAACCAGATTTTCTCCAAACTTTATTTGAACAAACAGAATGCTAGAGAGGGAAAGGGGGAGGAGAGTAAGGAAACAGACAAAGACAACTGCTTCAAAAAATATACAAATGTCTCTCCAGGGAAATCTTAAATTTGATCTTTCCAATAGAATGCTTTTATTATTTTTTCTACCCAAACAAACTTCTGTACTCCTTCAGGAAATTTGAGATCATTCGCAATTTATCATGGATTCATTATATTGACAGTAATTTTTATCAAAAAAAATTATATTGACAGTAACCATAAGTACGGTTAAATCCATAACTCATATAAGTAAATTTATGAATGTAATCACTGTATAAATGAGAAAGTTTCAAAGAAATCATAACTCATTCAAGAAACTCGGAGAACTCTACTATATCCTAAATTATCTCAAAGATATATGAAAAGGTTGGGAGTCATTACAAGACACAAAGATTGCATGCACTGAAAAACTCAATAGTGCTCTTTCTTAAATGGATGAAGAAGTCTCTTAAAAAAAAAAAAATGGATAAAGAAGCAGACATGGTTGTTAAAAGGAAGTTTCAAGGCGTAAAAGCGTTGAAAACATGAAAACACCTTAGATGTTAGGTAAAATCTAAACTTCATAAAATCGTTTCGCTTTACGCCTTTGTTAGAATATCTTCAGGGTATTTTAGGGTATCTTTAGAATATCTTAACATATCTTTAGAAGATCTTTATAATATATTGTGAAATCAATTAGTCATTTAATTGAGGAAGCAATCTTAAGAGTTATTTTCTAATTTTATTATGTTTTCTAATTTGTTTCCTTTTTTAATTAGGGTTAGGAGTCTTATTGTCTTTGTAGGCTTGGGCTTGTACTAGTAGTACTACACTAGTACTTGACCTAATTATTAATATAAATAAGAGTTAATGCTTTGTATTTTTTAGCTGATCAAAATTAATCCAACCTCATATTATTCATTAGTATTCCTTCTCTCTTTTACTCTTTCCCTACCTAAACCTTATAATTTCAACATGGTATCACTTAGAATATAGAAAGGAAGAGATTATGAATTGCTCAAGTGAGTAATCACTTAGCATATGACATCTATTTATAATGGAATAGTATACCTAATTACAATATAATAATAATAAAGTAAACCTAACTATACCTAATCATGCCTAACTTATACCTAATCATACCTAACTTATACCTAATATTCTAACACTCCCCCTCAAGCTGGAGCATATATGTCATATGTTCCAAGCTTGTTACATATATAATTAATTCTAGCACCACGAAGAAATTTGGTGAAGACATCGGCCAGTTGCTCATTAGAGTTGATGAATTCAGTAGTAATTTCTTTGGCTTGAACCTTTTCTCTTACAAAATGACAATCAATCTCAATGTGTTTTGTTCTTTCATGGAATACGGGATTTGAAGCTATGTGCAAAGTCGCTTGATTGTCGCACACCGGCTTCATAGGACTGCTGCGTTAAACACCTCTAATTCTTTTTAGCAGCTTGCTTTAGCCATATTAGTTCACATGTTGCTACCGCCATTGCCCGATGTTCAGCCTTCAACACTTGATCTAGCAACCACAGCTTGCTTTTTGCTCTTCCAAGATATCGATTACCTCCAATAAAAATGACAATATCCTCGACGTAGAACGCCTATCCGGCGAGAACCTCGCCTAATCAAAGACCGCATAACCACAAATGTCAAAATGCCCTTTATCTTCATAGAGCAACCCTTTCCTCGGGTGCTCTTTTAATATATCTAAGTACTCGAACGAAAGATCCCCAGTGTGAGTCACATGGAGAATCAAGGAATCGACTCAATCACACTAAAGAAAAGAAATATCTGGCCTAGTTATGGTGAGATAGTTCAGCTTCCCTATCATCCTTCGATACCTTCCCGGATCTGATAATGGCTCCCCCTGTCTTGGAAGAATTTTAACATTGGGATCCATAGGTGTATCGATAGGCTTACATCCAGTCATGCCAGCTTCTTCTAGAATATCCAAGGCATATTTTCCTTGGGAAATAGACACGCCATGTTTAGATTGTGCAACTTCTATACCTGTAAAATATCGAAGTTTGCCGAGATCCTTAGTCCGAAATGTGAAAACAGATATTGCTTTAGCTTGTTCAATGCCGCCAGAGATCGTTACGAATGACAATGTCATCCACAGACAATTAGGTAGATGCATTGATTAGGAGAATGACACCGATAGAAAACGGAATGATCAGCTTCACTTCTGGTTAGCCCAAAGGCTTGTGCAACAGTACTGAATCGTCCAAACCAAGCACGGGGTGATTGTTTTAACCCATATAAAGATTTACGGAGCTTGCATACTAGTCTAGACTCCCCCTGAGCAACAAAACCAGGAGGTTGCTCCATGTAGACCTCCTCCTGTAAATCACCATGAAGAAAAGCATTTTTGATGTCAAGCTGATGAAGAGGCTAATGATAAATGGAAGCCAAGGCAAGAAAAAGGCGAATGGAAGCAATCTTGGCCACTGGAGAGAAAGTGTCACCATAATCAAGCCCATAAATCTGTGTGTAGCCTTTAGCTACCAAACGGGCTTTGAGCCGATCAATGGAGCCATCAGGTCCAACCTTCACAGTAAATACCCATCGATAGCCAACAACTGATTTACTAGGTGGTCGAGAAACTAAGTCCCATGTGCCATTAGTGTGTAGGGCAGACATCTCATCAATCATAGTTTTTCACCAACCTGGGTGAGCGAGTGTTTCACCTGTGGTTTTAGGAATAGAAACATAAGACAAATGCAAATTCGAAACAAAGGTGTAATATGGAGCAGAAAGACGATCATAACTAAGGAAGGCATAAAGAGGATGAGGATTGCGAGTAGAACGAATACCTTTTCTAATGGCAATGGGAAGACTCTCTGATACAGGATCCGGTTCAGGAGGCAAAATTGGCGAAAGTGGTGAGTTATCAGGTACATCTTCAACAGTAGGCATGACATTACCAGATGGATGAGTGCGACGATGATAGACAATAGGAGAATATGGAGGATTAGGAGATGGATGAGGATTTGAGGAACTTACTGGACTAGATGATATGATGACAGGAGAATCATAGGCAGGCACAGGAAGTATAGTATTTACCTCAGAGATATCTGTGGATGTAGAGAAAAAAGGTTGTTGCTCGAAAAAAGTGACATCGGCAGAGACAACATATCGACCTAGATAAGGAGAGTAACAACGATATCCTTTTTGTAAACGAGAATAGCCAAGAAAGAGACACCTGAAAGCCTTAGCAGTGAGTTTGTCCTTTCCTGGAGTAAGGTCATGAACAAAACAAGTACAACCAAAGATACGTAGAAGTATAGGATTAGTAGAAACATCAGGAAATAGTAGAGAGTGAGGTATTTTGTGTTCTAATGTAGTTAAGGGCATGCGATTAATTAAATAACAAGCTGTCCGGGCTGTTTCAATTAAAAGACGATTTTTACACTCAGCCACTCCATTTTGTTGTGGAGTATGAGAACAAGTTGTCTGATGTAAAGTACCTTGTTTTGCCAAGAAATCTTGGAATTGATGAGAAAGATACTCGCGTGCATTATCACTACGTAGAACACGAATGGTATGACCAAATTGAGCCTTAACTTCATGACAAATTTTTTGAAAAATAGAGAACAATTTAGCACGATTTTTCATTAAAAAGACCCAAGTACAACGCGAGTAGTCATCAATAAAAGTAACAAAATACTGAAAACCAAGACTAGAAGTGACACGACTGGGTCCCCAAATGTCTGAATGGATAAGTGAAAAAGGGGACTCACTATTTTTATTGGAACTGCTAGAGAAGGAAGTTCGAATATGCTTCCCTTTTTGACAAGACTCACACTCTAAAGACTTTAACTTAGAAAGACTCGACATCATTTTCAAAAGTTTGGAGAGATTAGGATGACCAAGACAACTATGAATGACAACAGATGATTCGTCTGTTAAAGTGTATGCTACCGGAGGGTTGGCAACAGCCATATGGTACAACCCTTTAAACTCATGACCAACTCCAATTGTCCTCCTTGAATTCGGATCCTGCACAAGAACAAAACCTTTAGTAAAGGTCATAGAGCAATTAAGAGTTTGGACCAATTTGCTAACAGATATTAAGTTGAAAGGACAACTAGGGGCATAAAGAACCGAGGTTAAGGGTAAGAGAGAACAAGGTTGTGCTTGGCCAATTCCAAGAACAGGAGTTTGAGTACCATTGGCAAGCGTGACAGAGGGTAAAGATTTGAAAAGAGAGAGAGATGTAAGAAGTTCTTTATTACCACAAAGATGATCTGAAGCACCGGAATCAATTACCCAGGGTCCAAGAGATGACTGAGAGATGCAGGAAATGGGATTACCAGTTGTTCTGGCCACGTGAGTGCAGGTCAAGAGGTTGAAGGCTGTGCGGTGGCCTTAAAACAAAGGAAGGCCTCATAGTTGGCTGAAGTGAGAGTTACAGCAGGTGATGCCGAAATTGACCACGTCCATCAAACTGATCAGAATGAGAGATAAGTGCTGAAGATTCTGATGGAATGGTTGAGGATGCAGAAACAACAGGTGATGCCATATCAGAGATATTCAACAGACGACGAAAAATCTGCGATAATGAAGGAGTATCTGCGTTGGATAAAATTTGTTGTCGGACATTTTCCAGATCAGATGGAAGTGAAGATAAAGTGAGAACCATAAAAAGTCTTTCTTGTTGCTTCTTGTGCTCAGCTTTATCCTTGGCATATGTCATCATTTCTGAAAATTCTTGCATCAAGGAATAAGCCTTACCCAGAAAGGTTTCCATTTTGGAGAATTGTTGTCGCAAGGAGATCATGTCAGAAACAATGGAATACAAACGCTGGATATCATTTGCATAACAACTAGAGGCTTCATTCCATACTTCATAACATGATTCAAATGGTTGGAAAAGCTCTACAATTGACGCTGGCCAATAGAGAGAAGAAGGACACAAGCAATTGTGAGTCGCTTGTTCCCATTTCGACGCTCATTGGAAACATCTTCGCTTAGTAGAAAGGTGTTTTGACTTACCTTGTCCAACAAACCAAATCTTCACCGAAGATGACCAGGATTTATATGTAGCGTAACCAGGCAATTTCTTACCGTGGATCGATGGAACCGACATGTTGGAGATAGTGAACAATTCTTTTGAACTAGAACTCATCGCTTGGCCAATCGTGAGAGACTTGTGACGCTTCAGAGAAGATCCGCACTTGAGGTGGATCAGACTGGATGATCGAAGCCGTGAACAGACGAGAATGGAATGGCAACTTAGAAAATGTTTCCTAGGTTTTAAAAACTAGCCGGAAATACCCCCGCAGAGGAGACCCTGAGGTGGCTAGGAACGAACAGAGGTGGTCGACCTTTACCGGAAAAAGAATGCACCACTTTTCTTTCGAAAAGAGTACCTGAGGAGGCACTGGTACAAAGGTTGAGCCAGAGGATGCATTACTAAGATGAGCCGGGTCGAAACCCGCTCTAATACCAACTTAGAATATAGAAATGAAGAGATTATGAATTGCTCAGTAATCACTTAGCATATGGCATCTATTTATAATGGAAGAGTATACCTAATTACAATATAATAATAATAAAGTAAACCTAACTATACCTAATCATGCCTAACTTATACCTAATCATACCTAACTTATACCTTTATACCTAATCATACCTAACTTATACCTAATATTCTAACAGTATCAAAGCGGTATCATCCTCCGTGACCTAGTTCCATCATTATTCCGCTATCGAATTCCCTAAAATCTAGAACTCCTCTCTGACTATGTCTCGGTCTCGTATCTCTGTTAATTCTCATTGGCTATGCATCAATTCTAGCTTCACTTCTTGTCGAGGAATCGTATCGGCAGTGACTTTTTTACACACTAATGATCATACCAGTGGTGACTTTTCTTCCCAGCAACGAATTTATCAGTAGTAATTTCTCCTATCTCACCGATGAATCATATCAATGATGAATTCTCTATTGGCTGCGATTCACACCAACCTTATTTTCAATTTCCAAATTTTTTGGATCACCTAAATTTTCCTACTATTTGCAGCTTCCAAATGCTGTTCTTGATGAACTTGAAGAAGTTTGGACTTTGTTATACATCATGATTGCTTGCCAAAAAATTTTCGCTGTGCGTCTTTCCAGCGATGTATCTTCCCTCTTGGCCATGCAATTTTCTAACAAACTCTTATAGTTGTGCGTCACTCCATTCGTCTTGTTGAATTATCTTTCTAGCCACGCTAATCTCATATATTGTCTCTTCAGTGTCTCCAGCACCCCTGAGTTATATTTTGAGCTATCATTTATGGAGTCCACATTATTTTTATGATTAGTTTATTTTAGCGCGCCGCATCTAACAATCTTCTCTAGGCGACGCTTCTTTGAGTCTTCAAATCTGTTTCGTGCATTGACAATCTCTCTCTGGCCATCCAACCCCTGTTCATCCAAATCCAGCATTTTATGTGTGTGCACTCTTTCAACACCTACTGCCCACTGCTCAATGGTTTATGCCTCTGCTGTGACCCGACGTCTACAGCCTCTCGCTCCGCCGTGCCTCAATTCCGACAAGTTCTTGTTGCGTCTCCATTCTCACGCATTGCAGTAACCAATGATGTCCACATTCCAGTGGTATACTCATTCCTTATGCCACTTTTATGACAGAGACTTAAACAGAGATAGTCGTGGCTTTTCTCCTGTCTAATTCACCTCTTGTGCCTTGATCTCACTTCTCCAAGGGGCTGTTTGATTGCGCATCCCATGACTCCTCATCCTGTTTAATGACATGTTATTTGACTTTGGTCTATTTTGTCCTATTTCTTGTATGAGTTGTTGTGTTCTTGGCTAGGTTTGTTATTGGTAACAAGCTTAAAGCTTAGTAAGCTTTAGCTTGAGGGGAAGTGTTAGAATATCTCAGAATATCTTCAGGGCGTTTTAGGGTATCTTTAGAATATCTTAACATATTTTTAGAAGATCTTTATAATATATTGTGAAATCAATTAGTCATCTAATTGAGGAGCAATCTTAGGAGTTATTTCCTAATTTTATTATGTTTCCTAATTTGTTTCATTTTTTAATTAGGGTTAGGAGTCTTATTGTCTTTGTAGACTTGGGTTTGTACTAGTAGTACTACACTAGTACTTGACCTAATTATTAGTATAAATAGGGTTAGTGCTTTGTATTTTATAGCAGATCAAAATCAATCCAACCTCATATTATTCATTAGTATTCCTTCTCTCTTTTACTCTTTCCCTACCTAAACCCTATAATTTCAACAGCCTTGAAAACATGAAAACACCTTAGATGTTAGGTAAAATCTTAACTTCATAAAATCGTTTTGTTTTACGCGACAACATTAAAAGTGGTAAAAGCATGCTTTTACCTACAAAATCTATGCTTTGATGATTTAAGGGTAAATGATATGTCTGACGGTGCAGAAAATAGATGAGGGATATAAAAGGAAGGACATTTGTTTTTAAGGGTAATCTTGTAATTTCCCATTTAAGTTTAAAAAAAATAAAGAGAACATAAGTCAAAAGTGTGGACGTTGGCACAAAGGAGATAATTTCCTCTGTGCCCGCGTGAGAAAAGAGAGAGCGAGAGAGTGAGAGATAGCGAGAGCAAGCCAGGGACAGAGAGAGAGGGGGAGGAGCATGGATCACTAAACCTGCTTGCACCCACTTGATTTTAGAGCTTAAGGTGAGTTTTTTTAATCTTTGGGATTTTTCTCTCTTTATTTCTGAGTCATGAGAACTCTAAAATATAGTGGGTAACTCTATTTTGTGGAAATGATAATAAAATAAGGGTTGAGGATAATTTCTAAGAAGTGGTTAGAGACTTTGGAGTTAGATTGGAGTAGAAATTCTATGTTTCTTGAAAGAACTTAGAAATCTTAGAGTCTCTGCTTAAGTTATATTAGGAAAAAGGTTATCTAGATTTATTAAAGTATTTTTATTTGTAAGAAGATTCACAGGATACTCCTCCACTTGCCGCCACAGGAGCTGTTGGAGATAGTTGAAACTAGTTCTTCATTTCTATGAATGGATAATTTACTTAGTGACATCTTTACTATTTTATTTGGGAAAACAAATTTTCCAAGAATATTTGAGTTTTATTCAAATGAAGTTTTATTACAAGGGACGATTAAATTATATTTATTTCTATTTTTTATTTGGAAATATTAAATGTTATGAAAGTTATATTTTAGCTGCTTTATCGAATCTATGAGTTATTTAAGTTGTCATTTATAATTATTAAAGTGAAAGTTCAGTTGGATATTTAGAAACGACTTCAGATTTTATTATTGAGAATAGTTAGTTTTGCCGGATAATATTTGTATATTATATTTTCAATATTCATTATGGGTTACGTGTTAGAACACCGTTTGCCGTTAGTGAAGATATATAACGGCCTATGTGCACATAGTTGATACAGAGATATAGACAGATCTAGCAAGGCCAGTTGATTCAGTTTGGCTATTGGGTGAGAGGACCCTTAGCCCTTTACGTGGTTGTAGGGTGAGCAGACCTTAGCCACAAGATTTGTGTCAGGTGAGGCAAGACTCCTGACTTGAGATGAGCATGATAATTGGTATGTTGGGTAGAGTTAACTCCCCAACTTGTATTATAGTTCTTTCAGTGTTACCCATATGGATGACGTTATTGATGATTAGAATTTTTTTAAAGAAATTTATGTTTATGCATAGTTTTGAGAAAGAGGGTATTTAATAGTTTCATTTATAAATTTTATTTCCATCAGTTAATATATTCAAAGATTTTTAGAAAGCCTAAATATACGAGCGATTATTTGTTTCTTTCTAGTTCACTTAGTTGATTATTCTCTCACTGAGTCTGTGTGACTCACTCCATTCCATTCATTTTTTTTATTCAGATTCACAGACAACTGAGTAGCTGGTTCCTGGAATTTGCTATTCTCCCAAGGCTTATTAGTCTTTTGGTATACCCCCACCATTTTTGCTAAATAGTGTTGTATTTTGACTCTAGTATTTTGCAGCTATAGGGAATAGTATTATAAATTCTAGTGAGTTGTATATAGTATGATTATCCTGATTGTGTGATATTCTGTAAAGTTGATTTTGATTGTACATACATATATGTATAGCTGGTGCATGAGAGAAACTCATGCTGGTTAAAATTTATGATATTGTATTGTTTTTCAGGTTGAGTTTAAAATTTTGGTTAGTTCAGTTTTTAGAGGAGACTTTGCTGAATTTTCGGTAGCCCCTTTTTAAGTTTTTAAAGCAATTTTTCAGCATTCTTAGTTAGGCTTGCCAGGCTAGGTAAGTGTTGAGTTAGCTTAGCTTGTGCGCCAGTCATGGCCTAAGATCGGGTCATGACAATATGGGCATTTATTGAGTTTTACTGGGCTTGTGGCCATTCACTCAATTTGGGCAACAAAAAAAACCTTGTTTGGCAAACAAAAACAACGCGATTAGAGCAACACAAAGTCTGAAGCATAGCCGCTGTATCAAAACTCCAAACCACCAAGCAAGATGCAACAGTATTAAACCACGCTAACGGCAAGAGTGAGTTGAGTGGAGTCAAACACAGCCAGCAAGAGTGATTTCACATTTTAGAGTGGGATCCATTCTGATTCAGTGATTTTCGATCCATTCTGATTCAGTGATTTTCGATTTGGGATTTATGTTTTTACAAATTATGATTTCTAATTTTCTCTTTCTTGCTGATTTATTGCCCAGAAATTGTGAATTTATGAAATTTGTGATTTTAGTATTTAAATTTGAGTTAGAATATTTATATATCAGTACCTATATGTACCGTTATTATTTTTAAATGATACATTATATAGTATGTAGAATCTGCGCTTTTACACTTTGCTTTTACTAAACCCTCAAGCTCTTTTTAGTGGAAACTCACTTTTGACAACCTTGGAAGCAGAGCATTATATTTAAACACAAGTGACTCTGCACTCTTGTCAAATTGTGATTAAAGAAAACAACTCCTAGAAAAGAATTTGAACTGAAAAAACCATAGCCAATGTTAATATCAAGAGTTAACATGAAGTATACCTTAGCTCCAGGTGCCCACTCTCTGTAAGTAATGCCTGTGGCACTGCAAAAAAAGTATGGAGTTAAACTCAATAAAAATACATACAACTTCCTCCTTTGGATTAAACAATTATGATTGCTTCATCTTTTCAATGGTTATGGACTTGGAATTTGGGCATGATATAGATTGTTCCTAATATTAATCATCTTATAAATGTGCATCAGTAACTTTATGAAAATGAAAAAGTTAGATATATACATGGGCATCAACAAGTAAAAATAATACCTGCATGTGAAGCCAAATTTTTCATAACCACGAGAAAATGCATCCAGACCGCCTTCATACTTGTCAATTTCCTCACGTAATCTTTTGTATTGTCCATATCTGTAATTTGAGAAATATATATTTTGAAAAAACCAGGTTTCCATCTTCGTAACAGTATGTTAAGTATCAAAAGTGCAATAGTAAAGCAGGTAAGAGTTTGGGAAAACAAAAATAACATACTGAAAAATATGTTAATCAACTAAAGTCTATAAAAGCAGAGAATTGGATTATTAATTTGTTTTTTGGATTAAAGATTAGTAAGGTATTCATCATATTAAATTATTTTTTCAAATACTTAAGTAATGGCATAATTAAAAATATGGGTTAAATTTAGTTTACCCCCTTGCGGTTTTGGTCAAAATCACTGTACCACCCTGTCATTTCAACTTTGTCATTTTGCCCCCAGTAGTTAGTTTCATTAGCAAAAATTCGGTTTACCCCTTATGGTTTTGGCCGACATCACTATGCCACCCTTTATTCGCATTAGCCTATGTAGTACAGACCCTTAAGGAGTTTTGTCTGTATAATTTGACCATTTTATTGCTGAAATCATCTGAACATTTCACAGCAAAGTGCCGATCACTGGATTTAAGACTGACACGACATGGGTCTTTGTGCTAATGGAACTAACCACAAAGTGGGCAAAGTGACAGCATCAAAACCATAGGGTGGCACAATGATTTTGACCCAAACCACAGGAGGGAAAACGGAATTTAACCCTTAAAATATTTATGCCACCAGCATGAAAAAGGAATTTCAATAGGCAGGAAATGTTGCTTTTTTATTCATCATATTCTTATGGTATCCCATGGCCAATTGGTTATTTTAAACCATTTCTAATGCTATTCTGGTAGGCACCAATTACATAGCTTATGCAATGAAAAAAATATTCTTTGAAAATATGATTTAATGGAACCTTGTCAATATGCTGCTGTAGGGAGGAAAACTAAAAGACATAAAGGAGACAACAACAGAACAAATAGCATAGAAAGCAGATGGTTACCTTACGGTGCAAAATTACTTTCTAAATATGAAACTATGGCAAGATGTAATGAATACAAAGAATCTCATTAAACATGACACACTCTTAAATTGAATATAAACAAGAGAGATCTCTGCAAGAGAATTCTAAAAGAGTGAGCAACTTAATTCAAAGCAACACCTCCTAGACACCAGCAGCACATACGAGCAACAAAATGTCATTTTTTTTTCTTCATATAATAGCATAGATATATGAAATTATCAACTAAATGGTAATTACAACTCCGTTATAAAAGCTTTCTACAGTTAATTGAGCATCCAAAGCTTTGCAGCCCCTAGTCCATTTAGAAACTCAGGTAATTATTTCACCTAAGTTTAAGAAGCAGAAGTTACAAAGTTAGCTTACCGGAAATCAAGATGATCATGGTGAGCTAGCAAAAGTGGATCAATTTCATATATTTTCTGCCCAGTGCCAGGAGGGGGAATGATCTTAGGTTTAACTTCATCTCTTTCAGTTTTCATTTTCCTGTCTGTAGATACTAATGCCTTCTGAGCATTGGCATTAACATCTACAAGTGATGACAAAACAGAACCTTGCTCATCTTCAACCTCTTTGTAATTGCTAGCTGCTTCATCATAGTTGTACTTATTCTCATCTTTCATGGTTAAATCCTCTAAGTTTTGAACCTAAAATATGCATTCAGCAAAGAACATTCAACGAAATTTATGATTTCAAAGAAAGCTAATGCCCTTTGAGACTAATAATAATGAATAAACAGAACATACAAACAAAAATAATGAACCAAAGGCATTTGTAGGAATGCTACCTATGGAAATAACAAAAAAATAAAAAATAAAAAAATATACAGTGGTGCCTACACTCAATGGCCAAGAAAATTAGGTACGACCACCAGCAAAACAACAGTAATTTAGTTCAAAGAGCTCTATATTATATAATATTTCAAATGATTAATGATAATAGGCATGCAAATGATTATTGCCCTATAATTCAAGACAAGCTTAGCGAATGCTGAAACTTAAACATTCTTCAGATTTTTTATCTTCCATTAATCCACAATATTACTATCATGCATAATCTGTTGATAGTCCCATTTTAGTATTCACAAAAATATAAAATGCTTCCAAGTTCCAAGAATCTGGTTCATACAAATACCTTGTATCTTTACTTCTATTTTATATGTGAGCACAGGTTGCTAAAAAGCTAGTTGGGATGTACACTGTATTCAATAAAATCAATAAAAAGAACCCTCATTTTCCAATCTCTAATTGTATTAATGTAATTCCAGTATACTTCAGCACACTGACAAAACGTGTCTTCAAGTCCAAAATCTTGTTAGACAATTATAATTCTACATGTCTAGTCAGAAAGTAGTCAGCTGTACCATTACTTTTTATGTTTCCTTTTGAAGGGATAGAATAAAAAGGCACCAAATAAAACATGTTCAGAACCATTTTTTCTTTTCAATATCAGACACCAACGACTTACAATCTTATCTAATTACAAGTTGCAACAAGCCCATTTCCTTCACAAATCTTTTCTAATAAATGGAATTGGGACAAGATGTTCCTCGGATCTATACTCAAAATGATTACTGAAATCTAAAGTAAAACATGCATGTACAAATGTGATACATAGGATTTTCATGCGGAAAAGTTGTTACTTTTGTGTAATATACTAATGTTTAATATTATAATCATTTGTTTAAAAATCTAAAACTATGTTCTATCTGACATTAAATCAGATAAAATCTATAGTATAATATAACTTCTATTAGGAGAGTTCAGGACAAAAGGAGAAATTCCCTGTGTTTATTTGAAGATTAGATGTGAATAGAATTCATAATGTACTTTAGTTCTTCTAATAGAGTTTGAAATGCTGATGAAAATGTATTTGTCAGGAAGCCTAAGACAAATAACATTTCTAAGTTTCTAACATATCACAGATCTTCTAAAGAAGAGCTAGAGCTAGAGATTAAAAGTATTCACATAAATCTGCAACAATGACCCAGAACAACATTTGTCAACCTTTTTCAGGAATCTTAAAGTTCCAGTACCAGTCCACTCTTCATATTTTCCTTTTTTTTTTTCTTCCTCTCACACATAGCAATGAAGTTTCACCATATCTGTTTTTCCTTCCATTCTCCAGTTTCTTTCTTTCTTAAAGTTAAAATCAACTAACGGATAATTGTGCCATAATTTAACTAAAATGCACCACTTTTGCGGAAAAAGTTTAATACATTCGTCAGATGCATATGGCGGAAAAAGTTTAATACATTCGTCAGATGCATATGACTTCAAAACCACAATCCCTGTAGTGTAGGAAGAAAGGCATGCAACAGCATAACATGAATGCAAAAGTAATTATAAAAATACATTCCACGTGGAGAAGACCAAGGGCACCTGTGGATCCTCTGAAGTTATATCAGGAGTCTCAAGTTGATCTGTCAAGGATGAAGCATTATCTTGACCTTCAGGAATAAGTATTTTATCAGATGCAGCAACAATGGAAGATGAGGAATCAGAATCATGGGGAAATTTTCCAGCAAGGGCCTTCCCTACAAGTCATCAATATATTAATATCAGTGAGGTGTTTACAAGCTTATCAGGTAGAATTACTAGTTTCACATGCAAAATTGCAAACTAGATTGAACTTTATGTTCATCCTAAGTAAAAAGATATGTCGCATTCTTTACTTTTTTTCTCTTCTTATTTTCATACTGTTATCATGTTCATGTATTTAAAATGATCAACCATTAAATATTATTGTATTGATAGCCAGTTTCACAAGTTAACTGATGCCGATTTCACATTGTTATAATTGCTTGATCAACCATTTCCATTCCGATTGCGGACTATTTCCCTTTCATATTCTCAAGAAACAATAAGGGGAAAAGGAATGGGATTCAACTACTAAATAATTTACACTGAGTCATGTGATATATATTCCAAAGATCTATGCCAACTCAATTATTGGCAGAAAGTAGAAACTACATGTGTTATAGAAGAAACATGTGCTATAAATGAAAAGCACACACACCCACACACACACATCTTTAAGAGCTCCTCCTTGCCCCCAAATTTGCTATAGGATTATATGTTTAGCCCCACCTTGCCCATGGCTGTTTTAACGAAGTTGCCATCTCTGATATGCAGAGAGATTGGGCAGCCCTACTGCATTCTTAGTTCTTCTCTTATTCTTTCATGTTTTTTTGGAATTTTTGCTTTAGAGGATACCTTATCCTCATCCTCATTGTACTTTCCATCTCTTCTCTCTAATAAAATTTCTTTCTATCCAAAAAACAAAAAGAAGCATATATGGAAATTGGACTACTTTCCACTGCATGCAACTACAACTTGAAGAAACAGATTTTGTCTATAGTGAATCTAAAAGACTGGTTTTATTACAATAGCTGATATTATGTATTCCATTTCTGTTGTTCACAAGCTGCTAGATTTCTAATATTCAACTTATCAGTTGTGTTATCCTACAGTGGCTTCTTTATTATTAAATTGTATTATGTATATTAACACATACATAATTAGAAAGGGGAAAAAAATCCCTAGTCTAGTTGATATAAATATTACAATGACACCATCGCAACTTCACAGGGCAGCACACATTGTGTAAATGTTGGCTCTGAACGATTGCGTAAAACGCAACCAAAGTTTACATCCTTTTGTAACTTTGTTTGTCTGCAATTAATTGCCTTTGACATCCAAAAGTTGAATTCCCAGTATGCTACACATGCAAAGAATCCAAAATTACTGTCTCACTTTCCCACTTCTCGAACAAGCCGCTTTCTCTTTTTTCACTTGCCTACATAAAGGAATGAATTAAACCTTTTACATACTACCACGGATTTTTAACAATAGACATATTTTAAGGTTCCAGGTATGATTTATGAACCGATAATACGCCTTAGATTCACCCAATCAAAGTGAAGCTCAACACGGGAATTTAATCAAAAGTAAGTGAACATATCTACTATACCAGTTCAGAACAGATATATCCAACAGCACAAACCATAGCTACTCGAAAATCGTTAATCTCAAAATGCACCCAAATTAAACAAACAATCAAAGTTCTATCTACGTTCTTAATTCATCCTTCCCTAAGTTACCATTCGCTATCAACTTGGAGTTAAAAGCATGAAGGTGAAAATGAGGGAAAATGTATTACGAGAGAAGTAATCCTTCTTCTTGAGAAAAAAGGAGAGAGTTGCACTCCTGCAGTGGCCATGAAAGTTCGGTTGCCACGACTTCTGCACGGATGGAACAACAGGGAATCGTATTCCTGAGATGGTATAAACCATCTTCCTCCTTTTTCTAGAGTTTGATCTCTTCAGGAACAAAAGTGTTCAGTGTTGAGAGCAGTGTTAGACTTCAAGGGAACGAGAGAAGCGTGATACTGATGCTAGTGGCCAGCGCCAATAACTGCTACGTGTGCCAGAGGACAAGGGTAGCACGAGTAGCAAGGTGATGGGGATTGAGATAGAATTATTATATTATTATATACAAAGAGTGGAAGACAATTCAGCGGTGGGCTTAGATCGCATTGTACCTCTCTCATGTTTGATTTTCTGTACAGTAACCTTTTTATCATTATCATTACTCAGCACTATAAAAAAAATATTTAAAAAGTTAAAATTTTTAATTATTTACCAATACATAATACATAAGTTAATGATAATATAATTTTATAAAAATTAAACGCTTGCATTATTTAATGTATGACGTTATATGTTAATTATTTTGTATTAATTAATAATAATAATAATATAGATGAATAACGAAACATTATGATGATTTACATTAAGAATTTCTGTGGGGATTGGGGACTCCGGGTCCCACCGGGCTCATTTCTTCACTTCTGATCGTCCATCGTGCACGCCACGTGGGTTCTTGTGGCATCGAGAATGTGAAATGGTTGCCTATGGTTATGGACGTGCTTTCTTCTTTTCATTTTTCTTTGTTCTCTCTCTCTCTCTCTTCCAAACTTCTATCGTGTTTCCCACCCCTTTTTGTATGTTATAATATGTACTATGAAGGAAAAAGTTAAAAATACTGGGGAAAGGTTCTTTTGCGTTTGGGTATATGCCCTGCATCTCCTTTGTGAAACTGTTATCTTGAAAGATTCTTGGCATCTTGGGTGGTACTGGCGAATGAATGATTACCATACAATGCATTGCTTGGTACTTATATCTTAAGCGGAAGAGAGTTTTTTAATTACACTGAAATATAAAATAATTCTCTTATATTATATTATTAAATATATGTCAGTCACATTAATTATTTTTAATATTAATTATTTTTAATGTTAATAATTATTAGAGTTTAATTTTAATTTATTGTGTCATCCAATTATGTATTGTCAATTTATTAAAAAAGTTTGACTCTTATAATAAGAGTTTAATTTTGATCTACCGTCAGTGTAAAGTTTCTTTACACTGTTATCTAATCATGTGTTGTCAAATCATTAAAAGAGTTTGACTATTACAACATCCACATAGAAAGTCTAACTCTTTTAATAATGTGTCAACACATGATTAAATAACAATGTAAAGAAACTTTACACCAACAATGGATTAAAATTAAATTCTTATAATAATTACATCAAAAGTTTAATACTTTCAATGATGTATCAATACATAATTGAATAACAGTATAAAAAAACTTTATACTAACAGTAAATTAAAATTAAATCCTAAATTATTAATATATGAATAGAATTAAACCCAGCCAAAAAGCATAACTTTGTTTTCTTTAGCCAATGAATTTGTGTCGATTCGGGACAAGCTTGAGTTAATTGATGAACGAGAATCCACTGATTCTTGAGTCCGTAGAATGTAATTTTTTTCCATGTTCTATATTCATAGTCAAGTTTGGTACAAAATATCAAAACTCTTGAAAGTGGCACGACATGGGCAATTTGCTAGTGTTACATAAGAAGTCTTCCCCCTCGGAGCGTAACTAAGAAATATTATCGAAAAAACAAACATGTATAGCTAAAACTTAATAAAACTTATTTTAAGTTTAAAAAATTCAAATTTATGAAATGTTTGATTAAAGTATACAAATGTTTAAATAAATATATAACTGACACTTCTCTTAAAAACTAAAAATTGTTAAATTGAAACAAAATTGTTTAATTGATATTTAAGGAATGATTCTGCGCCAAAAAAAATGCCATGTCAGGACCATGATTTAAATAAATATATTGAAAACAAAGAACTAGAGGTAGATTTCATCATCTAATCTAAGTTCCTAAAAAATAATAATTTAGTGTGACTGCTGACTCAACTGATCATTTCTATTCCGGTAAGGGACCAGAAGTTTAAAATAATCCGGATCAACACCATGTAATGCTGATTCAAATATATAATGTTGCTCTGCTTGTACTATCAAGTTCAAGATTATTAGTTTTGAGTGACACCAAATTTCGTTGAGGATTTGAGATCTCCAGTTAAGTTGTTTTTCTTATATTTTAAAATTTAAGTATCGTTTAAATAAATAATTTATATAAATATTTATTAGAGTAAAATTTATTTAATAAATTTTATTGTTATAAGTGTTGTTTAAAATAAATTAAATAAAGTTTAAATAAATATTTTGAGAAATGTTTTTTATAAATTATTTAAAATAAATATCAAATATTTGAAAAACATGTTATGAATTGTCTCAATTCTTTAAAGTTAATTTTGTTAAAAATTATTATAAAAATAATTAATACATATTTTTAACTTTTACAAAAATTTATTTTCATAAATTTAAATTTTTAAGTTATAAAAATAAACTCAAAATAAGTTCTAAAATTTTCATAATTTATTTTAATAAATTTATTTAAATAAAATAAAAATACTTTATAAATAATTACTATGATAAATGAGCTCAAATATATCTAATCATAACCATACTCCATTTTTTTACTGTCTTAAACTTTCTTTAAAATATCTATAACACATACTGTGTATGATAATGACATTTCAACCTACTATGAACCATTTTTCTCTTCCCCTACTGATTGCATCATTAAAGTGGGATACAAAATATCCGTAACGTTGCCCAAACTTTTCATCCTCAGATTCAAGTGAGATAAAGACAAAGAGATCAGTCACCAGTGTTGTAATTAGAATTATAGGATTGAATGGTTCGACGGTTGTGATTATAAACTAGATAAATTGATTAAAATTAATTAAAATTTAGCTTGAACTGATGAATTATTAATTTTTTTAAAAATATTTTTTATATTTTATAAATATTTTTAGAGTTTAATTTTGATTTACTGTCAATGTAAACTGTAAAATTTCTTTACACTGTTATCCAATCATGTATTACCAACTCATTAAAAGTGTTTGACTATTATAACAACTACCTCAAAAGTCTAATAGTTTTAATAATATGTCAGTACATAATTAGATAAAAGTATAATTTTTTTTTACATTAATAATAAATTAAAATTAAAATTATATTTTTATATAATTTATATTATTACATCTAAATTATTATTATTACATCATTTAATTCAATTAATTAATTTAAATAATTAAATCTGAACTAAAAGTAACTCTAATTTATTGTATAATTCAATTTTAACATCATTGTTTTCAACCATTCTTTTTAATGGTATTTTTTGTTAATCAATGTAAAGTGAAAAGTGAAAACCATCTAGACCTCTGGAACCTTGTACAATGAAAATATTAATAACATATTTATTTAAAAGATTTAATTTTTAGTATTGTCATATATTATTAAATTATTAAAGAGATTTAACTTTTATAATAATTACTAGCAGATTGTCCGTGCCTGTCAATTTATATTTTTTATTATTATTTATTTAGTTACAGTAGTTAAACAAATATTAATATATATTAAAGAATATATGCATACACATGAATAAGTTTCAAAGTTTAAAGAACCAAAATAACGATATATCTATGTGTAAAATTATAAACATATATATTTATAATTATTAAAAACATTACTGTATTGTCCCATTTATAAAACTGAATTTAATTTAATTTATAAATATATAATATTGTTAAATTCTTGTTTTTTTTTTGTTGTTATTTATATTTATATAATCTTTTTGTGTGGATAAAAGTAATAGTAAAAATAAATTATTCAAGTATTATTAGTTATTACGTCAGTAACATATCTGAAGATTTTTAAAAGCAAACCAAGGCTCATCCAGAAGATTGTTCTACTCAAGTAAACCATGGTGAGAATTAAACTCAATTTCTTTTATGACTTTACATTAATAAATTATTGAATACTTTTCAAGAACTACAAAATAATATTACAATTACAACAAAATAACGTGTAGTTGAGTATTACAATTACAACAAAATAAGGTGTAGCAAAAGCATGCTCACTAACAACTTCACTAATAATAAAGAGAATATGCTTAATGGAGGAAGTCTTTTTGAGAGAACTATTGATAGGTAACATAGCATGGACCATATTCCACTTTGTTGCATCCCCCTTTTCTAAAATTAGCTAATAACAAAAATACAAAGGAAATACGCTAGTATTAATGTAATATTTAAGAGGAAATTCACCATTGCTGATATTGAGACTGCAATCATAAAACATCATAAAGATAAAACCTTAGAAACTGAACTGCATCTATAGTGAGAATTATAGCAAAGAATTTAAAGACATGAAAAAATAAAAATAAAAAGAATCACAAATTCAAGTCTAATGGAAGAAAATATAAATAAACCAAAGTTCATCAACTTCAAAAATAGCACCAGTAATGATCCAGCATAATAAATGAAGGGGTGAAAGAAACAGTACAAAGATGTTGAACATATACCAATAAGTGGTCGCAAGTACCCATGAAAAGTTGCCCATACAAATCCTTTCCAAATATTTCAGCCCCTCCAAGCGATGTTACTTGTGTAATTGTTGGCCCAATCATATTTATTTTGCACTTTGGACAATACCATGGCCCTTCTGGTATAAACATCTTCATCACACCAATACACCTTGAATGATAAGCAGAGGGACATCCATCACAACAAAGCAAGGTCCCATCCATGCCGCAGAGGCGGCATTCATCTCCATTTCTATCAACATCACCATCCTCAGTAATTTCAGGATCTTTGAAATATGAAATAGAGTTATTGGTTAGATTCACAGTATTTAATTCTGAAACAAACTTCATTGCTTCTTTATCCTTGCAAGCAGAAGTCTTGGCATATATTGGATGGACTCTTATTGGCCCAGTTGATGAAGGGAGGATACCTCCAGCATCATAATCCATCCTAACCTCTGATTCTTCATGCATGTTCATTTCAACTTTTAGCTCCTCAGAGTCCAAAACATCATCACATAAAATTTGCAATATTATTAACTACTTACAGGCAATAAATAATACTCACCATTAAAAATCTCAACATAAAACCCTTTCCACTCAAGTCCCTTTTTGTATCCATTAACTGCTAAATACTGAATCACAAAAACAGGCCAAGTCAATGTATCAAGCAAGTTCCAACCGTTGCACTTGGAAAAACATATTCAAATTAATATCTTTTTGAATATAAATAATCTCATAAAAAAGAACAGTAGCAAAAAGCATATACAATAGGGCATATGTGATGGTGCACACATAGAGACATTTTAAAAAGAATGCTACAATTAGGTGAGGATAACAGATTTGCTGTAAAATTAGTTGATGGATTTAAACAACTTGACATTTAGTTGCTTTGAAATTCTTTTAAAACACACACACAGTCACACACATATGACATGCCTCCAATGTCTTCGGCTTCATATGCACAAAATCTCGTCAAATAAAAAAGTAGGAAGGGATATTAGCATCTAAGGCATTTTGATGCAAGCTCTGAGCCCTCAGATGAAATGGTTTCAAGATGTCGTCTCAAAGCACGCATTAGGGAAACATGAATGGCATCAAAGAACGTGTTTAAAACTCGACAGTTAAGATAACCAACAAACTCATCCAAAGCAAATGGGCTCAGAATCAAGCGAGTACTGAATGATCGTAGGAATCCATAAACTGCAAAGAGATGCTACACATATGGCTCTGGCACACCAATAGTTCCAGAAGACGGCGCCAACTGCAATGGCGGCGTGCAGAGCGGCCTTTCGAGTCACTCGATGAATCGGCCATCAGTTTCATATTGTTCCACTTCGCTTTCAATTGATAACCCACCATGCAATTCACTTGACGCATGCACCTCTACCTCGGTTACGTCTTTATTTGGATTAGCGAAACCCTTGTCCGACCCTTATGCCCTGGTTCTCCTGAATGACATGTTGAACAATGGATTTGCATAGGTAATGAAATCAGGAGGAAAATAGATAAGGATTTGAGCGAGACCCAAAAAAGAAAAAAGCTAAGTTTTCTCACCTAAGATTGTGTCTTTCGCTAAACCTCCAAATAAAGATTTTTCTGGTACGAAAATCTAACAAAAATCAGAAACCCATGAACCCATGGCCATGTTCTCACCTAAGATTGTGTCTTTCGCTAAACCTCCAAATAAAGATTTTTCTGGTACGAAAATCTAACAAAAATCAGAAACCCATGAACCCATGGCCATGGTGCATATTCGGTTTGCAGGGATGATGATCGGAGAAGCCAATAAGAGAGAGATACAGTTATCAAATAGAATTCAATGGGTTGCTCCCATATAACTGTAAATCACTAATATCTCGTAGCTCATGCTAGGAAAAGAAACTGCTCTTTGATTGCAATTGACCGGCAGAATGTCTATGAATAAAGATAACTCTCAAGCAGTTGAGTGGAACGTGGTAATGAGGCAGTTAATGATAGTATAAAATTATAGTTTTATCCCTTTTTTTATATTTATTTTTAATGAATAACGATGGGTTTTTAGGAATAAAAAAATTGGAGACCAAATAAGGGAATCCCCTTTATAGTAGTATAGATTTAGTAAATTTAATTTTTTTAATAATATATCAGTATATTATTAAATGAGAGTATACAAAAATTTATATTGATAATGAATCAAATTTAAATTCTTGTTTAAAATGTCATCACTTTTTTATGTGACATAAACCATCATGTATCAAAAAATTCAGATAAAGCAAAACTTAAATTAAACTTAAATTATTTTGGAAAATATATAACAATTATTTGAATAAAAAAATTGATAATAAATTTTTGAATAAATAAAAGCTAATAATTATACTTACTTTTAAAAATATATTACCTTTTAAATTTTTTATGTTCAAATTATTCAATTATATATATATATGTGTGTGTGTATGGTAGAATTATTTTTCTAACAATACCCTCATTTAATAAAAATCTCTAAACTACCATTTAATTAATTAAATTAATTGTATTTAAATAAATTAAATTAATTCCATACACCTAAAACCTATCTAATAGCTAGAAGGTAGGCTTGACAATAGGGAAGGTAGGGACGAGTTTTTGCCTACCCTTAATTTGCCTTGCACCTCTTAAAGGAATTTCCAACCTGTTCAGCGAGTTTTGTAAATGAAAACTCGCACCCTACTCACAAAAAAATAATAGAACTCAAACCCTATTTTCATATACTATATAATACACAATATAATATAAATTATTTAAAAACAATTACTCATTGTATAAAAAATTTTAAGCTACACCAAGCATGAAACACACTCTTTATAAAATAATAAAGGTGTAGATAAGATAAGGGCAGGTAGACCTTAAACCCGAATTTGTCCCGCCCCACAATACAGTTTAATCTCGTCTCGCTCCACCCCATGCGAGTTGGAGTAGATTAGGTACCTGCGAAGTGAGTTCAAATTACCAAGAGAGATTGAAGTCATAACTTTCAACAAAGCAAAATTTGAATTGTAAAAGAATTAACTTTCAAATAATTGATTACAAATGAATTAATTTGAAAATAATTTATTTTAAAATTTTAAATTTATTTAGATATTTTTAAAGCATAATTAATTTTAAAATATAATTGTAGGAATATTTTTTAAAAAATTATTGAGTTACAAAATTAATTTTATAGTATTGTTTAATGGAGCATTTTTGAAAAATTATTAGATTCTACCTCAAAATTAATTTTGTTGACTACAAAAGTTACTCTAAGTGACTTCTTGACTTTCATATATTAAGAATTATTACCGCACATTAGTTGGTTGTAATTAGTTATATAATTAATTAATTTATAAAATTATGTAAATCACTCTCATAGTTAATTTTTTTATTCAATAAATTTTATTTTTATTCTTTTTTAATTTTTTTTTTATCAAGAGTCATGTTTCTCAGCGAGAGCCAATTCTAAATTTTTTAACCAAACAACTGTAGTTACCGTATAAATTAATTTTGGACTGGTAAAATTAATTTTGAAGTCGTATTTGTTTGGGTAGGGGGCCAAACGTTGTCAACAGTGTTATAACTATACTTTTCTCCCCCCTTCTGTCTCTCAACCACGGCCATAGATGCAATAATGTGTTCCTAAGTTAATGGTCTTTCGACCGATCCCTCTCATGTACAAGTTCTGGTTGGAAAAGATCATTCGTGCGTTAATGAGGTAATACTATGTTTCCCTATCTTTGCTTTTTTATTTTGATTCAGCTATTCCTGTAGCTTATATATATTGACATAATTGTTAAACTCCAATGAATATTAGAACTCCATACACATTGTCAATACTCAATATAATCAATTCACTACCGTTGTGGGCTTCAATCACAATGGCTGATCAAGAGGAGGCTTTGTGGATTATGTAGTGAGCTTTGTGATTGAGGCATGACAATGGAATTTGTGTTGATTGCATTCCTAATTTCAGTGTGCTTCTCTGGTAATGCTTCGATATTTTGTTCCTTTTCATTTAATTTAGTACTTCAGGTAACTTACACCTTTATGAGTATGGTTAGGAAAAAAAGATAAGTATTGGAATAATTATATTCAGTGTTGCTAAATTTGTATGTATATTACAATTATGGTAAGATAATTCTTACTAGTACGTGTAGGTAATTGAATTTTCAGCTTCTCTGATTGTGATTCTTAAATTTCAATTTATAAGTTGACTGATCCAGTTTCTTTGTGGCCTGATAAGCATAAATTTGCTTTTGTTTAGGTCTGATGTTGATATGGGCCGTATGGCAACAGCTACCAAAACTAAACTACCTCATTGGCTGTAAAATCGTTAAAGTAGATTAGGCTTTGGGTAAAGTGTATTTTTTTCTCCGTAAAGAAGAAGAAAAAAGGTTACGTAGGACTCTGTAATCTTACTCTTCACTGTATTTTTCACTGATATGATCTTTATATATTTTTAATTTCTACATAACAATTTCTTATTGAAATTAAAACATACATCCATTTTGGGATGGGGGATTCAGATCCATTATTAGTTGGTTTCCTAACCAATACTATCAAAATTATTACTGTTGTCAATAGTTACAATGTTAAAATCTAATCCCTCTTATTATTAGCAGAAAGTGCATAAATTCAAGAATTTCAGGACATGTCATCACAGGAACAAACTGAGCTTCTGAATCAGGTTGCTGGGTTTTCTGCTGCGGAATCACAAGATGTGGATGGTTCTTGAAATGATGCCTTCTGTGTCAATTGTGAAAATGAAGGTGAAGAGAGAATAAAGAGGTGCCTATGCATGCTTGGGTCACATTGAAGCACAGCAATGGCATTGGCTTGGTTGGTGCCCAACAAGGACGAGAATTTCTGTCTCGAACAGTGTTTGGATCTCCCAGAAAGTAAATTTCATGGATGAGGCTGCAGCTATTATAACTGCATATAAGGCAATGCAAGAGTTACAGGAGGGTTTAGGGGCTACTGTAAGGGAAATTAATGCAGCTGTTAAAGAAACTGTTGGGAAAGTGAGAGATGGGTCGAGGCTAGTGATCTGTAAATTCCAGGCCTCTCCTGAGGGAAATTATAACATCACTTGCTACTATTTATTTGATTCTTGGATTGGTTGTGACAAGAAAGAAACCTTGAAGCTGAAAATATTGAAAAGAAGCCGAGCAGGTACAAGGGTAGCTGCCTTGGCTGAAGAGGGCTCTACAACCCAAAAAGGTTATGGCTATCCTGAGAAAAGTGAAAGTTGGCGCAAATAGATTGTCTTGTTAATTCCATTGGATTGTAAAGTTTATCGCCAAAAATAGGTTTAAATTTTACAATGGATAGAAAATGATCCTACCCTAAAAAGAAATCCTGAGATTTTTTTAACTGCCATTTCGGGGGTGGGGGATTCAGATCCATTGCATTGATGAAGCGAATAGTGCGATGCTTTATTGACAATCACAAAAAGTGGACAAACCATCTTAATGCCTTGTGTGTGGTAAGTGTTTCCAAGCATAAGATAGTTCATGCAATAACGAGCATGCTACATCATAGTCCATAGCTTGCATGTCAAAGAGAGAAGGATGAAGAAGGATACGTTGATACAATATCATAATTATTCAAAGTAATTCAGACCAATAACAATGGAGGTCAAATAAATAATATATAGGTTTCAATAATTTCTTATCTCTATAAGCTCATGAGATCTAAAGCTTAATAGCTTGACTACACTGTATGCTGACAAATCTATCACAAATATAAAACTATTTTGTCAATACATCCGTATCACGAATAATCTTCATTGAAGGAAGAACAATTGCAGCTACTGCTTTATGTTCATATCCGCCACCTTCGTCAATGATCAGCCTAAAGCCTTCTACATAGAGTTTTCCATGGTGACCACTAACAATGATGGTTGGACTTGCACTTAGTTCCTACAAGAAAACAGTAAGCCAATTTATTTGAAGAAGCTACAAAAGCAACCTTAAAAAAAAAAGTGAATTTAACAAAATACATGCATCTAAAAACATAAGATGTTGCATTAATATACTAATAAAAATGCCATGTGACGAAAGAAGCAACAAACTATCACCTCTGGAATATCCCATACATTCTGTCTCCCACTTAGAGCCTGTACCTTAGGCTCCCGAGTATCCCGAGCTTTCAAAAATTTCAACTGCTCTTTCACATCTTTTCCTTTCTCCAAACCAGCATGAACAGCAATCAACTTGCAGCGTTTAATTCCATCACCAGCGTTCACAAAGACATCATCCTAATAAAACATGATCCAGAGAGCTTTAAGCATTTGTTCCTTTGCTGTTCTAAGTAGCACCGGATAACTTAGAAATTTATGTCATATGATATGATATGATCAGTGCACAAAGTTATGCATTCTGATGAGACAGAGAGGTAAAGAAAGTAAGCCCCCACCTCTTCATGGACCCAAACCAAATCAGCAAGAAATTTCTTGTGCTCATCAGGAACTGCCTTAACCAAATCTGTATGCAATGATTCCCCCATCAGTCCAGGAAATAAAAGAACAACACAATACTCGTGTCATTTTCAAGAAAGGGCCAGTCACAGTTCAAAAACTTGTACAGAGTATTGTTTAAAGCATTGAGAATCCATGTGCTATATAAAAAAACTCAAATTATGTCATACACGGAGATCCTTAATTCATACAAAGTTATACATACCAACACATGTAGCAAAATAATCAATTATTATTTTTATCACCAAATCAATATTAAAAAATAATAATAATGAAGAAAAGAAAAGAAAAAAGGGTACCAGCAGAACCATGGGGAACTCCATAAGATTGAAAGGTAGGTGCAGCGTCGTAAATGGAACCTTGATACTGAGTGCCCTTAGCAGCATTAAACTTGGCCTTGATGGTACCACCCCACCTTCTACCTTGGAGGTGCATCTTCTCATACCCATCACCCTTGAACCACCCTTCTCTCTCCTCGCTCGCCTCGAACTCCTTCCACGTCACCGAGAACTCCGACCCGTCGGGCGGCGGCGGAAGAACGCCGACGAAGGCGGCGAAAGCGAGATCGTGGTTGCCGGAGAGGAAAACGTGGTTCTGATTGGGGTATCTGGAGGGCAAATCGATGAGGAAATCGATGGCTTCGCGGGTGTGAGGACCGCGGTCGCAGTAATCGCCCAAGAAGATGATGGTGGCGGTTTGGAATTGCAATGGGTCGATGTCGTTTTCGAGATTGGACCACAGGTTTTGGAGCTTCGTGATGAAGCCATGGATGTCGCCTATGCAGCACACCACCCTGGGTTTCGGGGAATCCGAGTTCGAGTTCGAGTTCGACATTGGTATTATTATTATATGCTTTGGTTGGATTGTGTGATTGCTGGCTTTGCTAGTTCCATATGCTTGGGGGGTTTATATATGGCAAGAGAATTTAGCATGTGTTTGATGTAACCTAACAGTAACAATAACTATTCGGATTTCGGAGCAATAAATTTATCATTGAATGATAATTGTTATTAGTCATTTATTTTAAATTTGTATTATTATTATTTATTTCTTAAATTAATAATCTCATCTATCTATGTCATAGATACGTTATTTGTTCTCTTAATTTAAACCCTTTTTAATATTGTAGTTATAGAATTCGAATTGAATAAGAAATCGGTTCACTAATTCAACTAAGCACAAGTTACATTAACTACAAACAAATTAGGATACATAAGTGGAATAGAAAAAATAAAATTGAAGACAAGAAATGGTGAGCTTGTGGTTGTGAGGGATATAACTATTTTGTTTATCTATTTATGTAGTCACAATTCCTAATTTCCTATTGCTTAGACTAGCTAAAAGAGGAGATTCCTGACGCATTATATTTCGCTCAGGAACTCTATACCAATACCAAAAAGGAACAAAGAAAGTTGTACAAATAATCCTAATACTGATATGGTAAGTAAGAGCACACTATCTTCTTTGGAAGTTCAGGAATTTGATGCCATAGGCAAACACAAACAAGAAGAGGAGAACCCAGCCTACATGAACAACAGCAACTACTGGAAGGAAATCATAGTCATAACCCAAGCTTTCTTTAAGGAATTCCTTCAATCCCATGTTTCCAGCTCCTGGTATCTCCAGTTCTGCATTTTTGTCACCCACTTGAGAGGTAATGAGGCCATAGAGTGTCCAAGCAACAGGAGAAGCCCAATAATACCATCTCCACCAAACAGGGATTTGCTGTACCATTTAGGAGAAATATAAGTTGTGGTAAGAAAGATCCTCATTTCTGGAATCAAATTGTGAATTATATATGAAAATGGCTGATCACTTACCATCCTAGTAATGAGAAAGCCAGAGAACAAGTTCCAGAAGCTCAAGAAGAAGGACATACAAATGGCAGCAATTTGGTGACCCGGTGTTAGTGCAACAACCATCATTCCATACAACGTGAAGTAGATAAAACACATCAGTATATAGTAGTAGAACCAAAAGAATTTCCCTGCCTTCCATTCAAACCCAATCATGGAATAAAGGATTAGAGTGTAAATGACTGTTTGAATTGCATTATAAATTGCCTCTATTGCCACCTGCAAAATCAATGAAGTGCTTTTAGTTTGACTACATTTACTTTCTTTTCCGTTGGTACGAATCCTTTATCAATGGAACCTTTCTAATAAATTAAATCGTCATTTTATTAGTATTTTGTTGAGTCCATCAAAAGAACAAGTCCTTGTTCACTGCAGTTTACAACATTGTAAGTCATTCTACGTCACTGTTACAGATGTATGTTAATTGATTTAAATATGTCTTCCTATACTTTTATACCTGGCCAAATGCGTAGGGCAATGCAGAATACATCCCTACTGCTCTTTCACGATAGAAGACAGTTCTTTCTATGGCAACAACTGACTGCACTGAGGAAGCGTTCAGGACTCCAAGGAGAAACACAGCAGAGTACATGGCTCCTAAAAGATTCATTAAATCTTGTTGTTTGTGGCTGGCAAAAAAATTTGTTCAGCAAACATCAAAAGTCAATACTAACTTGAATTGCAGGTTTAAATGTGAAGGGTTATAAGAATACCAAACACAATATTTAAGACTTGTAGTTGTAACTTGTAAGCAAAGCCTTCTGTGTGTTCCAAGATTATAGACAAGTTAAATGAAAATGAAATATGTAAAATGTTATATGACTTACGTCTTATTGGCTTTATTCCAGAAGATTAGACCAAACAGTACTCCAACGAATATTGTCATGAAGAATCGAACGGCATTATGCTGAGGATGTCTCCAGTAGGACCAATGTTGTTTCCAAAAACAAGCTTTGCACTGTACAAAAAACGATTGGGAATATTTGGTTGGGTAGTACAAGTCATTGGAACCTGGTGCTGGAGTACTGAGCTCCTTGATAAGTTCTTGATTCCTCCTGAAGAAAGTGCAGAGAAAACAAGAGTTATAAAGCTATAATTGTTGTGCCATATAAGCATGCACAAAGGAGGAAAGACTTACTGATAAAGGATAGAGTTAGCATAAATCTCTGCAAAATCTACATCAAGTTGAGCCTCAATTGAAGGAGTGCTGATCTCAAGCATCCATGTGGCAGGATTATAACCATCCTTGATTTTCGGAACCCCTGAGATAGCCTGGAGGAGCATATGTATATTAGAGAGCTATATGAAACTTTTGCCACTGAAATTATAAATGACTCGGATTGCTCAAAGTATGAATCTGAGGTCTCAAGAACTTCAGATGATAGTTATAGAAAAGCTTCAATACTGACTTCAAAATATTCTATGAGCTTATGTGAGTGGCGTCCAAGAGGTCCAGCATAGTAAACTTGTCCTCCTCTTTTCATCAGCAGTAGCTGTAACAACAAAGAAATAAAAGTTGGAAGATATGCAATATAGAGCAATATTGAACCAAAGAAATAACGGACAGAAACTCAGGGTGTACAGAGTCCAGGCTTGCCTCATCAAAAGCTTCGAAAATGTCTATGCTTGGCTGGTGAATTGTACACACAACGGTTCTCCCTACGTCCACTGTATTTCTCACCGTTCGCATAACAATAGCAGCAGCTCTAGCATCAAGGCCAGATGTTGGTTCATCCATGAAGATGATTGAAGGGTTGGCAACCAGCTCTACAGCAATAGTAAGCCTTTTCCTTTGTTCTGTTGACAGACCATCCACGTCTGGAAGTCCCACTAGAGCATCTCTTATTGCTTTAAGCTCAACCAATTCCATAACTTCTTCAACAAACATCTGTATCACCATTAGAAATAGAACTGGATCAGAATTCAAATGAAAAAGAACAACATTAAAAACTTGGTTTAATTGCTGATGGCCAAAACAAGATGACAAAGTTTGGTCCAGCACACCTTTCGTGTTTGTGTCTTTACATCTGAAGGAAGGCGAAGCCACGCTGAATATAATAGGGATTCATAGACAGTAACACGTGGAGAATGAATGTCATTCTGTTCACAGTAACCACTAACCCGAGCAAATGTTGCTTGGTTCTTTGTATAACCTGAGATGCTAATACTTCCTTCAATGTAACCACCAGTTTTTCTTCCAGCTAACACATCCATGAGGGTTGTCTTCCCTGCACCGCTAACACCCACAAGTGCTGTCAATATGCCTGGTCTGAAAGCACCACTGACATCTCGTAGTAGTTGAAGTCGATCTTCTTGGATTCCTTGATTCTTCATTTCCTGACAAAACAAAACCAAAAGCTTTACTGTGAAGAACAAATACTTCTCACAACAAATTTCACGGGATGCTTGAAGTTCAACCTTCTATGGAAACTCCATTGATTTGATAAACTTACAAAGCCATTGAATTCTATAAGAACTGGTTGACACGATTCCGAGTGGACAACAACAAATGGTATATTATATCATGCATTCAAGAAGGCTAATTTTCGAGTGAATTCAAAGTGGTAAGAAGAAGAACAACTCCAGGCCATCTTATGTAAAGTTGAAAAGTTAGTAAGAAGAACTGCTGTCTATTTTTATTATACTTGTTTTGGACACAGCAGCAAAAAAGGAGGAAAAATGAAAATGTTAGAAATCAATATTTTAGTATAAGCACTATATCCTATTAAGTAAATAATTGTGCCTAAAAGTGGTGTTACAAGAACAAGAAGGTAGGTAAGGGACATCCACAAGAAGGAGATATGTATTGATCATAAACAAGTCAATGTGAGGTAAGCACCAAAAGAATGGACTATTCAGAAAGAATTGAGTGACTCACTACAGGCATATCTACATAGTAGTTCACATGATTGAATGCAAGTGAAAGAGGCTGAAACGGAAGAACCATTCCTTTTCTTTGTTCTTGATCTGAAGAACCAGCAATTTCTGAAGAATTTCTCACTGCCATGTCTATACCTGCAATTTATCAAAAAGTATTAGGAGTATTAAATGAAATGGTGTCAATGCATTGCATGAAAACTGTGCGCGACTAAACTTCTCTAAAGGTGTTGCAGCACCATTAAGAATAGACTCTGTACTTAAAACACTAAAATGAAAAAATCCATTCAACAGAAACAGAGCTAGTATAACTAAAGTTTGCTAAAAAAATTTGAGCCAAAATTAGTGTTGCTGGTTAGTTATATTCCTCTAAATAATAATGAGATGCACTGGAAATCATCAAGAAACAAGTGGAAAAAAGAAGGTATCAAAACCTGCGATATGCTGTTTGGAGGCTGACTTTTTATTCTTCTTGTCACCTTCATCAAAGATGATTGCTTTTGAATCACCCAAAGCTGTTTGGTTTGACATTAAAAGGGTTTACCAACACTGAAAGTTTCATGCAATTACGAACTTTCAAAATAAAAAATAGAGTAAACACCTATTTTAGTCCTCTAAAATATAAATAATATCAGTTTAGTCCTCTAATAATTTTTGACATCAAATTGATCCTTTTGGAGGACCAATTTGATATAAAATATGTCATTGAATTTGATATAAAATATGTCATTGAATGACCAATTTATATCAAAAAATGACATTGAAGGACCAATTTGATGTAAAAAATTGACATTGAAAGAACATTTTGATGTATTTATTATTAGAGAACCTAACTGATGACAGTTGTATATTAGGAGGACCAAAATAAGTGTATACTCTAAAAAATATATAACTTACGATTCAAATAAGTCAATGCAGCAACGAAGAGAAGGTTGAAGAGAAGAGAAAACCCAAACAAGGCTCCAATACAGATCCAAAACCAATAATCATCTGTGAAGAAGCCTCTAGATTTGAGAAGTACTTTTCCAACTGTAGTTGCATTGACTCTAGGGTCTATATTTGGCTGGAAAGGATAAAAAAAAAAAATTCAACAATGCTTAATGTTCATGGGAGTAATCTAGGCTTGATGCAAACTTGTTTTTGTATTTGCATGTATGTAACTTCTGTAGCGAGAAACAAGAATGAGAGAATTGATACCTTACTCCATCTTTTATCAAGAAATTCATTCATTACAAGAGCATTCTGACCATACATCATAGGAGAAATATAATAACCCCATATCATCCATGGCCCAATGTCATCTACAGGCATAAAGGACAATATGCAGCACTAAGTACTTGCTCAAACTATAGAAGACTACTGTAAAAGAATAGTAGGAAAAACTTGGATATTCAATCACAGTATTAAATAGATTGAAAGCTTTCTTAAATTACAGGAGCTCTCCAAAATTAAGAAGTGATCAATGACTTACTTTTGGCGATAACAAAACCTCCTAGCACAAATATCAGTTGCAAGGTGAAGGTTCCCAGTGCGTTAGCAAAAACTTGTGTTCTACCAACTGCAGCAATGAACCGAAACAGAGAAAGAGCCATCTGATGAATGCCAAAGAATGCCAAGAATTGTCGGAAAAATCTGATGAAATAGAGGGACAAGTGTGAGTTAAGGAATTATTTTTAATTCTAGTCTCAAAAAACCTATTATCACAACCAAGGCCAAAACAAAAGAATAAATAAAAATTCGAAATCTGATTTTAGATGGGTATCACAGCCAAGCTGAGCAAGAAAATTAAGGACTATAATATATTGAGAAAAAGTAAACTCATATTAGTTACCTGTTTGCAGTAGGAGCAAATCCAATTGTATAGTATGTAAGGACAATCCATATCCCTGATTCCATAAGGGAGATAGGGATCCTGAGAACCCATATAGGTAACCCAAACGCCCATGGAGGGTAGAACAAGAAATCCCTCTGTTTGTAGAAGACAGGAAGCCTGAAAACAGTCATGGCTAGTTCTGCCATCCCATTAAACATCGCATTTATTAGACTAAAAAACAGTGCACCAAAGAATTTTTGTCCATCTTGAACAGTGCCCACTGGCATTTCGGTTCTAAGGAACACAGTAAAGGTAATGATAGCCATGATTGTTATCTGTGTTGTCTTGAATATGTAAACAAAAGAGTTACGCTTCATAAGCAGCCACTCTCTTGAAAAGCATGCCTTAAACAGTTCCCAGTTTGATATACCATACTCGTCTGTCACTAATGCAGCTGGGTGGGTTCGGCACTTGTCATAGGGAACCCCAAGCTCAGTCACAAGCTGCTCTCCTAAGTGAAACATGGTGAAGGCCTGTACAAATTCAGGAACAGAAACATATCTGTAAGGTTCATCATGTCTAAACCAATACTGTTGCTGGTCTTTCTTGGATGTTAGTTCTTGTAAAAAATCAGCAACTCCTTTTCTTTCTGGACATTTGAAACCCACGTATTCAAAGAACTCTAGCACTTTCTCACGTGGACCTTGGTATACAATTTGACCTTCTGAAAGGAGGATAATGTCATCAAAGAGATCAAATGTCTCTGGTGCTGGCTGTAGAAGAGAAATGACCATGGTTACATCCATGATATGAACCATTTGCCTCATGAACTTGCAGATCTGAAAAGTAGTTGAACTGTCCAATCCTGTTGATATTTCATCCATAAAGAGTGCCTTTGCTGGTCCTACCAACATCTCCCCTGCACCGAGTTACAACAGAAGAAGTTAGTACAGGTTAATAGATAACTGCCTATGTTGCACGGGAACGGGTACGAGTATCCGATACGATACGTAAATACGGTAGTTTTTTAAAAAATTAGAATACGGGTACGACAATGTATATTGAATAAAATAAGTTTATATTTATATATGTAAAAAAATAAACTTTAAATTTGATAAAATTCCTCACCAATTTACTTTGATTTTGAGGAAGGAAAGATTGCAAGAGTAAGAATATGTTTTAAGGAAGGTAATTAATGAGAATGAAGCTTGAACCTATAGCTAGGATTTTTCGAGTAGTAGTATCTTTAGGGCGGTAGGTATTCAAGAAACAAAAAACACAAGGTTATAATAAAAATATGGATGCAGGAGTATAATACGCGTATCGGTATCGGATACGGGTACGATACGGATACGTCACCAATTTTGAAGTATCCGTGCATCACAGATAACTGCAAATGCTTATATACATGCCAGTAGTTGGAAACATAGAATAGCACAAGTAGCATCCTTTGCAGCTATTGCTTTATTATTATTATTATTGAAAAAAAAAAATTGGGTTTAGAAGGGAATTGAACCCCTAGTATACAATATCATGAGTTAATTATCAGAAGTGTAGGATTAATTATTTAATGACTTCAGTTTGCTGGTTGAGCCTCTCATAGTAAACAAATTAACCTGTTGTCACACGCTTCTTCTGTCCACCAGAGATGCCTCTTCTCATGTCATCACCAACCATAATGTCAGCACAAATCTCCAATCCAAGTATCTGTCAGAGAACCCGAATTTGATAGAAGTCAGCTACAAGAAAAAGTGGATAAATAGAAGCAAAGAGGTAATAGTACTAATAACATGAAGCAGAGATAACAGAGACACAAACCTTGAGAACATAATCTGTAACCAAACTGGTTTTTTGGCCTGACATTGCTGTGGCCTTCATGAATGCATCAATCTCAAGGTCTGGCTTAATTCCTGCTTCTGTCTCTCTTCTTAAAAGTTCCGCTAACATTTCATACCTGGCGCCCACACCAAGACAGCGTCCTGAAAAATCTAATGTCTCTCTCACTGTCAGTTCTCCATAGTGAAGGTCATGTTGACTAATATAGGCACAAGTTTTTTGAGGAACGAATTCATTTAGCTCATGGCCACAGTAAGTGATTCTCCCAGAAACCTGGTCACAACAAAATTCTCACTTCATTGTAAAGGAAAAGAAAAGAAAAAATACACATAAGATATTATTCAAGTAAAACTGATTGGAAGCAGAGGAAAATATGAACAAGAAATTGGGATTATGGGAACGAACCCTTAAATCCTGATCAAGTTTACCAGCAAGTGCTAGCAGCAATGTTGTTTTCCCTGCACCCGGAGGACCCAGAAGTAGGGTCATCCTGAGATTACCATATCAAATAACTATAAATTTCAAATGCCATTAAATAAATAATAAAATGAATGAATATAAATGTGCAACCAATCTCATCCATTAACGTACGAAAAAATATATATACTTTTTTAGGTATTGTAAAGAAACAACTCTCCTAATAACTTAATTGTTAGGTAAAGGCAATACACCCTCTAAAGCAAGAGTCCTTTGGATTCAAAACATGAAAAATATACACTAAACTATAAACTCTAAGTTCATTCTAACTTGTGTTGAAATTCAATTTTATTTAGAAGAATGGGACAGCAAGAATCGAACTTCTGATCACTTGGTCATAAAGGCTCTAATACCATGTCAAAGACCAAGTGTTTCAATAGTTTAAGCTATTTTGTGAAAGCACCACATTGGTTTTGTATGTCTAACAGGTATCAAAATTAAAAGCTAAAAGAAATTGAATTTTCATGGGAAACTATCATAAATACAAGGCAAGCAAGCAAGATTCATCCATCTTTGAAACTGCTAATAGCGTTTTCTGTTTATCAGCTGTTCTGATGAGATTTTGATACGGTTTATTAGGCTACCTTGATGGTTTGACGATTCCACTAACATCTTTAAGAATCTGAATTTCTCTCTTCTTGGACGGTGCAAGGTGAAACAATCCCAGAGTACTCTGTCATGCGCAACAAATGAATCATAGACAGTTATCTGAAACATGATTAGTAGTCTCAACTTTGACTTAGAACATAGAGATTAACAACATGTAAAACATACAAGGAAAGCGGACGTAGAAATTATTCTTATTTATATCAGAAAATAAGACTCTTCAATCATTGTTTAAATAAAATAAAAAAACAAAAACAAACAAACGAAACAAGTACCTCAAAAGTGTTCAGAGTAACATTAAGCAGGGTAGGAAGCGCTCTGCTCCCAACATACACATCTCCCTCTACAGATAAATTCTCGTACCTGACTTCAATTTTCGGAGTTTCAATCCACACCCTTCAACAAATACAAAGAAAGCCAATCCAAATTTAACCAGTAGTAATATTGATCAATTAATAAGAAAAAAAAGTGATAGTGAATTAGTGATAGATATACACTATACAGTTACACACCTATCGATTCTGTCTCTAAGTCTACGTAGGAAATTCTCGTTATCTTCCTCCACAACTTTCAGCATGCTTTCCATCAGAAGTTTCTTGTCCTCCAACCCAAGCTTGGTAACATCAACTTGGTCATGCACAACCTTTCCACTATCAAGCACTTGCCTCAGCATCCCTTTTCTCATGCGATCAAAGGTTGGCAAGCGCTCAATAGCTGCCCATTTGAGGTGCTGCTCGTCATCCTCTTGTGCATGCTGGCCACTCCTGTTGAACACATCCGGCGAAGCCGTCCACACCTCCCCGAAACTCGCAGAGCTCCAGCTTCTGCGGCTGCTTCTTGACCTTCCCAGATCATCCCCCACCAAAGCAGATGCCATTTAGTTTCAAACTCTATCTGACTAATAATAACCAGATACCAAGCGTTACGTATATCTCATATATGTATATATATATATATATATAAGTAACATGCACTTAGCTTTAGCTCAAACCATTCGACATCAGTACTTGGAATTTTGTAAACAATAATGAGTTCCTGTTCCTACTTTTGGAAGTGCTTGGTTATGTAGCTTCGGGTGGAATTACTGAAGTTTGTAAGGAGAGAGGGAGAGGAGAATATGGAGAAGATGGTAGAAATTTGGTGTGTGGTGAGAGCAAACACATGGGAAGATTTTTAGTGGAAAAAACCAAGCGAGTTCCTGGGATTTTTGACTCACCTATACGACTTTTAGAAAATATTTCTAAACCTATTCCACATTTGAAACTATTTCTCATAATTTATATTACGTGGATTTTTTTTTCTTTTATCGAGCACAAGTCGTCCAAAAGATTGACGAACATGATTTTTTTTAAAACAAATAGCAAGTCGTCCAAATGACTGAACATACATATTTCACATTATTTTTAATTAATTAATTAATATTTTAATTTATTTTTCATTTAATATTATTTTCTTAACAGTTGTATTAATGGTGGACGACTCCAACATATTTTAAAATTATTTTAACTTTTTGTTTTAAATTAAGACTTCAGTTACTTTTAAATTTTAATTAAATTATTTTTATTTTAATATTTGTATTCTTATATTACTATCTTTTTTACTTGGAGAATCTATATATACCATTGGCCATGGGTAAAAATTTTAGACAAAAAGGACAAATTGATAGCATGTGAGCAGCCTTATTAAATAATGATGAGCTCTCCCTTTCCTTGGTTAACATATTTGTATTGTGAAATTGGTATTGTGATTTTATTTCAATTTATCTATTACATTTTTTTATTAAATATTTATAATTTATTTAATTTTATACAATTCAACAAATAATTTAGTAATTAAATTAATAATATCTTTCCTCAATTCACCACCGATTTAAGTTTTATAACAGTTTTGTCTGAAACCTTAATACCCTTATCTAATTGATTATTGGTCCATGTTTTATAATATTGTCTCTAAGGCTTCTCTGAAACATTGACTGCATCTGAATTTTCAGCATTGTTCATTGACTACTAATATAAATTAAATTTAAAAAGTAAGAAGATGGTAGTATAAGGGTAAAAAGATTAAAAATATATATGTAAGTAAATAATAAATTAATTAAATTTAAAAAGTAACTAAAATCTTAATTTAAATAATTTTTTTAAATAATTTAAAAATATGTTGGAGTCGTCCGCCATTAATACGACTCTCAACAAAATATGTAAAATGAAAAATAAATTAAAATAAAAAATTAATTAATTAATAAAAAATAAAGTGATGAAATATATATGTCGTCAATCATTTGGACGACTTGCTTTTTGTTTTAAAAAAATTCATGTGTTGTCCATCTCTTAGACGACTTGTGCTAAATAAAAAAATATAAGAAAAATCACATAATACAAAGTGACATATTGTGGGAATTTCAAATGTGGAATAGATTGAGAAATATTTTATAAAAGTGGTATACGTAAGTCAGAAAGCCCGAGTTCCTTCGTCAAATAGGGCGTCACTTTCAATGTGCTTTGAATACTATTCTTTTTATATTATTATTATTATTATTATTATTATTATTATTATTTATTTTATCACGCTTATAAGCTTATTTATCAAAATATTTTTTAAGTTAAAAAGTTAATTTAGTTCAAATTGACTTTTTAACATATTTTTTTTTAATAAAATTACCGTTACTAAACTAAATTCTTCAACGTTATATATATATATATATATATATATATATATATATTACACGTTGAGAAGCAACCTATTTTTTTTATTTGACACAACGTTTTCAATGTATAACAATTTTTTAATTACTTAAAATCAAATACATGGTTTTGAAATAGAAGACAAGAACACAAAAATTAAAAACGCGCAATGAAATATATTTAGATATTAGAATTGATGCAATGAAATATATTTAGATATTAGAATTGATGCGAAGTGGGTTTGAGCCAATTATTACTATTCTCAACTTTAGAAAAAGAGTATTTTGATAAATAAACTTACAAGTGTGATAAAATAAAAATTTAAAAAAATATTTATATAAGAAAAACCCATGAGAGTTTGGATAGTTTGTAAAACAAAAATCATCCTATTCTATTTTTTCTGTCTCTAATTAAACTAGGTTCGCCCCTATCACTCTCCCACTTGCTCTTTCTTTTGGAAAGTTTTCAACTTTATCCTCATAATCCACCCTATTGGCGTGCTTGTCGCCCCCACCGTTCTGTTCCAAGCCATTACCGAAGATGGTCCAAGTGAATTGATTTCTACTATTATCGGAAGGAGAATTTGAATTGGTACACGGGTATTTTGGGGTATCAAGTTCAAAGCATGCTCTGATTTCCCATCATTTTCAAGTTACAACAATGACAGGCCCAAAATCCCTCGAATTCAAAACCCAAAATCGCAGGAACTGGTACTACTTGTGTTACCTTTTTCTCCTTTTTCTTCTCCGAAGAGGAGGGCTTTGGCTTTGGGAACTGCAAGATAGAGAAGAAGAGAATGATCTAGAGCGAGAAAGGGAACGGGAGCTAGAGGAGGAGCCATTGTTAGGGCAGTTAGTAGTAGTAATTGGAGTGAGTAAAGACTGTGAAGGGTGAAGTGAAGATGAGAAAGAAATAAATGTAATGTAGATAAACCGCTTATACTCATGCATATGAGCAAGTAATGAGCATTCAAGCAGCAACTACTCATTTATTTGGGAAACCGTAGGTGAAAAGAAGAATATGAACGGTCATTTAATTGAGAAACTAAAAAGAGTAACAACTAATGATGCTCATTCAATTGATATGCTGAAAACTCAAAAGGCATAAAAGAAATACAATGATATGGTTCAAAGGAAGAAAGAATAGTGCAGCAAAAGCTGAAAACACAAAAACATGGCAATAAAATAGAAACGTGAGAATCTTACATGGCAATTTAAGAGAAATCAGGCTAGCTGACATGGCGATACTACAGATTGTGAGCCTAAATTTATATATTATAAATAGATATCAATAACTAAAAAATATATTTCTCTATTAATTAATCATAACTCCTTTTTAATTGTGGATATTTAATTGGGATACAGAATTGGAAAAAATAATAATTGAATCTATGTACACGAGGTTCAAACCTCCTTACCGTAATTGTAAAAAAACTTAAAATTATCTATTAATTATAGATATTGTTTACTATATTAAACTATTAATATGGTAACCACATGACAATCAGCATAGCTTTAGAAGATCCTCCCCACGTTATATGTGCCAAAGCGATATATTCATCAGTTCTCGGAAAAAGATGCGAAGGAGGGTTCGTTTAGTAGTGCCCTCATTTGTACTCATTAATCATCATCTTTCCCGTTTTGTCAAGAACTCACGACTTCTCGCAACAACGCCTACCTTATTTTACTACTTTTGAAGTGCAGGGTGGGGCCACCGTGTTTATTACTCTATTTTGAAAGTTAAATACTATACGTACATACTTGTAATTATTATTATTATTATTATTATTATTATTATTATTATTATTATTATTATTATTATTATTATTATTATTATTACTATTAATAAAAATGCTCGGGAAGGACTTATTGAAAATGCTAGCGAAGGACTTATTGACACCAAATTCCACTGATTGCGGTTTGGGAGGGAGAAATAATGGGAGAAGTACTACAGACAAGTCATGGATAAATGGGAACACAATGTTTCCCATAATCCAAATGAGGTTGGAAAGATGTAAATGTTAATAGATTGATCCCTGACTTTATTAATTGTTTATATCACAATATTAATATTTTTTAATATTATTTTCCCTATTTCAATTTATTCAGTAGATCAATTCATCTCAACAAATTTAATGTAAAAAATAATGTGCATGGATTATTTTTCATATTTTTTTTTATTTAAATTTTAACTTCAACTTACACAATGAGTAACTTCTAAGACGCAAAACTATGGCCAAAGCCGCTAAACAATTCTTTATCTTATAAAAGCTTACATTTCTTTCTTTCATACAATTAGATCTCTAAATACATGAAAAGTTATATCAATTGGTTTTTTTTTTTAACCACAAAGTCGTGAAATAATCAATATACACACATGAAACACATCTATCTTTGTGGGTTTAGTTGGATCCTCTAAAAATATATTTGGTTTAACTTTTGAGACCTCAAAATTATGATTTGAGTAAAAGTATCAAGAAACAAGTTTTTGTTTAAACTATAGTTTGAGAACTTCTAAAAACTAAATCAAATATATTATAAATATATGATTTTAATAAGTGAGTACACTTAGGAAGCAAATGAATGTGACGATAAGTTTGTTGTTTGGCCCTAATTAGAATATATATTATTAGGCGTTTGTATTTTATAAAATTATAAATTTAATTTTTTTATTAACTGTTATCAATTATATGTTTTAAAAAAATTATGTACTTTATTTTTTAAAATACACATTTTTTTTCAAAGATTCAAATCCAAGCATCACTATTATAATGATACTCCACTTGACAGATCCTACCTAGCATGCAATATTTTTTTTGTCAATTCTAAAAGATGATACCTTTGGTAAAGTATCATAAACGATCCAAAATGGAGATGACATGCACAACGTAATTAAAATTCAAGATTCCCAACGCATCAATGAGATAAGGCCCCTTTTGATCTTAGAGTTTTGTTAACCAATGACCTTAGAGCAGTATTCAAGAATCATTTGATACCTTTTAATAAGTGTTTTTAATTATTAAATAAATAAAAATGTTAAATAATTTCAAAATCTTAAGATATTAAATACTATACTTTCATATTAAATACTTTTTATTTTTAATTTTTTAACCAATGTTTGAAGGCACTTGTTAATAAATGCCTTGATTTTATTTATACAAGTAATTCATCCTGGTTTGGGGCAAGGTGATGCTGATCTCCACAAAATACGAGTCATCTGTTATAAATGCTCGTTCTTGTGGAGCTTGTGAAGAGAATTTATCTAGTATTTTTGTTTTTGCTAAATATTGAACTAGCTAGTTCTCTATTTAATTTAACATCATATATGGTGTTGGTGTTAAGAAACATGGTTCAGATGAGAAAAAATTAAAAGAATATAAAAGTGAAATTGATTGAATGAGAAAATGTGTAAGGAAATTATATATACGAGTGGCTTATATAACTTTAGAGATGTAACTAATTATGTAATTAATCATACGTAATTAACTAATTAATAACTACCTAATCATATATGGTAATATTTTATAAGGAAATAACATATTTTCCTTGCCATCACCCTTAAAGTCTACCATGGGAATTTTAAACAAAAAGTAAGTTATTTAAAGCAATTAAAACAACATGATTAAGTTCATTATTAGATTGCCAATTATCAGAAACAATCTTTGAACCAGAGGCTTGCGGCAATGACTGACAAATTGACAGGGCAGCCATTAGACATGGAGCTGGGGTTGAACTGTAATTAAAACAACATAATTAAGTTATTGAAGCCACCAACAACAACCGTCTTCAAGGAGGAGCAAACTAGATGAAACGACCTGAATCAATAGGGATAGACTCCAATACCATATTGGTTATTAACAGAGATTTCAAGGATCATGGGCATAAAAACAATCTCTCACGAGTAAAGATACCAATATCAAGACTTACAGATCACAATAATTGATATCCTTTAACTCAGCTCTATTCGTGATTGATGCATGAAATTTTTTTTTTCAGACTCAGTCTTGCCAATAACCATTGGAACGCATCGCGATCAGGAACACTTCTAGTCGTTATGCAACCTTTTTTTTGTGTGGTTATAAATGAGGTCTAAGATCTAGTGTGAGAAAGAGAATGACAGGCTAAACTCTAAAGTAAAAGCAATGCGGTCTAAATGGGATTCAATACCAAAATCAAATAGTCTCCTAAAAGACTTGGTAATGAGCGTGCTGGCTCGTTGTCGGGTTCTGCTTGCTCCCCTAACAGTGTATGTTACAGAGTATTGCTCTTCTAAGTTTAGGAGTGTAATTTATGAGAAATTTGATTCATTAGCAGTGTAGTGAAGCTTCAATCTGTTTTAATCAACAACAAAGTATCTCCAAGAAACATAATGATAAAGAACGCCAATCCAATTCATCAACTACTGTTCAAATTCAATTAAAAAACATGTTTGTTTTAGTTGTTTTCAAAGCAAATGTGAGGTGGCACGGCGTTCACGGCAACGTTTACCTGAAGTAAAATTTTCTTCCTTCCCACAAACGTCCATTGGCGTTTGGAAGAAGCTTAAACAAACACAGTATAAGATAATTCAAGAATAACACTGAATTGAATTCCAACATGTGAGTTCATATAAAAAATCAAACAATGTATGCTCCAAATATACATTCATGTAGAATCTTTATTAATATCATCTATATAAGCACAAACCCTCTCCAAATAGATTTCATCAGGCTCTTGTAATGAAAATAAGAAATATAAAAATTTTTCCTATCATGCATCATTCAAATGGAAAATATATGTTTGAAGAGCTAATTAAAATTACCAATATATTTAGAATATAACTAGTATATGCCTCCATGAAGTTTACATATATTTTAAATATTTTTTTTAGTTAGGCCTAATATAATTTTTGTTGTTGTTTCTTTATTAGTCTATCAATATAATTTTAATCTAATGTTTTATGCATATTTGAGCAAGTTGTCTTACATAATTGTGTATTAAGAATACAATCTTTTTTAAAAAAATTATTTTAATTTTTTAAAAAAGGAAGATAAGCAAAAACAAATAAAAAAAGAAATGAATAAAATGAATAAAATTTGAAATAAAAATAGTCTCAAAGGTTACCAGAAGAAAGCCACGTGAGCCTAGACACATAAAAAATCAAAAGCTAATGTCGAACACGTGAAATTCGAGTTGAAGAAATAACAAAATATAAAAGAAAGTTAGAGAACACAGACATGAGAGAAGAAGGTGGGAGAGAACAAGTTTTGTGCAATTTGTCTTACATAATTGTGTGTTTAGAATACAATCTTTTTTCAAAATTATTTTAATTTTAAAAAAGGAAGATAAGCAAAACAAATAAAAAGAAATGAATAAAAATTTGAAATAAAAATAGCTTCGAAGGCTACCATAAGAAAGCCATGTAAGCAGGCACATAGAAATTCAAAATCTCATTATTTAATACATGAAATCTGAGTTGAAGGAATAACAAAAAGAAAGTTAACAAAAAGTAAAAGAAAGTTAGAGAACGCAGAAATGAGAGAAGAAGGCGGGAGAGAAAAAGTTTTGAGCGGAAATACTTTTAATTTAATTGAAATTGAAATCAGAGAGTGTCACATGACACCAAAAGTAGTCCAATTATAATATAATAAAGATTTCTCCAATAACACCTCAACAGAAAATGTCTCACTGTGATTGCCAAACAACACAATATATACACTCTTTAAGTGATTTAAAAAAAAAACAAAAAACAAAATGGACCCTTAATCATGAGTATTTTTCTCAAAGTATTTATTATCAATATCTTCCTTATACATTTATGATCTCTATTTGATCATTTATTTGGAATTCAATTAGTATGGTATTGACCTTACTAATGTGTCTGCGTCAAGCCGTCAACCACTCTCAGCGCTCACTATTTTTCCCCCCTCTGAAATGGCTTATTTCTGCATTCTGATACCCGCCGGGGGGGGACCATCTGGTCAAGTGGTTTTAACTTTTTAGTGCCTAGAATATGTAGTGTATGAGATCATAGGATTAGGAAAAGTAAATAGAAGCTAACAGTAACTTTGGCTTTATTGTTTTTCTTGTGGGAACATCATCATCAGTAAGGTCTATCCCCAAACAGATTACCTTGTTGCTGGTAAATTGGCAATGAAAATTCAAGAAATTCTCAAAATACAACTTGATCCATTCCCTCAACTTCAAACAAATGATAAGAAAACTACATCCTTGTTGAGCTGCAGTGGCCTGAGTTATTGGCTGCATACAATCCCAAAAAAACATTTATTTCTTTTGAAAACCAAAACCTGACTGGCTAAGCAGGAAAAAAAAAACTCCACTCCAAATGTTCAAACCTAACCCCATTCATAGCATGATGTAAATAGCCATAACTTAAGGCATTCAGTACATAAATGTACACCTCCTTAATTTGTTTCAGTAGAGCCACAACAATGGCCTGCATTTAGCTTTAAGAGTAAAATCTTGTCCCACTCCCATCCAAGATAAAGTACACCAGAAATGCCCCCACTTCACAATATTGGATGGTCACCATAAAGACAACCACGCACATCATATTAATATTCTCATCCCACATGTAGAGAAAAGCACACCAACAGAGACCTCCCATGAATTCCACAAGTTCAATGAATCCAGTGGCAGCGAAGGACCTTCCATTCCATTGTAAGCCCCCAATTAAAAGAGGAATTGACATGACTTTGCTTAAATTTTGCTCTTCTACTAGTGCTTTTCATAATAATGGTCATAAATTTGTCACTCTTGGCGATCCATAAAATTCACCCTGATTCTTTCTCTCTGGGAAGACATTGAATTAAGTGTGTCTAGCTGCTGCTGGCACTACTTGTGGAACTGATTGAATACTAGAGTTAGGCATGTAGGGGGGCCATCTTGATGACTAGACAGGAGGACATTGATCTTTAGACGTTCTTATAAGAAATGATTAAGTGGTCGCATCTGGTTAAAGATATGAGAGTTCGGTTGTTGGTTGTGATGATGATAATGTTTATTCTTGTTGATTTATTATTACAAGCAGCACATTGGAGAAAAGAACAAGCTCCTCATCCGGAAAAAAAATCTAGTGGTTTCTTTCACCTATCATTAGACTTGCCATATAGAAGTAATTTAATACTTTTTGGACCTGCTGATATAGGGTCGTACAAATAATGCTATACTGATAAGAGAAGCCAAACTCCATGAACTGCTTATTTTGTCTGATAACATCTAATACGAGAGTAAACCTTTCGTCCTAGAGCCTCTCTAAAGGCTAAACTTGCCCAACCTCACCGTCCAAATTGAATTATAGATTTAGAGAGAAAAAAAAAATTCATTGTTCGGTTGAATCCTTCTAATGATTTTCTTACCAAACAAGGACCAACAGCTCTAAAAGTTTTCTACATGAACCTCTTATTCAGTTCAATTTGTCTAAACTCTAAACCTAATCTTTGCCAGATATGTTAGAAAATGTTTTTTAGATAAGTTTTTGAAATAAAAAAGAACCATTGCACATCAGTGAGATATCTTGTGGATCAATTTAATTAAGTATTGATTTGACCATAGAGATAAATCTAAAAGAAGTTTGAATTTTTGTATTCCTAATTTTTAGGTGCAGTACAGTGTTACTCAAATATGTAAGACATGAAGTAGCAAGCAACTTGAACACCAAGTCAGATAATCAGTATGAAAGTACAAATTCCGGTCAAATTTTGAACTATGCAGTTAATTAATTATCACATTTTATCCCTAATATAGCATTCATAGATCTGGAAATACAATCTGGAAAAGCTGAGCCACATGAGGATTGCAGACAACCCAAATCTAAAGATACAAACAAATCAATTCTGAGAAATCCATCATAGCAGCAACTCATAGTAGAATAGATGGCCAGTTAGTGCCCACTCCCCCTTGCACAGCCCTTACAAGGAACACACACCATAACTTAAGGAGTGTACATTATCATAATATCTTATTATTCCTCTTTCTAATTGACCGACCTGCCGTATTTCTTACTATAAAGCCTTCTCTTTCATTGAAAAAACAATACTCGTCAATCAATATCAAACAGTAGTACAAAGCCAAAATTGACCGTTCCAATTGTTAGTAGTGGAAGAAAAAATGAGTTGACCGGATTTGTTGACTTGGTAGCCACGAAACATGTCATAAAAATAAGAAGGAAAACTGCCGGAGTAAAAACTTGAGGAGCAGTGAATTTGGAAGAGGAGTATTTTAAATTACTCGGTGGCTACTTTTATGCCAATATATAAAAGGGATGTTGTGCCTGTGGGGGGGCCTTTGCCCTCCACCATCAGTGAGAAAGATTGTGCCAGACAAGGAAGGGGTCTTCATATTGTGTGAGTTAAAAAGAGAGTATTACTATATTAGTGGTTTTGTTACGTAATGATTAAATTGAAGATTGATAAAGTTTCAAAAAATTCCTTGTGAAGATGTGACGTCACAAGGTAAAATATGGATCTGTGTAGGTCGCATATTTTATGTGAAAGTTGAATGAGACTTTGTAGTGTACTTAGTATTTAGGTTGCAAAATATATTATTGGGAAGATATTTCTTTGTGAGAGATTCATTGTACGTTGTAATATTGATAGTGAACTGATTTATAAAATCGTAGATGTAACTAAATTTTTATTGAACCAATATAATTTTTTATAATTTATTTATGAGTTTAAATTTGATCTATTATCAGTGTGAGAACCAAGAAAGGGGTGAATTGGTCTTTAGGTTATTCAATGACAAATTTATAAAATTAAAAACTCAAATGCAATGCAAACAAATAATATGAAGAACTTCAAATAAAGAGATAGGGAAAGAGAAGTACACAAGGAGTTTATCCTAATTCAGCCATAACGTGTGACCTACGTCTAGTCTCCAAACAACCGTTTGGGATTTTCTTTAATTCAATGATATTTTTGCTTACAAGGATATCACACTTAACATTCCTCTACCTCAACCCGAAGTAAAATAACTTAACCTAGTTCAAAAGAAAGTTCTGGGAATGTCTACCCACACTTTTTTCCTTTTCTTACTAGAATAAGAGATCAACTTTCATGAATATGAATGCTCTTATGAATGAGCTACAATGGATTTCAAAGACTCTATTTTTCTCTAAAGTAGATAAGTAAGTGCAAAGCATACAAGAATGGGAAGAACAAATGATTGCAAGAATGATACAGTTCCTCTCTTTTTCGTGCAAGATTGGTTGCTTGATCTTTAAGGATGTCTCTCTTTTGTAGCCAAGTTATTTTCCTTGATTTTTGCTAGCCGTAGGAGTGATTAATGTCCTTAGAATAAGTTTTTTCAATTGATAGACAAGTCTCTCGTGTAATTTACGTAGTTGCTCATTTATATGAGTAAATGCTTTTTCAAGTGCTCTCTTTTTTTTTTGTTAATACTTTCAGTAGATGCTCCTTTCTATTAAGGCTTCCAGTAGACACTCCTTCTTTCTGTTAAGGCTTCCAGTAGGTGCTCCTTTATTCTAGTAGGTGCTCCCTTTTTGTTGGTTAAATTTTGCATGAAATTGACTAAAAATAATATCAAATTCAAAATCAAATATTCCAACTTAAATGCAAATTGATCTTTTCACCAATTAAATCACATAATTATCATTTAATTGAATAGGCACCTATTTGAGATAATTTAATCAAATCATCAAAATATTTCTTTAATAAAGGAAAGTTTGGAATTCAAAATCATTTAATCACATCCTAAATCAAATAAGGTATTTGTTTAAGTAGGGAAACTTTAAATTCAAATATTAATCACACACACAAATCAACACTTAACCTATCATCATCAAAACCTAAAAGCTAATTGTAATTTTTTTGACACTATCATCCAATGATATGTCGATACATCATTAAAAGAGTTAAACTTCTTAGGTAATTATTGTGATAGTCAAACTTCATTAATGATTTGATAATATATGATTGGATGATAGTATAAAGAAGTTTTACACTTATAGTGAATCAAAAAATTAAATCATTTATTTGTTATAATTGGTTATTTACAATGTTGTCAGAATCAGACCGAACAGTTCAACTAGTTTGATCGTGAATCAGACAATTAGACAGTTATGGTTTAATCTCATAATTGAATTCATTGACAAATTTTTTTAGAACAATCAAAACTAGTTGAACTATCTCGTTCATTCGATTGAACCAATCAACCATTAATTGTTTTATTTTAAAAAAATCATATCTCATAAATGTTATATTTTTTATATTGTTGCATGTGAATTATTTTTATAACGTCATTTGATTCAACCAGTCAATTTAAGCAGTTGAACCTAAATCGAAAGTCTTGTTGGTTCACTCTGATTTTAATAACACTAGTTATTTATGAACGTTGAGATGTGTTTGTCAATAATAAACTAACAGATAGTTGGTCAATGAAAGTTAGCTCAATCGGTAAGATTGAATTTTCTTGACATAAGGTCTTCGTTTTGATTCATTCTTGTATGTAAGTATCATTGTACGATCTAGGGGTGTCAACATGGGCTGATCCCAATGAGCTAGTCTGAATAATCCGATAAAAAATGTGAGTTGGGCTAATAAAATCTATGCCCGAGAGCTATTTCCATCTTAATGCTATGTTGCATACCTACAACCCACCACACCAAGGTCCAAGTGAAGATTCAAGGAGAAAAAGAGAGTCACAAGTGGTCCTCTGTATGAAGTTTGAATCTCTTTTGTGTTCATTATACAATAGATATAATTAAAATATAAAAATATATACTTCTTTTTGTTTGCTTGCTTAGTTGTTAACTTCCATTCAATAATGTTGTAGTTTAAGAATATATAAATAAAAGCGAAGGTCTTTTGAAGAAGAGGTTATTGAAAAAAAAAAAAATGAAGAGTGAGCAAGTTGGCCTAACTATTTGCTAACTTGCAATAAAAACAGCTTGGCCCGATGCGATTTGATACCAAAGACGAAATCAAGTATTTAATGCTAGAATCAAAATATTTCAAAGAATTAAACCCCTCAAAGTTTTGAAGATAACAATAATATTAAATTAGAATGAACAAATAAGTTTTGAATAAACTTATATTATTTTGTTCTAAAGAAATGAAAGTTCAACTTATATCTCTTGAATAAATCATTTATAAACAGTTCTAAACTAAGACAAGTTTTGTTAAAAGCAAATTTATTGTTCTACTGCATGCGTCCAATATTAATATGTATTATTTTATTGGATGGTCCAATATATTGTATATGTTGTTCTTTCGCTTAAATGTATTCGTCTAAAATAATTCAAAAACAACCAAGACAAAGTGTATTAATTGTTAATGAGATATATGACAAAGTACGCGGTTTTCGAAATCAACTCTGTATATTGGAGTTGACATACTCAACAACTACAAGGACTGGTAAATAGGAACTTTCTGCTCGTTCAGAAGAGTCAGAATAAAGATATCAAAGTTTCTTGTAACGTTGATAACCAAAGCCACTTTTCATTAGAAGATCAACACGTTATCAGTATTGAGCATTTAATGCAACTCAAAATGGTAATAAATAGTGTCGTTGGATGAAGAAACTTACGAAGACAAGTACAAACTCACAAGCCTATTTATATACGAAGTCTTCGAATGATCAAGAGAGACAGAACATACAAAGTGAAAAGGTTTACTCTGAACTTGCATATATCTTCTTATACTCTTGTATAGAGTTTTTACTTAAGCTTATGATTTATCCTCACATATCGTGAGTTAATCTCAAGTGTTTTTAAACATTATCCTTTTATTACTTTGTGGAAAGCCCGAGGAGGCTTGTGTAGAAAAGAATACATGTTGTTAGAATCTGAAGATGTTTAGAATACTTGGTTGTAAGCTTGAAGAGACGATGTAAAGAATACTTATAATTTTTTAGTAAGATTAGTGAAATTCCTTCAAGTAAAATGGACTGAACGTAGCTATTAGGTTGTAAGAGTGAACCAGTATAAACACATAATATAAGCTTCTCTTCCCTTAACTTGTGTTATTTTATTTTTACTAATGATTGGGGATTGTCATCGTTCTTCTTAACAACGCGTTTTATCTAAACATGAGTTTTTAGCTTGCGTCTAAAGTTTTTCAAAAAACTCTTTTTACATCCAACAAATTGTAAAACTTTTCTGTTTCGTCTATTCTCTCTTATGAACTTACAAAGTTTTGTTCTGAGGATTGATCAAAGAAAAGTTTTTCAAAAATATTAAGAAATACAATTCAACCCATTTCTCATGTTTCATTTGTTTATTTCAAAATTAACACATTTAATAAGACCTTACACTTTTGTCATGTCTTGATATTAAAATGTGAAAACTTCCCTCTTCCTTAAACTTTTTTTCACCAAAAAATCAAGTAGTCGTGATGCCTATGTATAAAGTAGAATGTAGGCATTGCCAATCAATCACTCTGTCAGGGACGAATCCACTTACAAGGTTGCATGGGCAAATGTTCCCACTCAATTTCATAATTTTACATTTTTATTGTATATAAGTAGATAAACAATTGCCCCCATTATTAGTTATTTTGTGACTAATACTTGAATTATCATTTTTAAGTAAATAAAATGAGACAAACAAGGATAAATATATAATATTTTTTAAGTGCAAAATTTTTCATATCTATCTAGACTAGATTTTTGTTTATGCAAGAATAATTTGTATATTTTTTAAAAGATAGTAGATAGTATTAGTTTAAAAGCTCGCTCTCACATAATTTTATTTACCATTCTTTAACTAAATTTTCTTGAATGAAAAACTCAAGAATATCTACAATTATATATATTTTTTAAAAAGTTATCTAAAAGCACAAAAACAACCTACTAGAAAGAAATATAACTTACCCCTGCAGCCACCTATATGCAGTGTTTGAAGATTAGACACTGCGGAGCTCAAATGCTTATCCCTAGAATGTAATGAGGAAAAGTTGCCAGAATCAGAAATGGATGAGGAAAGAGCTTGAACTGAATTTATCCCGCAAGAAGTATCACAAACCACAATTGAATTAAGTTTTATGCATCTGCGTATAAGATCTGATATGCCAATATCTGTGACTGAAGTCTGAAATACATACTTTAATATTCGGGTGACGCAATGAAACACAAAATTGGAGATATACTGGAGATCCAAATCTGGCATAGACAATTGGAAAAAAAAAAAAAAAACACTTGATTGGCTATTAACAGAGACAAAAATATAAAAACTTAACAAAGTTATTTAGGTCCATCAAAGAATTTTTTTTAAAAAAAAATTCTACAACTTTTATATTTTGTGTGCAATTTACTCTTTAAATTTTTAACTAATACAATTTATTCCATAATCCATCTTAATACATCCCATTAAAATTGATAATAAAAATATTGCAAGTTACCTCAACTTTTAGATCGTTAGAATTATCCTTTCAACTATCAAATTATATCATTAATTTTAATAATACTATGATAAAATAGAATAAATTAGACATTAGGATAGGTTATGGACTGAAACACCAATAAAAAAATTGAAGGTGAATTACACATAAAATAAAATTAAAGATATTTTATCGGTAAAGCGTAGCTTAACTTGTATATCTCTTGCTGTTATATGGTGAGGATTCTATGCCCACATCTTCATTTTTTATTTTGGTCCATAAGGCCTTCTTATAACAAAATTTGAAGATATATTTTTAACAAAATTTGCCCAAAACAAACTTCAACGACAACAATATTAGCAACATAATAGAAGGCATGTCGTTTCAATTCTTGGTGGTTAACGTATCATGTATGCAATTAGGGGTGGACAGCGGGTCGGGTAGACCCATAAACTCACACGTTTTTACTCAACTCAACTCATAGTTGACGGGTTGATTTGGGTCTGTGGGTTAGATTGGGTTTAAAATAATCAAACTCACGAGAAATTAGTCAAGTAGCGAGTTAAGATTCTTCCAACCCGCAAAATTCAACCCAACATACTAAATATATATATATATATATATATATATATAATATTTTATGATGAGTAATTACTTTTTATTGGGTCTTTGAAAATCTTATATAAGTTTATAATTTTTTTAGATAATTAATTTCTTGGGAATTTTTGAATTAAAATTACACTACATTGAGTATTGGAATGTGAGTTCTTGATTATTTTCTTAGTTCTTTGCAACTTACTACTTTTGAGACATTGATTTGTGCCCATAACTAATTAAGAACTATTGATAAACACAATGATTTACATGTTCAAATAGATGAAATTGAAAAGATTGAAACAAGTAGTGTACTACTATATAAAATTTGCTTAATTTGTTTAGTCAATTACTAATAGTTTAATCATTAATGGTTGCTAATGCTTCATGATTCCTTTGTGTGTTAAATATGTCTGCTACTCGAGATGAAATTGTGAATTGTAATAATTGATCATTTTAGATGTTTTTCATTTAACTGGTTAGGATTCTAATTCTTTTACTTATTATTTCATTGTTGATTTTAATTTTTCTTTATTTTGACAATTATGTTAATTATGGTTAATGTTATGTTGTTATTGACTTGCAGGAAATCAAAGAGGAGATGATGCATTGATTATAGTGTCACTGGTTAATTGTGTTACATGCATCTTTATTGTTTGTTTGTGTTGATCGTAATTGTAATCCTAGAGTTACATGTACTTTGAAATTTATGTTTTATATTATATCATTTGAAAATTTATGTTATGTTATTCAAAATATATTTCAATTTCTATTTTAACATACTAAATTTTTTTTTGTTTCAGTTCATCCGGCGGATTGAACCCAACCCAACCCACATATGAGCGGCTTGGGACAGTTCGGGTCAGAGGAAAAAAAATCTACAAACCCAACCCAACCCAACCTACTGCTTCCATGAGCGGGTTAGGTCCAAAATTACTCTAAACCCAACCTAACTCATCCCATGTCTACCCCTATATGTAATTACACAATATGGCCAATGGTAAACATCTTCAGCATCAAATCCAAAAACTAATATACCAACTAATATTGGTTTGAATGGAAAGGACTAGGGTTCCTTAAGCATCTTGTCCTAGGTTCAATTCTTAAAGCGGTATATATGGAAAAAAATGCTATTGGGAGGGGTCCCCGCCTTCTAGCTCCTAACAGTATCCCGAGGGATTAATCTCTTGCCTTCCGAGCAAAGGAAGACTTGGGAGACCAAAAAAATCCAAAAACTAATATCCATCATGTTACAAGTAATGATACCTTCTAACCCTCACATTCTTAACTCTTTCTTTTAATCTCACTCATTTTTTTAATTAATTAGGTACATTGAAGGTGTAAGTATCTTGATAAAGGGAAGTGATAAGTGAATTGGTGGCCAGTGCCAATTGAGCAACAAGCTCTTGTTTTTTAATCCCACACATTTTCTTAATCCCACTTAAACTCTACTTTTAGGATTATTCCTGTTTGCTGTTGACATGGTAGGATCTTGTCTTACGTGCCTAAACATACGACGTTAACCAGTAATAAAATTCTTTAGTATGGAATTTTTGGTTACCGGGAATTTATGTTCTTTCAGATTGCGACTATCAAGTTGCCATATAACATGAACTTCCTACACCTCGTAAGTCACATTTTACCGTGATATAATCAAAACTAATTTACAACATAGGCTTACATAATAGTTACAGCTCGACACATGGAGCATAAAGCCATTAAAAAAGGGAATTCATAACAAGAATGCCACTCTTGCCAAAGAGCAGGTCTCTTTAAAACAACTCAAATTCCACGTGCTCTCCTGTTGCTTTACACTCTAAATACTTACCACCCTTGCCCTTTGAGGTCATGTCTGAAACTCCAAAATCACAGAAGTCTGGAAGTTCTGGAGGGATAGCACAACGTATTAAGGCCCAATTCAGGCCCTCAAAGAAAGGATGTTGTTTAATCTCAGCAGCCCCTTTCTCTGAACCCAAACGGTTTTCAGGCTCTTTAACCAACAACCCTCTTATGAGATCCCTCGCTTGGAAACTAACAAATGGGCTCTCAGGGAATCTGAGACTTTGCAACACCACGTTGACTAATGTTTCTTCATTATTAGAACCTTTAAAGGGTGTTCTACCATATACAAGCTCATACAGAAAAACACCAAATGTCCACCAGTCAACTGCAGCTCCATGTCCCTCTCCTTTGATGATCTCAGGCGCCAAGTATTCATGAGTACCAACAAATGAATTCGATCTTGCATCCGTGGGCTCGGCCACGAGTTGTGGCAATGATCTGATCTGAGCAGCAAGATCAGCTTTTAACTTCCTTGCTTTTGCAGCAGGAGGTAAGAATCTAGGGCTAAAGCACGGAACTTGACAGGATGGTTCAATGCAGAATGGCTCAATGCAACTTGATTGTGCACAAGGACCAGAAATCTTTGCAGGATCCACATCAGAAGATGATTTCAGAAGCGTTGGGCTAACATCACACCTCAGTGACAGGTCAAAATCTGTGAGCATAATGTGGCCATCTTCTCGAACAAGAATGTTTTCAGGTTTCAAATCACGGTAAACAACTCCAAGCATGTGCAAGTACTCCAATGCGAGAAGGACTTCAGCAACATAAAATCTGCATGTATAAAAGATGGATGATCAGTATACAGGAAAAGTTCTGGTCATATTAACTTATACAAAATCATATTCCAATAATTGTTTTCATGTTGCAAACAAGATTGGATTAACCTAACACAAAATTGCTGATTAGAAATCCAATTCAATTACATTAGCTATTGAAGCAATTTACACCCTTAATAGCTATTATACAGTATACACATGATATATTTGTTGAGAAATTGCATGCATATATAGGGGCAATTATATATCAAGACTAACGGCAACACCTGTGCACTGCACATAATTTCAATAAAACTGTTTTTGATATATTTTACTTAAAACTTAATTATTGTAAGATTTGTTTTGTATTTTTTAATTAGCTTAATCTTGTTCATGAAAGAGAGAGCAATAATACATTGACAATTTTTATATATACAGACAAAAACACAGACATTTAAATTAGATAAACTGGTGAGAAGAAAAACAAAACAATTAATTCTGTGTGGAAACTTTCAAAAAAGATAACAAAAAGATATTGACAGTTGACATAAGTTATATTTCACTAGACTATAAGGTTCCCGTTATCTTAAAATAAGCGGCAATATAATTTAATATCTTGATTTGTCCTCTGATTCTTAATAACAAGCAAACTTATTTATCAAGTTTAATTAATGCAGTTTTTGTCACACTTATAAGACCTTTCTATATAAATAGCATAACTTTAACATATTCAACTATCATTGGGGAGAGAAAAAAAAAAGTAACTTCACTATTTTGAATGACATGCATTGCACTCTATGCAAGAACAGCACCCGTTGTTATGCTGCATAGATGTTGCACACAGCCATATAAATGTATAAGCTGACAGAGCAAAAAATGCCCCCAGATAGCAGATGGCTATTTGATACATGTATGAAAGCTCCAATAAAACAACCAATCCATGCTTCCACCATATGGAGCACGAACTACTTATAGGGGGGAAGAGTACATTTCTGGCTGAAGCATGGCCAAAAGAAATATGCAATATGCATTGTGCAAGCAAGTTGCAGGACAGCAGATCAAGGAGACTGCAGTAACACGATATCTTCCTTAAAAAGCCTCATCAATCAGTAACCACAGTCACTGGTAGGATCTCATCATCTAACTCTTTGAACTCTATCAAATTTATAATAGGAAAGAAATATCTATCCAGAAAGAATGAGTGCATACTTAACCAAGTAATCTGTTAGGGTCCAATTGCAAGGTATGGGACTTGAGTCCCACATCGGAAGTACGGGATTCAGATGCAGGGTTTATATAGCCTTAGGAAAACCACACCCCAAAAACTAACTATTAAGGTAAGAGAGCCCAAGGCTATATAAACCCCACATCTGAATCCCATATTTCCGATTTGAAACTCAAATCTCATACCTTGCAATTGGATCCTAACATAATCATGCAGCAGAATTGAAGTGAAACAAACTATTGGCACTGTTTCATAACTTCAGGATTTACAAGGTAACCAACAGACTTTTGCAAGTTATACAAGCTGCAACAGTGCATATATATATATATATATATATATATATATATATATATATATATCCTTAATTAATGCAATACATAGAGTCGTATCTTATATAGTACAGCAATGAAGCATATATTACACGGAAGAAACATATCAAAACCCTTTTGACTGCACTAGATATACCAGATATGCAGGACAAATGATGACTGATGAGAATAAGCAGAAGCATATTTCAGCAACCATGCGAATTAAACAGACAAGTTTTGTACCAGGAAATACTTAAGGTATCATATCATTTGTTGCACACCTAAAAATTTAGTAGGTGGGAGGTTGCATATAACATATGATCATACAGAAAATAAAATGCTAATATATTACTGGACAGTTGTTCTTAGTATCCTACCTTGCTGCTGGCTCTGAAAAACATCTACCAAGCTGCTTCTGCCTTAGAACATGAAGATCTCCACCTGGACAATACTCCATGACCAAACATGACAGATTATCTGATGTAAACTGCGCATACAGTGTAGGAAGAAAAGGATGATCCAGCATCCTTAATATTTCTCTTTCAGTTTGAGCCCTAGGCATTTTCTTCCTTCTTGCCAAAAATTCATTGTCCATGACCTTAATAGCAAACAAGCAATTTGTGCCAATTAGTTCAGCAAGATATACAGTCCCAATGTCTCCACAACCAAGTTTCTTCAAAAGATTGAAGTGTCTCAAGCCCAAGACTCCATGCTGCATCTGAGCATGTCTTATGGCTTCCCACCTAACATCCTTTGACATGTGAGGCCTATTGCCACAACTAGAACCACTGACATTGCTCTCATCACTGGTACTTGTACTACTACTGTACTCACCTTGGCTACTCTTTGAACTTTGCGAAAATTCAAGTTGCTCTTTCAATCTGGTGTTCTTTTTCATTTTTGCAACTGCTCTGCCTCGATTACAGCCAGTCGATGCTGAGCCAGAGTGCACATTACTCAAATTCACTCCATCTCCAGGACTGTTAGAGTCCAATGCTATAATATCTTGGTTGTTTTCTTTACTTGTATTTTCTAAAGCACACCAACATCTCTCGCAAACCAGTGGAGTTGCACCCGGGACTGGCTTGTTATTCACTTCATTGGATGTAGGATCACATAAAGCAGAATCTGAATCCTGCTTTAGTTTCTTCTTACCCAAATTCTTGTTCTTGATTACCGATTTGACTGTACGGGGAGCACTGCGTGACAGTTTGCACACTCTATTGCCATTTACTGAAGTAGATGAGGAGGATACTGTTTGCAACCTACCTTTCCGCCCATTCTTTGGCACAGACGCTTTATTTCCTACTTTTTTAGGGGAAAAAGCATTTTCAGGCAACTCTAATTTGCTTCCATTAGTGTTAAGAAGAGATGGAGAAGATGCAGATGTTTGTTTTTCTATTTGAACAGGCTCCAATGGCTGTGATTGAACCCCAACTTTACTTGATGAACATACCAAATCACTTTGCATCAATGAAGCCCCAGTATCATTTTGTGTAGTTGCAACAGCAATTTTGGGAGAAGAATGAACATTTTGGCTCAATGATGTGGTTTTGGCAGTTTGATGAGACTGGGATGTTTTCTCCGAGGAAAGTGACTTGCTTTCTTCTGGAACTAGAGATATTTCAATTCTACTCCCTTTACTCACAACATTAGAAGGCCCAGATCGTCTGGCTTCAGCTACAACTGAATTGTACAATGTCTGTATCTTCCCAACCTCAGATATTCTTGGAGAAGCTGTTGACTTTGATAGCCGTTTCATAGCAGCCATTTCTGATGCCTTAGATATACATAGGTCTCTTAATGCCTGCTTCAAAGTCACAGGCTCAGAAGTCCCAACTCGCGGGGACCGAGAAACGCCCACTGTGATTGGCTTTTTTAATGCATTTTTCATCTTAGGGCTTGTACCATCTTGTAAAAGGCTCAAATCCCTTGATGAAGATTTAAGAGTAATTGATTCAAACAGCTTATTAATATCACTATCTAGATTATCCTTGTATCCCAGTTTCAGCACAGGAAGCTTCTGATTTTTCTCAGCCACACTATATTCAGAATTGGACTGATAAATCCCTGCAGCTTTCCCCGCATTTAGGTCTTCCCTTGCTTCAACTATTTCACAAGTGCCAGAGAATGAACCCATTAAAAGATAAATTGCTCTACTAACTTAACTTTGGCGTGGTAGAGGTAACACAAACAGGATGACTCTCAATGCTCAAGTCTATTCTAATTCATTTCACATGCAGTGTATCAGACACCATAAACTCAACTCAAGGACAGAGAACCCGCAATCCAACTTTCAGAATCCAAACCTCAAATCAAATTTAAAGTCTGAATGGTACATCCACTCTTTTTACCAGCTATGTGACATTCAAACCCTGATAGAATGGCCAACATTTGAATACATCAGCAAACCAAGATAAAATATGAAAATTGTAAATTAAGTAAGAAGAAACAGGGGAGACACGAATTGACAGAAAGAAGACAAATAAATCTAATGACAACAAAAATAGACATCATCAAAACTGTAAGAGAACTCCAAAATCAGTAATGCCATAAGCCACTCAGTTGCAGAAAAAATGACACCTGCAAGGCACATATATCAAATTGCACATGGAACAGCAAGATACTGCGACAAATTCTTTTTTTTTGACTTTTAAATCCTAATGGTTTGCCAATCTGAAATTAATGTGAAGATGAGATGATACAGGACAATCTATATCGTAAAATACATGAATTTAAGTATTCAATTACTTGACAAACTAGAAGAAGAGTAACTAAGACAAATCATTAGGAGTTAAGACTAAATAACAAGATGTTCAAGTAAGTTGAGCTACGCATTCGATCAGGGTAGTGCACTGCGCACAATGCAATTTTGACATCCATTTATGCACAGGCTGCAGTTTATAACAAGCACAACAATTTCCCTTCCTGTTTCTGTTAGTATACAAAGCCAGACTCAAGTAAAAACCAGGTGCTTTGAAGTGGGAACTATTTTCTTATCTATTCAAGGCCTTCACCAATCTGTTAAATCAACAGATCAGATGAAATGTAAAGCAAACCGAAGTCGTAAGCCAGTCCTTGTTTATCCAATTAAGAAAAGGAGAGGAAGTAATGTGAATTTAGAATCCATATGCCCACAAAAAAAAAAAATAAAAAATCCAAGCCTTATCCCACTAGATTAACTACATGAATCAAACGAAGCCACTTGCCTCTATCAAAAATCAAATTTTCAATAGAGCAAGGTGACTTAAAAATTCACCAAAAATTAACAACGGAAATATATATATATATATATATATATATATATATATATATATATCAAAGAAAAAGGAGGGGGAGTAATGTGAATTTAGGATTCATATACCGACAACCAAAAAAGTTTTAAAAAAAAAAACATCAACATCCAAGCCTTATCCCTTATGACTACATCAATCAAAAGACGCCATTTGTATTTATCAAAAATCAAATTTGCAATAAATTTATCTAGAACAAGGTGACTTAAAAATTCACAAAAAGAAAAAAGAAACTTAAAACCCGGAAATATATATATATATATATATATATATATATATATATATATATAACAGCAGTGGCTTTATATATTAGATGGAATCGAAAGTGAAGTTCCCAAACCACAAAAGAAAAGGTGGAAATCTCAGTTAACAGATTCAGATAACGCATACAGTATAAATGAACAAACTCTGTTCATCAGAAACACGCGGAACGAGTTAGCACAAAACGAAGCGTGTGCAGTGGAATCAGAAACAGAAGATGTACCTGCAACTTGACGCGGGGGGCACATTGACGCCGCAAAAGCAATGGAGGTGGAGAATGGAAGGAGAAGAAACCCTAAGCGGCCATGGAAGTAATGGAGGAAGCTCAGGCATAGAGAGAGAGAGAGAGAAGAGAGAGAAGAAGACGAAGATGCACAATGTTTATTTTCTTCTGTTCCGCTTTCAGCACTGGCACTGATTATTTTGTACACACAGGGTCCCACCCTATGTGACGTGCTCTCTCTCAGACAAAATATAATTATTAAAATCAAATTTGAACTATTTCATGTATGAAAGTAAATTTAATAAATGTACGATGGAAATTAAAATAATTTTAATGTTATTCGTCGTGTTTTGGCGTTTTGCTTTAAGTAATGAATCTCCCACTTGAAAAATATGCGATCTGAGATTTGCCTTCCTATAATAAATAGAAGATATAATTAAAAATGCATTCCATATATTACATAGTATCCGATGCTCTTCGTTTCCTTTTTTTTGGGTTTAAGTATAACGACGTGATATTCTCTATGATGTGATGTAAGGAAGAGGTTTTATCATTGTGAGTATTAACTCAAGTAAACATTTGGATGTTATTTTATTAAATTGACTCTTAATTAATTAATATTGGATGTTATTGACTTATTGTTCTCAAAATTCATTATTAGATACCATAAACATATTTTCAATCCAAAAAGGAAGAGTTTCACGCCATATACTCATTATGTGATTTTGTATGTTCTTCATAATTCATAACTTGCTGGCATGACATTACAATTATACTTGAGCTCAACTACTTTAACTAAGGTTTTCTTTTTGTGTGTGTTGATAATATTGCCATTTAAAAAAAAACAATGTACGGTTTTTATTAATTAATTTATGAATTCAATCCTATATTCACTTTCTTAAAAAGCCATAAGAGATGATGAAGGCTATATTTATAGCCGTAGCCGGATGAGAAATTAAAACTTCTAAAAAGGCCCTTTTTTATTTCTCTTTCCAAGGCAAAACTGAATCATTTTGTAATCATTCTTCTCCCCCTCCATATATATATAAACCTTTTTGCAGTTGTGGTAAAACTTAAAACTGTCCTAAGAGATGATATAAATTAGAAAATTATTTAGAGTGCTAAATCTGTTATTTATACAATATTTTAACACTTGCATATATCATAGTATTTAAATTTAATTAACTTTAATATTTGTCCATCTTCTTCCACAAACATGATTAAAAAATTTTAATTAAAAAAATTAAGAGTTTGGAACTAATTATTAATTTTTTTATAATTTCCTTTCAGATTTATATAAACACACAATGTTTTAAAGTTATAATTTTGTATTTGATCATATAAGCTTTTGTTTTGCATATTTTTCAAATGGTAAAGAAAGCCAAACATTTCTTTTCTAAAACTCAAATTTTGCAAAGTTTTTCTATCAAGTACGTTTTCTCCTATTATTTTTCTCCAATCTACACAGTTTTCCAATGTTATAAGATGAACTGAGGTTTTTTGAATGGATGGCTTCAATCCCATAATAGTAATTAACATGATCTTAACATTACCTTTTTTTTTTGGTGGAATGATCTTAACATTACCTAATTGAGCTAAAAAAACTCATTCCAGAAAAATGATATGTTAATAAGACGTGGCAGCAGTCCATTGGAAGGACTGTGGTCATCATGTACCAAATTTCTTGCTCCTTGCCTTGCCATAATAGCCATGATCATTGATCAAACCAGTGAGTCCCAAAGAGGAGACACCTTGAATGTCCACCAACCAATCAGCGATCCATTAATCGCCAACTATTTCTTGTACCAAATCTTCAATGGATACAGCTATATTTATATATATGCTTCAACCTACAAATTCATTCAATTAATGCTTGTGCTAAAAGAAAATTAGTATGATGCTCGTTTTCATTTAATTACTAAGTTTGTGTATTAAATTAAACTCGAGTGTAAAAATCGAGAAAGAAAATATTGATTGCCCCACCTATATACGTCCAGATTATTTCAGCACAAAAAATTCTCTAGTACTCTTCACTTTTTAGGTTTATTTTTGGTTGTGATTTCATTTTTTAATATTTAAATAACATATCCAAAGAAAAATGTCAAGTGCAGCCGAATTAGTTATGCATTTGAGTAACCCTAGTATCTCATAATTATTTGACTACAAGAATCACACATGCTCTTTTTTTTTTTGTGTAAATGGGGTCAAAGATTCAAAGAGGAACTAAACAACAAAAATAAACTAGATAGAAATTCAAATCACCCTATCAAAGAGGGTATTAGAAATATCAATGGAGAAGGCGAAGTGTGGGTTCCTGATGAAAAGTATCGAGCCCTAAATCTTATGAGCGTCCATATTTAGTCAAAGTATTACCACAGGCATTCGCTTCCGAATAAACATGCTGCAACTTAAAAAAGCTAATTTGTCTTCACAGTATTTGAATATCATGAATCAGAAGTGTACATTAATTACTAACGGTACAAGGGGTAAATATTTGAACTTTTTAAGTATATGGTCAAAAATTCGATATTTGACCCATGTGTATGAAAAAACATTAATTAAGAGAAGTAAGCCCTTTAAATAAATCTAAATATCTTAAAAAATTAGTCCTCGCAATTGCGTTTAAAGAATATCCTGAGAAACCAAAAAAAAAATATGCACATCGATGGGCATCCTCCCATTTATTCTCAAGTAACTGCAATGCACAAACTGAGACAGACTCAAAGATGAGCTTTCTAACTCTCATGTTCTTGGCCAACCGAAGACCACACACATGCTCATATGTGTTGTTGATTATGCGCTAGTTGATTGACACAAATTAAGGGGCACATTTTGCAATTACCATAACTACGATACTAAAATTACTTTAAATTTTACATGAATAAGAAAAAAAGATTTATGTAATAATACATGTGATTAAAAATTTAAATAAAAGTATTACCAATTTTTTTTAAATAAAAGTGATATGTTTAAATTATGATAATAACTCTTTAATACGCTAAAAATAAAAACAAAACTAATATCATAATATGTAAGTAAGATTTGAGTTTCAAATAAAATATAATCTAAAGTAAAAATACTTGACTAAATAAGGTAATACTCATAATCTCTACAATACAAAAAAGAAAAATCCAATCCTACCTCTGAACTAAAAAAAAGTAGGTATTTCTTTTATTATTATTTTTTAAATAAATTGTTTTTAAATTATTGATGAATTGAATGCTAAAATTTAAGTCGTAGTTACATATTTATTAGAGAATAAATAGAAAGAGTATCTTTTTAGGTTAGACTATAAAATTTTCCTTAAATACTAATCAATTGACAAAGCTTAATTGCCAAAAGAAATAATTAAATGACAAAATAGCGGGGCCTACCCAAAGACTTAAATCAGAATTCAAGTTGAGTGGAATTAGTGACTAATCTTAAATCTCACCTAATGATGTGCGAAGTTGACCTAACAATAATATATGCAAGTATGCCTCAAAATCTTCAAGTATAAAACCAATCACGTATTTTGTTTTCTTCCATGGTTTTTTATATTCTGTAACAGAGAAATTAAACCATTTGACAGAAGTCACTAGAACAGAATCAAGACATGGAGATTATAGTTACCGGATTCTCTTTTCAATCTTGCAAACATACCAATTTTCGCTTATCAACTCTCACATACTAATTCCTAGTATTTTACAATGTGAAAAAATTTAAGATCATAATTTTAAAAAATAACATATTATGTATCTATATCCATACTAGGTATCAAAAAGTATTGTAAATCTAGTAACTCTCGTGGAGATCACAATAGCCATAAGATGAGATACAGAGATAGCACTTAGCCCTTCGCAGCAACTATATACAAAGATTTTATTTACTGTCATAAATAATTGCAGAGAACATGAAAGCGAAATCAGAATGGTGTTGTACTGCATCAAATAGGGAACGCAAATTTCACTGATCCATGTTTTGTCTTTTGTTTGGCTTTTCTCTGCAGTGTGTTCCGGGGTGTGCCCCCACAGAGGGAGTCCCTTGGCGTGTCTATACTGAATTCTGAATTGTGAAGGAAAGCGAAATTTTGAAAAGAGACTCAGCTGGCGTTGCGTGAAAATGGCAGATCATCAAGTTTTAAACAGCGACGCCCCATCTCTCTTTCTTAAAAATCTTTCACCCTTGATACATCTTTTTCATGCCATTCAATATCTCGTACGTGCTAGATAAATATTATATATATATATATATATGTAACCGTTCTTAGGATTTTTCTATTAAAATATTTGGACAGGGATAGCTCATAGAGTCATAGCTGGTTAGCTACACATACAACGGCTACATGTAACATGAAAATAATTTCATCTTTTATAGAATGATATTGTGGATTTTGATAAAGTTACTTGAAAGTTATATGTAAGACCAAAAATTTATATGATCATTGATCGGATAGAAATGTTGTAAATTTTAGATATTTTTTTTATTAAATTTGAGTAATGTTTCTAATATTTGTATTAAAATTGTTGCCTTAAATGATGTACTAAGTTGAATCAGTACTGCTATGTAATTAATTAAATTAAAAAATAATATTTATAAGAACTCAATCATCTTAATTGTAAATAATCTCATTTTGACTTGTTTTGTAATTGGAACTTTTTAAATTTTAATTGAGAATGTGATGGGCCGATGGTACTAATTTAGATTGTCATATTATTTCAGATAGTAATTTTAATACAAGTTTTTAGAAACGTTGAGAGTTATTCTACAAATTTGAAGACTACATTACAATATATATATATATATATAATATCAGTTTTATATATATATATATATATATATATAATATCAGTTTAACACAAAACATGCAATTTTTTACTAAATTATTATTAAATCTCATACGATGAAGAAAATAAAGAAACTGACAGAACAAGTCGCTTCCTATTGCTTATATGATGCGAGTTTACAATTGACACATATAGCATTCTGTGAATTCAAGAAAGAAATTTGAGATTACCTACATTCAAATGAAGTAGTATCATGTACAATTATAATTGCAATATTATGTAAGTAATATTTTTCCACCTTTTCTTTTTATGTTGAAGCTTGTGGCCGTTATTTTGTTACTACGAGTCTCCGGAAGGTCATAGCAATTCTTTGGTACTGGATATACATATATATATATATATATATATATATATATATATATATTCACAGCAAATCGATGATATGTAGAAAACAATTAAACAAAGAGGGGGCCCAGAACAGGACAGGCGGCGCGTGTAAATTATTAATTCCATTTATTTTAGTTAGATCTGAATCAACCATCTTTAATTGGATATTAAAGTCTCCAACTTTGAAGTAAAAAAAGAAAGTATTTAATTTTGATATATTTTTAGAGTAATTTATACTATTATTTAATTATATATTATTAAAATATTTTAATTATTATAATAATTATTTAAAAATTTTATTTTTTAATAATATATTAATACATCGATCATTGAATAATAATATTAAATTTTTTATATTAACAATAAATAAAATTTAAACTCAAAAAGAAAAGTCTCCGACTTCTTATTACTTCATATAAATACAAGACAATATTAAATTATTAATATGCCTTGGCCATTACATTGGATACCAACCACCAAATATACATGATTAATAGGCCACTAACTTTTGTTTTTTTTATTTTTTATTTTCAATCAAATACAACAGTCTCCTTTGCTCGTTGGGTGCCAGTGTTACCACCTCGGTATAGGCCCTGTCGTTTTTTATTAAATATCATCAGAATTTCAGATCAACCACTTTTCGTAGTATACTTCAAAATCTTGGTTATTCTTATCATATCTTCGCAAATGTTGGGTGTGCTCCTTTTCTATGGGAGTCTTCCTCATAGGACTTTATTCTAGTGGGAGTTGCAAGTTTACTGATCTAAGTGACCAACTCTCCAACCGATGCAACTCTTTCGAATTTCCATGCTGTTCTCCGTCAACAAAGATGCAGAATTTCATTTGTTGTCTCAAAGCATAGATCGAGATTCACTACCTGCATTTTAGACAAGTGAGAATATTGTAACTATATATTAGTTTTGTTTTTATTTTATTTTTTACTTTGCGGTTAAATGATATTAGCATTGTATAATTTGTACCGGATGAAATGTTTGATCTTTTTCAGTTAAAAATTGATATTTATTTGCTATGTTCAAATTATTTTTTTCTAATATTAATTACATGTTTGCATTAACTTATTTTTTATTTTAAAAGTTTCTATTAAAATGATAAAAAGATAATTTTAGCTAACAAATTATTTTTTGAAAAAAATTAAGCAAAAAAAAATTAAATATGCAACTAATCATACGATTTATAGTTATCTCATGAATTGTTGAAGAATCATACCAACGACTTTTTTTTTTCTTTTAGGGTAAGTGAAACTGTTAAGATATTTTTCACCTTTCAAATTGCGCGTTAGGCACAAATTTATAAGTTCTTTTCATTAATTTTTTTTACATTAATTATTAATATAACTTAAATTAAATATTTATATTCAAATTATTTCATGACAGATATAACTAACATGTAATTAATTATAAACATCTAATTAATTACTAAACTAATATACCACCAAGTGACCACGTGTGATAATAGGAGCTAAAAAGAGGGGCCTTGTGTGTTCTCCAGGCAAGTTTTCACCTACTAAAAAGTCAAATCTTTCGTCATTAAAAAGTTATAATGTAGATACACGACTTAAGAAGTGGAAAGTTTGCTAGGACTGCCAAAATGGCCTGTGTTTGTGGGCTTTCAAGATATAGTGACAGTTTTTCCATCACCAATCGTAACATTTCCTTGTAGTACGTTTAATTAAATATTATTCTTTTTGTTTGTCTAGATAACAGTTAGACTAAAACTCTTATTTCCTACCCCAAAAATAAGAAAAAAGACTAAAACTCCTTTTTCTTGAGGGGTAAAATTTATTGTTTTATAAATAATTTAGGGTCCTTTATTCACTCCTTAACCTAGCTAGACACTTGTTATTGATGAAGTGAAATAAAGTAACATATTGTGAATGGACTCAAATTAAAATTTAAGTTAAAAGGAATAAAACCTATTTAACTTAATTATTTAAGGGTTAAAATGTAAGGATTTAATTTCTATTAACTGTCAGTGTAAATTTTTTTACATTATCATATTATTATGTGTTATCAAATTATTAAAATAGTTAAACTTTTTAGGTAGTTATTGTGATAGTCAACTCTTTTACTGATTTAGTAATACATGATTGAATGACAATATATAAAAACTTTACACTGACAATGGATAGAAATTAAACTCAAAATGTAAAGAATATCTTTTAGAGTTTAATTTCTATCAACTGTCAGTGTAAAATTTCTTTATACTGTCATCCAATTATATGTTCTCAAATTATTAAAATAGTTTGACTATCACAATCACTACCTAGAAAATCTAATTATTTTAATGATATGTCAACACATGATTGAATAACAGTGTAAAAAAAATTTTACACTGACAATGAATATAAATTAAATCCTTTCTTTTAACTATGAGTTAGGTTTAAAAAAAATTTATATGCTTTTAAACTTATCAACATAATACTTAACCTAAAAAAATAGTGTATAATAACTTTTCATTTAACTTTCTATTTTAATTATTGATAAAAAAAATAATTACATGACTGCATGTGTTGATTTTTTACTAATATTACATAAATTATTAATATTTATCCTTGAATTTCACGTGACTGCAATTCTAGAAATTTATGCTGCTCAGCCTGCTGTTGCAGTTTCATGAGCTCACAGCTGCTACACTAACAATTTGACTGTTTAAAGCATAAATTTAGAACTGAAAACAACAATTGGCATTATAAATTGTATTTCGTTGAATACCACTTGAGACAAATATAAGCAATTTCTTTGAATGTTTACGAAATCTAAAACATTTTAAATAACATTTGTTTGCGAACGAAAACACTTTAAATAAAGCTAAAATGCAAGCAATTTTCTTTTAATTATAGGTTAAATTTAAAAAATTCTCATGTATTTTTAAACTTATTAATATGACTCCTTAAATTAAAAAAAAATAATATATAATAATTCTTTTATTAACCTTTCATTTAAATCATTTATAGAAAAGTAGTTATATATTAATTTTTTTTCACTAATCTCACCTTAAATCATTAATATTTATCCTTGAAATCATTTTTATGCCTCTTCTTTGAGTACTCATTAATCTTACATCACCATTTGAGATTTTCAGAAACTGTTGAAACAGTAATGTGGGGTTAAGTGTCCAGAAAAATAAGCTTAAAGATTATTTTAAAAATAAATATTAATAATTTAAAGTAAAATTAGTAAAAAAATTAACACATAATACCTTTTCATCAATGATTTAAGTAAAAGGTTAACATAAAAGTTATTTTGTTTTGATAGTTTAAAAAATCGTATTAATAAGTTTAAAAATACATGACAGTGTTCTAAATTTAACCTATAATTAAAAGAAAAGTGTTTGCATTTTGGTTTTATTTAAAGTATTTTCATTCGCAAACAAATGTTATTTAAAATGTTTTAGATTTTGTAAAAATTCAAAGAAATTGATTATATTTGTCTCAAGTGGTATTCACCGAAATACAATTTATAAAGCCAATTGTTGTTTTCAGTTCTAAATTTATGGTTTAAAAAATTGTTAGTGTAGCAGCTGTGAATTCATGAAACTGCAACAGCAGGCTGAGCAGCAAAAATTTCTAGAATTGGAAAAGGAGCAAGTGAAGGATCATCCACATGGGCGTGTGCCTAAACTTTAGTGGAAAGGGATGGCTGCGGGTTTATCTTGAAAGCCAATGGAAGGTATATACACACACTTGGAAAGCAGCCCTGCTTCCCCCCTCCAAAAGAAACAATAACCAGAACTGGGTTCAACTTGGAAAGCAACTACACCAAAAGGGCTTCGATTCATTTCGTGTCCAATTTGTCCCCTTTTAGTTTCCAGGTTACGGTGCAACCAGATTTCTGATCCAAATAATAGATGCACGACTCTCAAGTCTCAACTACGGACTTCCATTGTAAATGTCAATTGAAATACAACTAAGAGGGTGGTCCTTTGCAGTCCTCCCCTTCCGTACATGGTAGATATGGCTCATTCACTCTCACACAACGATAAATTAAATGACAAACTAATTATGAATGAATAGTCCTTTCTAAATGACATGTTCTTGTGTAATTTTCTTAGCCCCGTTGAAATTGTCTCGTTCACACGACAGAAAGGAGAAAAAGGCACTTCATCTCCTCAAGTCATATTATTTTGCACCTTGATATTTAAATTTTTATAAATTATACACAAATTTCAAATTTTATATGAAAACCCATACAATTTCTGCATAAGAAAAGTTATCATGTCATGTGTGTGGATATTGAGTATGTGTTTGACTTAATTGTAAAAAAGGATTATGTTAAAAGTTATTGTATGTATTGATTTAAAAAAAATTAATTATGAGAAAATTAATTTATATTTAAATATGTTAGTTTATAATTTATTTTAAGATAAATAATTTTATTTAAATTATATAAAAAGAATTAATTTTATGTATTAAATTATTAAAAGAGATATGTAATAATTAAAATTTTTATTTAGTTTAGGGTAAATCAACATTTACCTACCAAAATTTTTGAAATAATTTATAATCATATAATTAAAAGTTCTAAATATAAGTTTTTTTTTAAAAATTTTATTTTTAATTATAGAAAAATAATATTAACTTATAATCAATTTTATACACTTTAAAGAAATAAGATAGATTTTAGATAAAATAATTTTTATTAAAAAAATGCAAGTTAGATAAAAAATTAATCTTTTCTAAACATGTTCTGAAACTAAACACATATTTTAAAGGATTGAATTACAAATTATTATTACTGTACAAAATTTTTATACCATAATTTAATTATTTGTTGATAAATTATTAAAAAAATTAAAATTATTAAATTATTATTATGATAATTATATTCTTTTAATAATATATGAAAATTAAACTCTATTTTAAAAAAGTAATATAAAAAGTGATGTAAAAACGAGTGCACAATAATTATTTGTTTCTAGTTTAAGACAACCACCATGCGGTGATGTACACTTAAACTTCATCTCCGAGAGCCACCGACAAATTCAAAAGCTTCTCACATTCAATATTTGCGGCGTCATTATGCAGCCTTCTGTTCAGTAACTATTTAAAATCATTTTTCTTTTTTTGGATTAAGGTTGATTCGTTGTTCCGTCACAATCATTCCTTTTCCTGGTTCGTTTAGATTAGACAGGACAGGAGTCTGCATGGTGCTGAATTGACCTTGCATCCGATGAAGGTATGTGATAGATTTTACGGCAACCCAAAATCAATTGTGTATGGGCTATGTCCTGGCAGGGCCTAAGCTAACCCATTATTTATCTTGGGCTATTTTACACTGATAAAAGAACACAACACAACAGCAAAAACAAAAACAAAAACTGACTTGTTAACAGTAACAGAATGGTAAATGCTTATCTGTTGTCTGTTACAGGTCACAATACCCATAAACCAAAAAACAAAAAAAGTTACATATCTACTAACATCATGTCATGTGAAATTTTACATTTTTGTCAATTGATTTGTTTTTAAATTTTATTTTCGTTCCTCAAATTTTGTTTGACCCAAAATAGTCTCTTATCTTTTAAAAGGTGTAATAATATTTTTCTAATACATATCTCCATTTAATATCTATTAACAGATTTCTTCTATGTGACACTTAATGTGACAAATATAAGCTGACCTAGACATATATGTATATAAAAAAAAATTGTATTTTTTGTCGATTAACTTGTTTTTGAATTTTGTTTTTGTTGTTAAAGTTTTATTTGGTCTAGAATAGTCTTACTCTAAAATAGTCCTTTATATTTGAAAAGTGGAGAATTAATGCTTTTTCTAATTTATTATAATCCATTAATGAATCTCTCCTATGTGTCACATGATGTAGCAAATGTGAATTGACTTAAGACTAATATGACTATACGAGGAACATCACCGTCTAAAGACAATTACAGTGAATTAGGTGGCATAAACAACAATATACGAATATTTGTTAGTCAAGAATCAAAATATTATTGAGTGTTGCACTTCTTTCCGCCCCATCATCGCTGGTTGAAGCCATGAAAGGCAATAAACTGAAGATCATATTACATATCATAAATTGATGATTATGCTTAAGATAAATTGACAATTAAAAAAGTAAAGTAAGATGAACATCAAAATCACAATATCAAAAGCATTTACATTCCAAAACAATTCCATTCACAAAAATTAGATAGGTAACTTCAAGATCCTATACTATGTTTTTTTTTAAAGAGTGGGGAGTCGTAGGTGCTTTTGTACATGGAGAAAAAAAAAAGGCAACAAAAGACAAGATTATTAATCCACTTGTATCCACAATTTCATATTTTAGGATCTCCATATATATACATCAGATAAAACCCCCCCCCCCCCCCCAAAAAAATAAAAATGAAAACTACTTTGCAGAGTCTACATTAGAATCCATAGGGCTATGATCTTTGTTTCCCTTATTCTCTAAGAGAACAAATTGGTCTTCTCTAATCATCTGTGATGAAACTTTTTTGCCTTAAATAGAAAAATGGGATCTTATTCGCATTACCATAGTAGGCACCGGTGAAGAACCTTATATATATATATATATATATATATATATATATATATATATATATATAAGGGGAAAATTAGCTGTCGTTGCTGTTACTAAATTGTTTGGATCATTTCTCAATTATACTCTTATTTTTTAAGTTAGATCAGTCTTGCCTCCACTCAAAATCCATCGTGCACTCCATACGACATTATTTACAAGTTATCACAGTTTCATTCCTGCATTGCATATAATACCGTAACTCTGGATGAATCTTATGAAGACAAATTAAAAACAAAAAAACAAAATTGTTCAACAATGTATAGTATCAGGTTTCTATTTGGGTCAACAACCAGCAGTTTGCCTATGTTGCCTTGCAAATGGTCCGATGGCTACGGATCTTACCCTTTCATCATGAGATATCATACACAAGAGGGCCGGTTAATGCATTGCTTTGAACCTTTTATACCAAACCTAATATTCAATCCCGTTTTTCAGTTCTAAGACCAAATTAAAAGCCCATTTTCTGTTCTGTATGCTTCTCCTTCTAAGCTATCCCTTAATTTTTGTGTGTAACATACACTATTTACAATTTTTAAAACATGTATCATCATTAAAATGGTAAAAAGAAGATTTATTTTCTTTTATATCAATCTTATCTTACTTTAAAGGTACATAAAATGTATTGTAAAAATCACATTTTTTTACCTTATAAGAGATTACTGAATTTGGCAAAGCAATTTGTAACTCTTTCTGAGTTGATTTCTTTGAAAATAGTGATCAGAGATCACTACAATATTTCAAGAGAAGTCTATCTCTTGCCGGTGCTATTTGGAGGAGAGGTGTGTTATCTCATCACGCAACAGCGTGTTAGTGTGTTAAGGTGAAACCTTGCCCAGATTAAAGTTTTTCCATTGACTTGGTGCTGGCATCTAATGGTGAAGAATACTTGGAAATCTGGTCAAGAAATTTGAGGAGACTTGATTCCCTAATTTAGATTTTTCTTACCTACGTCTTTAATTTATGTGTATCTGAGTGTCTCTACTAAGTTTTTGGTCGTGTGCTTTAGTTAGTTTATTGGTTTTTGTTGAATTGTTGTGAACGAAGCTTAGTAGGGCCTTAGTTAGCTTTTTTCCATTACTATTTTAATAAAAGTTATAGTACTTATGCAGTACTTGTATTATCTAGTGTATGATATTATGTGTATATAATCACAGGAAATTCTATCGAACCTGAGTATAAGTTTGGGTTCCAAAACCCATACATATATGGACAAATAAAAAATAGTCATGTGGAACAATGGAATGACGCCTGACTGTATCGTTCCATTGTTGATAAAGTTCACAAGCCTTCAACGTCTCCGGCAACAACCTCATTGGGCCAGTATCGGTGGCACCAACCCTCCCTCACTTTTGAGGGAGCATCATTTTCGGGGAACCCTAGTCCTTGTTAGAAGATCATCCACAGGGCATGTGACCTTTATTAGAGGTTCTTTTGTTCCTCCAATGCCGACGCCTCCTTTGCACTACTTTGATCCTTTTTTTCTTCATCCCAACTCTTCCAATTTTTCTTGGTTTCTTTCACCACTAACAGATGCAAGTAACAAATTGGTATACCCGTTTTTTCCCATTCACTCCCATAGACCCAATACAATGTGAATTTTACCATTAGATATAGATAAACAAAACCTAAACAATGCAAATTGAAAATTCCCAAATCTTAACAACCTCAATTTCAAAATATTTCCTCTTTTAGGCAAAATCTTCAATATTGTCAACAATGTGACGCATTCTTGAAACTGTACCTGACCGAGGAATAGAAAAGCACTGGTGGGCTTGTAATCAGGGAAGAAAGCATCATCGAGGGATGCTTGAGATCAGGTGGAGACGCTCATGAAAACCCTAGAAGACCGATGGAGATGGTTGAGACCAAAGCTTTGAACTCGTCCATTTCTGGAAGCAGCGAAGAAGGGCACGGAGGGAGTGGGAGTGGTAATGGAAGGGGAAGGGAGGTTGTTGAGAGAGATGGAAGGAAGAGTGAGAGAGTAAGACATGGTGGAGAGTGAAGCAGCGGGGGAGGCCGCCAGAGGTGAAAGGATGAAGATGAAGAGGAGTATCATTGTCAGCATGGGTTTTAGTACCTATGATTTTGCAAGGGTGCTATAACATTCCCCATAACTATTGATTTAAAGTTTTGGCCACTTTTGGGCCACTTTCTAGCATTCTTGTGAACCAAAAACAAAAAACAAAAATTCCATGTAAGAAACTATTGTCATCACGGATGACGTCAATAAAAGGTACCTTATATGGAGTCTCGTTCTCTCCCGTTCGACCCTTCCTGGGTAGGGATGACAATGGGATGTGATGGGGCAGGGCGGGGCAGGTTGTTGTCTCTTGTATCCGGCCTCGTACTTGTCCGGGTATTTTTTTTTTAATTTTTTTGGAAATAGACGGGTAGTTACGAATATTTATGGATACCCATAAAATCATTAAAATTGAAAAAAAAAAGAAAAAAATTTGAAAAAAGAAGAAGAATAAATTAAATAAATTTTAATATCATAATTTATCCACTACAAATTAATTTAGTTTAATAACTTTAAATACTTAAAATTAAAATAATAATAAAATTTTTTGAAGAACATATATATACATAACAATAATACAACTTTAAATACTTAAAATTATATATCAAATCCTCATAAGTACGGGGAAAATAATCCTCCTGACCCCATTTAATAAACAGGTATTAAACTTTTGCCCTCCAACGAGTATTACTCATGGATATCTATAAGGAAAGAAGGAAATTGTCATCCTATTCCTAGGGTTTAACTGAATAGAGCATTTGACAAACAAAGAGAAGGTGATAATTAATGACAATTTGACTGCCAAACGAAATGTTAGAGAATGATTTATGAACTGGCCTCAACCCCCTAAGGTAGGGAAGTTTTACCCTGCTACTTTTAACTTGCATTTATATTTTGCTCTGTTATTAATAGTTGGAGCAAACTCATCGTATCTCGATCATTTTTTTTTTAAGATCACCGCCCTATTTTATATTAGAAAGTTGAATCTCCACTAATTTATCATCCAGATCTCACCCAACACTCTAACTACGATTTTACAACTATCCTGTAAATTTTCAACGGTGTTCTAATATTAAGGACCTAATTGTTTTTTTTAATTATAAAAAAATTAATTACAAATTTTTAAAATAGAAGAATCTAATTATAAATTCTTAAATAGTATAGTAAGTTATAGAATAATTTAACTATATTAATGCATCTCGATTGAATAAATTAATTTTCCTTTCAAAAAAACTTGTTTTTGTGTAACTAAATGAACCTGGACGTAATTCTCAGCTTTTGCATTATAACGTGGCAGCTCGCGAAGGATCCCATCATCAAAGTTAAGATATGTAAGAAACTCATCCATGAATTAGGTTGATAAGTAATTAGACACAGTCTCCTTATCTCACTCCATCCCATAAAAACAAAATCAAAATTTAATGGCTTCGGCCCCATTCGCGTTAGAGAACAAGTTCTAAGTAATTAGTAATATTATTTAAGAATAATAAAACCTATTACATCAGACTTTTTTATCTATTTGTTTTCTTACATGAATATTGATTCTCGTATAAAATAGCTAGACATATAAAGGTGTAAATCCCTCAACAAAAAAAAATATAAAGGTGTAAATATTATTAAAAAAAAAAATTAACGTGCAAGAATCATTCTCTATTATCATATTAGAAATTTCTCCTTAAGAGGGTGTGCACAGGGTCAGCAACAGCGAACGGTCAACGATGCTGCCACGTCGACGTGATTCCTTTCACAGCCGCGCTTCCTATAAAAGGATCTGACCAATCACTTGCGAACACAGAACTGAGCTTCTTGCTTTGTAGCGATTATCAATGGCGAAGACCTTCAAGTACGTCATCCTCGGAGGAGGAGTTGCAGCTGTGAGTTCATTTCTCCTCTCTTTTCATCTTCAATTTTTTCTGTTCATTCATTCATTCCTCATGTTTTTTGCTTTTTAATCAATTTTTTTTTCGAAGTTGATTCTTGTTGGAAATGGAATATACTGATCTTTGAAATTCTTGTTGATCCATGCGAATTTACTGATTGGATCGGAGGAGAAGAGATTTTTTAGAATTATGCGAAATTATTACTCATTCGTTCATAACTTCAGTAAACAACTTGACCTAGGGAATATTCAGTTAGAGAAATTCGATTTCAGCTCTTTCAACCGAACTGCATATGCAACACTTGGATGAAACCCAGATAACAGTTGAAAACTGTAACTTTGGATTGCATAGGATGAAATTTGAAAATTGTGATCGTTCTCATAAGATTTTCTTCTATGGTATCTTTCTTGAAGGTACCGGTACCAATTAATTAATAGTGATTAATATTTTTTCATATGTCTCAATTATTTGAGATATAAATATAGTTATTTTTGTATTTATATTTTAATTTTAATTACATAGAATACGGGATATTAAGACATCAGTACCCTCATAAAAATAAATGATAGCAAAGGAATCTCTTATCTGATTTGTTTGTATCGGCCCGAGATTTTCTTCTATCATGATTAGCTGCGTTAGCCAGAAAATTTGTACTAAGTACTAACACATTTTTTTTTACTTGCATTTTATCATATTTTGATTTTTGTATACTATAGTTAACATCTTTTCACAATCACAGGGTTATGCAGCGAGGGAGTTTGCCAAACAGGGACTTAAGCACGGGGAGCTGGCAGTCATATCCAAAGAAGCGGTAGACTTTATATTAACGATTACAAATACATAATTCCTAATTTACGTATCAACATTCTTTCGTACGAAGATGTAAATAGTGTTTTTTTCCTTTTCCATTTTGCAAATTGATTGTAATAGTCAATTTCCCTGTATATTGATACTCTACTTTACGATAGTAGATTTTGATTGCATTTGGACATATTTTCTTATACTTATTTATCTGATCTCAATATCAATGCTCTAATTTCCATTTATCCTCTATGGTTTTATATATTCTAATAGAAAATGTACTGTTTTCTTTGAGAAGAAAGATATGCTTCACCTATAATGTGGGCTGAAGGCTATTCATGCATCAAATTTACTACAACGTGTTATTGGTTTTTCCTTTACTTCTTAGAAAAAAATAATAGAAAAATATACATATGCACATGCTTGGTTGCTATTTGTCTTTTCCAATGGCCAAGGTGGTGAAAGAAACATCATGCATATTCTTAGTAGTATCTCCTTCACTGCTCTCTGTACATTTTTTATTTTCAAATTTTGTATTAAATTTCTATCACTTGAACCTCGTGCAGTTATTTTCTCCTATGTATTCCCTTATTTATCATATGTTTACACAGGTCGCACCTTATGAACGTCCTGCTTTAAGCAAAGCTTACCTTTTTCCAGAGTGTAAGTTTGTAATGCTATTATTTGTACATCTATTATTTCCTCATGCTATTTTTCCTCTTACCTTTCCATCTCTGGGTTAAATCCTGGTGGCAGCAATGTTGTATTATTGTTAATTTTGTTTGCATTTCTTAAAATATAGTTGAATTGTATTTAATGAAAGCTATGTTTATTGTTGTTAAACCTGAGCCTGTTATCTCTGTCAAATTGTCCGCCAGATATCAGCTTGCCTTCCTTCTCTCACTCTATATTTAACTTCATGTAACACAATTGGATTTTGCAGCTCCTGCTAGACTACCTGGGTTCCATACCTGTGTTGGAAGTGGGGGAGAAAGATTACTTCCAGAGTGGTACAAAGAGAAAGGTGATTTTGGCTTTATCACCCATTATCTTAGTTCAGCATAATTGTTGGATGGTTTTAGGAATTAATATTGGGCTATCGAGCCAAGTGAAAGGATGAGAAAAATAAATAGAAGAATGGGTTTAAGGACAGTTTTTTCATGCAAATTGAACTGATGATTGCAGGGATAGAGTTAATTCTTCGTACAGAAATAGTGAAAGCAGACCTTGCTGCAAAATCTCTGACCAGTGCAGGAGGAGAAACAATCAATTACCAGATTTTGATTATTGCAACTGGCTCAACAGTAAGGATCCATGTGGATATTAGAGAAGATGTTACATTCATTGTCCACATTTCCCATCCTTTCAGCTCATACTAATACTTACTCTTGTTTTGCAGGTTATAAGGTTGACAGATTTTGGTGTACAAGGAGCTGATGCCAAAAATATCTTCTACCTGAGGGAGGTTGAAGATGCTGATAAATTGTATGAGGCAATCAAAGCAAAGAAGAATGGGAAAGCTGTGGTTGTTGGGGGAGGATACATCGGTCTGGAGCTTAGTGCAGTTTTGAGACTCAACAATATTGATGTTACCATGGTCTACCCAGAGCCTTGGTGTAGTAAGTGGATATTTATACACCTCCCGCTCATTTGTTTATTATGGGTTTTTTATATGTTCTCTAATCTATAAATTTATAAACTCTAACATTGTAAACTGATGTTGCAGTGCCACGACTTTTTACATCTGGTATTGCTGCTTTCTATGAGGGATATTATGCAAATAAGGGGGTCAACATCATTAAAGGAACTGTTGCTGTTGGATTCACTGCTAATTCCGATGGAGAGGTATGGTTGCATGTGATCTTGGAACACTATTGATGAGGTGGCATTTTAAAGTTGCTAATCAAACTCGGCATGATCCTCCTCCATCATTCAGGTAAAAGAAGTCAAACTAAAGGATGGCAGGGTCCTGGAAGCTGATATTGTTGTTGTTGGCGTTGGAGGAAGGCCTCAAACAACCTTATTCAAAGGACAGGTAGAAGAGGAGAAGGGTGGAATCAAGGTTAGTGATACCATATCCAGAGGCTTGTTGGCAGTCTATAAAAAATTATCTTAAGAAGTGACTAATGAATCTTGTCATTGATACCCATGATGGTATTTGCTTTGGTTACAGACTGATTCCTTTTTCAAAACAAATGTTCCTGATGTATATGCTGTCGGTGATGTTGCTACTTTCCCTCTGAAATTGTATGGTGAGTTGAGAAGAGTTGAACATGTTGATCATTCTCGCAAATCAGCTGAGCAGGCTGTGAAGGTGAGCTGAATATGTGAGCTTGTCCAATTATGCACAAAACACAAATGTATCGTCATCCTGGCATGCCTTCTTGACCCTGGCATCCTATTTTGAAAACATGAAGTGGTTTCTCAAGCTACTTAGTTATGCTCAATTTTTTTCCCGGTCCTCCAAATGGAAGTCTCTTATCAAGAGTCATGCTTGCTGATGTTGTTTCTCATTTTGTGAAAACGTGTTGTTTTATGTAGGCCATCAAGGCAACCGAGGATGGAAAAACAGTTGAGGAGTATGATTACCTTCCATACTTCTATTCCCGTTCATTTGATCTGTCTTGGCAATTCTATGGCGACAATGTTGGGGAAACAGTGCTATTTGGAGACAACAATCCGGAGTCATCAAAGCCTAAGTTTGGGACATACTGGATTAAAGATGGGAAAGTTGTCGGGGCCTTTTTGGAGAGTGGAAATCCTGAGGAGAACAAGGCTATTGCCAAAGTTGCAAGGGTCCAACCTCCAGTGGAGAATTTGGATCAACTTGCAAAGGAAGGTCTTTCCTTTGCTAGTAAAATATAATGGTCTTGTTGGGAAGGATACAAATGCATGGTGATTGCACGGAATATTTTCTGTATCGGCTTCATTTTACTCTGGGTTATGCTATAAGGGAACTTTTTTATGTTTTTTGTTTGATGTGATTGCAAGGGATATACTTTTCCGTGTCTACTCAATCTATTTCTCTTACCATTTTCAGTATGCTTACTATTGCTAGACACAATTATTTTCTGCTTACAGACTTGATAAACCACGCTGAATCCTGCTTGCGCAAAAAACGGTTGGAACTGCTAGTCTTTTGCTCAATCAAGGTGTAAGCATGGTGGGCAAAAGTGATCTTGGGTTCTGTTTGCCGACCAACTTGTGCCATTTTTATCAAATGGATCCAAAAAAAAAAAAGAGGAAATTCTCACTTTGATTTAGTTGATTTGGCTTTGCAGAACTCATTGACAACTAAATGCACAATTAAATATAGAGCAGTTTGCTAGGGTTTCCCGAGTGCTGCTCTCTCCCATCTTCCTCCCCTTTGTGGAAGTTTCCTCCTCTCCCCTGGCTATCTGGAGAGTTGTTTAATGTTTACCCTGTGCCTCCCCGTTTGTCTTCTTTCCCTCCATTACACCCTTCTTCGCTCAACCATCTCCCATTCATCTTTCCGCAATTGTTCAATGAACAAATTGTTAGATTTGTAAGGTCTGTTGGAATCTCCAGTAAAAAACCTACTGAACGAAAAATGCGGTGATCTATGTTTGATAACAAAGCGTTGCAACTTTTTCTCTTTTTCGGGTAGTTTTTCACTTTTATGTGCAGTTTTGAGGAGCTCTACTCAAGCCTTTTTATGACTAATAATAAGCTGTGTATGTTTGCGTTATCAGAGTAAGAGCATGTTTGGTTTAAGCTTAATTATTTGAAAAAATAGCTTTTTTTAATTACAGAAGTTGTTTTCACTTTTTAACATGTTTTAATTGTTAGATTAAAAGTTATTTAATTTTTTCCACTAAAAATAGTTTTTTTTTCTAAAAGTTAGAATTTGAGCATTTTGCTTATACTATTGTAATTATTTCACAACTACAGGAGATAAATAACATTTTGTAATCAATTAAATAACTTTTTTTAATTATTTTATATCTATTTTAATAATGTAATACATAAAAATTATTCTTTTTATACAATCCAAACAAAATTCTATCTTAAAATTAATTATGAACTAACATAACTAAATATAAATTAATTTTCTCCTAAATCAATTATACATATAATCAATTTTTAATATAAATTTTTTTCACAACTAATCAAAACACACTAAAAGTTATAAATTAATTTTTTACAATGAAAATAACTTTTTCCTAAACAATAATTTGAACATTTTACTTATTATCTGTTATTATTATTTCATAGATATGAGAGATATATCATTTTATTTAAACTGAATAACTTTTTTTTCAATCATTTCATTTTTTGACTACAAATATTTGCGTAACATATGCTATCAAATCTTCGGACATCATAATATAAAATAAAATTAGTGCAAAAATCTCACCCTCAAACTTCGTAAAGGACCATGAGAATTAGAAAAGCAATCACGCTTCACCTAATTCCTAGGAAGTTTTAGATTCAGTATCGAGTTCTCATTATTAGATAATAGCATCGAAGCTAAAAAGAGTTGGGACAACTGGCTCAACAACCACGAGAAAACATATAGATAGGATCGGTCACAGACCTCGGCGAGGTAGAAGATTTTTTTTTTGTGACATCCATTAAAATAAGCATTTTGAAACACGAGATCTGTTTTACTGATACGACCACATACTTCAAACAATTTTCAAGTATTGTCTTCAACATCCCAAACATCAAAATAGTATCGAATTACTGTAATAAAATATGTTATGCGAAAATTTTAATAGCATAAATCTATTAATTTCTGTCGCATCTACACTTAAAAACAATAAAAGAAATGTCTATAGTCAAAAGGTAAATGAAGGAATAAGCTCCGCCGTCATGACCAAAATGAAATTCCATAATATCAAGAAACTAAAATTAAATATCAAACCCAATTCTTCCAACTACGTAAATCATTGAAATGAAATCACACTAAATTACTCTTTAGAACAAAACTGTTTTGACAAACTTAGCAGCTGTAGATTGAGAATATGTTCTGAACAAAAGTTGAATAGACTACCAATTAATCGAAGAGACTGAAACCCATATCCTGCATCACAAAACAAATTGAAGGAGAAACAATCAGATGCTTTTGAGATTTACCCAAATCCAACATGTTTGCAATTTGCACACCTAATTATGCCAGGGTTCTACTAAGTACTAACTGAAAGCAAGACTCTATGCATATCTACTTGAAAATTATTGAAAGGCAACATGCAAGGTGCATTGACCAGATTATGTTTGATCCAAGTCCAACTAACTAGAAGTTTAGAAACATTTCTGGTGCATAGCATGGCATAATTAGAATAGGCTATAAAGATGAATGAAGCAGCAGGAAAAGAAAAAAAAACTTACATCATCAGATTCCTCTTTCTCCTCCACCTTTTCCTCTTTCTTTGCCTCAGCGGCTGCTGGGGCAGCACCACCACCTCCCCCAGGAGCAGCAGCCACTGCAACAGCGGCACCACCACCAGAAGGTACTGAGGCTATCTTTTCCCTACCAGCAGCAATAACCTCTGCTATATCTTTACCCTTAACTTCAGACAAAAGTAGTCCAATCCTATCATCTTCCGCTTCTGCTCCAACTGTATATTAAAAATTGAGAATTTCTTCGTCAGTGAAGCTTCAAGGACGCTGTCCATAATGTAAACCATATATCATTGTAATGAGAGTAAATCAACAGATGAAATAACAAAAGGTATGAAGATGTGGGCCACTCAAAAGATTGAGCTTCTCCATCATAAAACACATTTCAAGAGAGATTTATGTTGGTGTATAAATAAATCATTTTATCAATTTTTTTTAGTTATGAAAAAACAATTACCCAATACCAAATTAAGCCACAGAGGTTCTGATTTCATCATTATCCAAACGCATCAATATATAATCTAACTGACAGTAACAGCAGTCAAAATATATTCATACCCAAAACCAATTAACAGAAGACATTCAACCCAAAATAAATAAATAAAAAAAAACATTCAAGCTGCTACTTCCAGAATGAACCATGGAACATTCAATATGCTTACCCACCCACGGATTCATTATACAATAAAAAAAAAGTGAAGGGAAAGTAAAACAGCACAATGCCAGTGATGCCACATCAGAATTATCACTATCAATTTTTTTAAAATAAAAAATAAAAACTTCAACGATTCAAACAGAATGGTGAATAATATACAATCGAACACTAAAATTGTGAACGGTGAATAAGAATAAGAAAACATATTATGGAGATTGAGATGGAAGAGAGAGAAGAACGGAACCAGAGGCAAGGATCTTCTTGATGTCATCGGCGGAAGGGCTAGCATTGCCTCCCAGCACGGCCAACAAATACGCGGCGATCACCTTCATCTTTCTGCCTAATCACATGCAACACTGTGTAAGCTCATAGCAATCTACGAACACATACACACACAGAAGAACAATAAGAAGAAGAAGAGAGAGAGAACCTGAGATGGTGAAGATCCAAACAGTGAAATAGAGAGAGAGAGAGAGAGAGGACGGCGACTTCAAACCCAGAATAACACAAGGGGAAGGGTTTGTAATTTGATAAAATAAAAAAATAAAAAAAATAGTTGCTAGGGTTCGTTTTCGCAGAAAATGGATAATCGGGTCTAGGGTTTTATTACCCGTACCCGTAACATATGGCCCTTATTAGTGGACCCGGATCCCCCCGAATATGAGCCCAGATAACCCCTTCATGGGCCTTCTTCATATCATCATAAATGAAAATTCCTACATTTGCAATTGAATTGAATTGTCGGTGTATTAGATAAATAGGCTACAGGAATATTGTTATTTTTATGTGAAATTAAGTACCCATGTAGCCATGTCAAACTCAAAACAAGAATATTGTTATTTTCACTCATAACTTTTTTATACAATCTCCCACAAGCTGAATTTCATTTTTATGTATTTACTAGTATATGCCTCTGTGATATTCACGGATATTTTTCTTTTATGTTTATTTTATTTGGAGTATTTTACTTTTGTTTTTAATTACATGTGTAATATTTAATTTTTATTTCACATTTTTGACAATATAATTTTAACGTAATATTTTATAATTTATTTTAACAACAATCATTCTTTAATTTCACAGATATTTTAATTTTAATTTTGTTATACTTAATGTATTACTTGGCTTGGACATGTGTTTTGTTGTTGTTCATTCATACTTATACAATCTATTTTTAATTTAATATTTTATATATTTATTTATGGTATATCTCAAATAATTTTATATTTTATTTGAAGTTAAACACACTTCAAAAGTTTAGAAAAATGTATTAAATATTAAAATTGTTAACAAACATATTTTTGATTATCTTTATATTCACTGTTATTCAAAAGACATTTGTAGATATTTTTGTGTAATATTATTTTTTAATTTTAATTTTAATTAATTAGTAGTGTAAAATTTAAACTTAATAAATTATGTAGTTTCATTTGATTAAAATATTATTAATTTCTTTTACAAATAAAATTTTTTAGTTGTTACAATATTATAAAATATTCTTGTATAACTATAACATAAAAACTATAAATAAAATTATTAAGGCAAATACAATAATTAAATATTAAAGTGTTCATTTTGCTGACAGTTTAATAAGACTCATGCTTGTCAATCAATCAGTTCCCAACACTTATGTTATTTTGTATAAGTAATAAATTATATAAATAGAGCACTGCCTAATCAATTGATTGATTCATTTGTGTAAAAGAGAAAGAAGAGTTTGTTTTGGTTAGAAAGCCACGTGCCCACTTGTTGCCAGTGATTAAAACAGAAAGCCGCGGGAAATGGAAAAAGAAGAAACAATAAAATTTAAGCGGGAAAGATTTGAGTGTCACGTGACAATGAAGCAGTTTTTTTTTTATTATAATATATATATATATATATATATATATATATATAGATATGTTGAGAATCGAGAATTTAGAATATCTCCACATATGTATGATATTGTTTACTTTAGGCTTAAACCCTCATTGATTTGTTTTTGGACATCACCTAAAAAATCTCATACCAATGGAGACATTTTCTATGTTTATAAACTCAGAATCCTCCCCTTGTTTAAGTAATATGGGACTTGTTTGCACCTCAACAATCTTCACTTCAAACAAAAGACCATGATTCAGTCTCTTTTCTAACAGAAGCCTCTTCAAGTATTTAGTCTTATACTTATTATTGTCATTTGCTCTCCAACAGAATCTGTTGCCTAACCAACATGTTAAGAAGACTTTTGACACAATATCATTTTTATCTTGCACCGCTACACAGCAACAGAACATGTCGCCTAATCACATGAATGTTAGGAGGACTTTTAACACAAAGAATCTTCGACTCAGATCCATCAACGGCTGTTCCAATACCCACACTAGCCGAAACCATCAGCTCTGATACCATTTGTTGGGAATCGGGGATTTAGTATATTTCTACATTGATATGATATTGTCCACTTTAAGCTTAAACTCTCATAGATTTACTTTTGGACATCATCCAAAAGGCCTCATAACAATGGAGACATTTTTCATGCAATAAACTCATGATCCTCCTCTTGTTTAGGCAACGTGAAACTTCTTTGCACTTCAACAATATATATATATATATATATATATAATAGATTTATCATGTTATCCACGTTTTACTTGTTTAACTAATATACAGATTTCAATAATTCCTTTCCTTTTTAACAAATAAGATCATAAGAACTTTCTGAAGAAATGTTAGTAGAAGTAGGCATTACTCCTCAAACAGTGCTCGCAGCTACTTCATTAGCTAGTTAGCAAAATTCATCAAAGAAGAATTTGAGATATAGACCAATTAACTTGAGTGGTTGTTTGTGCATAAAGATCAAATCACAATCTAGTTCGGAGTTTATTTAGACCTTATGCATAAATGACTTCATAAGTTAGTCTCTATCTGAATTGCTCTTAAATAGGAAGAGCTTTTGTAAGCATAAATAAATACTCGTGGTTGTTGGTTTTGCAAGTTGTAAGCGAATGCTTTTTGGGTTCTTCCGGAAAACTTAGGGAACAAAGTTGAGTTAGAAATTGGACAGCTCATGACAACTTCAACTCCAATTGGGGCCCCCTCCCTGATACCCTCCCTGATATCAAAGTAAATGGACCTGTAAGAATTACCAAGGCCCAATTACTAAAGCCACAAAAACTAACCAATATAACATTTTTCTTCGTAAAATTTGTGGGATTGACTCATTTAATCGGTCATATATTCATATTAGTTATGACTTAAATCTAAATTTTGAATTGTTTTGTTGGAAAATTATTTGTAAATTCTACTATAAATCTTCAGTAAAATTGATAATATACTCTGACCTTAAATTAAGACAGTTATTTCCCTCGACTTAAATTTTCACTCAACAAAAAAATTATATTATCCTATTATTCCAATTGAATGTACTATAGGCAGGTCTAAAATTGTTATCATTTGAAAGAGTTTTTTTTAGTCACATACCGCTTTAAATAAATATATTTTAATTATTATATTTATTTCTAAATTTATGTATACTCATTATATATATATATATATATATATATATATATATATATATTCAAACATCTTCTAGAGTTCTACACAAACAAATTTCTCCATTCGAAATGGACATCTTTGCCCATCATTCCAACAAGTCACTAAATCAGTAACATGATACCTCAACAATTGTATATACAACCTAACCACCATACATATATAACTGCAGCTATAACTAGGTGAATAATTTTCTTTTCAATCAAACTGAGATAAAATTATATATACATTTGAGCATAGTTGTAATCTTCGTAAGAATTATGTTTTAAATAAGCATTGATACCCATTAATAAACGATAGGGACTTGCGCCACAAATTTTGGAATTTTTTTTAAAGGTAGAGAATTTATACAGAATGAGCTCTTTAATAAAATAATAACAGTTCAACCCTCAATTATAAACTTTCAGATCATAAATTTAATTAACATCAGAATAACCAGGATCTATAAAGTAAAATACCGTAAATATATAATAAAAAACACATTATGCATTCAAATAACCTGAAGATAAAACTTTAAATTGTGCATTAATTCATAAAACAATACAATACCGACACTTTAATTTGATTTGACATATTTTAAATTCTTTATAACATTTATAGAGAAACATTATGCTTTGGGGAATTAATCCCTTTTTAATATTTAATAACTCTTATAAAACTATGATATTTCATTTATTTATTTATTTTTGTCTTCAAATGTCTTGCTGCAGTTTTTTAGTACAAAGACAACACGAAAATTTAAACTTATGATTTCCTGCAATTGTAAACTATTAAAGTCCCTCAATGATGTCTTAATGCATTACATTACATTAATTGCAAATATATATATATATATATATATATATTAGTACAAAGAAACCTCAATTGGTAATAGTCAACATAAGAAGTTAATACTCTATCAAGCAGTAAATCAATAACAACAAATTGAAAGAGTGTAACTCAACTGGTATCTCTGATTAGAAAATCATAGTTATGTGGTGGAGATTCTATTTCTTACATCTTCATTTCTTATTCCCTTTTAGGTTCAATAAGATCTCCCTAATAACAATGAAAAAATACACTGTTATCCTAAGTTCTATGATATTCTTTAAATTGTAAAATTGGGTACTTATCAAAGCGAAGGCCCTTATTCAGTTATTTCATAAAATTTAAAATATAATTGATCATAAATTATATTAGAAATTCAAATTTTGAATTACACACAATACCCATTTAAACTATTTGATCAGCGATACATTGCTTATTGAAGTTATTTTATATAAATTATATAGCCAAGTAAAAGAAATTCAACCAATTTTCAAATTTCCTAATATGTTTCTACTTTTTCACAAAACAGTGAGTTACTGATATTTTCCTGAACTTTGAGATTCAATATATAGTTACCTATATATAGATTGTATGTTTATAGCTAATATTAATTTTGAAAATCTAATATGATTCAACCGGTAATTTTTTATAATAAGGGCAGTTTTATTTTAATCAAAAAGGACAAATTAGAAATAAAAAGGAAAAGGGAGTGGTACTCTTTAGTACATGACACATGGGAGTATATTGTTTACTAGCAATCTGCAAAAGTTTTTTGAATAACGGGTGGAATTGTAATTTTAATTTATTAATACCAGTGAGGCAGTGAAGAAAAATATATCAATTTGTTATCAAGTCAACCTTCAAAATGTTAACTTTTTGTGGTAAGGCTAATATAATTGGGATCTTTATTGCCTTGTTGAGCTGTATTCTTCGAGAAATTCTAATAAATAACTGTAGATGATCACCTCGAGGAACATGTCCGCAACACCCCAAAAATTTCTACTTAAATGATCTCCACCCCATGCCAGTTTTACAAAGCCAAAATTTTAAGTACCGATTTTCAATGCTTCCATGCATTATTATTATTATTATTGTTATCATTATTATTATTATTATCTGAATGCATGAAAGAATGATAATCTAACAATATTCTTTGTAGATTAGGTTCAGATTATAATTGAATTGAAGGTTCTGATTTTGCACTAGGTCGCTGTCTATAGCATTAAAAAATAAGTAGTGTTCAGTACTTTTGGAGGATCTGTCTTTTCTTCCATTGTCGTTAATTATTATCATCATTTTTTTTTCTCAAGAATATCTATTGAGATTAATTTTTCCATGAAATTCATTTAAAAAATTAACATCTACTAATAGATATTATTTTATATACATAAATTAAAAATTAAATTTTTAATCACAGATTTAAAGAATCTAAATATCTATTATTTATATCATATATGTTTATTATCATCATCTGAAATGCATGAAAGAACGATAATCTAACAATATTCTTAGTAGATTAGGTTCAGATTATAATTGAATTGAAACTTCACAGGAGAATTGGGTCGTTCTGATTTTGCACTAGGTCGCTGTCTATAGCATTAAAAAATAAGTAGTGTTCGGTACTTTTGGAGGATCATCTGCCTTTTCTTCCTTCGTCGTTTGTAAGGACGTCCATATCTTGAGCCCATGTGAATGTGAAGGCCATTGAATAGATCGATTTGGAGTTTTAACTCGCAGGAAATAAGAAAATACCTGTTGTATATTCAAAGCTATAATGACTTTTGCATATGTTTTTTTAAAAATTTAAATTTCTGTTAAGGATTAGTATAATTCTTGTATAAACTCCGATGATTCATAAGTGTGTAAACTATATACAAGTATACGGCAACTAATTTTTACGCAATCTTTAATTAAAAAATAATTTGCTGGGGGACAGCTTGTATTTAGTGAAAGCCTTGATCTCCCAAAATTTTCATAAAACTTAATATTTTACATATAATTTTTCATAATCCTCTAACTCCGCCATTGATAATATGCAAGTATCGAATTTTTATATTCAAACCCTTGCTTTACAATGACCCGATCCGCTGATTCACCGGCATTGTTTTCATTTTAAAACAATTTGTATTTATTAAAGAAATCTGAGTATCCTTCTTAAGTTTCTAATAAAAAAATTTCATTTTTTAGGAAACTAACACACCTATTATATATCGCTGTGTTATTTATATTTTTCCTTTTTTTTAGTGGCTATATGCAATCGCTTTTTGCTATACTATTTTTTTTATCAGGCTTTTTGCTATACTATTAAAATGTTATTGTAATATTAATATCATTTTAAAAATATATATATTTTTTAGTTTTTATCTAATATTATTATATTTTTTAAATATGAAACTAATCTCATTTAAAATACTAAAATTCTTTTAAATTGAAAATACAATTTCTAAAAATCTAATACTTTTTTAAGTTTCACGATTTATTTCGATAATTACTTTTTTCTTCAATATGACATGCTGGGCGTGGGATTCAAGTTCACAATGCATTAAAAAAAAGTATTTAGTACACTTATCTAAATCTTCAAAAGTTATTAATAGGTATTGGATTATCTAATCAGATTTTTTTGTTCATATTAATTATAATTTAAGTTTAAATTTAGAATATATTTGTTAGTAAGTAATTAATAATTTAATTATAAATTTTCACTAAAATTAATAATTTACCTTATTTTTAAATTGAGATTAGATGTTCCTCTCACCTACATTTTTAGGGACCATAAATAGGATTTGCAGAAGTTCATAAAACTTATCCATTGGTGTTTATTAAATTTTAATGAACAATGTCAAAGTACTATTTTGCTCGCAAAACGAACATTATTGAGGCAAACATAATCCTTAAAAACAATGCTATCGTTATATAATGAATGATTCAGTAGTTCTGATAATGACATCTCATAAAACAAAAGTAAAAGAACTTTGATAAGGACACATAATATTTGTTTGTTTATTCACTTCAATAAAACAACTGACTATTATCATTATTTTTTGTCGATCAATTAAAAAGTATAAAAGGGTCGATGACCCGTTGGCTCGTAACCTACTCTCTTTTATTAATGAGGAAACGTGAGATTAGCCAGATGAATGGATGAGGATGACAGTAAAGGCGTCTAAAAAAAATAATGCGACGTTGAACTTGAAAACTCAGGAATCAAGAATTCACAAGCGGACGAGCAACCAATACTTGACCATTAAAAAGTAAAATAACGTTCACACCATTAAAAAGTAAAATAACTTTCACATGGCAACTAGTTTATTTTACTAATGAGTAAGAAGGTGCAAAGTAATGAAAACGTTAGCATTATTTCGGTTTTTTTTTAAGTATTTTAGGATAGTTTGTTAAATATTAATTAGTTATTAATTATATTTAATAAATTTTTAAATATTTATTATAATTATTATAATATTTATTATATATTAATTTGTTAAATATTAATTAGTTAATAAATGTAGTAAAGCTGGAAAAAAACACATCACAAATTTGACGGCATGGTACATGCATGTTGTATATGTTTTCTTTTTTTGGTATTAATCCTTAATTCATGTATATGTTTTAAATCAGAATTATTATATTATTTTTTAAAAAATATCTAATATTAAATTACTGTATCATAAATTTATATTCACAGTCTCTGCAATACACACACATATATATATATATATATATATATATGTATGCAACAATATTTATTCAAAAAATAGTCATCTCTATTTTTTCTACACTTCACTTTTCTCAAATAAATAATTATATATACAAATAAAATTTTAATTTTTTAATTATTATTATTATTATCTCTGTCTTCACAAAATTTGTAATTTAAGTTGATTAAATAGGGTTAATATTTTTTTAATTGATAAAATTTATGAACTTAGTATTTATTAGAAGATAAAAAGATTTATTTATTTAATTATTGATTATTTAAATAAATAAAATGAGATTTTAAATTACTAAAATACACACTATATAAATATATTGTGTGTGTGGAGCCGGGGTGGGGGGGTTGTGTTTAATTTTTTTTCTTTCTTGGTACACAGTGTGGGGTTAATTTTATCAGGGAAGATTTTGTCGTTTCATATGAAGATTATCGTCTTATATACCAGCCACAATAGAAAATGGACTCCACAATTTGGTGTCCAGTTTGATTTCCAAGCTTTTATTTTCAACCAGTCAAATTCATCCACATACAAGCCATTTTGCACTGGTCAGATATTATCATTATCATCCATAGACCTGTTATGTTACTTTTATGTTTTTTTTGTCTTTGAAGAGTTATTACTTTTATGTTTTAATATTTAAAATAAATTGTTAAATATTTATTGATTATTTATTTTATAATAAATATTAAAAAATTATTAAATATAATTAATAAGTAATAAATATTTAATAATTCAGCAAAATATTAATAATTAAAAAAATAAGTGCTGAAATAATATCCGTCAATAAGATAAATATGAATAGGAAGCCTAGTAATAAAAAAGGAAGGTCTTCATAAAAAATAAAAATAAAAACAAAAGGAGGGTTAGTGAAGCTCCGGGAGAGTGATGATTGAGACTGCCACTGCAGGTTTAGCTTTTAAAACGATGGCCAGACAGCAAAACCATGAAAGTTCCATCAAAGTTGTCTCATACACACACAGTCGCGTCGTTGGGTATGCGGATGCAACTTCCGTGTCGTTTTGTCTCCACTCTCTAATTCGTCCATGTCCAAACTCTCTGCCTTTGTGGTTGCGTTTAAGGCAATTTGAACTTTACATAATCAGATTTAAAATAACTAAACATTAAAAATAAGATTTAATTTAAATTTATTGTTATTGTAAAAAAATTTATATTATTATTTAATTATATATAAAGATATTATTAAGAGTGTTAAACTTTTAAAGTAGTTATCATAATAGTCAAACTTTTAGTTAATAATATATGATTAGATGATAATATAAATTTTTTTTATATTAATAATAAATTAAAAATAAACTCTAAAAAATAAATTTAAAAAAATTAATTAAATTGTTCAGATGATTTTTTCGTTGTACTGTTGTCTCCGTGTAGTCAAACTGTAACTTTTTTTTTAATATGTTTACATTTAAAGACTAATTTATATGTTATTTTTAAAATTATCTATCTAACATTTATATGCTCGATAAAATGGACAAAAGGCCCTCATGAGTAAAGATGGACAACAAAATTACAAAAACAGGGGACGGTGATGACTTATAAAGCTGTAACGAGTGTAAAGTTTCTGTTATTTAAAGCTGGACCCTGTATTGATGTGGGTAGATAATATCAGTTATCGCGCTGGTGAGATGTGTACTCTTTGGAGTGTTTTGGCAATAAATGATCCCGATTGTACATACTGTAATGAGTTTTATATAAAATATGAAATAAGTGTTATTGTTTGACAAAATTAAAATTAAAAGTATTAAGTGTAAAAATAAAATATTTAAATTTTATTACTTTAAAAACTATTTTTTATTTTTTATTTTAATTAAAAATATTTATTTAAAAATATTAAATATTTCTTAAATAATATTGGTAAGACATGGGTTAATAATACTCTTAAAAGTATAATTATGAAATAAATATGAGTTCTTGAGTCTATTTAAATAGGTATATTTAATATAATTAAAAAGTATTTGGGTAATTATTTTCAAGACCTGCTGAGTTTTGGCAACCCAAATTACTAGTTGACCTTATGGAATTGCCACGAACTTACTTGGTATCCAACTACGTACACTGTTTGCTTTCAATGCTGCTAAATACCTGCCCACCCAACACAGATCTTTACCAAAAAATAAAATAATGATATTTACGCTGAGATGCACCAAGCTGTATACAATATGTGTGTAACATGAGGGATGGTTTCCTTTTAAGAAAATGACCAAAAACGTTAGTTTAGTAAAAAAATATTTTTATTTGATTCGTAAGTAAAATTAATTAAATATTTAATTAATAATTTATATATAATTAATTAATTATTTTATTTTATTTTGATAATATGTAAATTATTAATTAATTTAATTTAATATTTAATAAAAAATTTCACAAACTAAATAAAAATATTTTTTTTCAAACTAATTATATGGATCATTCTCTCTTTTCTTTTTAATTTAAATTAGATTTTTACTGTGAGTTGCATTGATTTTATTTATAAAAAAATATAAGATAATAATTTAATAATTAATATAAATTTAAGAGAATAAAATATCCATTATTAAGAAATAAATAATTAAATTTAATGTAGTTAGAATTAATTTATATGAACAAAGTAAACAACAAAAATATTAAATGTGATGAAGGTTATATAGTATGAGATATGGATGTTGTCTTACATAAAAGTTAATCTTTTACGTAATGCATTGATTCCAAAAGAGCAAGATATAAATGTACCTAGCAAATAGACTTGCATTCACTTTAGATACTTAAATTTTAATTAGTTTGAAGCAGAATAAAGGGAGATGTTTCTTGCAATGGCTGCCCAAGCTTGTCACTATCACTAGAATTTTGCATCCCTGTTTGATGTATATTTAAGTGGTCTTTTTCGTTCATTTTTTATTTTCGTTTTGAATCGAAAATGCAACAACACACAGTAACAAGAATGAACTATTCGAACTGTTACGACTTGCGATTTAGTTTGGCATTCTCATAAAATTTGAACCAAAATAATATAAAAATGACTTTTTCACATTTTCTTCTATATGAAGCTTGTTCTTAAATTTTCTACTCTCGTAACCCAATTGGATTAAGTAGTCGACACAATATCTTACCTAGTTCACTTTGAGATGACTGGTGAAATCTACATAAAGTTTCCACCTAAAACAAATGCCTTTCCTCCAAAAGGTTTTTCATAGCTTAATGGATTAGAGAATCTAAAAATATCTCTCATGTCTTGTCCAATGCCTCAAAACAATTTGGGATATCGGAGCTTCATCTCATGTGATTAGTTTTGTTTTTATTAACAATTCAACCAGAGTACTACCTTGCGTAATATTGCAAGTAAAATATTCATTAACAATAAGAGGAATTGCAAATTTGAAATGTGCAGTTTTATCATCCGATATCAAAAGTTTTGCTATTTCACTTGATGCAATAGTGAGGACAATGAGGATGGGTGTCCTTTTGATATGAAACATGTAGATAATATTCTCCATATGAATGTTTTTTCAGTTTCTCCATATTCGTAGACAAAAAACATTTCTCTTTATATGTTCAAAGAGCATTTGTGATTGTATGATATACTTATGTTTTTATCACAATTGAGAGAAGACAAAAGGGTATTATGTTCTGTCGCTAGGGAGACACTATCATAAGAAAACTTGTATTAGATAAGCTTGTTACATGATTGAGAGAGGAATCACCTTATGGAAAAAGCATTGGTGGATAATATGATACTTTTATCATTATTCTAAAGAAGCTTTTCAATTTAATAGAGAATAAGATCTTTTTAATTTATCAGAAAGCACTAAATCTGAGAACAATTAGTGACATATATTAATTAATAAATATAAAATGAATTAATTAATAGCTAATTACAGTTAAAAAATAATATATACCTTCAAAATGAATTCATTTTCTTTGAGTATAAAGCATATCTTAACTAAACATTAAAAAAATTCAAAAAATCAATTCAAGTGTTCTAGTGGTGCTCGAGGATCCTCCTAATTAAAGAGATGTTAAGCTTCTTTGTTCGTTGTACTGTAGTTTAGGTCTCCGTGTAGTGAACTGTAACTTTTTTTGAAAATGTTTCCATTAAAAGAGTAATTATATATATTAATTTTTTTAAATTATCTATCCAACATTTCTATGCTCGATAAAATGGACAAAAGGCCCTCATGAGTAAAGATTGACAACAAAAATAGGGGACGGTGATGACTAATAAAGCTGTAACATTTGCCTCGAAGTCAATTGGCTAAGATCAAGCGTAAAGTTCCTGTATCTATTATCGGTTCAATACAGCTGGGCCCTATATTCATGTGGGTATCTAATATCAGTTATTGGGCTGGTGAGCTGTCCTCTCTCCAGTGTTTTGGCAATAAATGATTCCGATTATACATACTGTAATAAATTTTATAGATAATATGAAACAAATATGAATTCTTGAGTTTATTTAAATAGGTAAATTTAATATAATTAAAAAGTATTGGTAATTCTTTTCAAGAACCGTTCAGTTTTGGCAACCCAAATTGGTAGTTGACCTTATGAAATTGCCACGAACTTGTTATCCAACAGTGTAACCAAACTGCCCACCCAATATAGATTTTTTACCACGTAAAAATAAAATAATGATATTTACATTGTGGTGCACCAAGCTGTCTACAACATGTGTAACACGAGGAATGGTGTCCTCTTACAACTAAAAAAGTTGTCACAAAAAAAATTATTAAAAAAAATTGTATAGTCAAATGATAATTTAATACATATTATGTATCTGTCCAATTCTTTTATTAAGGATTTGTTTGGTTTGTTTGAGAGAACGAGAAGAAAGAAAATAGGAAAAAAAAATAAGAAAACAAGTTTATTTTTTCTTTATTTGTTTAGATGAAGAGAAAAAAAGAGAAAAGAAAATAAATTATTGAATTTTTTCTTGTTTGGTTGTATAAAAAAGTAAGAGAAAAGAAAATAAAAATGTGTAAAATGACAAATTTATCTTTAGTTAATGAATAATTTAGGGGTAGTTGAGGGAAAAGAATTTTTTTTCTTTATTTTCTATTTTCTCCTCACATAAGAGGAAAAAAGTTTCATATGAGTCTCATGCTTACTTTTCTCTCCTATTTTCATCGTGTTATTAAACAAGAGAAAATGACATTTTCTCCTAATTTTCTCCTCTTTCATTTTCTTTCCACCCAAAATCACCTCTATCAAACAAACTATAAAGTACCATGCCAAAATTAACAAATTTTATATAAAAAAATTGAATATCGCTTTTAGTTATAAAAAGGTAAAATATATTTTATATTCTATTTTTTAGGTTTTTTTCAAATAACTTCTTTCAATAATATTTTTTATCACTTAAACCTCTCTTATTTGGATCATGATGAAAATATTTAATTTTATGTGAAACGTAACCTTTGATTATAAGAAATGGGACGTTCTTTATTCATTACCACATCAAATAATTCTACAATAATTCAGTTGCTTAGATATTGTATTAATGGAAATATTGATGAAAACACTAAATAATTTATGAGTATTTCTATCAACACAATAACTAAGCAACTAAATAATAGAGGAATTGTTTGATGTGATAGTAAATAAGGAACGTTATATTTCTTGTAACCAAAAGTCATGTGCTTTTTACGTGAGTTAACTATCGTTATATTTCACACAAAATCATATATTTTTAACGTGATCTAAACAAGAACGATGTTAAGTGATTAGAAAAATTGTTGAAGAGAGTTATTTAATAAAGACTTAATCAATTGGATAATAAAGCGTATTTTACAAAAAAAAAAAACTTTCGTAGGACTAATCAGAGACACTAAGATATTTGCATTTAGTTACACAATCAAACAAATTTATAATATACAGTAATATATTATTTGAATATTGCTGTAATACTATGTTTTTCATAGTAATTTTCAATTATATTTTGTAACAGTTTTTTTTATTGGAAACTAGAGAAACTATGAAGTATTTCTTAATTATGTGGTAAAGTATATAGTTAGTTGTACACAATCTTTATTAATACACTAATTAATATGATGTGACATAAGTGATAAATACTTAATCTTCTTAAATATTAGTTTGAGGTTCGATTCCTAACTTATTTATATGAAAAAATATCTGTTAAAAGAGACTAACTTCTTAAATAAATCTCAGTATTTCAAAGAATTAATTCTCGCTATCACATGCTAAAGATACCTTAAAAAATCAAAAATCTTTATTAATACACGGAAACCAAAAGAAAAAAGTTTTTAAAATTAGTTAAATAATATATTCATTATCCTAATTTGCTTATCTTCTTAACGGTAGAAGTTCTTTTTTTTTAAATATTAGAGGTCTAAAATTTAGTTTGAGAAAGAGAGAGAGAGAATAAGCTGACATATAGATAGAAAGCTTATTTTTCTTTATGTATCTTATATGTAAAAATAAAAAATAAAAAAAAAATAAAAATCAACTATGGGTGGCGGAAAACGGGACAAACGGTAGGTTGTGTTCTTACTTGGGTTGAGCTGGTGGATGTGGATGCTATTGCACATGTGCACTTGCTAAGTTGCTATGCCTATGACTATGGCAAATGTACGGACTTGACTAAAGGCTCGATTGTGCTATCCAATCCAAATCCATGGACATATTGGAAAACCATTACTGAGTCATCATCGCTGCAAAATTCTGGTTTCAGATTTTCTCACGTTAATGGTTATGTTAGAAAAAAAAAAGACAGAAATTTTATAAAAATAAAATCTGTTATTATTTATATAAAAAAATTTTAATTTTAATTTCATATATTTTCTTTTTAATATAATATTCTCATACCACTCACTAATATAAAAAATACTCGTCCCAAATTCTCACCATCAAACGACTTGGACTTTGAACAAGGTGGTGGCCCACCATCTTTTAAATTATGTTTCGTTTTGCTTACCGTTCTTTAAATATTTTTGAAGTCTCAATTGTCTCTTCTTAATTAATTAAGCAATTGTTGCTGTATTTATGATATCTTTTGATTATTGATATTTATGAATTATTAAATATTTATTAATTATTAACTGTCACTATAATTATTTGAAAATATTTTTTGGGTATAAAATTATTTGAAATTCTATTTAAGTATAATTAATAATTCATAAATATTTAATAACTCTAGTTAAAATCGTATATATATACTCATCAAAAGCTTCTATCCCAATTCCCAACACAACTCATTCCCACTTCGGCGCGTTCTACGTACGCTCAGGCACAGCACGAGTTTGCAGTTCTGTTTATGTCGTCATTGATATGAAGAAAAATGCTAGTGACTACTAACTAGATGGAATCTATCCCCAACTTCACATTTGGGGCATTGCACGATTTAAGGTCACAAGGGTTAATTAGAGATGTTATAATATTAGCAAGTCATAAATATTTGCACAACCCCTCGAATATTTTACGATCCTAATTTATAATTTGTTACAACTGATTACATCACAATTATAATAACAACTTTCAGAATTATAAATAGAGTTTAATTTTTATCCACTATCATTGTAAAATTTCTTTATACTGTTATCCAATTATGTATTGTCAATTCTTTTACTGATTTGGCAACACATGATTGGATAACAGTGTAAAGAAATTTTACACTGACAGTGGATGGAAATTAAATCCTTATAAATATATTTAGGATTTAATTTCAATTCACACTGTCAGTGTAAAGTTTCTTTACATTGTCATCCAATCATGTATTGACACATTATTAAAAGAGTTAGACTTTTTAAATGGTTGTTGTGATAGTCAAATTCTTTTAATGATTTTGTAACACATGATTAGATGATAGTGTACAAAAATTTTACATTGACAATAAATTAAAATTAAACTCATATATTTATATTGTCTGTTCTTATTGTCCCATATTAAGAATAACGTGAGATGAAATGGCCTGATTACACAAATAATATTAAGGTTTGGTTCTTGCACCAAGTTATGAGATATGATCATATAGAATATTCTTACCTAATGAAATGTTTTTATCTGGTTTACCAAAAGGTCCAAAATATGTGCTAACTTTTTAAAAATCTCACATACGTAATGAAATATTCGCATTTACATATAATTTATGATGAGGATATGTTGTAATTGGCATGCAATTTGCTTTTATATACATTTTAAATTTTTAACTTAATGTCTAATCAGTTTGGCGATAAGTTGTATAGAATCAAGTTAGTTCGTTCACGCTGGGGATTGGAAAAATTAATGTTTGTAGCTTAATTTGTTGTATTGTGGTATGGGTTCGTATTATTATTTGTTTCTTCAGACATTAGTGTAATATTAAATAGTAATGTGCATACAGCGACAGTTTGACAATTTGGCTAAAGGACTGGAATCAAATTTGAGAATATATGGTATCAAGAACAACTTTTTCCCCTTGCTAGTAACATAAAGCTTTTCCAAGTAATAAAAAAGAAAATATACTAAACAATTAACAAATTATCTATGATATTGAAGTAATGGTAGTTAGTAACTCCAGCTTGTCCGGAAAGATGATAGGCCTAAGTATCTAAACCCAAAATCAATCGTATATTGTAACTTTTATATTTGCAAATAGAGAACCCCAAGCGTACGAGGTGCTACTCTTCCAATTAGTATTGTAACAATTATGAAAATATATGGTGCTAAGAAACCGAAATTAATCAAGATTTTTTTTTGTTTTATTTTAACATCTTACATATAATATATTGAAAGAGTTTGGAAAGTTAAATTTTTATAAATATATTATACTTTATATAAAAAACTTTACTTGACTTAGTATTCCGAAAAAATTATTAGTGTAACTTAATAATCTTTTAATACAAAACAAATTTTAAAAAGTGATGTCAGTTAATAGTTATGATGTCATTGGTTCTTCGAACTTCATAGGCCTTTCTTCAAAAAATACATTATTTTTGTCAATTATGACACTTCCATGATTTTTTTATATAAAAAATTCAAGAAAAATATCTAAGATTCTCGTAAGATTGAAAATTTCATTGCTAGTTTTGAGTTTGCATTGTGTTTTGACAAGGTTTCGGTAATTCAAAGCCATATTAAAGTATGACTATTGGATTGCTACATTTAAGTAAAAAAATGTTGCTCAAATTATCATTTACAACTTTTGACTTAGTAATAAATATTAGTATAATAAATATGTGAATGTTGTTAGCTAGTATTTTAAGAGTATTATTTAAAAAGTATTTACTATATTTTAATAAAGATTTTAAATTAAGAAAATATTAAATATTGACTCGATAACAAATTCCTATATATAATATATATATATATATATATATATAAGCAAATGAATAAAATTGTATTCGTTTTGAAAAGATTGGGGGGTTATGAATTATGATATTATTAGCTACAATTTCCCATTGGAGGAAGAAGCGAGTGGTTAATCAAAAATCAAAATCAAGAGTGGTGCGCGTATGAGAAGAAATTAGAAAAGAAAAAGGAGGAAATGGACAGGTAGGTTTCCCCTTACCCCATATATAAGTATACCAGTTCACCACATCACTACACAACACAACACAACACAACGTAATGTGTGCTGTGCTCAGCTCCTCTTATCACTTATCACATTCCATCGAAAAGAACCATTCAAAGTTTCAAACAAACTCCAAAACCACAACGTTTCTCTCTCTTTCTTTGACCCTGGCCTGAGCACAGCTCAGAAACACTCGTCCCTTCCCTTTCTCGACTCAGAAATTGGCTGCAAAACCAGAAGATACTGAAACCAAATGGAGGTTCAAACTCACACCCTCTCTGCCACCTTTGACCTACCGTCAAACCCGCCATTCCCATACATTCCCTCCGATCCTTCCTTACCCACTTCTCCGATCACCGCCGCCTTTCAAATGTCCGCCACTCCCAATGCCGGAAACTCTTCGCGGGTGGCTGACGGCGAAGACTACTACGCTTTGGGACCCACCCACCACGACTCCCCTCAGACGAGTGCTGCCCTGACGGTGCAGAAGGTGTACCGGAGTTACCGTACACGGCGGAGGTTGGCTGATTCCGCCGTCGTCGCTGAGGAGCTATGGTGTGTGTGTGATGTGTGCATGGAAATCGTCACCCTCTTTCTTTCTTTCTCTCTCTCTTTCTCTTTTGCTTTCTCTCTCTCACTTTATTTATTATGAGTTGATTAAAGGTTAAATTTTTGCGAAGGTGGCAAGCGATAGATTTTGTTAGGCTAAACCACAGTACGATTTCGTTCTTCAATTTGCCTGAAAGTGCAGCATCGCGGTGGAGTCGGGTTAAACTGAACGCTTCAAAGGTCTCGTTTTTATTTTTATTTTTTTAATTCCTTCCCTTCTTTTTTTTTTTTTTTTGGTATCGTTGGAAATACTAAATGTTACGGATACTATACGGGTCTTTTATGTTTTGGTGAAAATTATTGTGCATGTTGTCTGCCTGATTATGATTAGGAAAAAGGACGATTCTGAAGTGAATTTGGTCTGTTTTGGCAGGTGGGTAAGGGTTTGTCTATAGACGCCAAAGCACAAAAGTTGGCTTTTCAGCATTGGATTGAAGCTGTGAGCATACAATTATTGACCCTTTTTTTTTTATTTTTTTATTTTTTAATTTGTAATTTGCTATGCTCGAGCAACTCATTCTAACATTTCTCAATTTTAATTGGTGTTAAATTTAACTGTAGATTGATCCACGCCATCGCTATGGGCATAACTTGCATTACTATTATGAAGAATGGTGTAAAACTGATGCTGGCCAGCCATTCTTTTATTGGTAAGACTAGTTTACTTGAAAGAAAGTCTATCACCCTTTTTTACCTTGGGCTAAAATTGAATTGGGTTGAGTGTGATTTAAGTTGGGAAATAAAGCAATCATTTGGGAATCTACTTCTGTTCTCTAATGACCTTGCGTTTGATGTGCAGAAATATTTATACCTTCATATGTTTCTGTAGAAATAATGGAATTCTCTGGACTCTCGATTTATAAATTTTACATGGACAATCAGCATCAGCATCATAAACAAACGGAACTTTGCCAATGGGGTATCAAGTACACTGAACAAAATAAGAAAATTTCTGATTGCTAATGCTGTTGACATCGGATGATTCCATTGTGGGAACAGGGAACTCCATTTGTTACTGTACACTTTATAACAGTTCTGCATTTCATTCCCATAAGTGTCTTCCATACTTTCAATAAATATGCTTTTGCATCCAAATTGGACTCGATACTGAAATAAATTGAGCATTTGACCTGTTTAATTTGGCGCTTATATTATCGAACCTATAAATGTTAATCTCAATTTCACAAACTTGATTTGAATTTTTTTTTATTTTTATGGATGATCACTGATTTATAGATTAGTTAAATGGAATGAGAAATTTTAACTTTGTTTTCTGTCTCTTGTTTTAACAAAAGGTGCGACTTGTCATAAATGGGTTTAAGGTGTAGAGTAAGGATGTAAGATGCTAATATGGGAAGGGGGAAAACCAGAGGACACGATTGGAGTTTTGTCACTGAAGTTTTGTTTTCTCATTCTTCAGGTTGGATTTAGGAAATGGGAAAAATCTTGATCTCGAGCAATGCCCCAGATCAAAGCTCCGAAAACAATGCATAAAGTATCTTGGGCCTGTATGTGCATCTGCGGATTTGATTTATTACTGTTTTTTTAATTGTAGTTGACGTTGACTTTATTGACTTATACTGCATTATTCAAAATATGTGGCCTTTTACTGTTTTTCTGACTTGTTGGTCCTTTTTATTTGCCTAAATTAGCAAGAGAGAGAGAACTATGAATACATTGTCTGCGAGGGCAAAATTATCAACAAGCAATCTGGAGATCTTCTTCGTACACATGGAGACACTGAAGGTGCCAAGTGGATATTTGTAATGAGCACCTCTAAGAAACTATATGCTGGCAAGGTAACAATTCAAGCTCAGTTATCGTTTCTAGTTTCCTATTTTCTCATACAGGCACTCTGCCATATTTTTCCACTACCACTGATACATTGTAATAACCTCCCAGAAAAGGAAGGGATTATTCCATCATTCTAGTTTTTTGGCTGGAGGAGCTACGGTTGCTGCTGGAAGGCTGGAGGCTGAGCAGGGGATTCTTAAGGTAGAGTTAAATTGTTGTGATAATGGAACCTCTTCTAAGATGGCCCTACCAGCATTAACAGTTGCAAAGAGATAGTGGGCTGCCTTCGTTTTTTTGTTTGTTTGCATATGCGCATTGAATCACATTGGTAGACATATTTGCTAATTCCAATTTAGTGCATTGGCAAATATCTGATTCTCAATGGCTTTGACTTTTCAGTCCATCTCTCCATATAGTGGACACTACCGGCCAACAGATGACACTCTTAACAGTTTCTTATCATATCTCAAGGAAAATGGTGTCAAGCTTGATGAAGTTGAGGTAATTGATTAGCATAAGGACATCTCCTGTGCAGCTAAACTCTAGTAGTTTTTAAAGTGTTCTTTGACAAAATCTTGTTTGTAGAAAAATTTTAGGCCAAAAGATGGTTCTTCAAGGCCTTGATCATTTATGAGCTTGGTTGCCTCTTGTTGATTTGATTTTCATTATCAATTTATCATCTTCATTTTGTTCCACTTTAAAGTTTGGGTCTTACATTTTGCAAATGATGTTTATGGTCATGGCCCGAAAATTTAATAATTAAATGGTAGTAACCACTTGCATCTTATTGAATGACTCTGATTCGTGGTTTCAGATAGGCAAGGCAAATGAAGACACTGATATTTATGAGAACGTCAAGCTTAGTGAAAGAGCCCCAACATCTGAAGTTTCAAGCACTGCTGAGAATACCCTATCCTTGGTTAAGGATGATCCTCAACCTGGATCTGTTGGTAGTTTCAAAAGGACTCTTTCAGGTGGTCTTCAGAGCCCAAGAGCTGAGGTTCCCAAGACTGCAATATTGCAAAGAATCAATTCCAAGAAAGCTGCGAAATCCTACCAATTAGGGCATCAACTTTCGCATAAATGGTCAACAGGAGCTGGACCTAGAATTGGGTGTGTTGCTGACTACCCTGTAGAGCTTAGACTACAGGCCTTGGAGATGCTTAACCTTTCTCCAAAATTTCCCCCCACCCCTTCCTCATACATGCGAATGGGCGAGCTTGTATCACCTACAGCTTGTCCAACACCCAATAGCACCCTCGTTTACAGTGATGAGACATCTGTTAATTGAACCACTTAGAACCATAGGTTTATGCTTCCTGCTTAGTGATGCTTTAGGTTTTTTATGCTAAGATTATAGGTGCTTTAGTTAATGTAAAAATATCCGTTCTTCATGTCATCTTAACTTTTGAGGACTCGGTGTTCGTATAAGATCCAATCGTTGTTATCATCTCACCTCATGCTTGTTTCCACTAACGAGAAGAGAATTCAACACGTTTTAAATATGATAACCTATAGTGGAAGCCTTATGCTAGATTGAGCTAAAATTGAGATCGAGCTACTACTGTATGTGACTTATGGCCGAGGTCATTTGATGCCACTACTGTCTTCCATACTTCTCTCTCTACGCACAAAGCAATATGATGTATCAAATAGCTGCGTTGACTTTTATTAGCACTTGTGTTTCTGTCGCTCGAAGTTCAAACAGCACTGTAAAATCACTTGACACCATCGGTTATTGAATCTTGGACACGTATGTTATAAATGCCAAAATTTGTAACAACTACCATATTCTGAATCCTGTGAATCCTTGAATATGATTATCATTAAGATTTGAATCTGGAAATGATCAAACGAGGATTTCCACTAGTACTTTGCCTGGATTCTCAGAAGTTATATACAAGGATTTAACATTAAAAATAAAATAAAATGGTGGCAAACACAGGCGATGCAGGTATAGTTCCATATATTTATCATATTCTTTGTTGATTCATAAAAAGCATTGGAAAAAAAAAAAGAAAAAAAAGCTTTTTCCTTTACTTAGATTTAGCAGTATGCTTGCACTCCTTTAACTGTTGCCTGGCCTTAATGTCGAAGATTGCTATCTCCAGCTGCATCGCCAATGTCGAAAGGAGAATTCAGAATAGAGAAGATGGCTAGGAAATGTTCACGTACAATAGTAAAAACTCTACTTTGAAACGGTAGAACCATAAATCAAATGGTGCATACAGAACCTGCTGGCAAATGAAGGTCACATATTTCTGCTTCAGCAGTTGGTTGGTCCCCCAACGGCCAACCACAAAAACATATAACGAAAAAGGGCATAAAGAATAGAAGTCTAGCGGCATGAAAATAGAATCTCAAAAGAAACACAAATACGTTGTTGTGTCATTCATATAAGAAACTGCCCACAGATCAATGGCTGTGAGACAGAGTTGTGTTTCTTGTGGCTACTTTTGTGTCACCAGCATCAATATGTAAACGGTTTCTTTTAAAAGCCATGCATGATGTGGTTGCTGTTAGAGGTTTCTTCTTTGATTTGAGACGTTTGTGTTGAAGGAATTTCAAGTGGAGTTATATATAATGCATTACTTCATTTTATGATATTACAGCCTGTAATGTGCTTTGGAAAAAATGGTATTCAAATATGATTCTATTCAACGCCACACAAGAAAAGCAATTTTTGCTCAAGAGACAAAACATTAATTCCTTTTATTCGACAGGAATATGGTAAAGACAAATGCAGCTAACTTAAACTAAATATGGCACTACAATCCACAATGAAACTGGGTGTCATTTTTGCTCTAAACAAATTGAGATTTACTCCGTCTGTTCTTTTTTATCTGTCATTTTAAAAAAAATTATTTTGTTTCATTTTATTTGTCGTTTTAAAAAATTAAGGAGAAATTAGTTTTTTTTTTCCAAATTTATCCTTGAAGTATTTATTGAAGTGAGAGAGAATTAGTAGAGTGCTATTACTATTTGAGTATTTTAATATAAAACGGTAATTTAGTTAAATAAAATTATTCTTTGTTATAATTGAGGATGTTTAATAACTTTCTTAATTGTTGTGTAGTTACCTTAAATGAGATATTTCTTTTAGTATAATTTATGAAAATACTTCGACAAATATTTATCTATCGTAGTTTGACAATACTCTCTCATTAAATTATATTAAAGTAATGATACTTATACAAACTTCATTTTCACAAATCTCTCAAATTTCAATATGGACTCATTTGTATTATTCAAAAACATTACAGTGGAACTAATGTGTTATCTAATGATTTACATATGAGTCTATGCAAAATTTGTGAGAATAAAATTTGTGCAAATGATTATTGTTTACATATTAATGCAATTATAAAGGTATGTCTTGGGAGAAAAAACCATGTGTATGCTATTAATTGGACTATTTTAAAAATCTAGACATAATAATAATAATAATAATAATAAGTAAAGATTATTCTCACAAGTTTTTCATAGATGTCTATAAGTCATTGGATAAAATCTTTGTGTAACTTTAATTTTTTTGAATGGTCCTAATAAGTCCACATTGGAGTTGTGAGGATAAAATATCTACAAATGTTTGTACACCACTTAATTCCATTCCATCAAATGTTACTGTGCCGTGTTCTTTTGAATCTGACTCACGTCACAAGCAAAATAACCTTGTAAGTTACAAACGAACACAAAATCCATTATACATGTTTCCTTGTCCTTGGTTCTTCCCGCTTCCAGAGTTTGGAAATGGACAACCACCACCTTCCACTGGCCTGAAATAGCAACAAGATGAGCTTCCTCTAGGTAAACAATGTAGTACTAGTTCATCTTTTAATACAGTGGCAAATGTGGATTATCAAGCAGCTCTAGCTATCAAACTTAAAACAAAAGCTTCTGGCTTGGCAGAAGCCAGACCTATTAATGACCCTGCCTGGTCATGCCACTCCTAGCTTTCCTTTGGATGGACGTGAACAGACCGAAGGATTTCACATTATATCCGTGGACCTTCATTTGGCATTACTGGTCATGTGTCAGCTGTGAAGCAAGAACATGAGCTTCAGTTACATTCTGCTCCCAACACTAAGGTATATCTTCAACAGCTCATATTACAAATTCTTTGCTGGAAAGGAAACATGAACATGTCATATGCCCTGGTAAAAATCTAGTGGGTGCAGTTGCTGCAGCGGAGGCAAGAAAGAGGAGAAAGGAACTTACAAAGCTAAAAAGCATCCATGGCGCGGCCGCCAATCCTGGATGCATTGTTGACTTCTAAATCCACTTGTTCAAAAGATCAAAAGGGAGAAGAAGTACATCCATTACTAGCTTCTTCACTTGCTTATCGCTTGATGGAAAAGTTCTTGGAAATTGAGGAAAGCACAACTTAAATATATCTATTGGAGGTTTTAGAAGAGAAGCAAAGTCAAAATCATGTACACCACTCTTGACTGCATTAGAGGTTTGAGTTTTTCTCTTTGCTTTCCCTTTTTCTTTTCTTCCTATTATTGGGATTATTTTTCCTCCCGGGAAGAGAAGGGGGGATGTTGGTTTGGTATAGTGGCGAAGCTGACCAGAAATTTTGGTGACCAATTTTTTTTGTTAGAAATTATTATGATAGTAATTTGAGGATATTCCAGGGGTTTCAACTTTCAATAATGTTCCTGAGTAGTTAATCCCAGAAATTGTGCGCACAATGTGGTGGAAGGTTGGACGGAGGAGAGAAATTTAAACCTTGTATGTTTTATATCCTTACTTGAGGTCCTCTTTCAGCAGCAAGTAGAGATTGTTAATAATGTTGAGCTCAAAATAAAAAACAGTTTGCCAGTTTTGTTAGTGTATCTGCACAAGGGTTTTTATACTATGTGTGGGTTCTATTACATTTCATAGCTGAATATCTGCAGGCTTTTTGTAATCTGAATTAGCTGGACTCAAAGAATATTCTATATTATAGAATATTCCATTTTTATACTATAATACAGATATAGAATATTTAATATATAATTGTATATTATTATATTATTCTTTATTTTTATTTATAATTATTTATTATTTAATATATTATATTTTGAATATATTATTTATATATTTATATATAAATATAAATGAATTTCGAAATTCATTTAATATATTTTTTATATAAATAGTATATTATTTATTTATATTAGAATATCAAAATATATATATATATAAATTTTTATATATTTTTTATATATTTTCAAATTTTTTTATTTCTAAAAAAAAATTTGAATTTATATTTATAATAATATTTATATATTATAATAATTATAATAGAATTATTAAAATTCTTTAATATTTACTAAACAAATATTGTATATCCTTTTATAACATTGATGATTTTTCTTGTTTATTAGGATATTGGTCCAACTGGAAAATTTTGGCCCAAGATTTTCTGTGGCCCCTAGGATGAACTATGAATGCAATAGCTTCCGTACATACCCTTGTACACCGTGAGCAGAACCTCTAGTCTGCTGGATCTCTCCTCCCTCACTATTTTTTTTGGGGGGTACACCATGAAGTTGTTATTATAACTTGAACTTAAGGGGGTTGTTTGACATAGAGTTACCGGGTTCGTGGTATGGGTACAGGTATGCGGTAAGCGAAGTACTAAGAATTGGTATGTGGGAATTGGTACGCAATTCGCAGGGTTGGGAAGAGAACCCGGTAACTATGGTTTGACAAATTAGAAAACTGGTCATTAACGTTGAATGAATGGATGATCCATGCAGCCAAATATCTTTTCATTTAGCCAAAAGGAAATCACTAACTATTGGTACACAAAATGAGAATGAAATATTGAAACTCCTGAACTTAATTCCTAATGCCCACTACAGGCTTCAGTTCACGACCTCGGCTTAAAGACAAGTATAGGACTTCTGACACTGTGTTTTGAGTCATTCCATTCAAGTGATGCAGATAATATATTTGTCTCCTTAGGCATTTGAGGCCCCTTCAGGACAACCTTGAACGACAGCTCTTGGTGCAATCCACTAAACTGCAATGTATCTGGGATAACCTCAACGGAAAGACCCTTAGGTGCTGTGACTTTAGCGTTGTACGTTGAAGTTCCATATCCTACATTGGTCACAGTCCGATAAAATATTGCAGAAATGCTAGAATTGGAAGGCGTGAGCTGGGTATGCATGGAAGGGTAGTTGATTCCATCAGTGCCTGGTGGAGGCCTAATGCTGGAGCAATCGAAACCTTTGCTGCCAACTAGTATACCAATGTTAGTGCTGTTGTAGCCTTGCTTGCATAGGAAGGCAATATAGGAGTTCATTCTAATGTCGTAAATTAGACCAGGATCCACTGCTCTTACTGGGTCAATCTGTCCTGACCCAGATCCCAGCTCCGCGAAATTGTCTTTGATTCTCATGGGAGTGGCTGAATCATAGAGACCAAAATAGATTAGAAAATGAGAAATTTCTTGTGCACCAATAATTTCATTACTCAATCATATACAAGTCTAATTTCCAATGAGAAGAAAAACAAGATTGATTACTCTCATAATCAGCACTTGACTAATGACTATATATAGTCTATAGATGAGGAATTTACGTGAAGGGGTTCTCAGTTCTCACCAGTGGTCATGAGAGCAGATTTGATTGCAGCAGGACTCCAGTCAGGGTGGAAGGATTTGACGTAGGCAGCAGCAGCAGTGGCATGTGGGCAGGCCATAGATGTTCCTGATATTATGTTAAAAACATTGTGACGAATGTCTTCAGGGTACCCTGTTAGTGTTGCCAGTTTGGAATAAGCAGCTAGTATGTCCAGTCCCGGAGCAGCCAAGTCAGGCTGCACATAGAATCTAGACAATTTAGAAGGCAAGCCAAAAGGGAACACAAGGGAGCAAGCGAGAGATGGTTCACCTTGAGGATGTCTGGGGTGATAAATTGAGGACCTCTGGATGAGAAAGAAGCAACAAATGGAGCAGGGATTTTTGCACTTGTGGTCTTGTGAATAACAGCTTGAGCATTCCTGAATTTAAATTTATGCAGAGGTTTCTTCAGGTTAATTGACTTGTAAAAGTTCTCACATTGCCAATTTGGGCATGAGTGTAAATGATAGTGAATAAACGTACTTGGTGGAATTGATATAGAGATCAATGGTTTTGCCCACAGCATTGGCATCAACATAGGCCCCTGGAATAATTGTGGTGAGGGAGAAGTCTGTTTTCTCTGCAACGCCAATGATGGTCCCTGCTCCGCCTAACTCTTTGATGATAAAGTCCTGGCTATCCATACTCCCAAGGCAGTACACGATTTTTCCCATCACCTTGTCCTTGCTTAGAGTCCCATAATCACATGCACTGCATCGTAGTTTTAGTCTCAAACTGATCATAATTCTTTGAGAAATACACAATTTTTCTGTGCACGTCGGGGTCCAGTAAGAATAACAATACCTGGCGTTGCCGTAGCTATCTCCGCTAACGTTGGCAGCAAGGGCTCCAGTAATCAATGGGTACATCTTTTTCTCAGGGGAAAAGGTATTAATAGACATTCCCTACCCACCAATTAAACAACCAAATAAGGTACGTGTAATATTATTAGTAGGGGTTTGCTACACAAATATTCTTATTTGAGTATTTAATATTCTTGATATCTTAATAAACAGCTAAACAAGATGTTCATATTTAATTTATTGGTATTGATACTAAAGTCATATAAGTCACATTATACCCTTACATCTCTATATCAGCAATATACAAGCATGTGATGCCCTTCAATCTCACATTTTCAGACAAGATTCAAGATAAATTTTTCAGTTACTAATTTTACTTACTTATCAACTATATGCTTAGAAATATAAAGTGGTTTTCAACTGTGACATCAAACATAAGAATTTTGAACGTCTATATACGTATATCTAGAGTTCCATGAACAAACACCTATGTAGTCTTCTGCATGAAATTTAAAATCCATCTCTAGGAGTCATAAATGTACGTATATGATTAGAAAAAAAAGTTAATTTAGAAAAGTCACAAACAAACTATTTAAATTTGAAAAGCTGTTAACCCTTACGAGTTACGATATTGAATAAGTGCTTTCATAGACTAAAAGTCCAAGCTAGGTACCATCCGAAGAGAACTTGCATAGAGTGAGAGATGATGAAATGAAAACTACTTACAACAGCATTCTTGCCATCACCGAGGGCTAACACAGTCGTGAACTGCCTATCAATGGCGGAAGCCGCCACAGTCAAAAGCCAGGGTGCGACGTTCTCAACTGTCATAGGGTAAGGACCACTGTTCCCAGCTGAGCAAGATGTGAGAACCCCCCTCTTCATAGCGTGAAATGCTCCAATGGCTATTGGGTCACTGAAGAAGTCCCTGGGGGGTCCCCCTATAGAAACCGATATGAAGTTGACACCATCAGCAATGGCCTCGTCAAACCCAGCCAGCATGTCCATGTCGCTGCACCCATTGCTCCAGCATACTTTGTACATGGCGATGAGGGCAGATGGGACGCCACCTCGTGCGGTGCCTTTGCCAATGCCGTAAAGACTGGCACCCTCCACCGGCACGCCTGCGGCGGTGGATGCGGTGTGTGTGCCGTGGCCCTCGTCATCCACCGGACTAGGATTGCCAGTGGTGGAAGTGGAACCGGTTTGGTCGAGGTTGAAGTATTTTGCTCCTATCACCTTGCTGTGCATGATAATATGGAATCAACCTTGTATAAAATCTCTCATGCAAAAATATGTCGTCTCTTATTTATATTACTTTTTTTACGTTAAAATTTTGTATAATGATTGATTCTAGTGTAAGATTTATGAGTTCTTTGTATATATAAGAATATGATATGTAAATATCAATTATTATTATTTTTTTGTTGACCTTGTGTCATGAATGGTTTATGTGACCTGATGCTTGTATGTATGGTAAGTTGGTAACTAAGTATCATAACATTCATCTTCTAATATAAATATAAATAAAATTTTAGACAAGTATTTAGTATCTCTCTTCTTCTTGGTTATTCATCAGAAAAATTATATACAAAGAATTAGAAAAATTAAAGTTTCTGTGATGCATGCTTGGAAGAATAAGGGGATGGATAGAAGAATACTTGTTGCAGCCTGTGAAGTTGGCTCCCGTAACACATTTGCCCTTCCATCTGCGTGGGGGAGGCCCATACCCCTTATCGTTGAAACTGGGGCAATCAATCCAAATTCCTGTTTAGAAGTTTTTTTAAAAAATATAAACATCAAATAGATGATTACCCATTTTACTTATTATTATTAGAGAAATATTCTTTTGTACCTGTGTCTAACAGACCAACAATGATATGGCTCTCTATATTGGAGTGTCTGTTCACTTTTAGGGGCATTCCCAGAAAATCCCATGACCTTGTTGTGTGTAGTCTGCTGTGTGTATTTGGAAACACAGACACCACATTGTCCTCCTCTGCATAAAATTAAATGCCAATGCGCGCAGAATATATGCATAACTGAGTATCAAAGAGAAGTAGTGTCTTAAAATAATTTGACTTTCAAAATCCTCTTTTCTTTTTCCCTGGTAGAATGTAGGAGTACCTAGCAGTTTATCTGCTTCATGTGGCAAAAGTCGTGCAACGAATCCGTTGAAGCTCTTTCCATAGCTATGTATTTTGGATTCTCTGGCTAACTGCTCGCTGTAGAAAAAAGAAAGAAATAGCCATTGATCATTAAGAAATGCTGAGCAGTTATAATAAACCAAGCAAGGTCCACTCTCTAGGATTATAATAAAATGCATTTCTACTTGAGAACTGAGATTATTACTCTCCAATCGCAGCCGCCAGCAAGTTGTAGTGGTGGTCTTCCGCTGCATAGGTTCTAGCCACTGGCAATTCTCCCATGTATACAATGTAAGGCTGTTTTTTTTTTTTTTTTATCACAAATTCCATATCAATTAAGTTGTTCATCAATCAACATTACATAATTACATATGCTATCCAGGGACGAAAAAGAAAGGAAGAAGAAGAAGAAGAAGAAAAAGCATTTATTAGTCTTATAGCAAGAAGCTTTTTCTGTGAGAGTAGTGACCAGTTATTCAAAATAAGCCCATAAGGCAAGTTGGGCAACCGAAACTCCCCAACTGGGTGTACCTTTCTTTCATGTTGATTTGATCCTTGGATTATTATGGGCAAACAAAAGAGACAGAAGACAAGTAGTAGTGACAAATTCTGTAACATCTTCATTGCATTGCTCATTCTCTAACAGACAGTCTGTGTGTACGTAGAAGAAAAATAATGTATGATGCTATAAATATTTAGTGAGCAAAGAGCTTCTTGATTGGTAATTTTTTCTTGCATATATACTGCAACGGCACTGGCCGAAGATTACGCAGGGATGTGAAAAGCATGACATTTTGACTGAGGAGCAAAACAACAGCGGAGCAAGGTCCAAGACTCAGTATTTTGTGGCTTGGATTTTGGATCTTTTAGTCAAGTCACGGCCATTACCAGCACTGCATGCAATCTAAATGGTGAACAGTCTTAACCCAAGACTAACTCCTTGGGTTTGATTTCAAAGCCCAAAACCTTAGCCTTGTTCAAAATCGCATGAGAAAGAAAATAGGTTAATGTAAATTATGATAATTACACATACTTATATTCTTCTAAAAGTTATTTAATAAATATTTTGGCTTTTATTAGCTTTAAAATATTGCTAGAAACACCATTGAACTCAAAATCATATTGTAAAAAGCTGTATATCATTACCATCAGTTTTCCCCCCTACAGATATCCAAAATGAATAGGGCATATAAAATAAAATAAAAGTATTCCATCAATTCTTTTTTTTTGTTATTTTAGGTAAAACATAACTACATGTATCAAGAAAATGCTCATATTGCTAAGAAAAATCATTTTTAGTCTTTTAGACTTAATTTAAAGTTGAAATAATATTGATGTTGTCAAAACTTTTTTTTAAATTTTATTGATGTGGGTTATACAATAAAAGATGTGTTTTTTTTTTTTAATTTCTTGTTTTTAGTAAATGCAAATTTAACCTTATTCTTATGAATTTATACTCATAAATAAATTTACTAGTCAACTGACACTTTATATTATCCAAAGTACTAATATTAACATAATTTCCAACCAAGATCAGAGGCGGATCCAGGAAATCTAATGGGAGAGTGGCAAGATTGAGGGGGCCAAGCATTTCTTTAAAAAGAAATTAACTACCATAATCCACATCATTTCTTCAAGAAGATTTCGAGAAATTGATGGAGTTTAATCTTGATTTACTGTCAGTATAAAAAAAATTTACACTATCATTTAATAATATGTTGACATATAATTAAAAGAGTTAGACTTTAAGTAATTGTTGCGATAGTCAAACTATTTTAATGATTTGTCAATATATGATTGGATGACAGTATAATTTTTTTTAATACTGATAGTTAATCAAAATTAAATTCATTAATATATGATTACAAATTTTGGGAGGACCATGGCATCCACAGGTCCCCCCTCCCTCAGCCCTTCACCGAGATTAGAGCCCAACAGTCACATGGTGCTCTTATTGTTATACCTTATCTTCAAATAGACAAGCTAATTAAACGTGTAACCGATCATATTTGTTTGAAAATACTAGATTTTTTTTTGACAGAATAAGTTAACATTCTTATTGACTTTTATAGATGAGTAGTTCTTATCATTTTATCTTATCTAATAACTACCCTAACTCTTACAAAATCCAGGCTAATAATCGTTTACTGGGCATCATTACTCTTTGTTTATATTTGTGCAGTTGACAGTATCCGAGTGTAGGCTTTTTTTTTTGTGTGTGTGTGTGTGTTCATGTATCCGAGTGTAGCTGATCCTACCTAAATTGAATTCGTGAACATTGTTGTGACTTAAAAGTCATGCCTATCCAACTTCTCCAGCTATTATTCAACTCACGCCGCCAAGGAATTGGGGAAATTTATTCTGTCCAAGTTGGATAGATTCCCCTGTGATTCGGAAGCTCCAAGACACAAATTTTGTGTTTCTTGGAACAGTGACTTGTCACCGTGGGCGTGCGAAGAACAAATGCTTAAGGAACTGTATATAGAAATTTTAATGCAGAGTTGAAACTGAAGGAATAAAGTATTCTTATGTGACATACTATTAGTGAATATAAGTCCAAGGTCGAAATGGGCCATATCCATACATTATTGGTTTGTGCAAAAGAGTGGTTGGGTCAGGCACTTCCTTTCAAACTATATCATAAAGATGGATCGAGTAGAGTATATGAACAACAACCTACTGAAGGTGGGAAACAATAAAAGACAGAGGCATATTTCCTCTGTAAATATTAGATGAGCAGTACCCTTTGTTTCCCCCTTCATGTCTACACTGCTCACATTTAAATTACGTAGGGGTGGACATAAGGACAAGTCCTGCTCCTTATATCGAATAGAAATGTTTTAGTCTCACTGCATTATACGTATGACTTGTCACCGTGGGGCTGAAGAACAAATGCCAGTTACAGCTGAACTATCAAATAGACTCAGATTTTCTCGGTTTGACTTGATCCAAGCTTATGAGACTATTCACGTAAAGAGAATTCCAATTCTTTTGTCGTGATACCGTACCTAATTGTCAATATTGAATGAATCTCCATACAAAATCTAAAACTCAATAATATATGAAGCACTATAATAAAAGATACCATAGAATCCTCAGACTATCATACCGCCTACAGAGCCATAAGAACAAGAATACAAGCCCAACAGAAGCAGCCTAACATTAACCAACCTCATCGACCAAAAAATAAAAATAAAAAAATTAAAAGAAGCAATAATTAACCCCCATAATTTACAGCTATATGCACATTAAGGCAATTTAAGATACCTAATTTAAGTTGATCACATGCATCATCTCTTCAATGCCCGTTTCTTATCAATATCAGAAAAAGCAATCTCCTGACAACGTACAATTCCACCAGCTCCTCCATAGCACAACCATCTCTCACTACCCTTGTTCATGTTCCATCTCACTCTATGCAATGCTACCATTTTGGGAGGAAAGACTTCAGGTATACTCCCAACGTCTGACTTTTCATTATCAGCCACGACAGTACTTGTTGACTCATCATCTCTGCACACTGGAGCTTGGTTATCTACTGATTTTTTCTTGTTGCTACGACTCAATTTTGGCTTTTTGGGCCTCTCCACCGAAGATAATGCTTCCTCAGATCCAGATCCCAAACCTAAATCATCACCATCCCGGAGGGCTGCAACAAATTGAAGCTTTGATAAATATTCTCACAGAAACTATGCCAGCTAGCTAATCATATTTGTATCAATCATAATTATCAAGGCTGACCTAAAGTCCGAGAATCAGAATTAGATGTTTTTTCCATCTGATTATCCGCACTTTTGCTTAGATTTGACTCGGCTAAGAAGCCCCGGAAAGATGAAAGAGCATGCCGACTCTTTTCGAATGGCTTCCTCAATGGGAAAGGAGTGTTTGATAGTGGAGTATTGATAATGAGAGTTGAATCCTCCTCAGTTACCGACCCACAGAGGAAGTGTGGGGCTCGATTGCGTGAATGATCTGTCTCCACTGCTTTAGTCGTAAGCTGAAAATATTAAACAATGCTCAGAAATGTTTTCTCTTTGTTGTGGGGTTGCATAAAGCATTAATCAAGGATAGCAGTAATATTTTTTTAAAAGTTTTAGTTACGAATTCTATGAGGAACACTATCACAAGTGTACTTTTCATGGATAAACTGGACTCCTATCTCAGCTCCTTGTTCCTTGACTAAGGCAAAACATCCAGGTTTCACAGTTTTAAGAGAACAGGAGGGGAGGGTTGCCCATCAGCCATCGATAACTGTCATTCCAGAAGAAAGGGAAGCAAGTTATTTCTTTAAGAAACCTCCATGTTCTGATATTGCCTCACATTGTCACTTATTTCACATTTCTTAAGTCATGTAAAGATTAATATAGCCTATTCAGGGCTATACCCTTTCAACCTACATTGTAAAAGAATTAGGTTTTATCTTGATTAGAGAAAATCATCATGGGTTCACATTATCTAAACTTGTACAATAGGTCTTAGACATGATCAAGCCCAACACAAGATACATCACAGCCTCTAGCCCAATATATTTGCAAATAAAATGGGGCCATCAGCTCCATAAATGAGGGCACACATGCAACATGCCTTTGCCAGTCCAGTACTCAATGATTTTGGGAAGATTGGCTACCAGATATATATATATATATATATATGAATTCTGGGCTGAATACACGAGCATGCATAACATGATGAAATAAACATGGAAAAAAACGAAGAGGTGGAGGCAATTACAAGTGATAATCTCCAACATAAACATTAAACGTACCTGAAAACGGATGACAGTACCATCTGCACCACAATATGCAACCATGCCTAACATAATAAAAACAAAACCCATCATTTTGTTGATAATCAATAATGGTAGTGCAATGTTTAAAAGGCTCATTAGTCGTTATCATATCTACAAAACTTAACAGTAAGAAATCTGTCATTAATGGATATTTTGTTTGCTGAGAAAAACTAACAGTTATAGTGCACAGATAGTCAGTCTTATAGGGTAAGATTCATATTACAGGAGTTTACCTATGCCTAATTTTATTTCTAATAAGATGCAATACTGATAACGTCACTAAAGTAGTGCATACCAAACAGTACCTGTTATTCGTGACACTTGAACACTCCAAATGGCAGAAGATGAAAATGAGGAACCGTGCAACCCCGGTTGTTTTTTTCCACTGTATTTTTTTCCACTGACAGGGAGGTCATTTGCAGCCTTCACTAAGCTAAGGGTTCTCATTGTTCCATCTTCAAAGGACATAATGATGCAACTACAAAAGTATAAACAAAATAATTCTGGGTTAATCATAATGCTGAGCTTAGATAGGCATTTGATCCAGTTAAAATCATGCATTACCTATTTACCTTGGATTTGACAGCCAATCCAGACTGTATATGATCCTTGGCACAGGATGGAGCTTCCTCAAAGGACGAAATGGATTACTACAAATAGTCAAAAACCAACCATTGTAAACAAGTTTAACAAACTCCAAGGCTAAAGGTAATCCCTTTGTTACATATATGCCAAGGTCTAACTCTCCCAAAAGCTTAAGCTTTTAGGCGGAAGCCAGGATTGGTTATATATCTCTAACAATATATATAGAGATAATACACTTTGACATGATGAGATATAACATTTGTCCTTTCTACTCAAGGAAACAGCAAAACTAATATATGCATCATTGGATTTAATTCACAATAATGCTATTATGAGCGACAATAGTAGTGTGGCATATAAATAGAAAGTTCTTGCTTTTAAGTAGATAAAAGTTCTTTCATGTTGTGCAACAGCACAGGCAAACAATATAAGCATCATTATTTTTAATTCATAATGATGCTATTATGAGCAACAATAGTAATTAGGACTAAACATGCATTAGAACCAAAGGTTGTGAGGCTCATGCTCCTAAACAAATGATGAAAGGCACTTCAAAGAAACTGCATTATGTTACAATTTTATGCATAATCAATTTAATTCTAAACTATAACACACCTTATCTTAGATAAATTGAAAAGGACTGGCATTTCTACCTATGATCTCATTTCCATCCTTTTCCTTTTTGATGTGTATGGCCATTTAGATCATGCTTCTAGTACCATAGACATGTAATAGGCATATGCAATACATAATACAATTGCAATATCATTAGAGACGAATTTCATTTAAGTTTTATTATAAAAATTATATTCTAAGATGGAATGCAACATAACCATTGCAAGAATATTGTTTAAAAGGAACTAAAAAAAATAGATAAGGAAGCAAATAAACAAAAAAGAAAAAGACAAAAATACTCACCGTAGGTCCCAAAACTTAAGGCCTTCATGTCCAGCAGTGAGTATTATATTAGAACTCTCTGGATCACTGAAAAATTATGGCAAAATCACATCCCATTCAATATCATGAAGGTAAAAGATGGACAAAGGAGGCCAAATACAGATGTCTTTGGTTTTTGCCAGCGTAATAAACTAATGCCTTGCAGATTGAAATAAACTTCATGAAAAAAAAAGGGAGCATGTCTACGCCATGAAAAAATAACTGACTAGCAAACCTTGTCCACACAAAAGGCTCATCAGTAGATCAATGGTGCTATTTTTATTATACTTTTAATAGGAAAGAGTTTGATTAAGAAGAAAAGGAGGCAGTTACATGAATGAGAATTGATATCCTCTGAGCAGAATTAAACAAAAAGGAACAACACAATCTCCACAATGATTTCACAAGTGCACAAATACACACAATAAGGAAGTAAATTTCATAAATCATCTGAAAGATTAGATTAGGTTATAGCTGGACTATATATTAGAGTCATTTTTATTTAGAATAAACACCCATTTTGGTCCTCCAAAGATACAAGTGTCATCAGTTTGGTCTTCTAATAATTTTTGACATCAAATTGGTCCTTTTGGAAGACCAATTTGACATTGAAGGACAAACTTGATGTCAAAAATTGACATTGAAGGACCATTTTGATGTATTTATCATTGGAGGACCTAATTGATGACACTTGTATTTTTGGAGGACCTAATTGATGACACTTGTATTTTTGGAGGACCAAAATGGGTGTTTACTCTTATTTAACAGAGGGAAGAGAGAGAAGAGGGAGTCATGTTCTCCCACTTAAGTTCAGATACCTTTATGTCTATACAGAATTTTTTTCTTCTGAATTCCTATAAATATACATGATAACAACAGAAATATATTGTTAGGCCCAAGGTTACACAGTCTACGCTAGGAGGCCTAAGAAGGGTAATTTGGAGAATACATAGGAAAGGTGTAACTAACCACTTGCTGACTTGGCAAGTGGGACAGAAAGAGAATATTCTGGAAGGGGAGGCCGTTACGCCAGAGGAAGGATAAAAGGGGGAAATGTGGGAAGAAGAAGGTAGGCAAGAATTGGGTTATGAATTGGGAGGGAGAGAGCAAGCCTCTCTTAAGAGCTTGCACTATCTGCATTTACTTTTCTGCTTCTGTTTGTTAATTTCCAGAGAATTCATTCTCTGTTGTAAGGAGCTAGCCTCCATTTTCCTTATTAATAAACAAGGTTCCTAACACATATTCAATGCAATCAACCAACATGCGTTGACTGAAAAGGTTCAATCATCACTAACCCTTCAAATGGAGCCCAGGCAACTGCTCTAATAGGAACTGTATCCCCACTGAAACAAAGCAAAGGCTTTGTATCTGCAGATAAACAATTGAGTCAATATACAGTAAAGTTTATCGAGTAAATTTATTTCTTGTCACAGCTCCCTTCCCTAACAACAAAATAAGTAAATGTTCTACATAGAACAGATGACAAAAATATTACCGTCACATTTAGATGAAGAATTTGTAGAGAATTTCCACAGAGCAACCTAAATATAAAGTAAATTACATTAGTTGTGATATATATTGAGAAAAAGAATTCAGATGACATGATAATCATATTCCTTTAACTGAACAATGATGCTGAGAAATAAATTAAATTATTATTTTTTGATAAAAAAAGAATTTCATTGAGACGAAGAGAAAGAGTTACAAAAGGATTGGAGGATAAAGAATCCTCGATGACAAAAGAGCAAGTCACAAAACAACAGAGAAAAAGAAAACATCAAAAGGGCAAAGCTACCCAATCCCTAGTCATATTTGTTAGGGAAAGGCCCTTAAAAAGACCATGTGCTTTACACCAAATAGAGGCCAAACAACGAATCTTATACCAAATCAGATGTTGTGCCGAGAAAACCTGCTTAAAAATACGTGAGTTATGCTCCGACCTAATACACCGAAGTGCAGTGAAGATTGCACATCACCATAAACATTTAGCCTCATTACTTCTACCGAAGTCATAATAGCTAAATATAAATTATAAATGCACAATAATTACAAAAAGAGAAAAAAGAATAACAATTTTAAAAAAGTCCAAACTCTTTCTCCCTTTTTCCCTCTTAATGAAACTTCATGGACAAATAAATTTCCTAGTTATTAAAGCAAGACAGGTAGAGTTCAACTAAGAAAAAGCAAAGGACAGAAAATTGAAGAGCATTTAGTGAAAAATAATACCGTTCCATCATGGCAGCCAGCGAGTAAATAGTCATGAGGGGGTGAAGCCGACCACTCCACTGTCAGTGGAATGCTGTCAGACAAAACAATGGAGTAAATTAAACCACATAAACAAACAATAAAGAAACTAATGAATTAACAAGCATCATGGAAGTTCAACAACATTCCGCAGCCACATGAATTTAACCAGCAGAAGCCAACAAGTCAATGATACTATTCCATTGAGCCACTTTATTCTAATGATTCCAGCATTTAACATTCTCCACAATGAATGATGAGCAGAGGATTCTGACATAGCAAAAAACAAAAAAGGATCTTAATATAGGAAGTTCTTTTAAAATGCATAATTTTTTAGTTTCCATGTACAACAAGGCTCAACAAAAGTTAACATTTCTTTCAGTAGCACCTCAACTCTTGCATTGCACAATTATTGACAATCTAGCGTTTAATTCTTCTTGTTTTTTCCTTAAAAGCAATAAATTAACATAATTTGAATTAACTTAAATGAAGCAACCTTGCCACTATGATTAAATCAATGCACTTTTCTATAAAAATTAATTCTTGATTTCACTACGTAGTATTGTAGTGTATTCTATATAGAGCGTTCTTACCTCAGTATACAACCAAAACAAACCCTATTAAGTAGTCCCACAGTCATTTAAAAGCATAATGTCAAGTAGCATTTTATTATTCATGAAATTACCATTCTAGTGAAAACGAAAACTCTAAATAGGGATGTAAGTGGGTCAGGTGTAGTGGAACCTGAATAACATTACACCAACCACCATGAATAATATTACTCTACTTGGATGCATAAAACATCCAAACACTTCTATACAAATTTATATTATGAAAATAAGAGATTTTTTTTTCTATTTTTAAAAAACATATACTTTTTTTAAAAAATAAAAATAAAAACAAACTACCCGTACCCAAATAAGAAGACCCAGAACCAAACTCAAGTCTCAAGAGGTATACAAGTTGGGAAGCCCACCTACATGTATCTGATTTCCATTCCTAACTCTAATATCACAGAAAGTGTTTCTTCATTTTATTTTCTTCGAAAACAGAAAACCAAAGAGTCCTCTTTAAATTTTATTAAAAATAAAAATGGTTCTCACATACCCGATCAAGCAAAAAAATGTACAAGAGCTGTTTTCAACACAATTTATGCACAGCATTTCTGTGCCACTGAAGAATTAAAAACTAAGGATATTGATGGTTTCAAGAAGAGACCTTGGAATTTTATATTGCTCACTTGTGAAGAGCATAAAATAGGACAAAAATTTAAAATATAAAAAACAACAAGGACAACTTAGAACAATGCTTTGAACATAAGGGTGTGAGCACCATGAAGTTCAAAATTACAACTGGAGCTAGTAAAGAGACTTACAAACAGCATTATTAGGAAATAACTGAGTACTAAGGGAAACCTTATATAACACATCTAGTGCTCAAAGAATTAGAAACGTATTTCATCCAGATGGGTGCTTATATGTGTGGAGTGTAGACCATATCATTGGCAAAAGAGAGATAATTAATGTCATAAAAGGTATTTTTATAGCTGACACTGCATCTCAAATTCCCAAATCTGGAGAAGAGACCACAAAAAGTGTTTGCTATTTTCTTCCAGACAGCCTTCACTAGATTTCTACATAAGGGCAAAAAGATGAGAAAAACCTGAATAAAACCACAAATTTTCCAGAATAGCATAAGCAAACCTCTAAAGCCTAATACTTCACTTGTTTCGCCTCAGTCAATTTCCAAATTTTGTACGAAATTTTGTCCAGGCAAAAGAAGCAAGAGGGTAATCAAGATGAGTTCACGTTCAAGTTTTTATTGAGTTCAAAAAAATAATAATATATATGGTTGTTTGAACTTGGTTTATCTAAGTTTGCTTCAATAGTAAATTAATTACTATTAAGTATTAACAATGGATGCACTTATGATCACAAATAATATATTTTAATTTTATAAAAATATTATATAATTGATCATTGTTTGCAGATATATAGGTATGTACAAAAATTATTATTCTTTTATAACTGAAATGTACTAAATAAATCTAAATAAATGCAAATTTTGAAATTTTTTAGTGAATATTTGTGTATGAGATCATAAGTACTTTTTCATTGATAAACTTGGTTTATAACTGATCATTGAATTCTTTTGTGAATATTTGTGTATGAGATCATATTTGTGTTTACTTCAAACTTTTTATCTAATTATCAAACAAACAAATGAGTTTGAATTAAATTGTTCATCATTTGTTCAACAAGTAAATGGGTTTAGTGACACCCCTAGAGAGAAGGAAGGAGAAAGCATACCTTTGTAAGCCGCCACGCTTCAACATTGAGCATTTAAATATGGGCTCCAATTTTATAAAACGTGGATCAGTGGTCTCTCTATGCAAATAAATTGCTCTCAGTACACGAGGAAGAGGAACCTCCCACCTGCAATTGATAAGTAGAATGAAGCAACAACAACAAAAGACATCCAATGAGAAGAGTTCACAAAAAGGAAGCCATCAACTGTATAGCCAAGTCACAATGTTTCTCAAAACCACTGATACTTGATAGAAGGAACCTACTTTTACTGAGAATAACCAATCAATTTATCATTTTAAAGGAACAAATTTTACAAAGTTTGTGCCATCACCAAGATACCTGGTCTCTACTACAAATAATTTCATAGAAACATTGAAGAACAATTCCATGGATTATCTGCACACTTGCACAGCCAGTAGTGTCATTTCTGATAAAGTTAGAAAGAACAGTATCATTCAGAATAACACTAGAAATTATTAGGATCAACAGTGAGTGATCAATTTGATAATAAAAAGAACAATCTTGTTCTTTGAGGAAAAAATGTTTAACCCAGAAAGGAATAGAAACCCATAGACGCTACCCATTCCATTTGTCCTGCTTTTTACATAAACCTCTCATTATGTTTTTCCCCACCAAAAATTCAGACTGGAACATTCTTGTTTCCTACAGATTAGCTTGCTATGGCCAATTATGACTAAAGACCAGAAATTCTTTCCTCCCTTTTACTTCTAGATATCTATTGTTAAGTGTTTGCACTGAAAACAAAATAATCATACAGTGAATGAGAAATAAAAAATTAGTTAAATGTTAACCATTCTGTATAATTATCAGCGGTTGCAAAGTGTGCTAACTATTTATTTACTTCAGCTTTTAGAATAAACTATGAAACTTTACATACAATATTGATAAATAAATAACAAACTAGAATATGTCACAGAGTAACTTGCAATATTAATTATATTCTAGTCTTTAAAGTTTATTTCATGATTAATTTTGGCCTGGGCACTTACTTCCTTCTTATGCCCCAAAGATTGCACCACATTTCATTCAAACTATTGCAACTGTCAATCCTAACTCTCTTTTAGTAATTGTCCATTATGTTTCATTCAACTTTTCATGAGAGCTTGTTATGATACAGTATTAGACTATAATATTCATAATTGTATTTCCTTTAAAATATCCAAATTCCAAATATCTCGAATCTAAATATGATAGCCTGTAGCAACATATGAACATAGTCAACAACAACAAAAAGAAATCATATAAGTATGAAAAAGAACACCAATAGCAAAAGCAGATTGAGCCATACTATGTCATCAGAATTCAGTTCAGAAAACTAAAGCAGACATCTTACACTTCAAGAGATCCGTTGCCCAACAAGACAGCAAGGTAGCCCATTCTGTGCTTGCATATGGAATCAGTCATGTTAGGAGGTCGCCATTTCACATCCCATGCCACCTTTCCATTATGAGCTAGGCATGACACAACTCTTGGCAAAGTTATATCTCCTGGAATAGAACAAGTAGCTGCTAGAGGATCCAGTTCAGAGCTACAATGAGGTTGATGATTTTCCTCATCCTCATACTGTGTCAATAGTGGCAGACTTATATCTTGGTTATATCTCTCTTCCCTAGGATTAGCTTTCAACCTACACTTTTTAATAGGAGTTTTTCGCTTATTATTGCATGCAGATACAGATTTCTTGGCATGCTTTCGCTTTGTACCAGAATCTTGTTGTGAAGCATATTCATTGCAATTTCCATGAGCCACATCTAGAGAAAGAAATTCAGCTGAATCTTCTGGAACTTGACCAACAAGAGCTTGCGCAGATTGGTTCTCACAATTTGGATCAACCATTGTTAATTCTTTTGAATTCTTTTTAGGTCTTCCTCTAGGCCTCTTTATTTGTGCTGATTTTTCATTTGTGGATTCATTTTTTTTAGGTCCTCTTTTTCTCTTGTCTGTAGGAGGATCTATTTTTTCATTGTTTTCATGATTCCCATTTGGAGCAAGAAACTCAGCAGAATTTTCTGGAAATTGAACAGCAAGAGCTGGCACGTACTGGGTCTCACAATTCATATCATCCACTGCTTTTTCTATTGGATATTTTCTAGGCCTTCCTCTAGGCTTCTTTATTTGTGTTGATTTGTCATTTGTGCCTCCATCTGTTTTAGGCCTTTTTTTTCTCTTCTCTATGAGAGGACATACTTCTTCATTGTTTTCACTGATATTTAGAAGACACCATATTTGTATGACACCTCTGCCGGTGAGTGGGGCACCCATCTTGTGATAAGAAGCTCCAGGCGGATGAGCAGCAACAGCAATAAACTAAAACAAGTATCAAAAAGAATGTCATTATTGTACAAGGTTTACAAAAAAAAGGTATAGATATTTCCCAAAAACTTCCGCCTCTTCAGAGCAAAGTTCAGAGCCAGTTTGGTTTTTTTTTTGTTTTCATTATAATTACAAAAATGTCACATTGTTTTCACTTTGTTTCTTGTTTTCTAAACTTTGTGAAGAAAATTGTGAAAACAACTGAAAACAAAAAAATGTTGTTTTCACCATTTCTTTCACAAAATTTTGAAAAAAGGAAACAAAATGAAAACAATGTAGCATTTTTGTAATTATAATAAAAACATATATAACTGAATAAAAACAAAAAACAAACCAAACGCGCTCTTAGTGTATCATTTCACTACATACTAAATTACAAATAGTGCACACAAACGAATGACAAAACTTCCACATAATTATTCCAAATATGTATATATAATAGGTATAAAGTATAACATGGCAACCAATCACTTTAAAATAGTGTTGTCAATCACGCTATGTGGCGTCCATGGTGTCTGTCATGGCAGGGAAGATGATATTTTCTCTCATCTGTCCCCATTTTCTCTTCCTCATAGCCAGTGGGTTGCTTAGTTTTAAGGGTAAGAGTGTCCATCGCCAATGTCTGGCAAAATAAACCAAAACAAAAAACTAAAACAAAACAAATCAGAAATGGTTTTCGACAAAGCTGCGTTATTCTCTTGTGATGGAACTGGGGTTTTGACCTTCTTTGAAAATCGTCAGGCCAAAAACCTTCACGGATGAGGGCCTAAATCATCATTAAGGTAACCAGACCTGCTCCATTAGCATCAACTCTATTTCCCCCACATTATTTTGATTTTTCTTCCCAAATCACAGAGAAACTTGTTTACGCTCTCTGTCTCTCTCTCTGTTCTGCCAGTTTCCGCCACTCACTCCTCTTTCTCTGTTCTTCAATTATTCCTCTGATCCTTGTGCTTTTATATGGTTTTCATTGTTCTATTTTCTTTTATTTTTGTAAAATGGATGCCATGCTTCAATATGGCGGCTGCCACGCCATGCACCATGGCGTTTTTTGAGCTTGCAGTCATAGGCCTCCATACATCATTGACATCACTGCTTTAAAATACTTTCGTAATGAGGCCAGGCATGCATGAGATGGCAATGCAAAATAAACTGATATGTATGTTCCATTTCATTTAATGCATATTTCATTTTATTAAAGGTTAAAGAAATTTTGGAAAATCAATAAAGCATATTTTTATAAAAAAAATAACTCAGTTTGAATGCAACGGTCATTGATTAGAACCAGGGTTGGAGCTAGAGTAAAATCATAAGGAGGGAGGGGGGGCAATGTTAAAAATTTAAAGTTGAAGAAGGGAGGGGGGGGGGAAATTGATATTTTTTCATTTTTTATATAAAAAATTACATTGAAAAACCAATTTTTCTATAAAAAAATTTGGGGGGAGGGGAGAAGGCCCCTAAGGAATAAAGTGGCGCCTGCGCCGCCACTAGTTAGAACAGACAGGGATATTGAAATGAAGGAAGCCAATCTAAGGGTTGTTTCTATGTAAGAAAAGCACAATCAACTTCAAGTATGTGAATTTCATTGTATCCAGTCACTTGGAAGAAATTTTTTTGGGGATTAAAACAATTTATTGACAGTAAAGAAGAACAAAGTAAAGGAGAATAAGGCATCATCCTCATAGAAACTACAAAAATAAGCACAGAATAACAGGACAACAAAGACATTAATACAAAAGAGCTTCCCAATCCCTCTGCGTGTCTGAGGAGACTCCCTGAAAATGGTCATGTGCTGAACACCACAAAGAGGCCATGAAAACACTCCTGTCCAGAGGTAAATCTACACAAAATTTCCTCTAAAAATTTGAGCATTTCTTTCCAACCAAAGACACCAAATGATGCCAAACTCAGCGCACTGCCACAAAACTTTACCCTTCTTTACTCTAGCAAAAACCTGTGAACTTAAAAAAAACCCCTTCAAACCTTAACCTAATAACCTTCTTACCCAGCTGCTTAAAAGGATTTATCACAGCTCCCTCAACACAGTGAATGTCCCCAAAAACTAAGGTTCCAAAACCATGCTTTTCCCTCAAAACTTAGGTTCAAATACCATCAATTTTATCTTTCTATAAATGTGATAGAAATTGCTTAAGAGCATCAATCATATGGAAAAATAAAATTGCATAGAATGAATAATATTGACACAGCACTATTCACTGCCACTAAATAGCCCTCTAAACTTTGTCTTCTTACTTTTTTGTCACACAATAACATACCCCATACTACCAGCTGAGCATAGCTCAACTTGTATCTCCCCACACCCTTTAGGTCCCAATAGGGCCTCCCTAGAAGCAAAAAAACCCCATACTGCATGATAAAAACATTAATAATAAAATTACTATGTTTGACCTTTCATCCATAAAAGTCCTAAAACCTAGTCATTAAGAAATCTTTCACAATCACCACATTAGAAATTTACTCACCAAAAAAACAAAGAAATCTTTCACTATTGTTGCTGCCAAGAGCTCCTTCTGCTATTTTGTCAAAACTCAATTACATCTTTGCTATCAAGCTCTAATATTTTCAGAGCCTAGTTCAAGTTCAACCATTAATTCCAAAACTGTTTTTCACAACCATTAACCCTAGAAGGCTAGAACCCTTAACTTCTCCAACCTTGTCTCACCCTTAACATGTCAGACATGAGAACCAACAGACAGACACATTTCACCATTTATAATGTGTTCAAAGACTTCCCCATGCAGTAGCAAAACAATAAAAAAGACTAACAATTAGGTTCAATAGATGCCTTAAAGGAAGAGAGAAAACCAAGTACCTCGCATTTAATTGAACAATCAGGCTTTTCATGAATCCGAGGACACCAATCTATCGCCCACACAGGGCCTCCAACATACATCACAAAGTCTCTGCTCCAACAAGACTTGAAGTGTTTAGCCAAGTTAAATGGTGAATAGAGATAGAATACTGTAATTTACAAACAAGTTCAAAGATAAGTGTTCTATGATTAATGCAAGTTGTGACATTTGACATACCTGGATTCCTGAGATTTGGCATCCCCAAGTTGTGACTCCTGATGTGTATCATGTTAAAAAACAAAAAAACAAAAAATGCTAGCAAATTTTTTGCAATACAAAAACAATAACAAGTGTTGACAGTCTAGTTCAAATGCAACTGTTCTGAAGAAATTTATGTTGCCGAGACTATCCCTGGACAGGGAAACAAGAAAAGAACAATACAATAAACAATAGCTTGTACCTTAGGAACAGTGGCAGATGAAAATTGAGGCAAATTTATGCCACTAACATCTTTTCCATCAGAGCTTCCAAGTCCGCAAGCAAACCTAATGCTTTTTGGTTGATAGTTAAAATGTCTCCATTCTCTGCACATTTTATGGGAAATAAAATGATTGACATTTTACAATAAAAGTTCTCTACCATATCTTCCATCATTTCATAACTCTAGTCATACATGTCTATAGTCTAGACAAAGCAAATGAATAATGGAAATTTTACTATTCTGTCACAGACAATGTTTTTCAGTTTTTGTATACTTGGCCAAAACTCATTGTTAAAAGCAAAAACACACAAGCGTTTGTTTTACCTCAAGAAAGTGACTGAGGAAGACAGTCGCTGAATCTCGCTTTGCTCAAAAGCATCATCTTCTTCCCCACAAAGTTTAGCAATTGTGTCCATGTCTCTAAAGAAATTTTCAGCTGAGTAATCAAATAAAGAAATCCTAACTCTAGTAGGATCACTGCCATCATTCACAGCTCTTGCTGAATCCTCTGCCTCCACAGCAACTGTCTCAGCCTTGTTCTTCGACTTCTTCTTCTTCTTCTTCCCTTTCCAGCCAAATTGCAGAGCAATACATACCTCCTCATTTGCTTCTTCCATTCCTTGTTAAATGAAATGAAATAAAACATTAACCATCTCACAAGGATTACAAGCAGCAAGAATCCAGAGAAAAATGAAAGATCCCCCAAGCTCTCTGCCTCTCACTCTCAAGTAGGGATGGCAATTTAGTGGATCTGGATCAAGCCTGACCTGACCCGATCCAGACTGCTACTGTGGATCCAGTGCCCCGACCCGGGCCAACACTTTACGGGTCGGGTTAACCCGCAACTGACCCTATTTTTTTGTGTGTGTTGCTTTGTTTGGTTTTGTAGTTCCCCTGTATCCAGTTTTTTTATGTAATCCTGGACATTTTTTTTAACATAAAAGCCTTAAAGATGATGCCAAACTTCTACAAAGGAAGGAAATACAAGAAATAAGGAAGGAAAATGAAGAATGACAATTAGTCCATAACACTTTATCAGAATCAAGGCATGCATCCTTAGATTTATTTTGGAATTTGAACAGTGTCATACAAAACATTTATACACAAAAATTCACAAATGATTCAATAACTCTGTAAATTTATTTTTGTTTTATTAAATACTGTTTATACGGTATTATTTATAAAATTATTTTTTAAACTAAAACAAGAGTGTACTTATTATATCAACATTTCAAACCAAGACAGCACATGCTTGATCATTCATTTATCAAGAAAACAAGCAAAAACAAGAAGTAGAAATGCATGAACTCTTCCAATGACAGCATGGCTTCAAAGCCAAATACAGCAAACAAACACATGAAATTGAAAGTAGATAAGACCCGAAACTGAGCACTGCAATGACAGAATAACCTACAGTATAAACTCAACCCAATCTTAAAAAGAAACCTGCGAGCAAACATGTATGGAGTGTGCAAACTAAGGCCATGCCCAACTCAATCACTTCCACAGCAAATCCAGCATTAACAAAAGCTCTTTAGACAAATAAGAAGAAACACAGATAAATCCAGTATGCAAAGGCGGTACGAGTCAAAGCCCAATAAACTACATTATGGATCTGCCACCCAGATCACTGACCCTAACCACTAGTAAAATAACCCCCCCCCCTTTTTCTTTCAGCAGTCATCACAACATTATAAGAACAAAAGGAGTCCAAAGTGGGTAAAGCTCCCAGCAAGACTTTGACAAGAGAAGTTCATGCACTTATATAATTTGTGACAACTCAAGCAAATTAGCCACAATCTAACGAACTTAATTGGGCGCAACCATATGGCCTAAAAATGCTTTGCAAGCAATGCCGCATATACCCAATACCACACACTTGTCCCATACTCCCATTAAGATGGAACTTGGGCTTCTGACTAAATTGCCAAAAAAAAGAAAAACAATTTGGAAGAAAATGAAGTGGTAGTAATAAAACTGTACAGTAAAAATCAAATAAGATTATAGAATAAGGAGGTAAAGCAAAATTTAAGCACACATGGAGATGACTAACACAAAGACACAGAAGAAAAGTCAATCACAATGGCAATATAATTTTCACTCATCTAGACATATAACCTACTGGGAACACTAGAACAAGGCCCAAATTGCTAGCTTTTCAAACTAACATTGTTCAACATCTGAATCAAAAAAAAAAAAAAGCTTATTATATATTAAATAACAACAAACTAACAACGCTAGAAATCCTTGCATTCCCGAAGACCAGCATGATTAACAACTCACTATCTTGGACAGCCCACAAAGATCATTCCGAATGAGCAGCAAACCTCTCAACCTTGTTGTCAGTCAAATTAAGGCCAACCATGGCCTCACCCAACCCACAGCTAACTTCAGCCAACACATCAGGATCACTATAATGGGTAACAGCCTGCACAATCGCCCTAGCCCGTTTCACAGGGCCACCACTCTTGAAAACCCCAGAGCCAACAAAAACCCCCCATCACACCCCAATTGCATCATCAAAGCAGCATCAGCAGGGGTAGCAACCCAGCTGCTTATTCTGCATCACCAAAATCATAAGGAGCAGCAATCTTCATAGCAAAAGTACATCTGCAATGTCAATTACCTCATAATTCTTCCTTATAATAAACCAAGATGCCCTGGTCAATTTAGCCTTCATTTTTCTACTCCTTTTTTTTTCTTTTACTTATTCTATACCCCAACTCTACATTCACAAATCCTGTAAGTCAATCTCCCGCATCAAATCAAATATTACTTGGAATCCATAACAACTGGTAATGTAGGATATGGTATAACTGTTTCACTCTATGGTTATTTTGCAACTTAACTACTGAAGTGAAATTCTCCATATCATTGTATGCATTTAAAGTAACAGATTATTCAAGAACGTGAATAACGAATCAAAAAAAAATCACAAGAAAAATTCCAGCAAATTGAAGGAAACCCATTTTATTTCTCATATAAAAATTAAAAAAATAAATAAATTAAATCAGAGCCTACAACTGCTAAGCCATAAATGCATTTTCAAAAATGTACAATCCAAAACCTCTCAAGCAAGGGGCAACGTTGGTACCTCTCAAAGCGAGCAGTTGAAGAGGTTGATCCTCGCCCAGAACAAGTTCTCAAGCAAGAGGCAACGTTGGAGAATTTGGTGCAGCTCAACCTCCATGAACGAGCAAGAAAGTTCGAATACAAGTTGTGGTGCAGCGTTGCAACTCAAATCACGCAGGAGCTACCGTTTCAGTGAATCGATCTCGTGATCTTTGAAGCAGACCCAGTCACGCAGGGATCGGTTGCTGAAGGAACCTTCACGACATGAAAGCTAAGCCCTAGCAAGAAATTAAGGATACCGGGTCATATGGAAACCCGAAACCCATTGGATCGTTTAAGAAACCGGTCCGACCCTATCCATATGTATTTTCGGATCTGAATAAATATGATCCGCCGGTTTTGTTGGGCCGGATCAGGTCGGATACCCGATCCATCTCAAATCCCCCCAAAAAATCGATAAGACCCCCTCGTAGCCCTCTAAATTGACCGCAAAAAAGAAACAGAAAGAAAACTTCAACAAAACATAACATAACTATACGTACCTGTTTTGGAAGTTCTCTTTGCACCACTGGGATTTGAGTGTTTCCTTCAACAACATTCCCAAGCTTATCCTGGAATTGAATGGCCAATTGGGTGATATCCCCGTCTACAACCTCACAGACAACCTCCTTGGTGTTAAGATTCCCGAAATTAACCACCTGGGCACACGCGTAGCCTTCATCCTGGTACCACTTCTGGACTCGGTCCCTTATCCTCTGCAACAACCTTGCGCTAACCTGCCCTTGGTTCTTCAGCATCTCCAAAATCTCCATATGCACGGTCATCGGCAAAAGGCAAGGCCTTGCCCTATCAATTCTCCTCTTGTAATCCTTCTCTAGGCTCCGAAAGTACTCCAGCTTCTCCTTACCAGTCATATCAGGGTCCATCTCAATCGGCTTCGACTGTTGCATCAAACCCACGTTGATGCACCGGAACCGTTCTGCTGACTGCCAAGTACTCTCGGTGAACGATATCGTGAGCCCGATTGAACCATCGGGGTTGGTTTTCCCCCTCAAATCCCCCCAAAAAATCTTTGTTGAAGTGGGTCTTGGGTTAGGAAAAGGGTCATGGGTGGTGGGCAAGAATGAAATGGGTTGGGCTTTGGATAGTGTGAATTTGGCCTGAACTGAATTATTTATATATATAATATATATAACTAAACAATTAATTAAAAGAAATCAATTTTTTTTAATATCATCCAGATAAAATGGGATGTTCACACTTATTTTTTCAAAGATACTATTTAGCCAAAGCTCACTGAGTTTGTCAACGGAGGAAAGAGCAGGACTGGAGAGATTTACGGTTTGTTTGGTATACAATTTATAGTGAAAAGGGAAAAAAAGATGGTGAAAGAATAACTTCATCCATCGTTTGGTATCATATTTATAGGAGAAAAAAAAAGACCTAAAAAAATGAAATTTTTGTAGATCTCACATATTTTCTATCCTCCATTTATCAACGGATTGGGAAGGAAAGTGATTATTTCCCACCTTTTTGTCTTTTTCTTTGGTATCCATCTATGTATAAATTGACTAATATGCTTGAGGATATTGATTTTAGGGTCGTTTGAGTTTGAGTTTGAGTAAATGATTTTCATCTAATACTATATAGTGTGTCAATATTAACAAATTAATTAAATTATTTAAATCAAATAATTCCTTTAAAATATAATAATCATTTTCTTTTAATTAATTAAATAAATAATTTTTTCTTAAATTGAAATTAACAACCACACACCTATTTTTTTAAAATCAAATAAATAGGTGTGCCATTAGCACAAGTTTTCTTTTCTTTCTTTTTTTCTCCACTATTCTTTCTGGGAATTTCTTCGTCGACAAGATCAAGAATAGCTATTGTGGGATTAACTATGGACTTCTCTGAGCTCTTTTTGAATTGTTGAGTGGGGTCTTGGAGTTCAAAATATAGTGTTTTCTGTGCTTGCAATGTCTATCTGACATGTCTTTGATGATGAGGCTAGCCAATACTAGAGCCTATGCTGAAGAGTTCCAGTCACCCACGGCTGGTAAGTATACCAGCCAACCAGCCACCCACTCCAGCTGTAATGTTAACAATGGCAAACATGGTAGGTAGGAGCTTAAAGTCATCAACCACCAAAAGTTTGGTGGCCAAACTTTGACAATTTTCAGCAACCCCTATCCTATAAATAGACATCCCTCATCTCTTGTAAATGTATTCAGTAGAAGTGTGGGTATCTAGAGATAATGAGAAAAGCCAAAGAACTTGAGAGATTTTGAGAGTTTTTTGTATAGAGAGTAATTCTCTTGTAAATTCTATTCAGAGAAATATAGTGAGTTTTTTTTTCTCAATTATTATTCATTTTCGTGTTTAAATGAGTTCTAGATACCCAACAAGTGGTATCAGAGCTTGAGTTTAATGCTGGGAGGTTTTCTAGAAAGCACAGAGCCCCTGCTCTTAAAATTCGAATTTTTCAAATGCCTCCATTTGGTATTTTGACCACTCCAACAGATTCCTTGTCTCAAGACGAGCACAACGAAATTTTCGGCAGGCCAAACGGACGCCGGACGAAGCCACAGTCTCGGCACTCTCCGGGAGCTTCTCCTGAGAGTGGGCGTCACTCTCCCCACTCTCCCCATTCTCCCCATTCTCCAAACCAAGATTGAAGACGACCCAGTCAGCGCCACATCAGCACCACGTCAGCGCCACGCAACATTAGTGAGTGCCACGTCAACAGACACGTCATCATCCAGCCTAAACTTTTAGAAATTATAGGTTGACCCCTATATTTTTTGAAATTATACTTTAGCCTCTAATTTTTCAAAAATTACAATTTGATTGTTAAAGTTTCTGAAATTATATTTTAGCCCCTAATCTTTCATAAATTACAATTTGATCCCTAAGTTTTTGAAATTATACTTTAGCCCCTAATCTTTTAGAAATTACAAATTGACTCAAGAGAGTCAAATTTCCCATTTTCGACCGTTCCAGACGCAACGGTGTTTTTTTACTTTTGAAGGAATTCAACTTTGTTTTTTTACCAAGTTAGTGTAAATGGAAGAATCTGCATCATCAGAAGCAATGCTAAAGCTCACCTCTACCAACTATACACTATGGAGACATCGGATGGAAGATCTCCTTAGTTGTAAAGATTTGTACAATCCCCTTAGAATTAAAGGGTGTAAACCCTGATCCTACAAAGGAAGCAGAGTGGAAGAAATCAAACAAAAAAACTATTGGTCAGATTCGACAATGGATTGATCATAGTGTCTTCCACCATATTGTAAAAGAGACAGACACATATACCCTCTAGACAAAGCTGGAGGGCATGTATTAGGCCAATACCGCTTGGAATAAAGCCTTAATAATGAGGCAATTGGTTAATCTGAAGCTGAGTAGTGGAACTTCAGTTGCCGAGCACACAAGTGAATTTCAGAGCATGATAAACCAATTATCGTCTGTAGAAATGGAGCTTGGGGATGAAACACAAGCACTCTTACTTCTTAGTTCACTTCCTGATACTTGGGAGACGCTAGTAGTCTCTCTCAGTAATTCAGCTCCAAATGGGAAATTTACCATGTCCTTGGTTAAAGATGTCCTGTTCAACGAAGAGGCTAGAAGAAAGGATATGAGCACGAACCAGTCTCATGCCCTTGTAACAGAAAACCGAGGGAGACAACAAAGAAGTAGTCGAGGCCGAGGGAGACAACAGGAAAATGGTCGAAGCAATGGAAGGGGAAGGAGCATGAGTAGAGGTAGATCCACAGATGGAAGAAGACCGACATACAAGTGCTACCACTATGGAATGGAAGGTCATTTAAAGAAGAACTGTCGAACATTGCAGTGAGAACAAAGGCAAGGTAGTTCTCAACCAAAGAATAATGATGGAGACACTTTTGTCACTATCCTTGGAGAGATAGCTTTCTGTTCCATCAATAATGAGACATGCCTACACGTCTCAAGAGAAGACACAGAATGGGAAGTAGATACTGCATCATCTTACCATGTGACTCCCCACAAAGATTTCTTCACAACATATAAAGCTAGTGACTTTGGAACAGTGAAAATGAGAAATTCCAATTTCTTTGAGATTGCTGGAATAGGTGATGTTAAGATCCAAACAAATGTAGGGAGCATAATCACCTTGAAGGATGTCAGACATGTGCCAAATCTTCGGTTGAATTTACTGTCAGGAGTAGCTCTTGACAAACAGGGGTATGGTCATCAGTTTTACAATGGCGCATAGAAATTTACAAAGGGTACCATGGTAATCGCTCGAGGTCATATTTGTGGTACTTTATATAAGACTTATGTGAAGATATGTGCAGATAGTGTCAACATAGTAGAAAAAGAGTCTTCTCAAAATCTATGGCACCAGAGACTTGGTCACATGAGTGAAAAAGGTTTGTCTACCCTGGAGAAAAAGGAGCTTATTACTGTTGCCAAGAATACTGCTCTAGATCCTTGCAATCATTGTTTGTTTGGCAAACAACATAAAGTCTCTTTCAGTTTCTCTTCAACGAGAAGATCAGAATTGCTCAATCTAGTACACTCTGATGTTTGCGGTCCTTTGGAGGCGGAATCATTAGGCGGAAACAGGTACTTTCTGACATTCATTGATGATGCTTCTCGAAAGGTGTGGGTGTACTTCATGAAAACAAAGGATCAGGTATTTAATTACTTCAAGCTATTTCATGTCATGGTAGAACATGAAACTAGAAAGAAGTTGAAGTGTCTCCGGTCTGATAATAGAGGCGAATACACTTCCAAGGAGTTTGATGCCTATTGCAAGAGTCAAGGCATCCGACATGAGAAGATGGTCCCACGCACCCCACAACATAATGGTGTAGCCGAGAGAATGAACCAGACCATTATGGAAAGAGTCAGAAGCATGCTCAGTATGGTTAAGCTGCCAACGCCATTCTGGGAGAAGCGATGAGTCGCTGCTACCTAATCAACAGATCACCGTCAGCACGGCTGGATTTTGAAGTTCCAGATAAAGTATGGTCCGGTAAGCATCCTTCATATTCTCATCTGAGAGTATTTGGTTGTTTAGCTTTTGCGCATGTATCCAAGGAGCTTAGATAAAAGCTCGATGCAAGGACAACCACTTGTATCTTCATAGGCTATGGAGATGAGGAATTCGCATACAGGTTATGGGACCCAAAGGAGAAGAAAGTGATCAGAAGCAAGGACGTAGTGTTCTATGAAAATCAGACGATAAAAGACATTGAAAAGCCTACAATGTCTCAAATTCCAGCATCCAGTGCCTAATAAGACATTTCAAGTTCAGCACCAGCACAGTTTGCCATAGGTAACAATCTAGTGCCTGAGGAAATACCAGAAGTAGAAGAGGAGGAAGAAGAAGAAGGTGTTGAGCAGGGGGAGACACAACCACTTCCACCAGAAGATGTAGGACCATAACAATGAGCTGATGATGGTGAATCTCCTAATCCAGAAGTTCGAAGATCTGAACGAGGTCGGATTCCGTCGAAAAGATATCAAGAATCCGAGTACAGTCTGCTTACTGAAGATGGCGAACCAGAAAATTTTCAAAAAGCCATATCTCATAAGGATAAAAAAAATGGTTGTTCGCAATGCAGGAGGAGATGGAATCACCGCAGAAAAATCATACTTATGAGATAATTAATCTTCCACAAGGGAAAAAGGCCCTGAAAAACAAATGGGTATTCAAGTTGAAGAAAGATGACAGCGGAAAAGTGGTGAAACACAAAGCTCGATTGGTAGTCAAAGGATTCCAGCAGAAAAAGGGAATTGACTTTGATGAGATTTTTTCACTAGTAGTAAAAAAGACTTCAATAAGGGTTATTCTTGGCTTGATAGCCAGTTTAAACCTAGAGCTTGAACAGATGGATGTCAAAACATCATTTCTTCATGGAGATCTGAAAGAAGAAATCTACATGCAACAGCCAAAAGGTTTTGAGGTCTCAGACAAGAACCTCGTTTGCAAGCTGAAAAAGAGCTTGTATGGTCTGAAGCAAGCACCAAGACAGTGGTACAAGAAGTTTGACTCATGTATGGTGAGTTAAGGCTACAATAGAACTGCTGCAGATCAATATATTTATACTCAGAGGTTTTCAGATGGAAATTTTGTTGCTTTTCTACTATATGTAGATGATATATTGATTGTAGGACAAGATGCAACGAAAATTAAACAGCTGAAGAAGGAACTCTCCAAGTCCTTTGACATGAAGGACCTAGGACCGGCTCAACAGATTCTTGGAATGCATATAGTTCGAGACAGGAAGAACAGAAGGTTATGGCTATCTCAAGAGAAGTATATTGAACGAGTGATCAAAAGGTTTAATATGCACAATGCCAAACCAGTAAGCATTCCATTAGCCAATTACTTCAAGTTGAGCAAGATTTCGTGCCCATCATCCAAGAAAGTGATAGAGAAGATGTCAGCAATACCTTATTCTTCAGCAGTTGGAAGCTTGGTGTATGCAATGGTGTATACAAGACCAGATATTGCTCATGCAGTGGGTACCGTGAGTCGTTTTCTCTTTAATCCTGAAAAGGAGCATTGGGAGGCAGTCAAGTGCATTCTCAGGTATTTAAAAGGTACATAAAAAATATGTCTTTGTTACGGGGGAGCTGATCCAATCCTGGAATGTCATACAGATGCAGACATGACAGGAGATCTTGATGGTAGAAAATCTACTTCAGGATTTCTCTACACTTTTGCAGGGGGAGTTATTTCATGGCAATCAAGATTGCAGAAGTGCGTTGCTCTATCCACAATAGAAGCAGAGTATATTGCAGCAGGAGAAGCTGGGAAAGAAATGTTGTGGTCAAAGCGTTTTCTCAAAGAACTTGGAATCAAGCAAAAGGATTACAAGGTACATTGTGACAGTCAAAGTGCTCTAAATTTGAGCAAGAATTCAATGTACCATTCTCATACAAAGCACATTGATATTCGTTATCATTGGATACGCGATATCATAGATAAACAACTATTGAAATTAGTGAAGATCCACACAAAGGAGAATCCAGCTGACATGTTAACAAAGACAGTTACCAAAGAAAAGTTAGAGCTATGCAGAGACATAGCTGGAATGCTTGTCAGATAACAATTGCTCCAAGAGTGGTTGGAGGGGGAGAATTGAAGAGTTCCAGCCACTCACGGCTGATAAGTATACCAGCCAGCCACCCACTCCAGCTGTAATGTCAACAATGGCAAGCATGGTAGGTAGGAGCTCAAAGTCATAAACCACCAAAAGTTTGGTGGCCAAACTTTGACAAATTTCAGCAGCCCCTATCCTATAATTAGACATCCCTCATCTCTTGTAAATGTATTCAGTAGAAGTGTGGGTATCCAGAGAGAGTGAGAAAAGCCAGAGAGCTTGAGAGATTTTGAGAGTTTTTTTGTATAGAGAGTAATTCTCTTGTGAATTCTACTCAGAGAAATAGAGTGAGTTTTTTTCTCAATTATTATTCATTTTTGTGTTTAAATGAGTTCTGGATACCCAACATATTCATCCCAACCAGCCATATCATCCACAGATTTGAATCTTGGGCTGAAAATGGTATCTAAGTTTTGGCCCATTTCCAATTGGGTTTGCCTTATTTACCAAGTTCATCTGTTGGTTTTTGCGACTCCGTTTTTGTTTTTGAGGGAAGACAATGCCAATTTCTAGAATTGGATGTGCTATGCTACTATAGAATTGGAACAAATATATGAGACTCCCAGCAAAACGCATAAATAAATGAAGGATGTACGAGTCGGGCTACCATCTGAGCTATGTAATTAGCCATTTTTTGGTGCAAGAGAGAAATCGTGCAAGGGAGGACTGATGAATTGAATGAATTGTAGGATAAGATGATTTTTGGTGCAAGGGATGATCTTATTTAACATAAGATTAAATAGTTTCAATTGTGTAGAGTTATTAAAGTTATTAATGGCAAAAGAATTATAAAAAAGTTTTTTGATACATCTACTAAGAAAGATGTGAGTTTTTTTTTGACAAATTGAGTATTTATTTTTTATGTTTAAAATGTTGTTTACTTATTAATAGTAAAACCTATAGGAACATATTTTTTGGTATATGTAAATCTCTTTGATGTTGTGTCTTTGAGTGAAGAATCAACTTTGAAGATGTTAAACAACAAGCCATGCAAGGTTGGAAAAGAATAGAACTGTGTGGTCTATGATAATTAAGCAATAATGTAGAATGATTATAAGTTATTTTTATTTATATTAAATTTAGAGATGACTACTTCTTTTCTTTCTATAATTTTGGAATTTTACCTTATTTTAGGGAGATTATCTTATTTTTAGAGATTTTATCTTATTTTTAATAAGTTATTGTAGGATATCATTACATTGTTTTAGATTATGCCATATATTATTACATAATTTTCCAATTATGTAGATGTTATTAGATAGTTTCTCGATAATGCTCATTATTTCTTATTGTGGGAATATTGCTGCATTATTTCTTGATTATATGGAATACTATTGATTTCTTTTTTAAAATGTTGGTATATAAGCTTATTGTTATTATCATGTAATGTCGTTTATCATAAACAGAATAATTATTTAATTTGTTAACCATCTACCGTCAATCTATCACAATAGATTTGCATTGCCAAATAAAATAAGTTAGAAAAAATATGGGAATTGATTTCATAAAATAATATAGAAAAGTTAAACATAAGCAAAGAAAAATGCCCAATGATTACGTCATAAATTGTTGGCATTGTTTCTAGACACATTATCTTCCTAAATTTACTATTTTATTATAAAGAAAAATCATATAATTAAATGTTTGATAATGAGTAAAAATACATGATAACTTTAACTTTATTAGTTGACATAATTTGAACTATTATCATATTTCAAAAACTATATTTATATTGAAATTAGTAGTCATACTTAATTTTTTTAAAAATATATATTTATTTTATTTCCAATCAATTTCAAATATTTTATTTTGATTACATGGTTCCATCATAGAAATCATATCAAGTCCTATAATATATGAGCAGTATATGAAATTAATGACATCATCATATAAAGTCGTATAATACATATCAAAGCATATTATAGTCGGAGTATGTCCACATGCAATTATATTAAATGTGGAAACAAGTGTTATGATTTAAAAATTTAAATGATTTAAAAAATTAAAAAATCAAATATAATATGTATATTATGATATTATCATTTAATATTGAAATATTATGATAAGTTCAAATTTCATTTAATCTTTAATTCAAAAGTGAGATTGTTTAATTGTTGACAAAGTTATATATTGATAATAAAGCTACATTAAAGGAGCAAAAATTTAAAGGAAAATTTTTATAAATGATTGACATGTGACATTAACCCCACTTGCATTAAGTTAAATCTTTTACTTTTTAATAATTATATAAATACAAGTTTTAATTTTTTAAGTGAATACATATTTCAATTGAAATACACGATCGACTAGATTCTAGATCTATACGCACTCTTTTACCCTCAAAAAAAGAATATATACCCACTCATTAGCCCAAGGCCCAAGTTGTCCAACAATCCAAAACAATACCTCATTTGTTAAACAAAAAAAAAGAAAAGAAAGTAAAACGAAGTCACTGGCAGTTGGCTGCAATAAATTTAGAGGGCGAAGATGAGAAATTCCTCTCAACATCTCTAAATTTGATTTGAACAAAATGCAAGTTTATGAAGAAAAGCAAGTTTTCAGTGTGGGAAAATGTGTCACAGCTTTTTTTTGTATAAACCCTATCATGGTGAGATAGATGGAGAAAAAAAGCTTTTTTAGTTTATATTTTATTTTATAAATAATTAAGTAAATCTAAATACGTAAATTAACATGGTGTGACATAAGTAGTAGATACTTGAGTCCCTTAAATAGATTTCAGTACCTCAAATGATTATTTTCCACTGTCATGCTCAAAAAATATAATGAAAACAAAAAAAAAAACAAATATGCGGAAATTTTTGAAGACGTAGGATTCGAATCTTACACAGGTTACATGTCTCCACATATTGTCTAAAAGCAATTCTCATTCACTACAAAAATTAATGAAAGAGAAAAAAAAATCTAAACAAGGAATTTAATTTAATCACAATGGTGGAAAATTTAATGTCTTAAGTTACGATGTAAAAAATTTAGATTCCATCTAAACAAAATATATAAATTAATTGCAAGATCTATATACTATTATATAAAATATATTTTATGAAATTTGGACAAATATCACATGTCATTTATATAAGTATTTTTTCTCTTTCTAAATTTTTACTTATTTGATTCTTACTCCTTTGATACTCAAATTTTAAATTATTTTTATATTAAATAATCAATTTGATTTTGTTTAGGTAATAATTTATCTTATCTCTTTAATAAGAAATGAAATCCAATTTTGAATCTTATTTTTATTTTAAAATTTTAAAAATAACTAATTAATCATTAATCTAATTTATCTAATTATAGCCCTCATGTTATCCTACCATTTGAATTGGTCAAAATGATATGCAACTAAAGCAAGTAATTTTTTAATTTTTAAATGTATTTCTCCTGTTTTTTTTTCCTTAAGCCATAGATTAAAAAACAAAAACAAGCAAAGAGATCATGATAAATTCATAAAATATTATTCACAAATTTTTAATCACAATTATAAAATGATTTAATTTAAGTTAGATGGAAAAAAAATTAAATAAAAATATACCTAAACTCATATAATTAAATGTACAATTATAGAGATGTTTTTAAGTGCACAATATATATATATATAGTGCTTTGAATTATTATATTATTATTAACTTCATTTAATAATTTATATTTACCAAAATTTAAATTTAAAAATATCAAAATAACTATCATTTTCTTTTAACATGCCCAAATTAGTCTATTAAAAAACGGTTCTATTTATATGGATAATATCTCCAAATCTCATATTTGATTAGAATTTATCAAATATGCTTTTGAATATAAGAATTTGTTAATATTTGATCATTTTTAGATCTTAAATATGATAAATATCTTTTTGATACTACTCATTTGATTCTTGCTCATTTGATGCTGAAATTTTAAATTATTTTGATACTGAAATTTCAGTTCTACTAGATAATCAATTTAATTTTATTTAGGTAATAATTTATCTTAGCTTTTTGATAAGTAATTAAATTCAATTTTGAATCTTATTTTTCTAATAAAATTTAAATAATAACTAATTGATCATCAATTTAATCTATTTGATTATGGCTTTCCAGTTATCCTACCATTTGAATGGATCTAAATGATATGCAACTAAAACAAATAATTTATTAATTTTGAAATATATATATATATATATAATTTGAATGGATCTAATTGATATTCAACATTAATTTGATATCTCTATAATTTAAGTTAGATAGAAATAAAATTTAAGAAAAACTATACATAAACTCACATATATTTAAATGTACAGTTATTTAAGTAGATAATATAAATATATATATATATATATTGTGCATTAAATTATTATATTAATATCCAATTTGTTTAATAATCTATATTTATCAAAATTTAAATTTAAAAATATTAAATTAATTATCATTTTCATCGGATAAATAGAGTAATTCTATTTCATATCTTTAAAATTTTAAAAATTGAAAGAATTTAATAACAGTCAAATGTAATATAAATAACTTATGCAAAGATACAATGCCTACTCAAAAACTCATTGAATTTGCTTTAAGCTCTTCTATTTTGATAGTAGTTCCAAATATGCTTTTCTTTGCTATTTCTTTGTTGTTCTTTACATTATTGGTTTTAAGTTATTATTATAGGAATGACTTATGTAGTGAAATTTTAGGTTATATACAATATTTTGGATTCTTCACTTTATTTTTAATAAATTTGATTTCTTGTTCATTTCAGTACTGCAATGACTGTCTGGTATGATTTTGTTAATGAGGTTGATGTGGTAAATCAGAACGCAATATACGTTATCGCAAATCAAGTAATATAATAGTAAGAAAGTGTCGAACCCACATGGATTAATTCTAACTTTGACTATCTACTAAAAGTTTGTAAAACTCAATCTTATTTAAACAACTTAATAAGAGATGATTTATGAAAGACTAAAAATTAAAGTAAATAAGAAGACAAATTTAATGATCAAATTAACCAAGCCTACGATTGCAATTATCCCTCACACTTTACTTGATTATCTTATTTCTATCTAAGATCAATTAATTATCTGAATTGTTAACTAGAAATTCTTAACTTATCTATAAGTCTCTTTCGATGGTCAAATAGAAATATCCTTAATTAATGATAAACTATATGTCTATGTCTATCAAATAATCAAGAATTCATTAAGTTCTGATTTCATTAATGGTTATATATGTCATATAGGTATATGTCTATCCTATACAAACTCAAGGCTTTCACACAAAGATCATATGTTATCTTACCTAGATCTAAAACCAAAATCATTTTGCCAAGTTGCTTAAGGTTTATCAATTCAATTTAATTAATGGCCAATTAATTAAAAGCATTAGGAACAAGTAAGATAAATAATTCAAGATAATCAACCTACTCTTGGATATGATAAATGAATCAAATTACGTATAAGTTCAAATTGTAATCATAATATAGAAATTTAGTTACTCATTATATTAAAGGAAACAAAAGAACAAGTGAAAAGCATGATAAAAATGAAAGTGGTTGTTAGTATTAACAAGAATACAACGGGCTAGAGTTTTAGGATTGACTTTAAACAAATTGGAAGATCTAACCTTGAAATTAAAGTATAAATCTTACAATTTATGAAAGCTTCACCCCTAACTCTAACTAGAAACTTAACTAGACATTAAGATGAAGAAACTTGAATAAGATGAAGAATATATTATACAAACTACAAGAGCTTTGGGATTTACTTTAGACAAATAGGAAGAATTAACCTTGAAATCAAAGTATAAATCTCACAATTTATGAAAGCTTCACCCCTAACTCAAACTACAATGAGAGAACTCAGAAAATGGAATGCCCTTAAGTGTGGCAAATGCCTTCCTTTTATAAGCAAATGTTAGAACTATTCAATTACAACTTTGTCAAATCTCGTTGCACATGGGTTGAAATTTCAGCTCCGAAAATTACCAAATTTGTCATTTCTCACGTCATAATTTGGAAATCTTCTCTTCATGAAAGTTGTAACACATTCAGTTGTAAAGAACATATAAAAAATTCAGCCAGATCTAACGGTTGGATCTTGAGATATGACCATTTTGCTGAAACTGTTTAGATCATATCAATAATGACGGCCACCAACTTGTTGCCTAATTTTGACCAACTTTCAGTGCTAATCTGGAAATCTTCATTTCTATGAAAGTCATATAGAATGATGTCATGAATGATATATCAAAATTTCAGCTGCATCCAACGGTTAGATCTTGAGAAATCACCGAATAACCAAGTATAGGTTTGAGCAGGAATTTTCTGATTTGCCCTGAATTTGATGTAACCCAAAATTCATCGAGTTTAGGTCTTCATTTCTCTTTTGTTTGAGCTATACTGATATCAACATTCAAGTTCATGATATTTTGGTTCAACAACTACTTTGAATAGTCCTTCGGGTGTTCTGCTCAATTTGTAACAACATAACCAATATATGAGGAATTATGCAATTTTCACTTCATATATGCAATAATTTCATAAGAATAGACTAATGAGATGTGCTAAATTATGCATATAAAATATGTTTATCAAATTGTCAATGCCAATAATGATCAAAAAATATGAAAGCTTAAAATAAGGATTATTCGGATCTAGAAAACTTCTAATTTCAAGCAACTAGAGCTCGCTAATTTTCTTGAAATGGTCGTAATGGATGAGAGGGTATTTATTCTACACAATCATTTTATGTTATTGTTTAGAGTGTGCTAATATTAAGTTGATGTGATAGCTTTGTATTGTGCTATATATTATGATGTAATGATCTAATTTTTTTTAATATTTTATCCAAGGTGAAAAAATTTACTATATAGTGCAGAGCAATCATGTTTATCAATTTAAAGAACTATTGGTTGAGGGGAAAGTTTATGTCCTATCTAATATTTTTATTGCACTAAATCAAGCTAAGTTTAAACATATACTTCATGAATTTAGGTTATATTTCAAGCTTATTACAAGTATTTGCCCTATAGAAGAATCCATAATTCATATGAATGAATTTTCTTTCACTCTTTTCTCCCAAATTTTGGAAGTCAAGCATGAAGATTCCCATTTAGTTGGTATGGTGATTTTGTCATGCAATTTTATGTCATATGTTATTATTTATTGAAAGATTATATTAACATTAAAATTTTTGGTGATAGATTTAACTGAACTTCTTTATGCCAAGGAAGAGTTAGTCGAATTCAAGAGAGATGAGATACTTAACAACTATATGGTGGTTGAGTTATATGATCTTGAGTAAGTCTCTTTCATCCCCAGTTGAGTTGTTTATTATCATTGATATGTTATCGCATTTTCAATAAATTATTTTATTATTTAAAATGAAGAGGTGGAGAAAAGCTTTGTTGCACATTGTGGGGAGACTTTTCACATCATTTGTTAAAATACTTGGCTGATAATGGATTTGTTGCTGTCATTATTATTCTTTAATTTGCTAAGATGAAGTTCTTCAAAGGTAATGCTTGTATGGATTATTGACCATTTTTATATTAAACTTGTTAAATGTGACATATATAATATGTAAACTTATGTGTATATATATAAGTTTATTTACTTAATATGTTGATTAAATATTTAAAAATGTATTTAATTACAAACTAAATGCCTCTATTTGGTTCTCTTATATTAAAATATTATAGAATCATTGTGCGTGGTCCAATATTATAAATTTGCTTGACATCATTAGAGACTAGCAATCAAAGACCTCAACTGAAGACTATTTTTTTTAAAAATTTGACAGACATTAGATATATTATTTATTTCATGCTAAAATTAATTTTTATGAGTATTATGATTTTCTTATAATATAATTAATTTATAAAGTGATTGGACAATTTTTTACATAAATCTTATAAAGAAACTTGTATAAAAAGTATTGCAATAAACAACACGTTATTATTTAAAAGTCTATACACACTTAATTTAAGAAACCTACACATTGCACGTGTAATAAAACTAGTTAAAATAAAATTAACAGTTAGTGTACATTTTTAATGTCAAGTTAGACGGCCATAATTCTATTTTGTAAGTTATGTTACCCAAATTTATGTTCATATGATCTATTAATAATCATCTCAATTAATATTAATGAAAATAATTTCTTAATTTTATTTAGTAATATTTTCAAAAAATTCTTCTATAGTACGGTCATACTGACAGTTTTTTTTTTCGATTTCAAGTTTTTAAGAAATTTAATTTGATGCATTATTCAGTGGGTTTAATTTTTTTTGGTATAGAAAAATTTAGGTTGAGGAGAAGCAATGCCGCCAATTCAAGCTCAATGTATACCACCAATTATGAATTTAAATTTTGGTCAATTTTTAATATAAATTTTTTTGACATTATTATTAAATCATGTACTGTTATATAATGAAATTAAATAAATTTTACTATAATAATAATTTATTAAAAAATTAAATTTTTTTGATGATGTGATAACTAATAATACATAATTTGACAATAGTGTAATTGATCAACTATATTTAAAATCTTATTCAATTCCATACTTATGTTTACTATATTGGTAAGAATGATAAAAAGTATAGTTATATCTATCGTAGCAAAAAAAAATTATTGTTTGAGAAACTTTCTCTTGAGAGACTTTGGCGGGTATTGGAGTTTCCATTGGAAGTTTATTACTGATATCTTGAAGGATCAACTGAGCATCATCTTTTACTTTTCTTTCGATCCAACAATTTTGGTTATTAGAACTGAAGTGAAAGGGGCAGCACGCCATGCGTTGTTGACGGGGTCATCGCCCTCCATTTTTTAAAACTCAATTATTTTTAGACATAGTTTTTTTCTTAAGCTTGGTCTCCCAAACAAAGAAAAAATTCATGTCTAGCTAGCTCCGCGCCTCTGGCTAGATGCCACATTGGTTGAAGTTGTGGCTAGAATTTCCAGCAGTATGACCTGCTTTTCTTCAACCTATAGCTATAGGGTCCAAATTTCATCTCTTTCAAGTAACCATCATCATGAAGAATATTTTGTTTTCATCACAACCCAAGTGGCCACAATGATAGCAAAACGTTGGAAGATATTCATATTTGAAGGTAAACCAAGAAGAGGTCATCTAATGAACTTGCAATTATAATTTTCTATTTCAGGGGTTGATTGACATTGAGTGATACCTTAACTTTACTATATAATTAATATTAAAGAAATCCTTCGTCTCAAAGCAATCCACTTCCAACACTTTGCCAAGTTTTTACCCCTATTTTCTCTCCTATTTTTATGGTGCGGTAGTGTGTGGAGAGGTTTCATAATTGAACCCAAAAGAGAACCAATTACTGAACATTATTTATATCCTATAAACGATTTCTACGAAAATCTAAACAAATAGATGAAATAATAATCAAACATAGCTGAAAAGATGAATTTATAAATGAATTAGATTCATCATTAAAATCATTCAGAACAAACTTAACAATATATATGTATAATTAACCAATAAATTGATTTTCATAATTTTTAATGTTCCAAATACACTTTTTCTCTTTTTTCTTTTTATAAAAAATAGATAGAATACTCATTAAACAAACTCTAAGAAAACGCTAGAGAAGACAAATACAGCTAATGAGCCAAGGATTAAAATATCCGTATATCCAAACACAGGTGGAGACAAGAACAGAATAAAATTATAAGTCAACAAGTGAAATATACAGAATGCAGAACACTGTTCTAGTACTTTGTTGATCGACTAAGATTTAGACCATATAGTAATATTATTGAAAACCTTGTCGTTTTTATTCTTCTAAGTTGTTCATAAAAAAGTAGCCAATTTCTCACATTTCAGGATGGCTCTTCTGTTTGGCACCTCTAAAAGGTTAATCCACCATTCATGTTACTAATAGATTGAAAAGCTATGTTTGGATTGATGAAATGAAGTGATTATTAATGAAGTGACTAATAGACTGAAAGGCTATATTTGGATGAATGAAGTGGAATGATTATTAATGAAGTGAAGTGAAGTGAAATGATTATTAATGAAGTGAAGTGATAAAAAGACTTCAATCTATTGTTTAACAATTTTAATATTTAATTTAGGGAGTTTGGAATGGAACATTTCCTTCTTTTTTATTTTTAGATAATCATTTACATTTTTAATTCTCTTTTATTTTTAAAGAATGTTGTGGGCAACAAAAATTAAGAGGGTAGTATTGGAAATAAAATTTATAATTCACTTTACTCTATTAATGACCATTGTGACTTTCAAACAATTGAGTAAGATTTTCCTTCATTCCTTTATTCAAACTTCTAAACAATAGAGTGATATACTTTTACCTTTCTACCATTCCATCTCAAACCACTCCATTCCATTCCTTTCAAAACTCTCAAATATAGCCTAAAATTATACAACTGCTATTAATGCATGCTGATAAAATTATATTTCGTTCCAACAAAATATTTGGGGGTACACTTTTGACTATAAATCACATTGAAAACGTCTCCGCATGGAAGAATGCGAGTTTATTTGTATTCCCTTGAATTTTGGTGGCGATTTTTGTTCCCTCTTTCAAGGTTTAAACAAATTATTTTCATCCACTTTTTTCCCTCATCCACTTAAACCTGTCTCCTGAAATGTGATATCATAATGCACAAGGTATAGCATAGGATTCGTTTTAGGATATTACTATTCTCTTGATCCACGCAGAGAATTGAACAAATCTAAGTTGAAGAGGTCATCATAATCACATTACACATTACTACAGTAAACTAATTCACCCCGCTTAACATTTTCCTAGACTTAAAATCAAATTGTACTCATTCATTCTGGAAGATTCTCAATTGACAAATAATTAATAAGTAAGATATATAGTTAGGCGAAGACCACGAGGCCGAAGAAACATTAATGCGCCATTATTTATGCTGTCTACCTAACGTGATCCCCCCCCCCCCCCCCACACACACACACACACATATTCTCCTTATAATTATAATTGTTATGTTTATGTAATATGCAGGAATAAAAAGGAGAGGGAAGAGAGTGTAATATGCAGGAATAAAAAGGAGAGGGAAGAAGGGGGGGGGGGGGAGGGGGGAGAGTTCGAGTCGTATTCTTGTCTCACAATCCTGGAAATGACCTTAAATTCAAATACTTATCTCTATCGTCTTCAACCATCAACCATAATAGATAGATATGCACAAGTAGTATTACCATTTATTTATCGGTGGAGCGTACCGTATTTTCCTTAATCTTTATTAGGAACTATGGTTATATGTGGGTTCTATCCTCCACATTACCATTTCCCATTACCCTCAGATCCAATAAAACCTTTAATAAAAAAAAAGTATTAGCACTAATTCAATTAACAGTCCTAGACTTTCCTAAAAAGGGGAAATTAATGTCAAAGGGTTTCACATTCTGTTTGTAAAGCCGACATTTTACCAAACATGCGTAATTAATGCATGCGCGTGTGGTTGGAATCTAGTGCAGAATTTTGCATCTAATTGAGGGAGAATATATATATGGATGAGTACAAAAAAGAAATCAAAATGTAATATCTCCATTTTGTGGAGAAGAGGGCGTTGCACGAGACATGCAAGCATGTGAGTGAAATATATATATATATATATATATATATATATATATATATATATATATACATAAATGCAGGCGCGCAGCCCTCGTGGTACAAAAACACAAAACAAAAGCCTCGTGGGATTGTGAAGCTAGCTAGGGGCACATGCATGATGAATGATGCATGTGACGAACTCCAATACTTGTTGGGGATACCATACCATTGGCACTCAAGTGAATTGCAATTTTGAGACTAAAGCAAAGTAATTACCAAAGAGAAATTCAAAATCCTCGTAAAGAATCAATCTAAAATAATCTTATTAATTATTTAAAAAATAAAGTATTAAATATTTTTTGAATTTTCAAGAAATTTAATGCTTAATTTTTTAATTTTATATTTTATATTTTAAATAATTAGAAAGATTTGTTAAGAGGATATATTATTTCTCATGAACAAATCTTAAAGAGAAAATAAGTACACCCACACAAGTGATCGTGATGACAATCTTTGAACTTAGTTTGTATATCTGTTACGGTTTTGGATTGAGTTGGGAAAAAGGGACCAAACTCGACTGGGTCATAGATTAGATTGAGATAGAAAGGCAACAACATCCTAACCCAGTGTGACTCAAATTTCGTATTTTGTTTTTTCAATTGAGTCGTCCTTGGATGGGTAATGAGTTAATCCGAAAGTTAACTCAAACTGATCTCCGTTTACCGGTTCAATAAATCTAATTTTAAATAGGTCAAAAATCAAGAACCCTAATCCACCTAATACCGGGTTAATTAAATATGCCAACCCGAGCCCAAACTCATTTTTCCAAATCTAGTCGTGGACTTGATTTTGACTGACGGTGGTCGTTGTAGGCATTTCCAACTACCCGCTAACAGTAGCCATCCACCTTTTTATCTTTTCTTTTTGAATTTTCAGAAAATAGAAAATTTGGGTAATTGCCTGATCTCTTCTTTCAAATTAAACTTTTCATGTTGCATTTCGATTTGAGATTTTAGCAAAAAGTTGTGTTGTACATGTCTCTACGGGGAGATCTATATGGTTGAACGCTTGACTAGTTAAAACTTAACTAGAATCAATTTTAAGGATTTAGGGTTTAGAGTTAGAAATTAAGTTTTCACTAGAAGAAAGAGTTTTAACATCCTTTTTTGGGTTTGGAGTAGTTTTTAATTAACTTCGAAGTTAAGAAGAAGGATTGCCTTTCATTAGCTAGCATGTGGCATTAATAATAATAAAAAAAATAAACAATAATAATATATTGATTTTATATGGCATTATTAATATAATGGACACTGTTGTCAAATTCAATCTTAATATCCAATGAATAAACTTAGCTACCCTTTTGTCTCCGTTTAATTTCCTGTCTAAAAAATTAGTTGTCTATTGACTGTCTAGATTTATGCGTATGGACAACCATTTACGGACAACCATTTAAGAAAATGCAAAATCCATCTTTCCAAATTCCAATACTGTCAGAAATTTGCAGTGCATATATAAAGTTTAAGATAAAGATTGTACAACACTAAATTGTACGCTTAGTTGTTGATTTTTTTTCTTTCACATCAGACACTTAGTTGTGCAACACAAATATGTCTAACTTTTGTGGCGCACTAAAGTATTGTTGAATCCACTGAGCAATATCCACATGCACAGTAAAAAAAGCAACAGCGCTGCACAGAGCTAGCTCAGCTCAACATTACTTTTCAAATATTTGTACGTTTTTTTATATTATTTTTATACTTAATAATAATGAATAATTTTTTTATTAATATAATATATTATTTAATTACTAAATTTTAATAATTAATTATTTACAAAATTAATTAATAATAAATAAATTATTGATTAATAAAATATATCTTTTAATTAATAAATTATTAATTTATAAATAAGTAATTGACAAAATTTATTAATTAAACAATATATTATATTTATTAAAAATTTATTCATTATTAATCAAATATAAAAAAAATATACATTTATCTTTTTCATTATTTTCATACCCCAATAGAAAGAGGATCCACCGACAACAAGACATTCTATAGTTCTGCAACTGTACACCATTAATTACATCCCAGTCATTTTCTTCATTAATCACATACATAGCTGGCGGTGAAAAAAATGGCGTCTCTTTCATGTTCCGGCACTCATGTTATGTATGGAGCTATACATCATCATCATCTTCTATAATTTGCAAGATCTCAAATATGCTTTAAACAATCTCAAGCTATGGACCATATATATCTAAAACCAAACTACTACTTAGGTAGATATGTTCATGCTTCAATGCTTCATAGTTCATATAAATGATGACGAGGGCGAGGGGGGTTCAAATCCTCTTTCACGTACCAGTACGGGAAGGCCGCAACTAAAAGTGGCAGTGAGGCCTGGAGAGAACCGTGGGGTGCCATGACTCGGTGCCACCAATTGGATGTGGAACCTTCGAAGCAATGAAAGTGCCACACTTTTGAGCTCCACCAGAGCCATTTCTTTGCCCATACACACCCTCAACCCTGCTTGAAAAACCGGGTATTTGAATGGATTTTCGGGGTGAAACACCCCATCCTTCAACCACCTTTCGGGCTTAAACTCTAAACAATCTGGACCCCATATTACCTCCAACCTACCCATCGCGTATGGATGGTAAGTAACCCTAGTTCCACTCTTCACTGGTGTCCCATCTGGTAACACATCGTCTTCTAAACAGAACTTGGAATCGAATTGAATTGGGGGATACAGTCTCATACTCTCATATGCTGCTGCTTGTAAATAGTGCAGTTGCTGCAGCTGTTCAAAGTTTGTGAGCTCGTTGTTTGGTCCAATTACCTGATCTGCCTCTAGCCGAATCGCTGACTCCACTTCTGGGTGTTTTGCCAGAAGCCAAAAGAAGCTGGTGAGGGCTGAAGCCACTGTGTCACGGCCAGCCAATAGGAAGCTTATAACAATGTCTCTCAAGTACCTGTCATCATGGACTGTACTCATGAACCGGGACAGCAAGTCCTTGCGATTAGAAAACCCCATTTTGCGTCGTTGCTTTATGACCTCTTTGGCTAAGATATTTATCATTCTTACAGCTTCTTTTAACCGCTTCTCGCTACCTAGATTGAGTAACCTCTTGATCTTCCAAACGAGAGGGGACACAGCCATGGCTCTCTCAGCGGATAATTTGGATGCCAAATCAAAGGAAACAGCAAACTCCGACATGGGTAAAGACTGCTCTAGACACATAGGGTCCAACCCGAAGGAGAATCTACAAATGCTGTCGAACGAGAATCTCCTAAAAACATCCTGCAAATCCAAGACTCCATCTTGCTTTGACAATAGAAGAGGGACAAGTCGATGTTGGATTTCATAGTTTACAATCTCAAAGGCAAAGGACCTTATGGAGTGCTTGTTGAGCTCCAAGCTTGCCATCTTCTTCTGAAACCTCCACAATTCACCGTCCACGTTGAAAATACCTCGACCCAGAAAGTCACCCAAGATCATGGAAAATGTTTTCCCTTTTGGGAAATTCTCGAATCTAGTCTTCAGTATGTACTCAACGTTATCCGGGTTCGCTGTGATCGTGTTTCTAAGCACGTGTATGTGGATGGTTTTACTGAGCGAGTTTCGGAGAAGATGAGCATACCAATCACAAAGATTATCGAAATCTTTCGACCAGCTCGAAGTGAGATAAGCCTGGCAAGTTTCACAGCTACATAAGATATTCATTCTGGCCAAGCAAGGTGATGAGAGAGATGCAAAAGTAGTGAAAATCACGATGACGATGACGATGATGATGAGTGAAAAAATCATAGAGCCATAAGAGACATCACTGAAGAACTGCTGCAACAGAGAGCATATAGGTAAAGGTTCAAGTTCCATTTATGGACAAGGATAAAACAGAGAGGATAGTGAAAGGATATAGGAGAGGAGAGATATACAATCAGAGGGAGACAAGTGGGATTGGCATTGGAATGATCGTTGCAATAGTTATATATACATGATTGATTATTTTCATACAGCACTTATTATTTTTATACTTGTATATATATATGTGTGTAATTATAATTCTAATATGTATGTATGTATGTGTATACATATATATAAATATACTCCTACTTAGTTCAGTGGTATACTACTGCTGCAAAGAAAAATGATTAATGCAGAAACAACGTTGTTAATTTTTTTATTTATGTTTTTGTGATATGACATTAAATTTAAGTTGAGAGAAAGACTTATCTCAAAATTAAATCATAATTAATATAAATAAAATATCCATTCAAGTGAGCCAACTTCTCTTAAAAATGCAATAACAAAAGTTAAACTAAAGGCACGAAGAACCCGTGTGCTAGCTAGAAAACAAAGTCAGTTTAGCAGAGGCATCTCCTTGCTGCATCACCCATAGTATAGTTTTGTACTGCAGGCACATTATCTCACGTGTTTTTTTCTGAGACCACCAACTCCACTTCTCTGACATCTTTCCATTGGCTGATTACTTCAGACTAGATTTTTTTTCTTGGCGTGAATCTCTCCGAGTTCCATACATTACAAAACTACTCGTATTATTATGGGACGACACAAGTAGTAGATATTTTGATTTTTTAAGTATGTGGTTAAGGGTTTAATTTTTGACTCATGTGTATGAAAAAATATCTATTAAAAAAAGTCAATTTCTTAAATGAATCTCAGTATCTTGAATGATTAGTCATTGCAATTACATGTGGAGAATACTTTGAATAATAATTAAAAAAAAACTACCACAGCATCATAGTACTAATACATAAGGCTCTGATATATTACCAACTAGCAGAATAACCGTGCTTTCCACGGAACACTATATGATTTGATTATTTTATAACATTTCATTTATTTATAGAAGAGTATTAATGATTAAATAAAAATTAAATTCGTATATTGTGTGGATTAACCAGTAAGATGCACGAAGGTAAATATAAAAATTTATATGACAGAAAAATTTAAAACCAAGAAGACAATAAATAAACAATTTAGAATTAAAACATCCAAAGTTAGAATATAATGAAAAAAAGAAATTAAATTAAATTAAAATATATTAGATATTATTGCACAATTCAGGTAGATCAAATCAAAGCAAGAGACTACAACCTATTTCTATACAGGACACCAAATCAATTTATTTTCAAATATTAGCTTAGAAAGAACTTAAGGAGGAGAAAGTTTGAGAAGAAATTAAAAAAAGTTAAAGAAATAGTTATTAATGACTAGTAGAATTCTCCATGAAGTAGGTATACATTACAACTGCATTGGTAAAGTAAAAAAAAATTAAAATTTAAACATTTAAAAATTAAAACACATTAAAAATGGAGTTAATTAATTGATGACACAGTTGTATTAATAAAATAAAAATATGGAGAGTAAAAAACTCTTATATAAATGACACGTGATATGGGCTTCACTGTTATCTTAGAAGAAATTAAGAAGAATTTGAGATCCAATTTGTGAGTTAGGCCACAGGCATATCTGCTGTGGATGTGTTCTTCCAGCTTCGCAAATACCAAGTAATTGCCAAAAATAATTTTCTGAGATGACGTTGGAGCTGAGTGAGAATCCAATCACAGGAATTTGAGAGTTTTAAAACGGAAAAGTATTGAACTATATAATTCAGCAGCAATTCGGTTTAAGACGTAGTGTGCGATCTTTTTCTCTTTCTAATGGCAATCTCCGATCCTCCTCTTCTTTATGATGGTTGATTTGACAATTTTATTCTTTGAATGGGAATGGAAAACTATGAAAAAAGGATAGGAATTAGCTTTCTTGATTGTGCCTTAGAGGGAAGTAAAACGTGTCTTAAAATATATGCGAGGACAATAAAAATAAAAATCACTGTGCCCCCCCTTAATTGTGTGAATGGCGTTTTATTAAGTTCCGAACGAAATTTCTAACAATCTTAACTGGGGATGGTAAATGGGATTCTCTCTAGAAGATAGTAATATAATAAGCAAATTGAATAAATTAATTATATATATGAGAAAATTATATATATACATATATATAGTGACGAATTTCAGTTGCTAATTGCTCCCAATTCTTGTTATTTTGCAACTTAATGAATTGATTTAGTAATTAAGAACGTGTGTTTTTTATTTTAATTATTTAAGTTCAAATTTGAAGTTAATATTTAAGAGAATTAATTTCTTTAAATGCACTAAATCAATATATAAGTGCACTCTTAAAATTATATGAGAAAAGATTAATTTAATCTCAATTGACACAAAAATTAATATAAAAATATCCTTATCTTACCATAAAAAATTCCTACTATTTTGTAATAGATAATTTATACTTTGCATTAATTGCACTAGAAATATTTACGACCCTTTTTGTAAAATTGATAACACAGTGAAATAAATCTACAAATGCTGCAAAGAAGAATAAACCCCAAGATGGAGAGTTATCAAGTTATAAAATGAGACTCTGCATTCCTCACCAAACCTTAAGATAGCATGTGTCGCTAGCTTGGTTATAAGATTATTCATCTTGATATATATTGACGTTTTCATGACAACATATAATTGTATCTAATTTTTTATAAGGTTTAAAATATTCTCCATACAAAACGAAAAAGAATTTCAATTAATCAAAAAGTTCTAAATAATTTTAATGATATCATAAAATCACTTTGTTAATTATATTAGCTTGTGCTTATCCATTCGGGCATATTATAATTAATTGATATCTTTAAAATTATTCAATTACGTTAGACTGACGCAAGTTATAAACGTCACAAACCAAAATAACTGCAGTACTTTGTCGGGCAAAGTAAATTAAAAATCTACAAAAGCATCTTATGAAGCAAATAAATTGTTTATATAGAAAACCACATACATTTAATATAATTGCATTACTAATATACGGTACAAATCGTATTGGGTTGAGGTCCAAGTCCAAAGGGCTCAAATGGCCTGATCTGCCTGCTTCACTCCAATTTAGAAAGGAAATATCACCGGTTATAACTGATTAACACGATTGGCTATAACTGGCGAGACCGCTTTAATTTGGCGCCTATAAATGAAAGTCTTCCCCTTTAAGGTGTGAACTCTTGACCTGCCACACTAGTTTACATTTTATGAGTTGTTAGGTTATTTTTTTCTAGTATTTTAAGGTGTTTTTACAGGTTATTAGTACTGTAAGACTAATTCCTTTTGAACATGGTTGTGATTAGGAGGTCTTTCCAACAATTGCTTACTCAAAGAATCGAATTTGTATTCTCATATTGGGAGTGCAACTCGTTTACCACTACACCCAATACTTGTTGGTATAAGTTGTTAGATTTTACTTCATCGTTGAAGCAGACTCATTGTGTACCCTCTCTTTTCATTCTCTTTTTACATGTCATCTTATTTCTCCACATCAGGAAACTTGGATTTCAACCTACTCTCAACCCCCCAATGTCAACCAGCAGTACCCTTCAAACGAGCTACCTGCTATATCGGATCTTAACAAGAAAAATGATATTTGTACACTATTTTTTATATTATTTTTATATTTGATTAATAATGAATAATTTTTTTATTAATATAATATATTGTTTGATTAATGAGTTTTGGTAATCGATTACCTACAGACTTGGTTAATCAGGAACAAATTTTAGATTCATTCAGTATATCATTTAGTTAATAGATTATCAGTTTGTAAGTAGTTGGATACTAAAATTCATTAATCAAATGATATATTGTATTAATTAAGAATTTGTTAATTGTTAACCAAGTATAAAAATTGTGTAAAATTTTAGTGTGCAAATATGATTGTTGTTTGAATAATTACTTATACAATTTATTTTGTTTTTTTAAGAATTTAATTTTGATTGATTGTTAATTTAAATTTTTTGACATTATCATTAGTTAATCATATATTATCATGTCATTAAATGAGCTTGATTATAATAACAACTATTTAAGAAGTTAATTATTTTTTATTGATATAACAACACATAATTAAATAATAATATAAATTTTTTTAAACTGAGCATGAATTAAAATTGAATTATATAATTTATGAGTAAATAATAATACTCATTAATTAGGATAAGTACCACACAAACATATTGATAAAGAGTAATAATATTTGCATGTACTTTATTTCCATAAACCCCTTACAGGCGGAGTCATCTTTATCATTCAAAAAATGTTATAATGGAACCAAAATCTTATCTAATAATTTGCATGGAAGTCTATGAAGAGTTTGTGAAAATATAATATGTGCAAGTATAATTTTTTATTAATAAATTAAGTATTATTCGAAATCAATTTGATTTTATTACAAAATTACAAATTATTTTTGGTTATTCTGAAAGCAGCTTTTCGGATCCAGGTTTCATAGTCAACCATTATAATGTGGGATAATAGGACTTATTCCTAAATAATGACGGTAGAGTGGAAATTTTTTTTTAATATTTAAATTTATTAATTTTTTTATATAATTACTCAATTATGTATTAACATATTATTAAAAAATTTAACTATGATAATAAGTAGTTAAAAAATTAAACTCTTTTAATCACTTATAAATACAAGATTTAATAATAATGTAAAAAATATTTACTGTAGGTGCATCAAAATTCAATTCAATTTAAATTTGTTTTGACTGACCGCTTAGAATAATCATGTCTTGGTTCTTTAATTCTACTAGTAAAAAACCTGTGTGTTGCTCGAAACATAAAAAAATATAATATTATAAAATTATAACTTAATAATAATTAAATAATATCAGTTATGTATATAAACATTATAATAATTAAATATTATTTATCTGTTTTTTTTAATTTAATATAAAATGTGAGAGATTATTTTATGGTAAAATGTTAAGTTTAAAAGAAAAAATCATAATTTTAAAAGTGAATATTATGACTTTAAGAAGAAGAATTTTATATGAGTATAATTACACATATTTAATGAATTGATTGCGATAAAATATTGGTGTGTAATCTGATACATAACAACAAAATATAATTAGTAAATAATTAAATATTTCATATAATACATAAAATTATTTGAACCCCTAATACTCCAAATTGATCAATCGTAAAATAAAAGAATTTAAAAGAATTAATGATAATTTTTTAAAATAATTTTTATAAAAAATAAATTTATTTTAAATAATTATTTTTAATGATAATTATAAAATATTTAAATTTTTTAATAAATATCATTTATTTAAATATTAATAAAATAATAATGTTATGTAAATTAACTAATTTTTTTGTGTGTAAAATATACATATACTTATGATTTTATATATAAGAAGCAACACTTCTCCAATTAAAATACATAATTGTGTTAAGTGGTTGGATGCGATTACAAAACTAAATATAACTAAACATGATTGTATTATTTTTAAGACACATTGAGCTTACATGTGACATATATTTGTCTTTCTCGAACATATTCTGGTAATATTTTCAATACAAATGTATTTGTATATTAGATATTATGAGTTTTTTCAATTGCTCATAGTAGGAATATAGTAATAAACAAAGTATAGATCTTGTACATAATTAAACATTGATAATTAAAATTTTAATAATGTTTAACATGAATGCATAAATTAAAGTTTGTCATTAAGTGACACTTGTAAAAAAACTCTTTCCGCTTTCTTACTAAAATCTTTCATTAATTATTTTTAATTATCACTTTAAGTGACACTTATAAAAAAATTCTTCTTTCTAAGTGAGACTGATTAAAATATTCTCTCATGATCTTAACTTTTATATATATATATATATATATATATATATATATACTACTACTACTACAGGTGGAGTTCCATGTTTTACGATAAGATCTGTTTTTTTTTTTGTAAATAATAAATAATTTATATATAACCATCATATAAAATAAAATTTTAAATTACTCATTTTTTATATATAAAAATAAGTTTTGCCACGAGGAAAAGGGTGTATTTTTATGCAAGTAAAATAAAAAAGAAAAAGAAAAAAAATTAGAATGAAAATTACTTCATATTTTTTAATACAATAAAATTATAAGATGTATGAAAATAGAGTATAACTTATTTATATTTCACTTTGCGAATATTGGTTATTCTTATAGCATTCCCACCCTCTACTAAATAATATTAAATAATCGGGAAAATTATCAGACAGGAGCTCTTTCTAAAATTGCCACTTTTTTTTTTTTTACTGAATTACTATATATATATTACATAGAATCATTTCTTCATTGTCCATATTTTTATTGGGTGTTTCTTCTTCTTCTTTTTTTTTTTTTGTAATTCTTCCTAAATAATTTTCACTGTGTTGCCAATTATGCACCATATTTTTCATCTTCTCAATTAAGCAGAGCCTAAAAAGTTTGAGAGAGAATATAAAAGGTTTTCTATTTTAGGGGGAAATAAAATGTTTGAGTGTGGTACCTCATCAATTTTGAGTCTTTCGAGTTTCGACCCTATCAAGGGAACTTTTGGAGAACATTGTGCACCCATATATTATGCTTCACCTAATTAACTTGCTATGCTATCACACCCTGAAGAGGCCATAGCATTTTTTAAGCCATTATTCGATGACTTGTTGATTTCAGGAAAAGTTCTTCACGTGAGGTGAGATCAAGTTGCAGTGAGAACCTATTAATGTTAAAGCGATTTAACATGCACGCATTAAAAGTTTGTAGGTTTAGTTCCTTTTTCTGGGTAACTAATATAATCAGTTACAGATAATATTTGAATTCAAGCACTGATCAGGGAGATGATTATTACCTAATTACTTAGTAATCACATCAAAGCTATTATAGTAAATTAAAATTCACAATCATATTCTCAAGAGTTGTTGCTCAAGCGATACCGGATCTCTTTTGGACTATTTGATTCCAAGTTTGAATCCCACCCAGGTTATTTTGTTTGTACTTAATATTTAATCTACCCTACTACTATTGGTGTATTGACCTAGTTAAACACTTGAATTTTTGAATAATTTTATTTGTTGTAAATTCAAAAATATAATTAAGTTAGTTTAGGGTTAGGAAGTTTTACTTTAATTCAAATTCAAAGAGCAACTCTTTAGCACTTCTTTCATGTGTGTGTATATATATATATATATTCTGTAAAACGTTCAATTATTCAATGCAATGTTATATTCCTTTTTTTTATTATCTTTCAAACCCTTATATGGTATCACAAGTCTTCAAGTTTTAACTAGCATCTCGATCCTTAACAATGACCAACACTAACTCTACCCGCATAAATTCTGTTTCTTTTCCCTCTCCTGATCCCAAGGATTTAGTGCAATTTAACACTATCACTCAACTTCCAATCAAACTCAATGAAAGTAACTATCCCGCTTGGAACAAACAGTTTCACTCATTGCTTATCGGCCATGATTTGGTCAGCTATGTTACTGGATTTAACTCTTGCCCACATCCTACAATTGAATAGGATGATGAGGAAATAATCAATCCCGTGTACTCATATTGGGTGCGCTAAGACCAATTCATGTTCCTAACCTTACTTGGCTCGTGTGAAGCTGATGCATAGGCTGTGATGTTCTCTGCTGAAACCTCCGTTGAAGCATGGATCAAACTTCACTGTGCATATGCCAATCGTTCTCGCTCTCGGATCATGTCCCTCAAAGAACGTTTGGCTTCCATTGAATCCATTACCAAAGTGTCATCCTCTGTTACTGAATACCTTTGTACCATCAAAGGTATTTCTGATGAACTCTCTCTTATTGGACATCCTCTGATGACCTTGATCTTGTCATCTATGCCCTTAATTAGTGGCTTAGGTTCTAGTTTTCGTGAGTTCTTTACTTCTCTTCATACTTGTGATACCCTTATTTTATTTGATGAACTTTTTGACAAACTTACCTATCTCTTCACCAAAAGTCATTAATTGTACCTCTTGTCTTTCCAATAAAAGTCACAAGTCACAAGTTACCTTTTTCTAGGACTAGTTTAACTAGTACTGCTCTTTTGGAACTTGTTTATTCAGATGTATGGGGTCCTGCTTCTTTGGAATCAATTAATGGCTTTCATTATTATGTTGTCTACATTGATCATTTCTCCAAATATGTTTGGTTATATCCCTTAAAACTCAAATCTCATGTTGCTGTAATTTTTCCCACATTTAAATCTTTTGTTGAAAATCAATTTAGCCGTAAAATTAAAAACATTATACACTAAGAATGGCGGAGAATTTTTAAAACTTAAAAATATTTCCTTCAATCTCATGGCATCTCACCACCCCACCCCTACACTCCTGAAGACAATGGTGTTTCAGAACGAAAACATAGACACTTAGTTGAAACCACTTGTTGCTTACTTAACTATACCTCATTGCCCCACAAATTTTGGACCTACGCTCTCCAAACAGCTACATATTTAATTAATCGCCTTCCCACACCATTTCTAAACATGAAAAGTTTTTTTCAAATTTTATTTAATTCTTCTCCCAATTACACCAAACTCAAAACATTTGGTTTTCTATGCTTTCTTTGGCTTAAGCCTTGTGTTAAAAATAAACTTGAGCCACTGTCCCATCCTTGTATTTTTCTTGGCTATAGCTTATCTCAAAGTGCTTATCTATGTTATAATCTCAACACCCACAAAATTCATGTTTCTTGGCATATTGCCTTTGTAGAACATGTTTTTCCCTTTTCAAACCCCAATTCTCCATATGTCCCTATCTTATCCTCTTCTCCTATCCATCCAAAAATTACACTCCATGAAAATCTCCCAATATCAAGCTCTACGTCTAACTACATCACGCCACCTGTCCGATATATCCCCTTCCTTTCAAATTCAAACTCATCAACGCCTCACATATCCACTTCCTCATCTCATTCCCCAAATATCTCCTTGTCTTATGGTTAAATCTCAAACCCATATTTTCACCTAACTACCCCATAACCATCCATCCCATTCAACCTTAAACAGATCTCGCCATCTCATCAACTCCACACAACATGTTACATATATCCTCCACCAACAACTCTCACACTTCCTGTTTACCATCCTATTCAAACATGTCCCCACCACCACTTTAACTACTTTTTCACCCATCACGCCACTTATTGGCTACATTCTCATAAACACAGACCAGCCCTCCAAATCTTATCCCTCACATCTCTTTCCCACCGAGATTCCCTTCTTAATCAGCCAACTACTCTTGACCAAGAACACCGTACCAGCTCAACAAACCCAAATTACTCAACTTTATCCAAATAATCCCTCCAATACACTAAATTCTTCTCTTATTACCATGTCACTTCATGCATCTTTCTCTTTTCAGGCTGCTGAAGACTCAATATTATCCCTGTGCAAAATTAATCAACCTGCCTTAGATCTCCCTGCTCCTATTTCTACTTACCCTATTATTACACTTGGCAAAGCTATCATCTTCAAACCCAAACAAGCTTTTGTTGCTACCGAATATCCTTTTCCTCTCCCAGTGGAACTTACTTGTGTGAGTTAGGCTATCAAGTTTCCAGAATGGAAGCAAGCTATGTCTGAAGAATTTACTGCTCTTTTAAACAATGGCACTTAGGACCTTGTTCCCTCTTAGTCTCATTATAATGTTATTGGAAACAAATGGGTATTCAGAATTAAACGTTATCCTGACGCTACTATTTCTCGATATATAAGGCTCGGTTAGTGGCCAAGGGCTTTCATCAGTGTCCTGGTAATGACTTCATTGACACTTTCAGTCCTGTCATTAAGCCACAAACCATCAAAGTGCTGCTTTGTCTTGATCTATCTCATGGGTGGTCTCTAAGCCAAATGGATGTGAACGATGCCTTTCTCCATGGCTCCATCTCAGAGGCAGTTTATATGGATCAACTTCCTGGCTTTGTTCACCCTAGTTTTCCTCATCATGTATGCAAACTTAAAAAGGCACTCTATGGTCTTAAACAAGTTTCATGAGCCTGGTATCAATCACTCAAGCAATTTCTGATATCTTATGGTTTTCAGAATTCAAGATCTGACACCTTACTTTTCATTTACAAACTGATAAATGTCTAACATGTATACCTTTTAGGTGTGCATTGAGGTAGTTTATTACTCTTTTAAGACTTAAGAGGTTGTTTTTATCCCATGTCTAGTATGTTTTATTGAGTCATTAGGAGTTATGACCTTAATTGCTGTTTTGAGGTTAGTTAATGATGTTTTGATATGTTTTTGTGTAATTTGGATACAAGAGATTGAAGCCTACTTAAGTCAAATTTGAAGATCAAACTAAAGGTCACATACTAAAGATGACGTTTAGCCCTATGGTCTTAGCGCTTAGCCTAAAGGAGCCAGAAGAGTGACTGATGGAATGATTGAAAAAAAACCACATTTCAGCATGGGTTGTGCTTAGCGCCAATTTACCCAGGCTTAGCACAACCATGCATGATGAAACAACGAAGTCACTTAAATCGTACTTAGCATGATTAAAGTTGCGCTAAGCACCGAGTACGTTTGGAAAGGATCTAAAATTAGGGAAGTATGCAGAGGCACTATATATCTTTTTCGGGAAATTTTTCTCTACATCTGGAACAAGAGCACCTAAATGAAGAAGCGAAGTCCATGCAGTTTTCTCTATCTCTTTTGTCCACATCTTTTTGTCTTGTTGCTTTGATTATCATGTCTAGCTAAACTCCCTCTTGCTAGGGTTAAATGTAGCTATTTCTGAATTCTCATGTTTCGACTTGATCTATTGATTTGAGTTTCTATTTTTGTATTGAGTGGTTTATTTTTTTCTCTTAATGCTTCTATGGTTTGATCATCCATGGATTGATGCTTGTTTTGGTATGCGATTGGAAAGTTCATGTTAGAACTAGATCTACAATTAATCACCTCATAGATCATGCATCTAGGAATGGATCTTGATTTATTTGTAACCATGAGACCCTTGATCTTTATGCAAATTCACTACTTAAGCCATCTAAGGAATTAGGATTTTAGTGGGGGAATTCAAGCTTATTTCACTTAAAGAATTAGGATTTGAATAAACAAGAGGGTTGATTGTCATAAATGGAATAGAAACTCTGTTAATAGTCATTTCATTGCATGGGAATGAAGTTTAGCAAGTCTAACCTCAACATCTCACCACACTTGCAGTAATCTATTTTTGCTCATCCTAAGTGTTTGTTAAGTATCCAAATAGAATTGAATCTTTAATTTTCTTGTTTTTAATTCTAGTCTTAATCTTAATTGTATGTGAAGAGCTTAAGAGCTCCATTCTTTCCAAAAATATTGTTTAGATAGTGATTGATTTGTTACATGTTAGTAGTTGTCACGATCCTTTTTGGGAACGACAACCCACTCATCTTTTTATTAATTGCACGATTTGGTATATTTACCAAAGTCTTAACACAAATATGGTTCAATTATTGCCTATTTTCTTGTCTATGTTGATGATTTACTTTTGACAGGAAATAACAATCTATTCCTTAAGAAATTTCAAGCTACTCTTGCCTAGACCTTTTCCCTAAAGGATCTTGGTACTCCTACTTATTTTCTTTGTGTGAAAATTCTACCTACTGTCAAAGGTTTATTTCTCACCCAACACAAATATGTATGAGATCTTTTAGAGAAAGCTAACATGCAGGGTGTGAAACCAATGAATACACCCATGTTCAATTCTTTTTGCCTCACTCCTAGTGATGCCAATACATGTGATTCCACCATACATTGATGACTTGTTGGATCTTTGTAGTATCTTTCTCTCTCTCGTCCAGACATAGCCTTTTCTGTTAACAAACTGGCTCAGTACATGTAAATCAAGATCTTCGCTTTTAGGCTCTCAAACGAGTCCTTTGATATCTCAAATCAACCATTGCCTATGATCTTCATATTGTCAGAGATCCTAATCTTCAGTTAACAGCCTTGTGTGGTGTTGATTGGGGTGGTGATATTACTGATCGCAAATCCACCTCAGCTTATATTGCATATCTTGGTTCTAATGCCATCTCATGAAAAATAAAATTTAATGGCCAGATCGTCCAAAGAGGCTGAGTATCAGACCATTGCCTGCATCGCTGCTGACGTCCTTTGGCTACAACATTTTTTTCAAGAATTGGGTGTCACTTACCAAGTTCACCAAAGATTTTCTCTGACAACATTGGTGCCACTTACTTATGTGCAAATCTTGTTTTTCATTCTCTAATGAAACATATTGTCATTGATTCCCAATTTGTTCTAATGTGGTTGCTAACAAATCTCTCCATGTTTCTCACATTCCTTCAAGTAATCAATTGGCAGATCTCTTGACCAAACCTATATGTTGTTCGTGACACAATTTTCTCATGTCCAAGATTGGTGTCGTCTCACCTTCCACCATCTTGCGCGGGTGTATTAGTATATTGACCCAGTCAAACACTTGAATTTTTTAATAATTCCATTTGTTGTAAATTCAAAAATATAATTAAGTTAGTTTAGGGTTAGGAAGTTTTACTTTAATTCAAATTCAAATAGCAATTCTTTCATGTATATATATTATGTAAAACGTTCAATTATTCAATGCGATGTTATATTCCTTTTCGCCTATTATCTTTCAAACCCTTATAACTACTAGAAATAAATGCCCAACTTAATCGGAGCTATAGAGTTCATTTGCTTTTTCTTGTTAAGACCTACTTAAGCAAGCACAAGTAAAAGTCATTTTCCTTGCCTTTGTTGTTGTCGCATATAATTGTGAAGATCTCGTTACAAGCAGGCAAATCAATGAATTCCTTATGCTTTGCCAAATATAAACGCTTTTGCTGCACATGGTTTGTGATTTGTTATGTTCATCCATCGTCAATTTCTCTATAAAGAAGAAAAGCTTTCAATTTTCAAATCAAATGGGTAAAGCAAAAGCAAGGTGTGAAAGGAAACGTGATTCACGAGCTCACTGGTTGGACAAGACCCATATATGAACCAAATTATTAAGCTGGATAACAAATGTTTATTTGGTTTGACGTCAATGGCACTGAGCAATGCAAGTGCCAGACAGATTCCCAGTGGCATGTTGTCGTCCATGTCTATCTTTTGGACCCAGCAGTTCAATTAGCTCTATCCATCGTCATCATCTGCTAAACAGATTCAATCTCTCAACTCTCACATGCATCAAGCTGTTGTTATGTTGTTGATAACATTACCCATGCCTCTGTTGGCTGTGAGGGTTCTAGTCATGAGTTGATGGAGCGTTGAAAGCAAAACATGCATCTTGCTTTGAATTGCTTATATATCTCATAATAAAAATGGCATGCAATTACGAACAAATTAAATGCACTACAATGATAAGATTCTAAGCCATTAGGAGTGACTAGTGTTGAGAGCTTTCAATATATAGTTTTATGCAAAGCATATGTATGTATGTTATATATCTATCTCTCATAGGATTGTAGATTGTTTTAATAATGGTGGCGAACATGAAATTTGTGGTTAAATAGATTGTAACATATTTAAATTATAGCTTTGCTAAATTCTTAGAATTATAAGTCACAAGAATTTTGTGTGTATTTCTTAATCATAACCTTGATATATGATATGATATGAAAGAGTAGAAATAATCCATTACAATGATGGTGCATCTACATCCATAATTTTCTTGTTAATTACAATGTTAGTAATTAAGTTACTAAATTACAACATGACTAGGTAAATTGATAAATTATATATGGTAATTAGAATACTTGTCATAGTAAAAATTTCATATCTTAGACCTGTTAGTATTAAAACATTTTCTGATACTAATTAAATGATTTTCCCCACTTATGAATAGCATAAGAAAATTAGATTAAGTGTGAAAATGATTTCTCACTTCACTAGTATCATTCACACTCTTTTGATATAATTTAGTGCATTTGTTCTCAATGAAAGAAGTTTACAGGAACAAGATATTTTTTGGTCAAGAAAAACTTTGGAGGTGGATAGGTTGTTACACAATTAAGGTAGGGCAATTTGTGGCTATGTGTCAAGAACAAGATATATATATATATATTGTAGACCAAAATTTAGAAGATAGATATGTTGCTCCATAATCAAGATAAGACGCATCGTAATTAGTAGATGTCTAACAATGAAAGATCATTAGAGAAAATCGAATAAAGAACATTTTATATTGATGCAGTTCAAACTTATCACATGAGCCAAATTTAATTCATGGTGAAGAACAAAATAGTTTCAACAAAAGAAAAAAATAATCTATAAAAAAATTAAAAAACTAGAAGTAATCACAACTATATATATGTTAGTTTGACGACAAGTTCATTGTAAAGGATAAGTGAGGTATGTTCGCGGACTCAGATGATATAAGCAGAGATCAATGTACATAACTCATCCAAAAGATGAACATGAAGATGTATTTATCTAGAGTGCGTTTGGATGCAACTTTAAAAAAGTAGAAATGAAAAAAAAAATCTCAATTATTACTTTTCTTTATAAACTAATAATCTTTAGCTTTTGAAAAAAAGAAGGAGAAATAATTTTTAATATAATTTTTTGGTAAAATATCATTTGTTTTTATTAAAAATTACATCCAATAAATTTATTTTTGTAAAGTCATTACATACAATCTTAAAATGTCTTTTTTTGTAATTTTGTTATAAAAAGTCATTCTATTTTTTTATGTAAACAAATTTAAAAGTTCTTTTATTACTTAAAGTACTTTTTAAACATTGTATCCAAATATAAATTTTTTTTTAAAAAAATCTCTACTAAAATAAATTTATAAAAGAAATTATTTTTTCAAAAACTTATCCAAATGAGGTCCACTAAATAATAGGTATGCCAGAAAAGGAAAGTTGGTGTGTGCATTTAGAAAGACATACACTATGAAAGGATAACAATACTAGAAACAAAAGAATAAATATAACTCGAAGAGAGAAAGATAGAAAGAATAAAAACTCCAAAAATAAAGAAAGAAGAAACAAAGAAAGAGAAGAGTCAAATATATGCTGAATTAGGTTTTCTCCTTATGCAATTCACTTGATCAGCTTTTTTCATTTGTTTCTTTAATTTGACGCATACATTTTTCCTATATTCTTTTTATATGAAGGTATAATACTTGTAAACTATTTTTAATTAAAAATAATTGATGTAGTCGTTAATATTAAATATTAAATATGAATAAGATATAAACACATATAATATAAAAAAAACATTATTCTTTCATGAGAAAATTAAAACTATCAGTGAGAAACCTCCTTTAATTAAAAAATAAAAATATCAATTAAAAAGCTATGTTCCAAAGATCGAAAGCAAGAAAAACAGGGAAATATAGGTGCAGCCCGTGAAGGGACAAAGCAAGGATTGAGTGGACGCCATTTTTATCTTAGTTTTTTCCGTTGCTCTTCTCCTCGTCACTTGCCTTTTTACCTTTTTGGCATAAACCGAAAGTAAAATTTTATTTTTAGTGTAAGTTTAAGATTAATTCTCGATGTGTAGCATTTTTTTTTTACAGTAAGTTGTAAATGATGACCATGACTTACAAGAAATTGTGAATCATGGCAACGGCTTACAATAAGTTATGATCTATGGCAACAACTTGTGATTATTTTAAATTTTTTACATATAAATTGAGAACACAAGCCATGACTTAGGATTAATTTTTTTTTAAAAAAATGATCTAAAAAGTTGGCTTGATAAAAAAATATTCATATTTAATTATTGGATAAAATTAATTAAATATTTAATTATTTTAATCAATAATTTATATATAATTAATTAATAATTTATTTTCATTTTAATACTTGATATGTGATTAATTATATATAAATTATTAATTAAATTAATTAATTTTTTTCACGAACTAAATAAAAATAAACTAATGGTATGATCATTCTCCTATTTTATTTTTTATGAAAGTTGTGGCTTAGAGGCATGCTTACTTAAATTTTTTTTTTTATATTATTGTATGAGAGTGGTGGACACTGGCCACGACTCTATATTACCGTGAACACTGTAGCTTCATTTTTTCTCACGACTTCTTTTGGGTTTTCGACCCATGATATAAATATGGCAATCACAAAGCATTCACAGCAAAAGGCTTGCATATTTAATTTGCTCAGGCAAAGGGCCCCCTCTATGGCTTCCCAGGTATCAGTTTTGTGTCATAAACCTTTAGCCTCATTCTTTGGAGCTCTGCAACATCAAATAAGTGATCATAAGCTCAGCCTTAAAACGACATCATTTTTTAAAGTTAAAAATAATAAGTAATTGCGACGGAAATAGCAACAAACTTAAATGAAAACTAAAATTTATTTAAAAATTAAATACTATAAGTTAAAAAATATAATTTTCTTACAAATTTTGTCACAAATTGCAATGGAATTCGTGACCGAATAAAAATAATTATTTTTATTTTATTTTACATATAATATATTTTAAATATAAAATTCTGTCGCATGTTCTGTCACGAAAAAAATATGGGAATTCCTGCCAACAATTATGACAGAAATAGCAGCGAAATTTTTTTTTAATAAAAAAATCTATTACAATTTCCATCACTAATTTTAATGCTTTTTGCAATATTTTTAAAAAAATTGTTTTGTAAAAGAATTCCATATCAATTGAGACGGAAAAAATTCCATGGCAAATTCCCGCCATGATTAGACTTTTTTCTTGTAGTGACTCCACTCAAGTAGAGTTGCATAACATACTAACGTGGCTTGCTATGGGCTTTCTTTTATATGCGGGCTGGATTGGGTTGGTTCATTTTAATAATTAGTGTTACAAAGTGGCTTCAATAACTTAAAAGAGGGGTGAATTTAGTTCTAAAAATTTTCACAAAATTTTCACAAAATCTTTAATGGTATTGATTTTATTGAATCAATAGTATCAAGAGAGGTATGGACTAATGTAAATAACAACACCACACAAGCAATCTAGAGAGCACCTTATTAAGATTGAAAGTACTAAGAAACAGGATATAAAAGTAAAGCTTGAATAAATAAAGAGTGTAGGGAAGAGAGAGTGCAAACAAGATTTATACTGGTTCCATTACTCATTGTGATTTACGTCCAGTCCTCGAGATCGTCCACTTAATATTTCTATTATACTTCAAGCTTCTAACTTGGGTGCTTGAGAAACCCTTATAAGAACATATCACTCTTCACTAGTTTGGGATCCTCCACCCTCTTTGTGCTAGAGCCTCAATCAAATACAATAAGGGACACCTACCCTTCGATTCTTACACGAAAAGTAAGTGTTTGAAGTGTTTAATATTCTCAAAAGAGCAGATATACAACTTGAAAAATGATAGGTAAGGATATATTATCACTTAAAGCTCAATAATAGAGTATTACTTGAATGCAGGGAGTTAAATGCTCTCAATAAATGATTTCACAGTGGTTGTTCTATCTCATTAACTTTCCAAGTGATAGGATAAATACTCCATAGCATATTAGAGCCGTTGGTGGTGATTGGAAATCATTAAATGCAAAAACTAGTCGTTATAAAAGAGTTTCACGCAATAGATATCCGGATATTTGAACCTTGTATATAGATATCTTAACTTTTGGGTTTAGCCAAGAACATGATATCCTGATATCTGCTTGAGATATCTTGATATCCAAGCTCTTATCCTGATATTTGGACAAGATATCATGATATTCAAAAGTTGTATCATGATATTAGAGAGGTGTTTTGGCTACTGGAGCGTGATATCCGGATATCACATTGCTGTATCCGGATATTTCAGAGTTGATTTGCCTCTGGAGACAAATATCCGGATACCAAAGGCTTGTGTATCCTAATATTTGGCTTTCAGGAGCCAAAATTTAAATTTCCAAGGAATGGTATTCGCATACAAAGACTTGTATCCGGATACAAAACCCTATAATCTTAATTTTGGTTTTGCAAATAAACAAGATTGAAGCCAAAACAATTTTTTTAAAACAAATTAAAAGGCATTTAGAAAAGTTTTTAAAATAACTTGCCACCAACACTTAGGTTTTGAAAAATGTTTTCTTTTATGCTAATGGATGCTTTAAAAGGTTCAAGAGCTTTAAGCAATAACTAACTTTTTACCTTTTACAAAAGAATCAAAGTCAAATGAAAATCTTCAATAAAGCTTGGACTTGTTCTTCGTTGTGAGTCACTTCTTGTTATCATTAAAATCCTTTAAGCATAGTGAGTTCATAATTAGTTGGAAAATTTTTAATTTGAGCTTGGCTCGCTAAACCCATTAACCAGCTAATTTTATTATTATTATTTTTTATAATTTTAATTTAAAAAGTGTGTGTAGTGTTATATGAGGTCATTAATTAAGTTTTTTTGGATTATATTTTGAATATTTTTAAAGTTTTTACTTGGACATAGAGATTAGATAAGTTAAACACTTATGTTCAGTTACTTATTGAGATTATTTTTGTGGAAAAAAAATTGGTTAAAAAAATTAAAAATAGATTACAGGCCAGCCCAGTCAACTTACTTAATCTGTGGGTTAAACGGATTGAACCTTATCAAACCAGGATAGTTGTGGGTTGTGTATTAAATTGGTTATAACCCTTTAAAAAATAAGGTTGAACATACCAATCCACGTACCTCAATCAGTTTATCCAGCACTACACCTAAGTATTAGTTCTTGGATCATAGACCTGCTAGGAGTAGAGACACAAAAAGGCCATAACCAGCCCTCTACATTACCGTTAAAGTGCGATATAAAATAATTCTGGATATTATATTATATAAAATAAATGAAGTTCGTAACAAGGGGACACATTTCACAAACACATAAAACAAATTTATTTCATAATGTACAACGTGGACTCTGCATAACATTCCAAATCATTGCCACAACCCTACGCGATGCGGTCTTGAAGCTTGGCCATAACATTTTTTTTTCTCAATTCGTAGTCTTCAAAGACGTCAAAGTATAAGAACACTTATCTCATAAAGGAAGGCTAATAAGTAATAAAAGTTATGGAGGAGACTTGGCCACAATAATATGATTTTTTTAACGACTTTGATATTCATTAATTTTTTTTTAAATGAATCCCCAAATTATGACCTAGAACCACAACTTTCCCAAAAAGAAAAAGAGAAAAGATTAACCTTAAGTCTAGAAAATTTTACTTTCTATTTATACCAAAAAGGTAAAAATAAAAATAGAGAAGCCCCTCTCACTTTCAAATTTCCTCATTTTTGTTCTATATATGATTGAATGATTTAAATATACACCTGGAAAATGCCAATGAAATATCCACCACGTGTTAAGACGGTTTTACGTGGACTTGGTTCACACTGAACTTTGTGGTTTAGATTTCATTCGTACAGGAATCTTACATGAAGCTTTAAGTACAGATAAAATATGAATTTCACAATTTATGGACTGTAAATCATATAGGAATCTAATCCATGGCAGAAACTACGTAAGAGCAATTACAAATGTAGGTACTAGTGAAGAATGTGATTGTTAGTTGTGAGCCAACAGAGTCACTAGGAATTGGATAGTAGGAAAGGATTTGGATTGTTTTTAAGAGGTTATACATTTAAATTCATCAAAACAAAATATGTGAACCAAAATCCTGTCGTGGCAATGTTCAAATGAAGTTATAATCAGGTTAAACTGTGGTGTTTTGAGTTTGTATACTTAATTAAAAAAAATTACACCAATTATCAGTTAAAACTTTTCATTTAATATATTAAGTACTCTATCTAATTAATAGGTAGTATTAAAGACACAAGTTCAATTTTTGAAAAGACACAAAATTACTAGAGACAGTCGTTGGAAAGGGAATTATGTTTGATAAGGATCAAGTGAAGTCCAAATCATATCAAATTGCGATGCTTGAACTAATAAACTTGAATAAAAACAAGTTACGCCATAACTGTTATGTTTGATAAGGATCAAGTGAAGTCCAAATCATATCAAATTGCGATGCTTGAACTAATAAACTTGAATAAAAACAAGTTATGCCATAACTGTTAGTAATAATTTTTAGTTTAGTGGTAATCACAGTATACACTAATATCCCTGCAAATTTTGAGAGAGATGGAGCCCTCAAGGTTTCATTTTCATTCTCTCTCGCTAGCTAGTCACTTCACCCTCAACTAAACATGCATGCTATTTTAAATAATTTCGCCCATATTTCTGTTTATGGCTTCCAATTGCCAAATGGGCTTTGTCGGTGATCTTTGAGAGTCAGTATCCAATTATAAAGCAAGAGAATGTAACACGGCTTTATTGAAAGACATAAGCTCACACTGCTAGTCCACTACTTCTCAGTTATATATAGTTGATAAGAGACCCTCAAAATCATTTAGACCACTAAATCTATTTATTTTAATCTTAATCTATCCACTCTCGAGTGGCCAGAATAATACTTTTATATATATATATATATATAGTTGTATTAGTTCAAAATAAAATAAGAGAAAGAATTTTAAGAGGTTTATCTCTAGAGATAAGAATATTAAATACCAACTTACGTTGGTCCGAATGAAATAAGTATAGTCACCTTAAGTATTTTGTCTTGAGTTTGATTTTTGAGGTAGTGTGTATAAAGAAAACGTACTTAGGAGGGGTTTCCGCTTCACACACATAACCATATCTTGTGAAATTAGTTTCTTGCCTTCCAGACAAAGAGATATCATAATTTACACAAAAAGAAAAAAAATAAAAATATATGTACGCTATAAAAAATTTTAATTTTAAATTTTGTAAATTTTCGAAGTTTGATTGTAATGATTTTGTTTTGTTTTGTTTTATTTTTACTTTATAAATCTCTTTATTTTAATTAATGTGAATAATTTACTTTTTAGATCAAAGAGATGATGATGCCCATCATCCTTTTTGACTCAAAGTCTCCATTCTTATCGAGCCAATAATTAGATAATAAGCACGTGTAGGGTACAAGAAACGGATAATTGATGGAAGAATGTAATAATTTGATTTGCACACCAAATTTTTATATTTAGTTAATAATAAGTAAATTTTTAATTAATATAATATATTATATTATTAATAAATTTTAATAATTAATTATTTATAAGTTGATAATTTATTAATTAAATGATATAGTAAATTAATTAAAAATTTATTTATTATTAAATTTATAAGTAATTCATTATAAAATTTTATTAATTAAATAATATATTATATTCATTAAATATTTATTTATTATTAACTAAATATAAAAATAATATAAAAAAATATGTAAAAATATCATTTTCTTAATTTGTCTGCGGTTTGTCCTCGAGATAGATAGAGATATATACTTTAACTTTTTTGTAAAATAAAAAAAATAAAAAAAGAGGTACTCTAACTTTTGCGCCACCCCCGCCCACCCGAAAAAACAACTGCCTTTTACTTTTTTGGAGGGACATGGCGAAAACTAATTAAAAATTCGATGGCACATGGCGAGAAAATTTGTCCTTGAACCTATGGATGGATCCATTGGTCAGTCACCCTCCGATGTAACCACTGTACGTAAGGGTGGGCTGTTTATACTCCTCCAATCGGTTTGAGGGAATGGGAGTCTTTTTTGTTTTGGTTCTTTTGTTTTGGCATATTAACCTTAGACTGATAGTTTCCAAAATGGAACTTCAACTTTAGGTTGAATTTTAGGCTTACTTGTGAGCTGTGACTTTGTGAGGTCATTATTTAGTATCTTCAATAACAGAGAGTAAACAAAAAAAAAACTAGCTAGAAAGATCCCAACAAACAGCTGTTCTTAGTCTGGGCTTATATTTATGTTTTCTACTGAAAAGACTGACAAGTAATTATTCATTTTTCGGAGAGAATATATATTGCTATCTAGTATTGAATTTGTTGAAGAGAACTTGTGGTTCGGAACTTGTTATACACAGCATGCCATCCTACCTGCGTGGGATGTGCGATATAGCTGACTTGGGACCATCACAAACATATATTTCTTGACCTTGTTTGCGTCTACGTCCCCACACAAATATTAACTGCTAGTGCTACGCAACATGGCTCAGACAGGTTCTGAATACTACGCGTGGACGGGTGAGTCAGTACTGACATGAAACTGCCATAAAGGTCAAGCAGAATAAAGGTTGAATGGTCCTTGTTTTTTGTTTTGGTAAGCATGGTCCTTGGTTTTTTGGTTTAATTTGGCCACAGCTTGGTTTAAGAGTGTTATATATATATGGAGAGCAATTAATGGAGGTATTATAGGTCTCATTGCACTGTTGGAATAAAGAAGGGGTTGTGATCAGAGGAAGGCAACCTAGGGGCTAAGGCCCCCAAACCGGTTACAGCAATAATTTTCTACCGAAGCCTTGGATGGGTAGTAATCTGATTAACCACACTGAGCCGAGGCAATCAAGGACGGTTATTTTTGCGGGAAAAATATATTCTACCTTTAGAAGAAAATTTGATATTTAGTGTGTATTTGAATTATTTTATTTTGATTTTAGAAAATTTTATATTCAAAATATTCAAGAAAAATATTCTGAACCAAACATGAACTATTACAGCGCAGTAGCTTCTGATTATTTTATTTTATTTTTTGTTTAATGGTTCGCTCTCTCCCCTCACTTCACTTTCCTCTTCGAAAATGAAGTCTCATGATCATCAGTGCCTTGGGGACCCCTTTTGGACATATCCGACCTCCTTCCATCTTCCATAACCACCCTAAGTCAATTCACCATCACCTATTCTTGGTGAGGCTAGTGTGAGTGGAAGTGAGAAATTGTTAGTATGCCACTGCTGCATCTAACATAATTTATTTTAATTATATTATTTATAATAATACAAAATATTTTACTTAGGTTTTTTATATGCTTGATAAGTATTCATGACTTAATAGTTTTATCGAAATATGGAACGTTAAAGATAAGGAAAAGTTTTTTATTCTTCGTTTACAAATATTCAAACTTTGATCCCTAATACCCCATAAATAGTTTGAACTGTATAGGAACAATAATCAATTTTAGCTCGAATGGTTTGTAGAGGAATCCTACCTTCTCTGATCCACTCGACACGTGCAATTTCTTTTCCGTTGATACGTCCCGCAATTTGAACTTGAACTCCTTTTGTATAATATATCTTTCTTTCATAATAATAATAAAACAAATTATAATGAAAAGATAAAAATATTAAAATATATATATATATACATAAGTCATTAGTATTAGATAAATAAAATATAAACATGTCAACTGGTTCAGTTGACAAATTGAGTTTTATGTGAATAATAATTAATCTCACATTCAAAAAGTGCGATAACACATTTTATTCTGATTAAAAAAATGTAAAATTGGTCCTGTGAATTTAACTCACTTGGTAAGGGACATTTGATGTTAGTGTCGAGTGCGATGTTCGATCTTTAGTGAGTGCACACCTATTTTCCCTTCCCTTCTTCTCTACCCCTCCTTTGAGACTCCTTTCAGGGATTGCTTCTAGGTCCTACTCTAATAGTAGGGCCTCCACTTATCCTAACAGCTCTAGTACCAAAAAAATAAAAAATAAAGAATTGACACAGCGGCATGTTTTGGATAAGGCCTAAAGGGCTAACACTTCTGCACTGGATTTCTATGTGCTATCTTTTCTACGTACTATGATGGTGGTAGCCATTCTGCTTCGTTCACATGGAAGTTTTTTAAAAAGTTGAGCTTCATGCGAACTAGTCATGCTCAATTGTGAATTGTCATACCTTAATCCGCGAAGCCGAATTAGGTGATCTATTAACCACCACGAACGACTAATTAAACCTCCTTGTACTACTGTTTTACTACCGCGAACTGACCCGGGAATCCTCAATTCACATTACAAATTTATCTAAACATTTTCATAAGCCCAAGTTGATTGCCTGAAACTCTCCTTTAATGCAATGTTTTAAAAAACCCTATGTGCATATAGGCGTGCTGGAAGAGATATATGCATTTAATTAAGTATAACTAGGGGTGCTCATAAGTCGGGTTTGGTCAAGTTTAGCTTGGCCCGATCCCGACTTGAGATTTTGAACTGACCAATTTTTTAGGCTTAAATTCGACTCTAAATTTGAGCAGGCTCAACCATGGTCTGGCTTGTGATTAACTTGGCCAGGATCGGGCCAACTTGAAATTTGTCAAAATCTAGACTATAATATTGTCATATGTATAATATGTTATATTATACGATATATTTGAAGGTTTACATTGTATGTTAATATTTCTATGATTAGTAATCTCTTAATAAGTATAGATTATTAAATATATACATTTAAAAGTAATGTTTAATTTACGTGACTTGAATTCTCTATGTCAAGAAATATAAGTATTTTTATATCTTTGGTGGCCTAGTTCCAACTCGATTATTTCTTTGAAATTGAGTCTAATCTCACCTAAGCAACTTGAGCTGGGTTGGGTCTTGAGCACCCCCTAAATATAACATTTCTCTTAACATTAAAGAGAAGGATTGGCTCACCTAGTTGTAAACTTATTAGGTGTGAAATTAATCTCTTTTAGGCTAAGAAACATTATGGTAAAGCTTCCCAAATAGTGACAATTCCTAGGATTGAACCTTTGGCCTTATCACTGGGTCTAAGCCACTTATTACTTTATCCAACCACTCGTTGGTTCTTATATAAATACAATGAACTAAGAAAAAGATTACACTTCTCTCTTAGTTTGACGATATTTTTTTTCTTAATTAACAATATTGAATTAAAGAAACAAGATTGAAGGCACAGAAAGAGTACAAATCCTCATTTTAAGACCGAAACCAAAACATTACAATTAACATGGAGGTCTACGTCGTAATTAATTATTAAACACAAACAAAAGACCAGGAGAAGCTGACAACTAACCTAGAATTCCTGCATAATGTATTTCTCTATCAGGAGACTATCTTGCTAGCTGGAATCGAAGTTGTTGAAGAGCAGTTCTTGTTTGCATCTCCCCATACACGGCATACCATCCTGCCTGCGTGGGGTGCACCATATCCCAAAAGAAAGCTGATTTTGGATCATCACAAACCTTATATTTCTTCACCTTGTTCTCGTCCACGCTTCCACACAAATACTCACTGCTTACCCCAACACAGCAAGGCTTGAACGGGTTCTTAATATTATGGGTCGATGGGTGGTCCAGAACCGACTTGAAACTGTCGTAAAGGTCAAGAACAACAAAGGTGGAATGATCCTTGGTTTCTTGGTTCAATCCGGTCACAGCTTGGTTTAAGATGAGGTTATGGAGAAATGCCATTGAGTTAAAGATCCCGTTGCAATGTTGGAATGAGGAGAGGAATGTGATCATAGGAAGGCAGCCCAGAGGCTGTAGACCAGTCACAGCAATTTTCTTCACTCCCAACCCATGGATGCGCATTAGATTGCTAGTCGTCTGATTAACAACCGAGGCGACATATGACAGCAAACCCTAAGTAATGCATTCAATGAAAAAGAGAAACATGAGTAAGATAATAAAACTAACCAAGCTTATATAATTTACATTTCTTAGGGACAATGATGAAGAGGCATTCTATGTGTCGTTCAGCACATGTATTAATTACATATCAGAGATCCCATTAACATATAGAACGGTTAATTACTATATTGGTTACATTTTGTTTGACGAGCCGTTAGTGGTTGAGGGGAGGGGGAGGGGTTCCCTGGAATATCTTGAGGGCATATGTTAGGCTGGATCCCTGCAACATTAATCTTAATTTGATTCAAACACCCTGATCACCAAACTTAATGAGCATGGAATGATCCCATATAGTAAAGGTAGTAGCCTAGCCCACAATTTTAGAGCAACACCGCTTATATATTGTGCAATATGACTAGCTATGATTTGTACGTATGCAAACGGCTTCACATACTGTACAAATAAAATTTTTAGCACACTATAGTAAGAATGGTATGAGAAAGTTTACCAAAACGGAGCGATTTGTCTCCACGTAATGACTGTAGTCGTTTCCGGCGATGGAGACGAGGGCCACTGCGTTGCTGAGGTCTCTGGAGGTGTACACTTTGTCTTTGATGAGCTGCTGCAGGAAGTCGATCTGGGTGGTCATGTTTGGGCCTGCAACATGGGTATCGAAAACACCAGTACCCCCAAAAGCAAAGCTCACCCCGTACTTCAAATATTGTGGCATCACTTTCCTCGATCTGTAAGGGACCGGTGGCTTCACCCCCAAATACATAGCTGCATGTATTAATTTTCCATTGTTACATATTTATATTTGAATACACATTACACACAATCAAGTGAGAATAGTTTATTGTGATAATTCGATTTACAAAGACACATAGTCACGTTCACGTACACATACCAATGTAGTCAGTGAGGACTCGACCGTCCGAGAATCGACCAGTGGGATGTCCAGGGAACGTTATTCCATTGGGTCTTTCCCACTGTATTGTACTTTCCTGCTATTGCAGGCGTCAGCGTACGAGTCCCCAAAAACCAACAGTTTTGTTGGGCGCTGGCGACGTTCCTCATGCTGCACAACAGCTTCAGCTTGCAAACTCATCTGTTCTGTAACAATTAACAAAAAAATAATAATAGTAATAATTGAAAATAAATGCTCATCCATAAAGAAAATCCATAAGTACTTTGTACCAAACAAAAAATTAATAAACTAAAATCCATAAGTACTAAAAAGTAGTGCTGAAAATTGTAAGTTAAATGGGGTTGCAGAAGATAAGTATTATGCAGATCTAGAGTTGGGTTTCATCCATAGCTAGTGGACATATACCTGAGAGAATTAGAATTAGGAAATGACAGAGGAGAGAAAACGGTTGCTTTTGTGAGTCCATGAGTGCAAGCTCAAGTGAAGGAAAAACACAGTTAATTTGAGTTTGAGATCGAGAACTATAAAAGGAGAGGTAATTCCTGAGGGAACTAAAGATATTAATAGTGAATCTGCTGCTTAAATTGCTGACTATATATCTTAGCTATATTGGTTTTACTCCCCTAGCTAGTTCAATAACTAAACATAGCTAAGAGAAAACGTAATATCAGTACACGAACGTTCTGAGTTTAGCTCCATATATGTTATAGAAATATTCTACTTTAGACTCTTAGAGTCATGAGAAATAAATTTGAGAAGTGATTTTTTTATTTTATTGTATCAAGGTTACCCCAAGAGTCAAAGGACAAGGCATTCTATATTTTTCTACCGTAAGTTTCGCCTCATTCATTCTTAATGAAACTTTAGTATAGAATTTTTAAACTAAAATACTCTATATTCTTTCGGAAGTTAGAAGAGAGGACGGAAGCAATAAATTTGTAATAAAACCATATTCACCTTCATATATAGAGAAAGCTTCATTTACATCCATTTCATGAATTTTAAATAAGATTTTATATACGATTTAACGCAGAACTCTACGACTTTACTAGAAAGTAGAAACGTATTCATAAATCATTGATAGTTGTTAACACATCATTAGTAAAGTATACTGAATCTGCCCTTATTCCTTAACTATGGTTCGTCATAAATCTCTTTTGAAGTACATTTAGTTTATACAGAAATTAATGTCATTTAAGGATTACTGAATGCAATTGTCAATTGATGAGGTTAAAGCTTATTTTATAATTATTTTTTTGTTTCCTACGAGGTGTCCTCACATCCAAAGGGTGTGTGACTAATTAATGTTGCTCACGCACTTAATAGTGTAGCGTTAACTACAATATATTTTCAATGAGATTTGAATTCATATACTGTTAGTAAAGTTCATTCACATAAAACTCAAGTTGTAAAATTCACATAAAACTCAAGTTGTAAATTGAGCTGCGCATTGTGGTTTATTTTATAATTACTTTGGGGCGCTAGTTAATTATAACATGCTACCTTTTAACCACTATTCAATATCACCTCTTCGATGTGGTCTACGAACCTTTCAACGTTTATGACACTCATTAAAATAAGATAAGATGATCCTTTCTTTGAGGGAAGTTAACGTGTCACAAGTCAGAACATTACGATGTAGAATTCCAAAGTCCAAATGGGTATTCTTGAGCTTGCATCACCTTCAAATGGGTGTCTCAGCAAGTGATCCTAAATTTATATATGAGGAGAATCAGTCTCCTTTGCCGTTTATATTCGGCTTTTAGCCCTTTGTATACCCAGAAAAAGAAAAAAGAAAAGAGTTCAGAGATCAAAACGCTATTTCTATATAATTAATATGTCGTTTTTTGTGAAACATAATGGGCAATTTTCATGTTACAAATTAAGAAAGAAGCAAAGAACACAAGCGTGATAAAAATAATACGACTTCAGGGTTTCACAAAGGACGTTTCTGTGGAGAGAGCTTCTTAAGGGATCAAATTCTATTTCTCGTTACACATTCTGAGTAACTGCTGAGTTTGTTTTTTGATATACCGCTTTTGCTATTGAAAACATGTTCGTTATTTACACTACAAATTTATCCAAACTTTTTTCTCTGGAGAAGCATATGCTTGTTGCTTCGATCCCTCAATGACAATTTCCCTTCCTTTTACCTCTTAAGTCCGAAAGGACTTCCTTATATATATGGGTGAGGGATCTACTTATATCAAGTATAAATTTTGATATATTTATATCACTCAATAACTTCTTTTAAATGGTGAATTTCATCAATTAAACCGTTGAATTGAAAGTTCTCATAAGATAAATCAACTCCATAAGATTTCTTATAATTAAAAAATTATTTAATACTTCATCGCAGTACTTTATTTTAACGTATAATATGATTTTAAAATGTAATTAAATTATCTACTATTAGGTTAGATAATTATATATGTCCGATTTATTTAAAATTTGGTATGCATGATCATTAAGATAATAGCATATGATTCAACGATTAGATTAGTTAAATTCGCGTTTTACAAAAAATTATTAAGTGGTGTAAGTGGGTCAAGATTTACACTTGATGTAAGTGGATCCCCACCCTATATATATATATGGAGATGGATCAACTTACACCGGTGTAAGACTTGATTACTCTTACACCACTCGATAACTTTTTATTGTATAATTTTCTTACAAAATTCATCGTTAGATTGAAAGTTTCTATCATGTAGGTCATTTGTGTCAAATTTTAAAAAAATTGAATATCAATAAGAATATCATCAAATAATTCATATTTTCATATATTTCAATATATTACGTTAATTTTAATGTATATCAATGAGTCACAAAATAATTTTAGATTAATGTAAAACTTTATAAGTATGATCTACATGATAGAAACTTTCAATCTAACAGTGAATTTTGTAAAAAATAATTTATTCAATAAAAAGTTATTGAGTAGTATAAGAGTGATCAAATTTTATATTGTTGTAAGTTGATCCATCACCTATATATATATATATATATATATATATATAGCCATAATGAAATTTCACCATAAAGAAAAAATGAGATCAATTGTAAGTCCACCGAATATGATTTAAGCTTTATGCATTGTCAGTTGGAGCACGATGACCTCGCAGACTTGAAAGAATTGAAAAATAAAAGAGGGAGAGGAGAAAGGAAGAGAGAGAAAAACATGACACCGATGACACTAATACGTGGAATGGAGTTTTGTTTTATACTTTTTATTTATCTTTTTTTCAGTTCAGTGAGAGGCCGGAGCCCAAAAGAGAGAGGAAAAAAAAATAGCAACCAAAGGGGTACAAAGACCCCAACTACATCTGCAATTCAGCACGAAGGAGTAACTCAAGTTCAGGAGAAGGTGACGGTGACTCTATCTCAAAGTAGCCAAGATCTTGCGAGAATTCAATCTAGTTAGCAATCCAATCTGCACACATGTTTCCTTCACGAAAAGTGCAGGTCTCAATCCTTGTGTTAAGAAATATGGTAGAATCCATTAGAAAGAAAAAATAAATAAATTAAAATAGAATTGTATTAATGTAATGAGAAATATTGAAATTATAAAAATGTATAATGAGGCTTATATAGCTAATGAGAATAACTAATTTTCTAACTAATGTAATTAATCCTTTATATATCTAATAGCCCCCCGTAAGTTAGAAGTGTTAAAACTTCAAGTTTAGGATGAACAATATATTCAAACTTAAATAAAAATTACAAAATACAAGTAATGCCGTAATTATACGGGCTAAGTAAGAAATCAAAAAGAACTGAAATATTGATGACGGCCGAAGTTCATAACTCTTTATTTGCGTCTTCACGTGTCTCGTTCTTAATAAATTGAAATGTGCCAAAATGATCATCAGCAAAAATGAGAGGAGTTAACTTGCCAAAATTTACATTGGTCATAATAAGTCGTTCAAAGTTGGGGTTCTATAGGCCTCCAAATATCATCAATCTTTCAAATAATCCCAATTTTAAAAACAACAATTATAAAATGCCAAATAATGGCAAAAATTTACCAATATTTTTTTAAAAAAAAAGAAGAAAAAGGAAATTAGCAATGAAGCTTCACATTGCTTCAAGAACATCGGAACATTTAAGAAAGAGACATAGGAGTGGGTCGGAATTGAAAGACCGAAGTTCTTGGACACGTTCTTTTGGATCCTCGCCCTTTTCATGCAATGGGTAAGACTCTTCCACCTGACAAGTGCAACAGAGCCACTGACTCATCCTTGTCCTCTTCCTCAAATATAAATCGTCTTTGTATATTGTATTCTCCAGGCAAACAAAGTAACCAAGAGGAGATAGAGCCTCTCCTGCATCATGTAACGTTGGTTCTCTCCTCCAACTCTTAGAAGCAAGACTTGACAAGAAATTTGGAGAGACACTTGAACAAGAAACAAAAACTAGCGAATGTAATAGTATAAAGAACAGAGCCATAAACTAAGAAGACCAACAAGTGGACGAAGAGAAGCATTTGTCTAAAGCTCTCATCTTAATGCTGCTCCTTTTGAAGAAATGCGCCAATATTCATAGGCTTCAGGACCAATGGGTTCACAAAATTGTGGGCCATGGAAATTGGTGTCAATATTCACACCTTCAATTGACATGCTCTCGTTTAAAGAAACACAGGCCAAGAAGACCCATTTGACAAAGAAAAGCGTTCAAGGAGATTTTAAGTGTTGGGAACTTAACCAATCAAAGAAATAATTCTATCACAGAGGCAGTGTCACGAAAGAAACTGGAAACAAGAAACGCACCTGAAGCGCAGAAGAGATAATGAGAATGAACGTGGGATAAAAAAAAACCGAGTAAAGAGAAGAAAAATTGAATCTTTTGGGTTGAATCTGCAACCCAATTGAGTAAAACGAACGAGAAAGAGCAAGAAAAGAGAGAAAAGGAGAAAAATAGACAAAAAACTTCAAGAGTTCAACAACGAACTCATGCAGAGGAAAAAGGAGAAAAAATTCAAGGCGGATGCTCTAATACCATGTTAAGAAATATGGTAGAACCCATAAAAAAGAGAAAATAAATAAATTGAAATAGAATTGTATTGATGTAACAAGGAAGATTGAAATTACAAGAAGTATAACAAGGCTTATATAGCCAATGAATACAACTAATTTCTTAAAATGTAACTAATTCTTTATATATCTAATACCAGTTAACACAACTCTAAATTCTGCGAAGTAAGAATTTACCCCAAGGAGGGGCCTCACCTTTACCTCTAAGGTAGTCAAAAATAATAAGAGAATCACTTTCAACTAACACCTTCCTGTATCCTAAGCTCTAGGCGAGCATAATGCCTAGTATAGGATACCCCAAAGCTCAACAATGTACAACGAGCAGGTTCAATGTGACAAGTACTGACAACTGAAACCTCTGATCCAATTTCCGACTTCACTACAATCAAACTACCACATCCAGCAATACCAGGATTGCCTTTAGAGGCCCCGTCAGTGTTGAGTTTGATCCAAAAAATAGGAGGAGGAGAGCAACTAACTAGATTCCAAACTTTATGCACCGAAGTGCGAGTTCTATTGCTTCTGGCATCCTGAATAGAGTGAGCATAATTCAGAATGACATAGTGAGCATTATTTGGTCGCTGTAATTTTTCCTCTAATATGTAACAATTCCTCCCCTTCCAGATAAGCCAATAGCAAGCAATACGAAAGACATCCTGTCATTCCACTCCCATTAAAATGGTTTCAATTAACAAGAGCGGAGGTTCATGAGAAACCATGCTGAGATCCACAATATATAAGTCAATAATATGATCAGAAGGAATTATACGCAATCAGACCTGGCTAGCTGCATGGCAATCTCGGAGGTCATGCAAAACAGATTCTTCGTAGCCTTGGCAAAGCTGAGAGTCTGGACTTCCATTCCCTCACTTGCTATGTCTGAGGTTGGTGAGAAGTCTACATGAGCAGCAATCCATAAGAACAAGGAAGTTCTGTGGGGACCCTTCCACTCCCAGATCAATTTCCAAAGCCTGTCTGGAATAATAGGATTGGTCTCCTGTAAATAGGAGTAGGCACTTCTAACCGAAAATGTTCCATTAGAAGAACCAATCCAACCTAGGCTATCCTCTCCATCCAAAGCATTTGGGGAAATAATGACCCTGATAGACTTGATACAATAATGAGGGAGCTGATTTTTATTTATTAAATTAACTCACCAGTAATAATATATGCGCAATATTTTTTTACACCATTTTTAAGCTTGGTAAATAATTAGCAAATTTTTTATTAATATAATATATCATTTGATTAATAAGTTTTAGTAATCGATTACTCACAAACTTGGTTAATGATGAACAAATTATTAGTTAATGAAGTATATCATTTAGTTAATAGATTATCAGCTTGTAAGTGATTAGTTATTAAACTCATTAACCAAACAATATACTTTATTAACTAATAATTTACTCATCGTTAACCAAGTATAAGAATGATATAAAAAATTAGTGTGCAAGAAACATTTTCCTTAACTAATACTCATTCTCACATAATATAGATAAGATGAAATCATAATTCTATGTATCAAAGGTAACATTAGTGTATGAACAAGACAAGATATTAAAACTAGGCTAGCTCTCTCATATATAGATAGACAAAATACCAATACTAGAGTAAGGATAATGTGATGTATGAGAATTTTATTTGGGGAAAGAAAACAAATTTTATTGCAGGATTTTAATAAATAAAGTAAATAATTTTGATTTTTGTTTTTGGTAATATAAGTCAATAGTATATAAATTTAATGAAAAATATTAACACATTATTTTTTTTATATTTTAATTAAAGACTTCTATTTATTAAGTATGATCACTTTATGATCTTAAATTTATAATTTAGAAAAGATAACCTTTGAATTTATATTTTTTTATTAGATAATATATGTTGACTTCTTATTTTTAAAAAAATATTTTTATTTTTTTTAATTATGACTAAGAAAGTGGAAATTTAGATTTAAATTGTATATTCAAGTTCAAATAATTACTTTTATAAATTGACAACCTCATATTACAGCAGTTTGACGTTTGCATAGTATCAGTACTCCGCCTAATAAATTCATTGTTACTCAAATTATGGTTAGCATGAAGAAAATATTCGACTAAATGGGTAAACACTCATTGACCGAAAGAGATTACCTAAAAAAAAAAGAAAATTGAATTCACAATTTTAAGTTAATTCTAGCTTTATAAATCAAGGCACAGTTTTATTTTAGCATTAAGTAATCTCAATAATCACAACACAGATTCAGTAACTTAAAAGATTTATTTCCCTTACAAAAGAACAATCAATTTGCACATTGCACCGTTGCAGCCATAGAACCGAAAGCATGCGGTCGGAATTTTGTTGTTGAATAAAGTGGTAGTCCTAAAGTGGTGCATAATTGTTGGAAATGAAAAGGGGTTTTAGGAAATTTTGAGGGGAAGGGAAGAGGAGAGAATACTTGAGAGAATGTTATTCTTTCTTAAGGAGGGAATGCTTTGTATTTTTGGCTTGATACAAACTCATAACCATGACTCCTATTTATACTAGTGGCACCTCCTTAACCAATGGCTAAGATTGTGCCAACACATTTTAATCTAATGGTTATAAATTATCTTCTAGAGATCTCCATACAAATATCAAGTTACTACTAGATTCTAGATTTTTCAATAAACTACTAGGATTTCTAAGGTAGAATTATCTAGAACTTTTTTCTAGAATATGGACTCTTAGACAATTAAGGCCCAAATACCAAATGGGCCAAAATCAAGTTTAATTTTCAACAATCCCCTTAAACTTGATTTTGTCATTCCGATCAAATTTCTCAACCTGATAAAGTCTTCTTGCTTTAGTGGCTTGGTGAAGATATCAGCAACTTGATCCTGAGTTCTTACGTACTCCACTTGTACATCCTTTCTCATGATGCATTCTCTAATATAATGATAACGTGTATCAATATGTTTACTTCGATCATGATAGACTGGGTTTTTGGCCAAAGCTATTGCTGACTTGTTATCCACGCCTATCCTTGTTGGCTCCCCTTGTGGCATGCCCAATTCCTTTAATAAATTTCGAAGCCAAATTGCATGGCAAACACACGAGGTAGCAGCTACATACTCAGCTTCACACGTAGAAAGAGTGACAATTGGTTGCTTCTTTGACATCCAAGTGAAAGCAAAGGTCTCCCAAGTAGAACACAAATCCAGTGGTGCTCTTTCGATCATCTATATCTCCTCCCCAATCGCTGTCGCTATATCCGACGAGCTTGTAATCATTAGAAAAAGAATAGTATAAGCCAAAGTTAACCGTACCTTTAAGGTAGCGTAGAATTCTTTTTGCAACCTTCAAGTGAGAGGATGTTGGATTCTCCATGTATCGACTCACGACTCCAACTGCATAGAGAATGTCAGGCCTTGTGCATGTCAAGTACCGCAAGCTTTCAACTAAGCTCTTGAAGAATGTTGGATCTACTTTTTCTCCATCTTCTTGCTTTGACAACTTGACTCTACAATCCATTGGTGTACTTATTGGCTTGCAATTGTCCATGTTGAACTTCTTGAGGATATCTTTTGTGTATGATTCTTGTGAGATGAAGATTCCATCATCATTTTGCTTAACTTCAATGCCAAGGTAGTATGCCATTTGTCCGATATCTGTCATCTCAAATTCATTGGTCATTATCTTCTTGAACTCTTCAAATAGTCTTGGGTTGTTGCCAGTGAAGATCAGATCATCCACATATAAGCACACTATCAAAATGTCTCATTCTTTAATTTTGACATAAAGAGCGTGCTCACGTGGACATTTGGTGAACCCGTTTTCTTGGAAGTACTTATCAATCCGACTGTTCCATGCTCTTGGTGCTTGCTTCAGCCCATAAAGTGCCTTCTTCAACTTGAGAACTTTGTCTTGTTGTCCTTTCACCTTGTATCCCAAAGGTTGCTCGATGTACACTTCTTCTTCGAGGACTCCATTCAAAAAAGCCGACTTCACGTCCATCTGGTGAATTCTCCACTTGTGTTGAGCTGCTAAAGAGATTATCAGTCTTATGGTCTCCAGACAGGCAACCGGAGCAAACACCTCATCATAATCGATCCCAGCTTTTTGACTATAGCTTTTTGCGACTAGTCTTGCCTTATATCTTTCAATTTCTCCCTTAGCATTCTTCTTTGTCTTGTACACCCACTTGACACCGATAGCCTTATGCCCTTTTGGAAGGGAGACGAGTTCCCACGTGTCGTTCTTCTCGATAGCTTTAATTTCTTCATCCATAGCATCTCTCCATCTTTTATCTTACGCAGCTTCTTCAAAGTTCACAGGTTCACAGTTTGCAAAGAGACAGAATAGGGTGAGGTTGTCCATTCTCTCAATTTCCTCATAAAAGTCTTGAAGGTTTCGTGGTGGTAAGGCATCAGTTTTATCAAAGAGATCTTAAAGACTTCTATAACGCATCACAACCCTGTCACTCCCAGTGTCTTCCGAAGTGGTTGATGTTGGTGAGGAGATCTCTTGTTGAGCTTATCTAGATGTTTGTTCTTCTTCAAACTGAGGAAAGAAATTGTATTCCTTTTCACGAGCTCCAAAGTCCCATTGTCCTTCTTCATCAAAGATGACATCTCTGCTAACTTTAATCTTGTTGTTGTTTGGGTTATACAACTTGTAGCCTTTTGAGCTTGAATCATAACCGATGAAGATGAATCTCTCACTCTTGTCGTCAAGTTTGGCTCTTTTCTCGTCTGGGATATGGACATGGGCTACGCTTCCGAAGACTCTCAAGTGTGAGATACCAGGCTTTCTTCCACTCCATGCTTCTTGTGGTGTCTTTCCCAATACACTTATTGTTGGAGATCGATTGGATAGATAGACTGCACACGCCACAGCTTCTGCCCAAAATTCTTTTGGAAGGTTCTTGCTTTTGAGCATACTTCGAGTCATATCAAGGATTGTTCTATTTTTTCTTTCTGCCACACCGTTTTGTTGGGGGGATCTTGGAACCGTCAGGGGTCGTCTGATTCCATTCTCTTCACAAAACTCTTGGAACTCTTTAGAAGTGAATTCTCCACCTCGATCAGTCCTCATGGCTTTGATCTTCCGACCACTTTCTTTCTCTACTTCAGCTTTGAACTTCTTGAAGGCAGTGAAAACTTCTGATTTCTGTTTCAAGAAATAGACCCATGTTTTTCTTGAAAAGTCATCAATGAAAAGGAGAAAGTAATTATTTTTACCAAGTGAGCTTGGCTTAATTGGCCCATAAACGTCAGCATGTATGAGCTCGAGCGGCTTCTTGGCTCTTGAGTTTGACTCCTTTGGAAAACTCATTCTGAATTGTTTTCCAAGTAAACATCCTTCACAAAGTTGATTGGGGTGGCTGATAGAAGGTAGGCCTCTCACCATCTTTTGCTTCGACAGCAAACTTAAGCCTCCAAAGTTTAAGTGCCCAAATCGAAGATGCCAAAGCCAAGATTCATCGTTGTAGCAAGCTTTGAGACATCTTGCTACATCATTTTGGATATTCAATAGGAACATCCTATTTCTTGACATCTGCACTTGGTTATGAGATTATTTTTCCCATCTCTAATGGAGAGACTGGAATCTTTCATATGAATATTATAGCCCTTTTCTAAAAGTTGTCCCAAACTCAAAATATTGTTCTTCATATTTGGGACATAGTAGACATTTGAGATAAATTCATGTTTTCCATCTTTCATGCGGATTAAGATCTTACCTTTTCCTTTCATTGGAATCTTGGACTCGTCACCAAACGAGACATTGCCACTTACTGATTCATCAAGATCCACGAACATGCTTCTTTTTCCGCACATATGGTTGCTTGCGCCGGTGTCAAGGTACCATGTGTTTTCTTGGCTTCCTTCATTGCCTCCACGTGCTAGCAGCACTGTTTCAAACTTCTCATCCTTCTCCTCCACATAATTGGTTTCCTCCTCGACTTTATTCTTGAAAAGTCTACATTCTGAAGCGTAGTGGCCAAACTTCTGACAGTTATAGCATCGAGTTTGAGATTTATCATACCTTGTGCTTGAATGTCCTCTTCCACGTCCTCTTGTTGAACTTTCTCCTTTCTCGTAACTATTGTTGATGAATCTTGAACCCCGTCCATTATTGTGACGTCCGAACTGTCCTCGTCCTCGACCTCGGCCTCTACCTCGACCTTGTTGGCCTCTCTCATTTCCATGACTTTCTTCCTTTTCTTTTAGTTGCATTTTGAAGAGTTTCTCAATTATTTCTTGCTTCCTTTTGTGCTTCTCTTCATAAGCTTGCAATGATCCTTGAAGTTGTTCAATCGTCATAGCCTCCAAATCTTTGGTTTCCTCAATTGTCACAACAATATGTTCGAATTTTGGATCCAAAGAATGTAGTATTTTCTCCATAATCCTTACATCTTCTAACTTCTCACCATTTCTTTTCAGTTGATTTGAAACAGCGAGAATTCTTGAAAAATAATCGGAAATGGATTCGGACTCTTTCATATGTAAGGATTCAAACTCACCTCTTAGAGTTTGGAAACGCACCTTCTTTACTTTGTCTTCTCCTTTACAACAGGTTTGAAGCTTCTCCCATGCCTCCTTAGCGGATGTTGCATTGGAAATCTTCTCGAATTCATCTTCATCCAATGCTTGGTAGATGAGGAAGAGAGCTTTTTTGTCTCTCTTTCTTGAATCCTTCAAAATTTCTTTTTGTGCTTGAGATAGTGAAGCCTCATCTTGTGACTCCTTATAGCCTTTCTCAACGATCTCCCAAACATCATGTGCTCCAAGAAGAGCCTTCATTTTGATACTCCAATTATCGTAGGTGCTCCCCTTTAGAAGTGGGACTTGGAAGGATGTCGTACCATTGCTTGCCATGACTATTGAGGGATTTTGGATCAGAACCTAAGCTCTGATACCACTTTGTTGGAAATGAGAAGGGGTTTTAGGAAATTTTGAGGGGAAGGGAAGAGGAGAGAATACTTGAGAAAAGGTTATTCTTTCTTAAGGAGGGAATGCTTTGTATTTTTGGCTTGATACAAACTCATAACCATGACTCCTATTTATACTAGTGGCACCTCCTTAACCAATGGCTAAGATTGTGCCAACACATTTTAATCTAATGGTTATAAATTATCTTCTAAAGATCTCCATACAAATATCAAGTTACTACTAGATTCTAGATTTTTCAATAAACTACTAGGATTTCTAAGGTAGAATTATCTAGAACTTTTTTCTAGAATATGGACTCTTAGACAATTAAGGCCCAAATACCAAATGGCCCAAAATTAAGTTTAATTTTCAACAATAATAACACAAACAAAAAGATGAAATATAACTAGCGTGCGTTTTCTTCTAGTTAGTATTGAAGTTGATGCAGAGCACTCATGGTTCGTAGCTTGTTATACACAGCATGCCATCCTGCCTGCGTGGGGTGCAACAGGTCCCAAAAGAAAGCTGATTTCGGATCATCACAAACCTTGTATTTCTTCATTTTGTTCTCGTCTACGCTCCCACACGAATACTCACTGCTTACCCCAACGCAGCATGGACTGAACTGGTTCTGAATATGATGGGTCAACGGGTGGTTCAGCACTGACATGAAACTGTTGTAAAGGTCAAGAATTACGAAGGTGGAGTGATCCTTGGTTTCTTGGTTCAATTTGGTCACAGCTTGTTTCAAGAGGTTGTTGTGGAGAACTGAGAGGTCGTTAAAGGTACTGTTGCATTGCTGGAATGAGAATTGGGCTGTGGTCTGGGGAAGGCAGCCAAGGGGTTGTAGACCACCAACAGCAATTTTCTTCACTCCCAACCCTTGGATGCGAATTAGATTGGTGTTAATCTGATTAACCACTGAGGCAATGACAGACGGGAAACCCTGCATACATTCAATGAAAAACACAGAAAATTTAGTAAGATCGAAGCATCGTTATGTTCATATATAACAGTTTTAGACCAAACCTAGAAAAATGATGAAATGGAGAAGACATTAGTAAATAAAGCCAGGGAAATAGCATGGCTATGACAAGCCAATATATATAACATTTGAGTGGAACCCAAATGTGCGTATTAAACTACTATGGCCTTTGATAAAAAAAAAAACTACTATGGCCTTTCTTCGTTTATTCCTTTGGGAATATTATCGACAACTTGACGGTCATTCATTTGTCCATTTCGTTCCAGATAGTGAACAATTATCTACCAGTAACACGGGGCCCAATATTATATTAAGTCTTGAAGAGATCACGCCAATGAAAACACGAGGCACGTTGGGGCTTCTGTTGAATATAAAATATGTTGTATTTGAATTACTTTTTTTCTGATGATTGCTGGTGATATGCGATATCGGAATATTATATTTGATAAAAAATTAGAATACGTATACCAGGAGATATGACATAAAATTTATATAAAATATATATATCATCTTATAAAATATATATCAAAAATATATATAGCTATGACATCATAAATAAATAATAATAATTAGACTATTCCATGAAAAAAGTATTTTTTTTTATTAACATTAGTTACTGACATAATAGAAGATTAATATTAGCATAACATTTATCTGCAGGTACAGTTAGTTACAGATATTTTGAAATATCCATTTACTTGTTTGTTTGTGAATGAATAAGAATAATATACTAAGATTATTTTGGAAGACAAAAAGTAAAAATGTCTGAAGAAGACCAAATGGGAGAACTCCTGAACTTTAGATAATTCAAATTAATTTACCTGAGCAGAGCCATTTGTGGCCAAGTAATGATTGTAGTCATTTCCAGCGACCGATACAAGGGCCACTGAGTTGCTGAGATCTGAGGCGGTGTATACTTTGTCTTTGAAGAGCTTCTGAAACAAATCAATCTGAGTTGTCATGTTTGGGGCTGGAGTGGAGGTATCGAAGACACCGGTACCGCCAATGGCAAAGTTCATCCCGTATTTCAAATGTTGCGGCACCTGTTTCCTCAATCTGTAGGGAATTGGCGATTTCACTCCCAAATACTTAGCTGCATCATATGCAGTTTTATTTACTATTTATTGCATAAGGAAGTATTAAGACATATATGTGAAGTATATGTTTTTCTTAATCGACTTAACCAAATAGCTAGGATAGTAGGATTCATAATTAAACCTGCAGAGGTCCAGATTCCAGAACAGAACCACTGGTGATAAGAAAAATAAGGATATCCCAAAGCCAAGGTATGCTAAACGAGCGTTAATTAAATTGTTAATGGCATGGCATTAATTAATAATATTTTAACCCCTTTTGTGATACTTTGTCCAAGAGTCCAACTAAAATCTATGGTAAAGTGCAATTTCTTTCTTTGAAACATCATGGCAGTATACATAGAGAGGGAGTGGTAAAACACAAAGACAAAGACTACAAGAGTAGAGAGGAGTGCAAAATATGAAAGAAATGATTAATAGAAATAATAAAGACAAAGTGTGATACATGCGATAAAAAAGAGAGGTAGAATACAGATCGAACGTGATACATGAATGAAAAATTAACAGCGTAAATAAGAAAGGTGACAGAGACACAAACACAATAATGCAGCATTTTACAGGCAAAAGAGAGAACCGCACACGTCAGACAGATATATATAATAGCACAAGAAAGGAAAAGCGGCAAGCCAGCACAGAAATGAACCCCACCATTTCAACAAAATAGTATTGCAGTATTATACATATAAATTGAACCAAAATAGTACTAAATGCAACACCTTTCTTGAGAAAGAAAACTAAAGATAAAATAAACCCAAAAAGCATGCACTTTGCAGTGTTCCAGTTCACAGCAATAGAGAGATAGAGAGTACTGAAAGGCACGTACCAATGTAGTCGGTGAGGACTCTGCCGTCGGAGAATCGACCAGCTGGATTGCCAGGAAAGGTTATGCCGTATGGGTCTTTCCAGGAACTAGATAGATCTTTCCTAATGTTGCCGGTGTCAGCATATGAGTCCCCAAAAACGAACAATTTTGTAGGGCGATATTTAAGCTGGTGACGTTGCAGGCGAGCCTCAGCTTGCAGCCCCCTTTGTCCTGTAATAATGGATAATAGGACTCATAAGTTAAAGTTTGAACTTTTGATCAATCAGTTAAGGAAAATCAATGGGTGAGAGAGATCAACAAGAACAAGAGGACCATAAATTAGAGTGTTTTTTGGAGCTAGAGTGGGCATATTTATATACATTATCATATATACCTGAGAGAAGTAGAAATAGGAAAAGACAGAGGAGGGAAAATAGTTGCTTGTTTGAGTCCATCATGAATAGCTAGCTATGGAAGGAAGCTAGACGTGCAAGTGATTTCAAGTGAAGTGAAAATAAAACTGAATGAGTATATTTATATGTTTGAAGGAAGGGATGAGCTGCAGAGGTGGAGATCAGAGGAAAAGGGAGTTGCTAGCTTGAGCGTGAGAACTGAAGACATGGATATGGCTTTTATAGTGAAATGATAAACATACCTCGGTTTGGGCTTTGTGCTGAAAACACGGGAGGGTGAAGACTGGAGTGAAAAGTTGGCACGCTCTATTTTCAACATTTTATATATTCATTGTGATTACTCAAGTAGTCAAGTGAAAATGCCGGCATTATAGACGCGGTGTTGAAATGTGTTTTTGGCGACATAAGATCTTGTAATTATAAATGGCTCCATTACACCTTCACTTTTTGACGATGACCATGGCATGTTGGGGTCCATTGAAATTATAATGAAATGGTCTATATATTAGGCTATAGTGTGAAACTACAGAATTCTAAAGTAAAAATAAATTTTTAACGCGCGGCTGCTTTGTCATCGATTAGATCCAATCCGTTTAAATAGTCGTAAAAATATTGATGTAATTTGCAAAACTTGGAAGAAGAAGTCATTCCACACGTTTAACATATCTAACCTGACTGCAGTACTATGCGTGCCCACGAAATTTGAGGCAATGCTAATCTCATATTTTTCTTATTACATATATCACACATTTTTATATTATTAAATTTAACTAATTTTTGTAAAATTATATTAACATTCTTCTATCCACATGTATATATAATTGGACAACTTTAAATTAGAAATAAGTTTTGCACACTCGTAAAATAAGGAAAATATAAAATATACAAAGATTATCACAACTAAAATAATCCTAAAAAAAGGGGGTATTTAAACCCAATAACACACTCTGCACGAAAATCTGTGGTAAACAAAAAATTACATGTGTGGAGATGGAGGCCATTACCTACCCAAAATTCTCTTCATTCTTCAATGGCTTTCAAATATTAATTAGGTTATAAACTATGAATGTTTATCATCTTAATTTATTGTGGAGATTGATAATATTATCATTCTTGTTTATTTATTCCTTGTTAGTGCTTTAATTTTATGGGATCTTTGTTTTTCTATATATATATATATATATATATATATATATATATAAAAAGTTTAAGAGGTAGAAAAGTTATTTCATTTCAAAATTAAAATATCTCAAAAAAATTAACGACGACTTATAGTGATATTTATAGATAACTTACTAATAAAAAGGTCATTAACAAAAATCAAATCTAAAACTTTTTAACATAATTCAATCCTAGTGAATCATTTTATCTTTGTTATATTATCAATCACCGGACTAATTACTAAAATATAATTTTATAAGTGAAAGGATGAAGCTTTTATCATTAAATAAAATTACGTCACTTTAAATAATATGCACAGGCATTTATAAGTGATGCGGAAGTACATATGGTCTGAATGAGTACGTTTTATTGGTCAATAACGCACTCTTTGGATTGAGTCGACCTTTATGACATTCACTATTAAACTACGACGACTATATAGTTCGTGGTTAAAGATCACATGTCGTTTTCTTTTTTGCTTTTTGGAATTGTTGAAGATCACATTTTTTTTAATTATTATTATTATTATTATTATTATTATTATTATTATTATTATTATTATTATTATTATTATGATAAAAGAAGATCATATTTTATAACTGTCAAAAAAAAAAAAAAGATCACATTTTATAACGTGGAAGATTAAGAATTTCAAAGTCAAAATAAGTCAGCGCAATCAAACACATTTTTAATGGTGCAAAGAAATAACACAAAACATAGTAGAAATAACACGTGCTTAAAGACTCCAAAAAACAACGTGTTTTTGCACTCAGTGCTTTTTAAGTTCTTGAGTTTATTTTGTCTTACGGTCTTAATATATAGCTACTATAACTTTTTTGTTTTTTATTCACTATATCCAGAAAATATTTTTTTTAAAAAAAAACTTCTCAAAAGAAATATTTATCCCTTTTCTTTATTTACTCTACTTCATAAACTCTCAACAAAATTCATATATTTTCATATTAGTATACAAGAAATTCATATATTAATTAAAAACTTGAAACTCATAATTTATGTGTTAGTTATAATAATTAAAAATTAATCAAATATATAGACATGAGATATTTCATATGTAGGACTACATTAGATTTTCAAATATCTAACATTTAGAATCCCAAATATAAACATTTAAAATACTGAAATGTTTTATATATTTAGGTACCAAACACCTTATCTAATGTTTCTTTTTATTTTTCTTGGTATATCAAGAAATTATTATTGCTTCTTAAACTTAATACTTTTGTGGAAGTCCCGTCTCATCCCAATCAAGAGTAGCCAAGGTAACTTGTCTGGTATCTCAAAAAAAAAAAATTGTCTATAATTAAGGGTACAACATTGCCATATCACCGACAGAATAACATTGAATCGAAAAGTAAATAACATATTTCCTATTCATTTTTGTTTTAAATGAGGTCTGAACGTTTTTTTTTATATAAAAAAAAAGATTCTTTATTGACTAATCATGCTAGAAAAAAAACTATATTACTAATATACTTTTTCTTACTTAGGGTGATGATAGGTTTTTTTATATTAATATAGCAAAAAATTTATTTGTTTATCACTTTACTACTCTTTTCAAATTATGTGTTAAAATATACTCTCTTTTTTAACATTTAAAAGTCAGTTTACATAAAACTAACTTCTTAACGTGTTATTTTTATAAAAAAAAATTACATATTGAGAAGTAGATTTTGATATAATTGTCTTCTTAACTTGTTAAATGAAAAAATAGACTTGTATATAATAAATGAAAATAAAACAAAATAATGCTTTAAGGAAAGTTAATTTTGTCTAAACCGACTTCCCAATGCCATTTTTTTTATATTTTATATTGTTTCATTGTTACTTGGCACGTTCTTGAATTAGACACGTTGAGAAGAAGAATTTTATGTAATTAACTTCTCAACGTGTAATTTAAAAAAAAATATCACATTAAGAAGTCAGTTTAACTTGAAATTTTTTTTTTTATTTTGATACATAATTTACAAAGAGCAATAAATTGATAAATAGTTTTTTTTCTATATTAACATAAAAAAGCCGGTGATCACAAGTCAAAGTGCTGATGGCACTATATTACTAATTAGGTATAGACCCAGGTATTCCACGGACATTTCAAGAACTAGTTGCATAATTCATTTTCTTTTACAACAACTCGTTTAAAGTTTCCATTTTCTTTTACAACAACTCTTTCAAAGTTTCCAAACTTGTCAGCAATTGAAAAAGATATGGGAAATGATCCAGTGCTAGGTGCTAATAAAAAGAAATAAGAAAAGATAAAAATGAGAGAATCGTAAGACATGTGAATTGCTCAATGCCAATAAAGAGAAAGAAGAAAAGATAAAATGAAAAGAGTTGTGAATTGACGAAAGAACGAGAACATATGAAATAGTAGTGTCTGATTATTTAATATAAATAATTGGGAAAAAAGATAAAAAGACATTCAAGAAAAACTTATAATCTTACAAATATATTAACGTAGTTTAAATAAAAGGTCAAGAATAAGCTAATGTGACCAAAGATAACTTCAAGAAATTGAAATGACAACTCCATAACCCGTACTTCAGTTTTTATGTATTATTATAAATAGATTTGTGCCATTATGGCCGTGCTCTTTATTATTAAAAGTTGGGAAAATAACTGTAAATGTCAACTCTCCAAAATAAATTATTGACTGGTTTGTTTTGAAAATTAATCAAGTATTAAATTATATTAATTAATAATTTATATATAGTTAATTAATAATTTATCTTCATTTTGATACTTGATACGTAATTAATTGTATATAAATTATTAATTAATGTAGTTAAATACTTTATTAATTTTTAAAACGAACCAATCGATCATTTATTTTGAAGAACTAACCTTTACGCCCATTCTCCCTTCAAAGTTTTAACGGCGGCTTGGGATATAATAACTGAAGCCCATCGTCTTAATTAGGGATTGTTTTTTAGTCATCATTTTGTATAATGAACACATGACCAAAAAAGAAATCATTTTGTATAAATACATTCTAGTTTGTTAGACCCAATATAAAAAAAAGACATAAATTATGAAAGAATATTAATATAGATGACAAAAAATTATTACTATTAGTATTATTATACCTAACAATTTGATAGGATTCTCTCTGATGTAATGGGAGTCTCTACTCCCAGGCTTGTTTCCATGTAATTTCTTTTTTTTTGGGCTTTTGCCCCGTTTAATTACCCCAAAAAAATATATGATAGGATTTTTTATTTTTATTTTTTGCTTTTTTATTGTCTTGAGTTTTAATATAGTTGGAGGTTGTGAAAAATCAAAGAGTAAAAAAGTGATTTAAAAACATTCCAGCTGATCATATTTTGTAATGGATTTAATTTTAATCTAACGTCAGCGTAAAAAAAATTTACACTGTCATCTAATCATGTACTGACACATTATTGAAAGTGTTAGACTTTTGAGGTAATTGTTATTATAATAGTCAAACTCTTTTAATTAGTTGGCAATACATGATTGGGTGACAGTGTAAAGAAACTTTACACTGACAGTGGATCAAAATTAAATTATTTTTTAATTTTTGTTATATAAACAATATACACTTATAATTTAATTTATATACAATCTAATAAATCTACACATTTATTATCTCTTTTTATTTCGTCTACGTATGGTTCTCATTATTCTTTCTTTAGACCCTAAGTACGAACCAAAACTCGGTTAACCCAAGGGGGTTGGCTTTGTACTTAAGTTCGAATTTGTGACTATCACTTAAAAAAATTAATTATTATTTTTTAAATGTACCACACCAATGTCAATATGAGAGTGCTATCTTTACGGTACAACTAAAAAACAAAACTATGTTAGAGTGAAGAGACTTCTAACTGACGCTGCACTTAAGTAAAGGACCTTTATTCTAATTATAATATTAACAAATTAAAACGATAAAACCAAACACCTATGTATGAAATGAATATATTAGGAATACCATTTGGATTTTGAAGTGTCTAGTTAGCGACAGAAATATTCAAATTTTTAAATATTGAAATTTCAAAAGTAAAATTTGAGAACCACAAATTAATCTGCGTTTGAATCTTAAAATCACATGGTATCGATAATGATCCGTGCAATGTATTCTTGAACTTTTCATCCATGACAAGTTAGGGCTAGTTTGTTTTGAACGTTTGCGTTGCAACGCAAACGCGTGTTTAACAAAAAGGTGCGTGAAGCTGTGAGAAAAAACGAACGTTTGCACACCGCAAACACAATAATAAACAGGTTCTTAGCAATTTCATTGCTTAATCCTAAAAGCCATTTTATTTATGTTAGGATTTTGAATTAAATTGAGAAAAAAGGAAGACAAGGAATTATAGAAGGAAGCAAACACTTGAGGGATGATGCGTTGGAAGATATAAGCATCAATCGTTTCTTGGGTACGGCTTTATCAATGAAGGTGCCGAGTGTGCATATGCGCGTGAGTTAGAGTGTGGTAGTATGTATTAGAGTAGGAAACTAAGAAATAAATGACGAGAGGCCTGTACGGCTGTACCGTGAGTTTGTGGATGTGTGCGTGATAGTGTGTAGTTACAGTGTGAGAGGTAGAGAAAATTGTGAGTCAGAGTATTGGGTATAATTGAGATTTGGGTTTGGGTTTGGGTTTGTGAGAGTGTGACTTATAAAGAGATTGTAATCTATTGATAGATCAATAAAGCTGAATGGGGCGAAGGTAGGCGAATTACCGAACCACGTTATTTTTTCCTATGTTTACTATAATTGTTTTTGTTTATATTAGTAGGTTTTTGTTAACGAGTGCCTTAAGGATATTGGTTAAGGAATTAAAATAAAAAATAATTTTTTTTAATATCTTAAGAATTCAAATAATATTTAATATTTTATTTTTTAAATAATTAAAAAAATTATTAAAAACATTAAATACTTCTTAACTAATATCTTAAGGATACTAGTTAACAGGACGCATATTAGTAAGGATACCCAACATTTTTTTCTACAAAATTGAAAACATAACCACAAGTGCACAATGCCTGATTTGTCTTTCTCTATAATGGCACAAATTAAAAATGTAACCACATTAATTATCATTAATTATGTGAGTCACAATTAATTATCTTTCATTATCCATATATATAATAACAATAATAGCATTAAAAATAATTAATGTGACACACAATCAATTTATCTATATCTATAGGTAAAATTGTCTTGAGATGTATTTAATAATACTATTAACTATTAATTATCAAATCAAATGTAAAATTACCTTGAGCAAGAAGTAATTAATGGGACTATTAACTATCAATACTATATACATGTAGATCAAATTAAAAAACCATTTATGAAATTGTAAAATAAAAAGAAAAAACAAAAATTAAAAATTATATAAGTTTTTCATGTCATAAAAAAAATCTCTTAATATCTCAAAAAAGCTAAAGTTGCCTTTGATTAATTTTTTTACTCTATTTTTATTCTATTTTTACAACTTAATATAAGTATTAAATTATGTATATAACTTTCTGTACTCAAAAAAATTATTTATATAAACTTAAGAAGTGTGCCTAAATATTTTCATAAACAAACAAAACAAAATAAAACTATATAATTATAAAATTTTGAATACGATCCTCTCTATTAGACTTTATAAAATTATAAGTATATGTGGAATGATACATTTTACATTTAAAAAAACTTCTAGCCAAATGTTCTATTTAAAATATTTTTATTATAGACATTTTTTAAAAACAAAATAAGCTAATTCAGTCATGCACTAGAAATTTGCTCATTAAATAAAAAACTCATAGTCATAGGTATTGAATTTAAATAACTTGTGCAACACACGATTAAGATAACTAGTGATATATATTTATGAATTTCTTCTTTGATGTTTGCATTATACCCCGCTTACCGTGCCTTCATTTACTCGAATAAATTTACTGATTCGTTGTTATAAACATTAGACAGCGAAAAAGAGGGATTTGACAAGAGAAGCCACTAAGAATGGATGGGCTAGTGGCAACAGATTTGGATAGTTTGTGTGATGTCACATATTCAAACTATTGTGGCGTCATTACATCAGGAAAAAAATATATATAGCAAATGACAGTATTCAAGAAAATGAAAAATTGAACCCACAATTATTTTTGGTTGTGCAGTAAGAGCATCATCCGACTAGCTTTCATGTTAACTAGGTTTAAAGTATTTAGATGAATTAATTAATTTTTTTATATACTAATTTAAGATTTAAACTTGAGTAGTTATGGTATGAGATACACTTTCTTAATCATTAGGCTAAGTCTTTGAATTTGAACTAAGAGCATTCATAACTAAACTAAACCAATTTAAGAAAAAAAATCAAACTAAAAGTTTGGCTTTGTATGGTTTTCATTTTATGAAAATCGATTTAATATTAATTGGACTATAAAAACAAATAATTAAAATTAGATCTTAATTTTTTTAAAATGTTTAGCTAAAAATTGATTAAACCAAAGTGATGATTTTTTTGGTTCGGCACTCTAATTAAAGCTAAACTAATCGGTTCTAAACATGTGAAAATAAATTAGTTCAGTTTGAATATTTTTTTTCTTAAAAAATGAACCAATACAATCCTCAAGAGCACACTTTTTTTCCAGTGAAAAAAGTTTAAAGAAAGAAGATGTTATCTCATTAATTCCAAGTTGATGTTATTTGATCTTGCCAGTTGAATCTTTTCTTAAACCCACAAATTTAAATATATTACTCTTATAAATTAATCCGAGTCATCAATATTTTAAATTTAGTTTGTTTGAATTAATTTTGTTTTAGCATATAATAATCATAATAATAATGAACAATTCCAACACAGAATCAATAATTTACAGATTTATTTCCTTTACAATAAAAATAACAATTTATTTGCACATTGCACCCATTGAACTGAAAGCAGTTGGAATAATCACAAACAAAACGCAATTTGAGGAACAAATAACAAATGAAAAGTGGGTGCATTATTAAACACAAAAATAAAAAGCTGACAAATAGCTAGCTGGCGTATTCTTTTGCGAAGAGTATCTGACTAGTATTTTAGTCGATGAAGAGCACTCATCGTTTGCAACTTGTTATACACAGCATGCCATCCTGCCTGCGTGGGGTGCAACAGATCCCAAAAGAAAGCTGATTTCGGATCATCACAAACCTTGTATTTCTTCAATTTGTTCTCGTCTACGCTCCCACAAGAATACTCACTGCTTACCCCAACGCAGCATGGCTTGAACCGGTTCTGAATGTGATGGGTCGATGACTGGTTCAGCACTGACATGAAACTGTCATAAAGGTCAAGAATTACAAAGGTGGAGTGATCCTTGGTTTCTTGGTTCAATTTGGTCACAGCTTGGTTCAAGAGGTTGTTGTGGAGAACTACGAGGTCGTTAAAGGTACTATTGCAATGCTGGAATGAGGATGAGGCTGTGGTCTGAGGAAGGCAACCAAGTGGTTGTAGACCACCCACTACAATTTTCTTCACTCCCAACCCTTGGATGCGAATTAGATTGGTGGTGGTCTGATTAACTACTGAGGCGATGAAAGACGGGAAAGCCTACGTACATTCAAGGAAGAAGAGATAAAATTTAGTAAGATCAAAGCATCGTTATGTTCATATATAGCAGTAAAAGACCAAAACCAAAAAGGATGAAATGGAGAAGATGTAAGTAAATGAATAAGAATAAAGATTCTTTTTCGAGACAAGAAATAATGAAATTGTCTGGAATGAAGACCAAATGAGGGAAGTCCTTAACTAGAAAGGTTTATAGATAATTCAAATTAATTTACCTGAGCAGAGCCATTTGTTGCCAAGTAATGATTGTAGTCATTTCCAGCGACAGTGACGAGGGCCACTGAATTGCTGAGATCTGAGGCCGTGTACACTTTGTCTTTGATGAGCTGCTGCAAGAAATCGATCTGGATAGTCATGTTTGGGTTTGAAGAGGAGGTATCAAAGACACCAGTACCACCAAAGGCAAAGTTCATCCCGTATTTCAAATGCTGCGGCATCAGTTTCCTAAATCTGTATGGCACTGGCGATTTCAGTCCCAAATACTTAGCTGCATCACATGTAGTTTTATTAATTAATTATTCCATGAGGAAGTAGTAATTAAGGCATAAGAGAGGTTATTAATTTGCCATATAATTCTGGGTTCTGTAATTAACGAGTACTCTGTGAGGTGTTTTTCTTAATCTTGTGAACCAAATGGTAGGATTCATAACTGATAAATGACGACAAGCTTTTACTTTTACGGACAAAGATGCAAAGGTCCAGAACAGAACCAGTGGTCATAAAAGCTGCTGGGCTTAAGAAAAATAAGGATTGCCCAAAGCTAAAGGTGTAGAAGTATGCAAGTTAATTAAATTGTTAATGGCACGGCATTAATCAATAATACATTAACCCCTTTTTGAGATACTGAGTCGAAGTATCCAACTAAAATCTTCCTCTAATGGGCAATTTCTTTCTATGAAACATCATGGCAGTATACTTAGAGAGGAAGTGGCATGGTAAAATGATTAATAAAGGGGAGTGCAATAGAGGAAGGAAATGATTAATAGTAATAAGGATTTGGATGGTGTTGAAGAGAGTAAAAAAAAAAAACAAATTTTATTATGGTAGGGCTATTAATATTTATGTAAGGTCTATTAATTTTGATTTTTTTTCTCATAACATCATCCTTAGTTAATAAGATGATACTAGTAATAATAAAGACATCACCAAAAAACAAAAAAAAAGTAATAATAAAGACAAAGCCTCTGTGTCCAAAGCTTGATGACACGGGAGAATTGAGAAAATAAAGAATGTGCTACTAGGAATTCCATGTGATAAAAAAAGAGATGTTGAATGAATAGATCGAACGTGAAACATGAATGAAATTAAACAGCTTAAAAAAGAAAGGTGATCACACAAACCCAATAATGCAGCATTTGACTGGCAAAAAGAGATAACCGCACAACGTCAGACAGATATATAGAATCTTATAGATAATAGCACAAGAAAGGGAAAGTGGCAAGCCAGTAGAGAAATGAACCCCACCCTTACCAAAACTATAATTAAATAGCGCAGTACTATTGCAAGGAATTGAACCACCAAAGCAGCACCAAACACGTACAGGTACAACACTTTTCTTGAGAAAGAAAAGTAAAGATAAAATAAACAAAAAAAAATAAAAATCATACACTTGCAGTGTTCCATTTGCACAGCATAGACTCTGATAGTGAAAGGCACGTACCGATATAGTCGGTGAGGACTCTGCCGTCGGAGAATCGACCCGCAGGTTTGCCGGGAAAGGTTATGCCGTATGGGTCTTTCCAGGAACTAGATAGATCTTTCCTAACGTTGCCAGTGTCAGCATACGAATCCCCAAAAACGAACAATTTTGTTGGGCGATAATTAAGCTGGTGACGTTGCAGGCGAGCCTCAGCTTGCAGCCCCCTTTGTCCTGTAATAATGGATAATAAGATGCATCAGCATCAAGGAAAATCAATGGGTGAGATGAACAATTAAGTTCTAGAGGACCACAATTTTGAGCTAGATTAATTAGGCATATATTTATATTCATACCCGAGAGAAGTAGAACTAGGAAAAGACATAGGAGGGAAAATAGTTGCTTGTGTGAGTCCATCATGAATAGCTATGGAATGGAGCTAGACGTGCTTGAAAGGAAAGAAAAAATAAAACTGAAATGATTATAGCTTTGAGGGAAAAGGGATGAGCTGCAGAGTTGGAGAAAGGAAGAGGGAGTTGCTAGCTTGAACGTGACGTGTGAGAGAAACTAGAGACATGGATGTGGCTTTTATAGTGAAAAAAATGAAAAAGATAGCCTCGACTTCGGCGATTATGACAGAGTCAGCAGACTCAGCTCCGATTCAATGGCTGAATGTGGCTTGATTTGCTGTTGGGCTTTGTTGTGAAAAGGAGACCCGGTCTATTTTCGACATCTTTCTTATTCTTTGTGATTACTGACCAAAAATAAAGCATTCATTGTAATTACGTCTTAAACTATGTTTATACCAAAATCGTTTGGAAAGTTGATCCCTCTCATTAGTCCTTACTATTCAAATAAAAGAATTATCCTCTTTTCTTTGTCTCCTTTCTTATTAATTTTTTTAATTAAATATTAACAATTCAGTTAAAAAAAAACTAATAATTAAAAAAGAAATTACCGTCAACTAAAGACGATTTGTAATTTTATTGTACATTATCATTAAAGTTAGTGATTTTTCCTTAGAAGTTAGTACTCTTGTGGTGTCATTTTGAGGAATGGAGATTGGTCTTTTATTGTTGATTTTATGATAAATTTAGGATCCTCTACTGTTTTGCAACCCCATATTATCTTCGATGGCCTTCGTATGGCTAGGGAGTTAACGTGCTAAAGGTTTAATCTTGAATCTATTTGTGAGACTCCATTGAACTTGGTGAGGGGGGGTTGTCATCAATTTTTTATTACATTATATCCATGGTGAATAAAACTCCGTTATCATTCTATGACTTCTTGTTTCCCTAAAAAATTTGGTGAAATTTTGCCACTGTGGAGAGCCTCCACTGTTTTAAAATGGAGGAGCATCCACTTACCTTAAATTTTTTTACACAAAAAAAGTGAGATATAGTTTTACATTGAGTTGCCAACATAATTAAGAGACAATAAAAGAGAGAAAAGATTTAAATTCTCAAATAAAATTTATCGGTAGTTTTTCTCTATAAATTGTTATTCATCTCTAGTGATGCCACAAAAATTGAGTACCACAGATTTAAAGGTCCGTATCACTTTTTTTCTTTTTTAATATAAACGAGAAGGAAAAGAAAAGAAAAAATTAACTTTTTTTTTAAGAGAGAAAAAATTAACTTCTAAGAAACTAGAAGTAGGAACTCCAATTGCTACAAAATGCCAATTCAAATAATACGATGAGAATTCAGTGAGCTATTTCAAATTTCAATGCTATCACCAATCTTTTAAAAAAAAATATATCCATATAGACCATATTATTTTTTTAGATAATATTGAATAGATATGATATAATCAGTTGGTATTAAATTAACAAAAAATTTAATTAGTTTCACAGATTCTATTTAGTAAGGTTTAAATTTTAAAACCATTAATGCAAATAGTGGAGTACGGATGAAAATGGCGGCCAAATAGTGGAGTATTGTGTGAAAAGCGGCCAAATTAAGGGTGCTCACAATTCCGTCCGGCTTGTCAACCTGATCAAGCAAGTTATTATGACGACCATGGAATGTTTGGGTCTATTGAAATGGTCTATGTCTGTGTGACACGGTATATTTTGATTATATGCAACTGGCTCCACCAGCATAGAAACAAATCAGAATTTAATATCATCGTGCAAGTATGTACAATTGATGCGGAAATACATGTGCTCTAAACAAGAGAGATCTTTATCCTTTTGTTGGTTGATAACAACAAAGCTGTAATGACCAATTGCGGACATTCGAAGTATTGAAGTACCAAACAAAAGTTTAACCTTTTTTTATTCCGTATTAGGTAGAGATTATTCAATGCCTCGTGTAATGCATTTCTATAAATAAAACCCACTCTCATTTTATGAAAACTAGTTTTAAAAAAAGTAGAATATCTTGTTAAGAATAATAGTCTCATTCTTCATCAAAAGGGCCAAAAGGCTGTTAGTGGGCTTCACCACTCAACGGAGTCCAGTGGAAATGATCCACTAAAAATGGTTAAATATATATTTGGATTAACTTATTTTATGTTTTTTTTTTGAAAATTTTATTATTCAAATGTTTAAAAGAGATATTTTGATTGAAAAATATGTTTTGTATACAAATTAAGCAAATGATTATGATTAATAGTTAAAAACTTAAAACAGAAAAACGAAATTGACATCGAGGTTTGGCACATGCTCTTAGGTGTTAAAAGTTTAGACGGGCTTGGAAAATAATGACCGGAGCCCATCCTAGGCCCGTCTTTGGGTATTTTTTCATTCACAATTGTATAAATATACATGACCAAAAAAAGGAAGTCATTGTGTATATTTGCATTCAAGTCTGTTAGACCCAACATCAAAATAAAAAATTATCAAAGAATGTTAATTTAGACAACAAGGAAGTATTATTATTATTATTATACTAAACAAATATAAGGAAATTGTGTTCTTTTTTATTGTTGTCTTAGTTCTAAACTTCTAGTACAGTTGGACGTTGAGAAAAGTCAAAGAATAAAATGTGTTTTAAAAATATTACAGCTCAAAAAAAAAAACTCGGTTGAGTGAGGAGATTACTAGCTACAACGTGGGTTAGTGACTAGGGCGAGTAGTGCTATAACACAAGAAATTTTTTTAGAGAATTTACTCAAAATTCATCTATATTCAAAAAGTGATTGTTGGATAAGACAAAATAATAAAGTCTATTCATTCATTCTAAAATAAATAATAATACTAACTTATTCTGTCAAATTAATTATGGTTATCTAATATTTTTTAATGAAAGATTTGGATAATTTGTAAGAGACAATAGGTTCAAACATGTGTTAACATTGTACAAAAAAAATAGATATATAATGTGGGAATGCCATTGGAATTTTGAAGTCTAGCGGCAGAAACACTCAATTTTTTAATATTGAATTTTCAAAAGTAAGATCTCTAAGAACCCCAAATTAATCTGCGTTTGAATCCTAAGATCACATGGATTTGGTAATGATCCGTGCAGTGAATTCTTGCGCTTTCATCCGTGACAAGTTAGCAGTTTCATTCCTTAATCCTAGTGAGCCATTTGATTTATTCTACAAAATTGAAAAAGTAACCACAAATGCACAATGCTAGGCTTCTAGCATCCTACTAGGCTTCAATTGTTAGAACTACAAGAAGCACCATGAACAATTTTTTTGATTAATATCTCTAATAAAAAACACATACAACCATATAAATAAATATTTGCCAGATATCACTTTCTTTCATGTCACTCTTTTATAGTTAACCAATATATTTGATGTATCATGCTTACAGTCTTCCACAGATGTGCAATTTACGTGGAATTTCTTACCGTAAATGGTTACATACATGAGAGGCTTTTTCTGTAAACAAAAAACCAGCTACGCGGTAATTACCTTTCTCTACCAGACCAGAACCTCTGGTTGAAAAACGAAGTCTCAAATTCTCCACCGCCCCAGAAAAAATTGAAACTCTTATCTATTCGTGAAAGGGTTAATCTTGATAACCAGGCCAGGGAAAACATCGTCGGGGTCGTGGATATGTGGATTTTCTTCAACAATATAAGGATCCCCACATTTTTCACTGATGGTTTGCAGAGTCTCTCCCTCACGAACCACGTATATCTCATCACACGCCTTATTTTTGTTGATATTCTTCTGCAGCATCTGAACCTTGAACTCACTTGTGCTTGACTCGCAGCTTCTCAACACCAGCATTAGTGCCAGTAATAGAGCACAGTACCAAGAAATCTTCTCTGCCATTGCTGTGGAAGAACACCCACAAACCATGTCTAACTTTTTCAGCAATTTATGCACCCTTAGTTTGCTTGTTTGCTGCTGTCAGCTTCTTGAAGGTGTTGCTTGAGGGTATGTTTTTTAGAAAAAAAGATCCCTCTCACCATGACAATGGCATATCCTTGGTTTTAGAGGAATTATATATACGTATAGATAAAATGAGAGACGTGGTTCCTCTTGCTGGTTGTTGGGGGTGGGTACAGTTCTATACGGGAGTTGAAATGGCTCCTTCAGTGAAGTAGGTAACTGTCAAATGCACAAAGGGATGATCCAAATTTAATATGGTAAAGAGTTGGTTTAACTGCTTTATTAAATGGGATTGATTTTGGTTTTGACTTTCTTTTAGGGTCAGACTTTTCCTTTTCCTTTGTAGCGAGTGTCTTCCATGTTTCAACTTTCAACTTATACTCGTACTGCCCCTGTTCCAATGAACGACTGCTCAATACTCATTCATGACACATGAGGAATAAAAAAACGATTAGGTACCTCTTTGATTTAGCAGAATTTGGAATATGAAGAGAACTCTTTGTGTGTGTACCAAAAGCTTGAACCAGAGCATCTAGCAGTGGTATGAATGCATAATTAATATTTGGTTGAGCCTGCCGAAATGGTTGATATGGGTGTGGCTGACGACAAATTATAATCATCCATTTGTCCTTCAAATTTAATATACAAAGATTATTCAAAAACTAGATATAACTAACACCAACAATTATCAACTATAATAGTACATAAATTGACTCGAGAAGCAGAATAGTACTACAAGCATTGAGTTATACCTACTCCAGAACGACATGTAGACGACATCCTATAATCACTTCAAGTAGAAAGTTTCAAATGATCTCCAAGACACAAACCTATAATGCTTTTACTCTAGGGTATATCTTCCTCTAGAAGATAATTATGATGACCATGAATTGAAGATTTACTTTAGAGCACATTGAGTTTTCGTTTTATGATCGATCACTTAATAATTAAGGGCTACTGTACATATATGTTTAGATTAACTTTTCCGCCAAAAGCTCTTTCTTAAACATTTTGATTATAAGCTTTTATGAAATCACGTCTAATTTATTATCTTTTGGTTTCTGTTCATTTTAAATCTTGCATTTTAATCTTATATGATCTGCTAAGTTGGTGGTTGGTTTCCTACACTAACTCATAGTTTCAGTTTAAAATTTCAAGTTACGAAGTAGTCACTCAAACTCACCAAAAAAACAAAAGTAGTCTCTCAAAATTTCTATCTTCTGTAAATATCCATTAAATAAATACTAATAGAGAATCCTATGCGCAAAATAAGAATAAGCTTAAGATTTCAATGTGCAAATGACTATGACTTCTACCAGAAGAAAGATAAAACAAACAAAAGGGCTGTATTAGTTTCTGTAAAGTAGTCAAATCTTAAATAATTACAAATAGGCATGGTAGGGATTTGCACAAGAGAAGGTGATGATGATGCAATGGCAAGGCAGAGAACTAATTATGTAGATGGCCACTATGGTGTAGAATCATTTTCTACAAGACTGCAACAAACACTCCGAGGGTCTAATGGAAAGGCCGAGGTAGCTATTGTTGGTGATTGACAGTAAAAGACAAGGTTTTGTTGCTTGGAAATCACATCTTAAAATTCGTGAAAGATCAATTAGTGCTCCAAATTATGATCAGGGATGCCTATGGGATAAATTGCTTTTTTTTATATATATAACTAAGATGGGAAACAGTTAAGCTACACCAATATCCTCGATGGAAACATTGCACCCCTTTTTACCACAACATATTTTGAGGAATCCCAACGACACTTATGTCCGGAATTGATAATATATGGAATGCTTTTGGGATAAGATTACTTTGAGGACGTAGATATACTATCAGATCAAAGAGTTACGGGTAGGATTAGAATGCAAATTTTAAGCCAGGACAACCCAGGGAGCTATGAGATAAATTATTATGATAAGATCAGTATGGTGACAATTTGTAAGGAATTATGGAACTCTGTCCACTTTATCATCAGTAATGGCAGAACGTGGATTTAGGACAAAAGTGACATTGATTTCAACTTTGTGATACCCATCTCTTCCATGAACATCATTCTAAATCTTGAAATACAGGTTGAGTTGAACTAAGACATGATTATAAGGAAAATAAAAGATATATAAGATATGAATCTTTAATCCAATTCCTCCACACCGCAAATTAGATTCTGTTAGCATAATTAGCTGCAAAATTTGGGGTGAACCCCCATTCTAGAAAATTTCTATTTGAGACTCATGACAGAATCAAACAACATGGTGCAAAATAAGAATGGGGGAATACTAGCGTTTTAGAGAACCTTGACATCCATAGTGATTGCCGCATGCAAGACATATGGAAGAGGAAATTTGGAAGTAACGGAAACATCAGAAAGGGAGACGGGGATCCATGCTTAGGCAGAAACCAAATAAAAGAAGAAAAACGAGGTAAGTATCTGTCCAAACTCCATAGAAAGAATCAAAGAAAATAGTAAAATGATATAAATAAATTGGCATTTGGCAGGCAGAAACTGAGAGAAATGCAAAAAGGTTTATACTCTGCGTAATTAAAACAGGTTCAAACAATTCTACCCAACAAAAAAAAAAAAAAAGGGTCAAAACTTCTTTTTTTGGATGACAAAATAGCTGGTAATAGGAAAGGATCTCCTAAACTAATCGGGTAGGTGTTACTAGTATGGCGGGGAAGCCGGCAGAGGCTCACCTAGAGAGTTGCTGTCGATAACCACTCAAGGTGATCCTCTACACAACTACTTACACATAACTCCTGTCCGTCAAACTTAAAAACTTGTCTCCGGTATGTTTTAAATTTTGGAGGTTTTAGAATCATGTTTGACTGTCTAAAATTAAAACTATAACTGGTCTCCAAGCATGTTACTTGAACTTTGATAAGTAATGTTGGAGTAATCTAACTTTATAATCATTTTTTGCAAAATAAAATAATCATGTATAGACAGGTTTTTTTGAATCAATTCTCATATTTTTAACCTGTAGAATTGATTTCTTGCTTCTCTTGTGAATAGAATTGACTCTAGATAAGTCATGAGACCAGAAGTTTTCTTTTTTTAAAAGAAAAAATTCTCTATGATCAATGCTACAAAACTAATTTTAACATATGAGGGCCAGTAATTTTCATTTAATATCCAGTGATTTTACTTTACACTACTTAAATAAACTATAAAAAAAACTCAAAATTTTGAATTTTTTTTTACATGAATTCTTTTACAATCTAATTCAGTATGTAAATTTATTGAACAAGAAAAAAAAGAGTTGAGATGTCAACATATGGCAGTGTCATAGTGTTATAAGGTTTTCAAAAACGACAATCTATTTGACAACATAAATTATAAGAGTTGAGTCTTTATTTTAATAATTATATAAACATGAATATTTTTTGACTACCCTATTTAGTTTGTGGGTTACCCACTTATTTTATTTTAGTTATTATATTTTATTATTAATTTGTAACTTGATGTAATTGAATAATTATTTACTTAATTTTGAGACTTGTTTTATTATTGATTTATGATTTATTTACTAAACTTTAGAATTTATATATTGGTTAATAAATTTTTATGGATCAATTTTATTTTATTTTTTAAAATATAATTAAACAAATTAACCCAATTAAGCCATGATGCGATGTGAATTAAGCTAATTATTTTATAAATTATTTAAATACGAAATTTTTTAACCATTCCTATACCAATGAATAGGCATAAATACGCCGGCCCGAAATATTTGACATTCATGTGGTGGTTGTAGGTTGACATACCATACCCAAATGTAATTCTGCGTTCCGTATTACGGCTGGACCCCAAGATGAATTTGATTCCAATGGAGGGAGAATGGGTCGGTTTGGTTTTTGAGAAGATATTTTTTATTTTCATTTATTGGAAATTGTTTTCATTTTCAGATTTTTAAATTTTAGAAAAGATATTTGATTGATATAGGTTTTATTATAATTAAAAAGCTGCTACCATGTTTTCAACCTCTTGTTTTCTGGAACTGTGAAAATGATTATTTGTTTGATTTCAGTTTTGGTTCCATTTTAAGAAATATTTTCTATAAAACATTTTCATTTAAACCCAACTAAACACGTTTTCATACATGCTTTCTATTTTTACAATAAAAAAAAATCACAAATCAAACGAACTCTAATATACTCCAAGAATATTTCTCATACTAGTCACATTATGACACGTGACAAAATTATTAAATTTGAATTGTTAGATTAATTTAAAAAGTGAAATGATATGAGTTGTTGAGAATAATACTCCCGGAAGAAGTACAAATCACTCCACTGGAGTTGACTTTCACTAAAATATAACCAATAAATAATACATATTTAACAACTTATTAAGACGTGGATATTACAAAAAAAATATGTGAACCGTAATAACTCCTGTATCTAATATATGTGATTAATTTTTTATCTTTAATATATCTTTATAATTTTTCCGAAAATTGTCTTGTGATCACTATGCTATTGTTATAGCTCAAGTCCATGTAGAGAACTTATTCCAAAAGACTACATTTTGTTAGGAGAAAAAATTTCATGACTTAAGTACCACATTAAACTTACATGTTTAGTTAATGTAGGACATAACACACGACACAGCTTCGCAAACATCCATAGAATATGTGCTCTTGCCAAGACAATGGCATATCTTTGGTTCTAATCTCTAGAACACCAAATAATTATTGAAGGTAAGGGTCACTGTACAGAACTTAATGATTACTCTATGATTAATATGTTGTAGCTACTTTCTTTTGTGTGGTGTGTGAGTTCATCAAGTTTTGTTTAACGGGTGACCTCCCTGTCTAATACTCTAGTAGGCCGCGTTAGAAGGTGAATCTATAATTAATGACCAATTCGACTAATCTGGTGATATACAATATCTTTTGCACCACATTTCCATCTGTTTAGAGTAAATGTTTAGCACTCGTATTTTCCTTAGCAGTTGGCAACAATCATTCTCATTTACATATAAGTTCAATGATTATATACAAAACGGGAGATAAAGCAGCAAGAATTTTAAATTCCCTTCCCAAAAAGTTTACGATCTTCATATTTAGTATGATAATTGAAAATTATTTAAAATCTTAAGATTGCATGATGCCTATATTTGATAGCACATATAATTCCTAGAGATCAACCTATAAATTCTTATTTAGAGTGTGGGTCTTATTTATAGTGTATTTAGATATCCTTTTTTTCCCCCAAGTAGGTCGGATTCTCATGTTTTGAAAGGCTTGGGTGGGTTTAAGACCAAGGGATTTTAGATTCCATGCATCTTATATTCTCAGACTGATGTTAGTGTTATAAGCATAGACATTCAATACCTCAAATTCTTAAGTATCTTAGGTACCCATATCAAAATGACAGTATGGTCAAACACCTCAATCGATTTCATGCTGTTCTATCTGAACTGAGATAGTTATGGAATTATGAATTTTCTTGCCAAACAAGCGCCTGTCTTTACTTGAAATGTTGAAACCGAAATTGTAGTAAAAAACCAGAGTGAGAAGCTGCATACAAGTTCAGAAGTGGGAAAAGGAAAAAGAATGCTTGCTTACCTATTAAAGAAAAGTATTGAAAATCAAACAGATAAATCATTTTACGTAAAGAGAATTTCATTAGTGCATGAACTTTAAGATTGAATGGAGCAAGATTTCATCGACTTGAAGGATGAGAACCGTTGTGAATGAACCCTTGATACCCCCAAGTTCTGGATACAAATAAGTGCAATAAAAGATAAATGACCTTAACACAAAGTTATACAATTAAGAGGCTACTCATCACTCACTTTCCTATACTTTCAGGGTTTCATCAACAGCTCCTTAATATAATTAAGAACTCCATCGACATTCACCGTCCAAGCAACTGAAACAGGGGAATAACCCGTCCATGGGTTGCTTGTATTCCATCTGTAAGAAATGAACCCAATTATGTTGAGCATAAAATTATGAGCACCAAAAATAAAGTGAAAAAGTATATCAGTTTCACATTTGGGCATACGTTTTTAATCCTTGGTCCATAACTGTATGCCCAACACAGATGCCTTGTGTCTCTACCCTCACCACCCCCTTCTTGTATGTAAAAAGATCTGGACGCACAAGTGCCACAAAAGTGACAGGGTCGTGGAGGATAATTCCTGAAAGCAGAGATAAAATCATGATTAATAAGTAAACTAAAGATATGGACCTTATTACCAAAAAAAAAAAAAAAAGATATGGACCTTAACAGCATGACTTGAGACATCAAAGGTGTATGTGAAATTACCATAGATACCGTCAGACTTAACATGCCAATCCCTATAGAATTTGCACATGTCACTCAAGAGAGGTGCATACTTTCCTCTGGATTCCTTCAATTCAAGGAGATCAGCATCTGAAAACCAAAAGAAAATGTTCACATTCCTGTACCTGACCTACAATTATACCAAATAGCTTAAGATAGCCCAGAAATTGGATCAAACTGAGAGTTACAACCCCACCCGTGAATTTGACTTGGGTTGTAATGTTTATTCCAACAAGAACAATATTTGCTCCAGAGGTAAACACGGTATCTGCTGCTTCTGGGTCTCCATAGATCTGCAAGTTAATATGAAATCTGATCATTGAGATTAACCTGACATGGGATTCATTTATTTCTTGGATAACAACTTTCCTAGAAAATAATTTCTGCGTGGTCTAATGGATTGTGTGGAGTGAATGGATAGTATAGTCTTGATTATGAATATTGGATTTGTAAATTTTCCGCTGCATATTTTTCAAACACGCATGACTTACAAAGCATCAATGGATTAGCCCAAATTAGCAAATTAGTTTTTATCTTTTTCTCATTGCAGGAAACATAACAGACAGGAATCCACCACTTACATTTGCTTCCGCAGCAGGATTTACATTCCCCGAGGCAAAGATAGAACCGCCAAGTACAACTATTCTCTTCACCTTGCTTGCAAAAGAAGAATCCCTTTTGATCGCCTAAAAACAAAAGTCACACACACAATCAGAACCACAAATAGCGATGAAGTTCAAGACCATAAAGTACATACAAGAAAGCAATGTAAGACTTACTAAAGCTAAGTTTGTTAGTGGTCCAAGTGCTAGCACAGATACTTCACCAGGATATTCAGAGACCTTCTCCACTAAAAACTGAGAAGCACTCTCTTCAATTGTCTTAACTTTAGGTGGAGGTAGAAATATGTTCCCCAGTCCATCAGAACCATGAATAAAATCAGCAACACAAGGGCTACCACCCTTTACCAAAATACAGCATAATCAAGACTACTGAAAGATGGAGTAAAACCAAACGTGCTGCCGAGTACATATTGAAATACAACCTAATTTGATTGAATTACAAAAAACAAGCTCAAAACTACACATCAAATAGTTACCTTCAATGGTTCAGGGCTGCCCTCTGCCACTGGAACATTTTGACAGCCTGCGATCTCACACTATCCTTTTTTGCATATTAAAAACACAATCATGATGGACATATTCCAAAAAAACATGTCAGACCTAGAATTTTCGCAATATATGTAAAGTCAACTACAAAAGTGACGGGAAAATTTCGAAAATAAAGACATACCAAGAGCAAGGCATTGCGTGTGGCACCTTCTGTAGTAACATTACCAAAAATGGAGGTCATACCAATGATCTCCACCTGTGCACTCTGAAATGCCATCATGATTGCCATGCTATCATCTGCAGATTCAGAAAATGCCAAACACATAAGCAATAAACCAACAAAACCAAAGGGTACAAATCAACTAAGCAAAGCCAGGGGTTGAACTCGCCGATCCCAGGGTCGGTGTCGATAATGAGCTTCTCGGGTTTCGAAAAGTCAACGACACTCGCCATGATCGGGGTTTGAATTATAAGAGCTGGGGATTCTTCGGAGATTTGGGAAGCAAAGAGAGCAAAGAAAGAAGAATCAAAGTGAAAATGGTAGGGAGATGTGTGTATGTGAATGAATGCTCACACATACACACTCGAATGGAAGGAGTATGCAAAGGAGAGAGGTTTTGTTTGACGATGAATACGACACGGACGCACGTTCCTCGGCGATTATATATAGACATAGTGGTTGCTGTAGTTAAGTACACTAGCTTTTCTCGTACCTGTAATTGAGACCAATCAGAAGAAGACACGTTGTGTATCCCTATTGAATCTCCTGGTTCGGATCACTTGTGCCGAGCGTCGAGTCCAAAGAGGAAAGGTGTGTAAAATTGGACAAATGCTTCTTTACACATGTGTTATAAACAAACTAATAAATAATAACATATTATCATTTTCAAATTTAACAATGATTTAATTTTGATTTACTTTTTGTGTAAAGTTATTTATACTGTCATTTAATAATATTTTAACATATCATTAAAGAGTTAGACTTCCTAAGTAATTATTATGATAGTCAAACAACTTTAGTGATGTGACAATACACGATTATATGACAGTATAATTTTTTTTACACTAACAATAAATAAATTTAAACCTATTTAAAAATTGTATGAGACAAAAATTAATGTAATATTTAATGTAAAATGAGGTTGTGTTAATTGATTATTGACTTAGTGTAAGTACAATGAATGTACACAAGAATCTCTCATAATATAGTGATGTTCATAATAAAATTAAATCAAAAAAATTAAAATTCAAACATAAGTGATTTTTTTGTTTAATTTTATTATTTATGAAAATCGATTCATTCATATTTATAAAAATGAATGAATTCAACTAAATCGAATATGTATAATTATATATATTATTTATAATTTACATACTTATAAATAATTATATTTCATTTTTTGTTTTTGTTTCTATAAAAAAAATTAGGCTTATTTGTTGTTTATATGTATTTGATGAGTTTTCTATTATAATTTTATACTTATTTATTATTAATTGAGTTAAGGAAAGAAAAAAAAACGTGAAGTTAGATTTGAATTTTTTAAAGAAAAAAGTGTGTGGCCAAAAAATTAATTGAATCTACTCGTTAAGTTTGGTTCGATTCTCCAATCATAATCAAACCAATTAGTTTCAAACATAGAAAAATTAGTTAGTTTAATTTAAATAACTTTTCTTTTCAAAACAAAAATAATTCATACTACCAACGCCTATAGTGCTATAAAGTATACAAATAACCAAACATTTTAAGCACTCTTATCTTTCTTACATATGGTTGGTTCATTCAATAAAAATCAATATACTTGTAAGGTTTAAATTTGATTCCACCGACCAAAATTTCTATAAATACACATGCGTGCCCTAATCTTAAAATATGATAACATTTGCTCTCCCTTAAATTTTGTTCAACGAAAAAAAATCTCTTTTTCATTTATTCTCACAATAATCTCTCTCTCTCTCTCTCTCTCTCTCTCTCTCTCTCTCTCTCTCTCTCTCTCTTCAAAATAAACAATTATGCGTTTTATGCAAATAAAATTCAATTTAATTTAAGTGATTCAATAAAGGAGACATAATGCAGCATTTATGACTTTTTTTTAATCATAGGACTCACAAAAATAAAACAACGAGTATAACTGCACCAGATCATACCTTTAGAGCTTAGTTATAACTTGAGTCTTTTGAAAAATACGTTTTTAAAAAATAAGTTGTTTGAATTGAGTCTTTAAAAATATTTGTTTTCTATTTGCATTAAAGTTGTACAAATCATTCAATATTAATAAAAGTTAACTAATATGATTACCAAAATTTTTTTAACTAATATGAGTATGTTTAGGAAAAATTAATTCTTTTTTAAAATAGTTTTTTTTATTAAAAGCTATTTTATTTCAAATTTATCTTGATTGTTTAAAGTGTGTAAAATTAATTATAAGTTAAGATTATTTTTTATTAACTAATTTTTTTAAAAAAAATATTTTATTTTAAGCTTTTAAATATTTAATTTCAGATTATTTTAAAAGTTTTGAGAAAGAAATACTTATTTTCCCTCAATTAAATAACTTTTTCAATCATTTCATATATCTTTTGATAATTTAATACATAAAAACGATTTTTTCATAGAATTCAAACAAAACTCTTTATCTTAAAATCAATTATGAATTAACATATCCAAACATAAATTAATTTTCTTAAAAATTAATTATACACATAATTAATTTTTAACATAATTTTTTTTACATATAATCCAAACACATACTTACATCAACAAAAAGTTTTTTGGATTAATAAATTATATTTGATCAGATCACATGTCATATCAGCAAATAATTGTCACGTTAATGTTTCAATAACTCGATGTCTCAATAATTTAGACTTAATTAAAAAGTATTTCTTAAACTTATTATTGAAAACTCATGCATTTTTTTATAACCAAAGATATAATTTAATATATTTTTAAAATTTTAATTCTTATACGTTCTCCATATAAATTTTTAAGTTATTTAAGTATTAAATAATTTTTAATTTTTTGATTAAATAACACAAAGTATTTATTTATTTATCAACATAAGGAAATGAAATGAAATAAGAAATTCAAAGAACAGATTCAGAATTTTTTAAAAAATTTTTGTATTGTGGCCGAATAATAAAATGAAGAGGCAATCTTTTACTATGTTTTAAAATAATTTTCTGCCTGTTCTGAGCTAAGGATGACATGGAGGATATAAGATTAAAGAGATGTTAAAATGGGCTAATCTAGCTAACCCGAGTTGGCCCTCCACGCTGCTCATCTGAGTTGACCCGTGGCTAAGTGGATCGAGTTAGTTGACTCATTTTGATGGTAAGTTGAAAAATGATGAATTTAGTTCATTTTAGAAGGGATGATGAGTTAAATGGGTTGGCTCAACAAAAATTTGAGAAATATATAAATAAACTTAAAAGTCAAAAAGTGAGATTGCTCTATGTCTGGGCATGTGTCTTGTTCATAGAAATGGCAGTTTGCGAGTCTGGCTCGTTGTTAGTGGTTGTGGCGTGTGAGATGGGTCTTACCTACGTTGGCGTTGGCGCATCTTCTTCATTGGCTCGTAGTTGCGGCCATAGTATGGACAGGACTCGTCCGGTCAGTCGGACCGATAAATTGGTGACTTAATTTGTTAATCGGTTTGGTTGAAGTTTTTTATAAATTTTTTGGTTCACTTGGTCAAATTCAAAAAAATTCAGTCTGATCGGATTTTTCATGAATTAGATTAATTTTTTTTGTAGGATAAAAAAATTAAGTAAAATATTATCGTCTTTTTTTCTTTTTAGTTCACAATCACCTCATAGCTTATTAAGAGCTTTTTATTTAATATGTAACTTTAACATATTAGATTTGTACTGACACTTAAGTAATTTATCACTTATATTAATTTAATTATGTACTATTAGGTAAATTAATAATATAAAAATTTTAATTTATATTAAGTTGTAAAATGTTAAATTTATATTCTTAAATATATGAAGTAATTTTTTTTATATGACATACTTATATATATATATATATATATAACATATTTTATTTTTCTTTTTATAACAAAATTTTTTGGTCTGACCATTAACCTCGGCCTTTTAATTGAGTCAACTACCAGTTAAGATTATACAGTTATGGTTGCAACTGCTTGTATCGTGTGTCTGATTCATTGCTACGACTTCGTTTTGCATGTGTTTTGCGTTTGCCTACATTCTGCAACATGAAGTGGGTGGCCCACTCTGCTTTGGTTGCTGCAATCTGAAATTAGAGAGTTGGGTTTGAGACACAAGCAGGGGAGGGGTTTCACCACACTCTCACATCATCCATCGAATAGAAAATAAAAGGGGAGTTAGGGTTTGCAAAATTGAGTTAGGGCAATGGGCTTAAAAACAAAGGCTAGGGTGAGAATTTTTATCCTATAAGAATTTTCTTTTAATAATTAAAATCGGGTCAGCTCACATTAACCCAGACCGAATTTACTTTACTTGTGGGTTAAATGAATCCAGTCAAAATGATAATTTTTTATGAACTGAAATTTAAGAACTAACCCAGACCGAATTTACTTTACTTGTGGGTTAAATGAATCCAGTCAAAATGATAATTTTTTATGAACTGAAATTTAAGAACTCAATCTACTGTTTTGGGGCCCCGCGGGTTACAACCCACATTCACAGCTATAGATAAGAATTAGAGCTAATGTGGGACCCGTGCAGTGTCATAATAAAACAGAAAAAGAATTTCTTAATAATGGAGCCATGGAGGTTTAAAAAATGGTTATCCATTTTTATATGATGATGTTGATGCCAATGGAAAAAGTTTAAATGAGCCCCTAATCTAACCCCACGTCGAATTGATAAAAGGAGACAATCACTTTGACAGGGTGTTATTAGATTCTTAACCACAATATAGTTATCATTATTATTTAAGTTTAAAATAGCCCATGTGCGATCTGATTTCAGCCTTTTAGTTTTTATTTTTTTTTAATACAAACAGCTTTTGTTAAATTTATAACAAGTTTTAGGAAAAATTATGTGTTATAGAGCATCCTTATTTTATTTTAGTGACTAATTTATATAGTTTAAAATGATATTTTCATAATTAGATAGTCACGTTTATTGTTGTAATTATTTTATTGTAAAATAAATATTTAGAATATAAATTTAAAAACAAAATAAAATACATAATGCATCCAATGCACAAACTACAGAGTCTAAGTTATCACCCCATTTTAGGTGAACAACTACATTAAAGAGTTTATTCAAAATATATTTTATTCTTAGAATAGTTGTCCAAAGGTGATTTGTGCAGAACAAAATCCTCTTTGCATAAGATACTGCCATTTTTAATGATTCCGTGGAGTGGGACAGGCGAACTACTTGAAGGCACAATAATGTTTCTTTTGTGAAAAGCCCTTTATCGCTTTTGAGGTGGTCTTTGATGGCGGATTCTGTAATTGCAGCTCTTATCAGATACAATTAAGATAAGGTTCTTAATGAACTCAAGTCAATACCCACTCTCACTTCATTTGATTATCATTCATCATTGCAGATTTAGGGATGTCAATTTCTATTCATCTCTGGGAATCCTCGCGGGCATGTCTTATTTAGGACCTCCCGAACGGAAAAAAATTTTCCGTGGGAATGGGAATGGGAGACAAAATTTCCCGCAAGTGATTCAAGGACGGAGACGGATGGGGTTCCCGCCCTCGAATAAATTACATATATATCTCTTATTATGTGTACTATATATCATAGTCATAAAAACCAGACCGGTAGTCGACTCGGTCAAGGTACTAGGTCATTGGGTCACTGGTTCAACCAGTGGGTCACTAGTTGAACCGCATAAAATTAAATAAATATTTAAATACATATATATATATATATAAATACACACTACATATGATGATATTTATCATTATAAATAACTAAAATATATTTATTTTGAAAAAAATATGACTACCATGGTGTAGATCTCGAAAGTTTATATGAAATTGACATATAATTAGTCTAAATCAGACAAACGAGTCAAAAGTTATGATTTTTCAAAGTTTAAAAGTTTTTTTTTTTAAATTTAGTGATCCGGCCGGTTCCGGTTCAACCAACCGGGTCACCGATTTTCATTCAAAACCGGCCGGGTCGGACGAGTCATTGAGACATACCCGATCCAACTAGTCACCGGACCAGGTCACTTGACGAGTTCTGGCCCACCTAGGCCCTGGTCGGTTTTAATAACACTGCTATATATCATAAATACTAATAATTTTTTGGTTTTTTCATATTTTTTTATTTAATTTAAATATTGTGCTTGTATTATTAAAATTTAAACTTGTTATAATTTAACTTTAAATTTAATAATTTAATTTTATATATATTTTAAATTATATTGGATTTTAGTTTATAATTTTTTAATTTTTATGAATTTTTGAGATCCCTATAAGAATTGATAGGGATGGGGACAATAGAGGAAAGCTCCCCACAACGGGGATCGGGGACAGGGACAGGGGAAAATATGGGGGGTAGAGACGAGGAGCGGGAGAGTACTCCCCGCCCCCACCTGCCCCATTGACATCCCTAGGCAACCAATTCACACATTCTATTAATTTTGTTATGTTTTTACTCTTTAAATTATGATTTACAAGTTATTCTTTGGTGAGTTGATTTCAAAGAGACTTGTATAAGAAAGATCTTTATTAGGCATTGTGGGACATTTCTCTCTCAGCTTGTATGAATTTTCTTGTTGGCTAGTTCAAAGTTCTAATGTTGACCTTATATGGTATTGTTTACAATCATCTTATAATTGGCGATAAAGGTCTAATTAATGAGAAATCTCCAATGTTTGATTTAAAAATGATATTCTTCAAAATCTTTTTTATTTTTGCAAAAGGTATGGTGCATAATTTGTCTGCATATATTCTTTTACAAGTAGTGAGAGAATCAAAATTAAGCCTCGATTCTTACTGATTAAGTTAACCCTCGATGGAATGTACTTTCATTATATGGTAAGAAGATATTTCAATAATCTTTTGGGTGGATTATTCTTTTCCGTTTACGCTATATAGCGACTGTCATTAACTATTCAAGAGATAGCTCAAGTTGTCTGTCATTCCATTATCCCGAAGAGATAATTATCATGATCAATTATGATTTATGCATTTATTATTAGCAATCACAAGATCCACAATTTCTTAATATTGATGTACAATAACAGAGATATAACGGCTAGGTCATTATGGAATGTGAATGGAGTGAAGGAACATGTGTAACAAATACTTTAAGGCGTGTTTGGTACGATGGAAAGGAAAGGAATGGAATGAGAATGAGAATATGATATCTCATTTCCTTGTTTGGTTGAGAAATAAGGAAAGGAATACTCATTCCCAAATTAAGTCTGTGTTTGAATGTTTTATGGTGGGTTAAATGGAATGATATATAATGAAATGAAATAGAATAAGTTCTTATACCATTGTTTGAATGTTTGATGGTGGAGTAGAGGAAAGTTTTCATTCCTTTGTTTTGAAGTTTTAAATAGTGGAAGTGAATGAAATGGTAAGAATTAAAAATTTATTATTTTCATATTGTCCTTATCTCAAATAGAAAGATATAAAGATTAAGGTCAAAAGGACAAAAATATAAGGATTATTATGGACAAAAAGTAAATTACATAACTAATTCTATTCCTTAAGCCCCCCCTCCCACACACACATACAAACAAAAACAAAACAAAAAAGAAACAAAAATTGGAGGGGAGGGGAAATGGGGGATGGAATCGCCTCCCCCCCCAACTTCCATTCCAATCCATCTCTTTTTTAAGGGGATTACTTTAGTACCTATCTTTTTTCTTCAAAGTACCGGTACTCAGGGTGAGTTGTCAAGCATTCATTAATTGTTATTTATATTTAATAGACTTTCAAACATTTATTGTGAAACCAACAGTTAATAAATAATTAACAACTCATCCTGGATATTAAACTCATCAGGGTACCATAAAAACTCTCCCTTTTAAAATATTAAAACAATAGTATCATTTATCATCTCATTGATTCCCCTCCATTTCAATCCTTTACCATCAATCTACACAAGGTCAAAGGAATGCTCATTCTATTCATTTGAGGGAAAGTTATTCCATTGTGAATAGGAAGGAATGGCCATTACATTTTCATTCCTAACCATATATGATATATCAAACAAAATATGGGAATAAACATTTCATTCTATTCCCATTCCCACTATCATTCCATCAAACCAAACATGACCTAAAGCTTTACAGTTCGTTTGTTTTAGATTTTGGAAGGATTAAAAATCTTGTTTGCACATAAATAATGCACTTTTAATGGAAGCTATTTTTATTTCATTCTCCCAAATGCCTGTTGATGTTTGGGAGAAATACAATACAAACAAGTGCTTATTGATCATGTGCAACTCCAACAATTAGAACAAAAAGTTGCAAATAAACAAAAAGGCGAAAAACGAAGAATTGTTGCAACTTCTGGAAGAATATGTTTTGCTAGATCATGGATCATCTTTTGGGGGTTTGTAAAGAATTTCATTAGGTTGTTTATTGAGTTTAATTTTAATCTACTGTCAATGTAAAAAAAAATTATACTATCATTCAATGATGTATTGACATATCATTAAAAAATATAGTCAAACTCTTTAATGATTTGTCAATACGTGATTGGATGACAATATAAAATTTATTTACATTGAAAGTGTATCAAAATTAAATTCTTGTTTATTTTCCTTTCCTTAAACATGTTGAGAGGGTTTGTGCCTATAATATTTAGCTCTCATGACATTTAATATGTGAGAAATGAAAATCTACCTATCTATTATTAAAAAAAATATCGAATTCTTTGCTTAAATTTTTTTATTAACAAAACAAATAGGGCCAATATGGTTAACAGCTTACAGAAATGACCTCACATTTATGTGATTCTTTTTGGATTTATTTGCCAGTGAACACCTTCGCTTTTCCCTTTTACTTTTACATAATGTATAAAAAGAAAACACGGACTTTGTTGGAATTTTGAATACAGATGGTGCAAGGGTGCAGAATTAATGCCATGCGAGAAAGAAAATAGAATCCTAGAAACGTATTTGAAGTATGCCAGCTCGATTTTATAAAAGTGCAGCCTTCGCTATCCAAGAGTTGTTGCATTGGTTTCCTGAACGGCAGATTGGGAGTAACCAGTTTGGTGTAATTGTAAAAATTATTTATTAAATTGGTATATTTTTATAACTATTTCTTAAAGTATATAACTATTTCTTAAAGTATGGTAGCTTTTGCCTTTTTTTTTTTTTTTTTTGCACACAGGCTAATTGCGCTAGTTTACTTGGAGTAAATATTGCACCATATGGACCAGTACAAGTGCAGCGCAGTTGCCACATGACAGCATTTTCATTATCTATGTTAAGAGTGAACCAAATAGACTTAAACTCAAGTTCTAATGGTAGATGAAAGTTGTTATAGTACCATAATGAGTTTAATACTCAGGGTGAGTTATCAATCATTTATTGACAGTTGATTTCATAATAAATGTTAAAAAGTCTATTAAATATAAATAATAACTAATAATACTAAACAACTCACCCTGGATATTGGCACCCTAAAAAAAAAAATATAAGTACCGAAATAATTCCCATGATAGATACATTCTTAACCACTAAACTAAATGCCTTTGGTAAATTATAAATGTAAATTATAATACATATTAAATACTATTAAATGGTATTTGATCATTTAATAATATCAATGTAACCATTAAATAACTACATTAATTTCTAATTGAAATTTGAGATAACTACATTAAATAACTATCTGAAATTGAAATTCACTTGGCTACATTAAATGAATATCTGAATTAATGTAATCATTTAATTGATACATTGATACCATTAAATGAGCAAATACTATTTTACATATATTATAATTTACATTAATAATTTAACATATTTATTTGGTTTAGTGATTAAGAAAATATCTACCAACAGAACTCGAGTTCGAGCTTATGAGGCTTACTTTTAACATAGATAACAGAAAAAGAAAAAAAAAACCATAGGGCATTTATCCACGGTGTTTAAATCTCGCTACATGGCAATTAGGCGGCATTTGCATAGTCCACGTGATGCAACACTTGTTCCAAGTATACTAGCGCTAGTGCCACATGTACCAAAAAAAATGTTGCAGCATGATCAAAATTAGCCCACTCTGAGAAATAGTTTCAAAACTATACCAATTTAATAAATAATTTTCAAAATCAATTTCCTTTGGGAGTGATTCTAAATACTGGTTATATTAGCCAACTACTCTGGCAAGTTACTAAAGTAGTTTAATAGGATGCAAGGTATCCTGAACTCTTGTAACAGTTAGTTCATGAACCCAAAAAGAAACAAAGGCGCCAAAAAAAAAAATCGTTGAAGAACATTATTTTGTTCCTTCAACTGAAAATTATTTGGCCAGCCCATTAGGGAATGTTTGAAGCACATGGAGCATGTCTTCAAAAGGCAACACCTATCTATCGTATCTACATTCAATAACCAACAAATGAATGCATGCAGTAGATGAGACAATATTCCACACTTCATACCTGCTTTGCCACGCCACCAGGCTAACTGTGGTGTGGGGAGCCTCCCCTTGAACAAAATATCAGTAATCGCGGAAAATTGGTTGAAAGCCTACCCTACAAGAAAATTGTTTCATACCTGATACTATATATTTGAGGTCACTGTTTGTGTCTAAATTACAAAAGTTAGTTATATTACAAAATGAACCAGCCTACCCTACCAATATGGTTTTCTTACGATTTTCCTTTAATATTTCCTTAATTCTAAAAATTTGAAGTCACAGGGCTGAAGCCAATAACAGTACGTACCATGTTCCATGCCATTCAAACTTGATGTAAGAGAATTCATATGAATCCTGATTCCCCTTATCAGGTTTTCTCTGCAATGCTTCAAAATTCAGGCCATTGCTCATGTTCTGCTACGTGGAATGCTCAGAAACATAGCCTCTAAAAACCCAGATCTAAGAACAGAGACAAACACAAAATTTTGCGAATCAAGTTCCACAAGAAATGCAAAATCACCCTACATGCACATGAGAACAACAAAAAAGTTTATAAAAAACAAAATGCTGAAAAGTTGAATAATTTCAAGTATTGCACTCCTAATTCCCAACAACAATTAACATGAAATGGCTTAGGTTGAACAAGTCTGATTGGAAACATTAGACTTCAACTTGAGGATTCATGTTAACGCAAACGCCCGTTGCACACTTCTCGATGAGTGTTTGAAGGAAGCAATAATTTTTTCCTTCCCCTGATGCCCGTTTGCATTCAGCCGGGAACGTAAAACAAACATACTGTTAAATGTTTAATCAGGAACGATGCTCAACATGTTTGGCTTTCCACTTAGACAAAGAAGTTAATCGAAGTTGAACTTCTATCATGTCACTCAGGATCAAAAAAATAAAGGCATTAATTCAAGCCACAATTTTAATGTTAAGTGAAACCCCTGTACAAAGCATTCCTAGGTCTGCAATTCATATGGCCAGAAGAATAATGAATATAGATGCCATTTATGTTGACAGTGCAAAATTACAAACAGGAATATCTGTTTGATTGATTATAAAATTCAATTACCTTCGCCAAAGTGTTTCCTCCAATGCAGTATAAAGCATAAATACAACATGCATCTCATGAATTTTTAAGGTTGGGAGAGCCGATGACATTCAAGGGTGCCTTTGCCAGACTACCCTTTGCACTACCAGATGCCTGGCCAGCAGAGCCCTTAGCATGTGCTGCCTCAGTTGCTACCATTGATTTCTTTATCTGCGGAGAATATAACCAAGATAAACAAATAAATTAAATAATATTATTATTAATAATCACCATCATCATAATTCACAATAATAATAACAATAATAAAACTATATATTTACCAACAAAAAAATACTAAAGAAAACAAAACACACAGAGCGAGGGTAGCACAAGAAGTCTACCGGCATATCTTCATGCTGGCAAAAATGCGCAATCACAAGCACACTTATAGACACAATATTACTACCATAATAATTAGAGAAAAGAGACCAAACTTACAGCCGCATGACGCTCCTTGTGAATATCACTTGTAAGCTGCAAAACCATCACAAAGTACAAGTCAAGATGAAATTCGAAAGAACCAAAACAAATTAATAAAAACTTAATTAACATGAAGATGTAACAAAGACACCGATAATTCTTACCTGTCTTCTGTAGCTTTTAATCTCGTCGCCACCAAATCCAGGAAGTGCTATATTCCAATTTTTTTCTATAAAGATGCAGATGTAGAGTTAAGCATGAAATGTGCTGACATGAAAATCTGAGCATGGAGAATTTTTTCAGTAACTAACCGAGATGTAAAAGTATGTCCTTTGCTTCCAAAGTAGTTGATTTCCGATGCTTGGCTAGTGAGCAACCAGATCTGGTGATCTATTTAAAGGATAGAAAGAAGGATGGTCATTATTGAAAACAATATTTAAAAAAGACAAAAAGACATCAGGACTATTAATATAAGAGGATTATCAGAAAAACGAGCAAGAGTAATTGGGAGCTTAGTTCATCTCTATATATTAAACACCATTACAAAAGAAAATAGTTCATAGGAAAAAGGAAATCATAAAGCGAAGCCTATACAAATTATTTGGGGATTAAATTATCAATAACCACTGAAGGAAAAACAAACAAGTATAATCATTGAATACAAAAACCCTCTTCATAACAAACATTTCTTTTTTTATTATAAGAAAAACATGTCTTCAAAAGTCGATACATATAAACTGTAGTTTATTAAAATATTTGAAAAAATATACATATTTTGCCATCTTCCAGACTGAAGACAGCCTTATAGATTTCAGGCAAGGTTCATTCTGTGATTCCTGTTGATTGAGATAACCATGATATAATTAATTACTTTAACCAAGGATTAAAAAGGACAAGAGTAGACAACTATATGCAATGCATATTTACAGCAAATCATTATCTAATTATAATAAAACACAGCGGGAACAGACTGATTTTGAATTAATATCTATTTATAAATCTTCGTATATGCAGCAGTAAATATTGATATAAAATATACCTAAAGAATTGGAACCACATAACACCAAAGTACAGGCAGCAGAAAAAAAATGTTACAACAAGAAGGAAGATGTCAGAAGAATATGTGCTTCTCTACTTTCAGATTCAAATTAGAAGACAGGCTAAAAGGGAAACAAAAAGGCATTACACAAAAATCATTTTTGCAGGGAGGTGTAAAAAAAAGGCTTGGAAATCATCAAGTATAGTGACTTGTGGTTCAAGTAATAAAGGAGATATCAAGAAATAGCTTTAGAGAAAAACCAAAAACCAAAAATAAAACAAAACAAAATCATACATAAATTTATGAAGATGCAAAAATGTGAACAATCTCAGCAGTCCATTGAACCCAATAAAACTAAATGAAAATACTCACAGACTCAAAAAAGTTTTCTGCAATATCCACAAGAATGTCTGCAACTTCAGGATCCAACTTCTCTGCTGGATCAACCTGCCAATAAAGCAGAACTGTAAATATCGGACAAGAAAGGAACATATTTCATGAAACTAGGGCTGTGACAGCCTCACAGAATCATAGTAAAGTATCAACTTTGAAACCCCTTATGTCATACTGCATTACAAAATCTGAAGGGATAACCAGGGTCAAAATTGTAACTCATCCATGATGTCTAAATGAAAGTAGAGCCATATTTTTGCAGAATAAAGTCTTTCAGGGATCATCTATTGAGCAAAAGAGGGGAAAAGCCACTGTAAGCAGTTCAATGGATCTAGTGCAACTGCAAAGGCACTGCAGTCAAGGAGGTATGCTCCTTTGTCATATATTCAGTAAAAAGAACTGCTACATAAGTTATCAGTAATGCATTTGAATGAGGAATAGAACAAACTTGAAAGAATTCTGGTAACCTCAGACTGATATACCTAGTAGGTCCTCCACAACTTGAATGAGTACAATTATAAATAACTAAAGGTGAAAAAGAGTGACTTTGCCATAATGGGTAAACATCTATCATAATCATAAACAACAACCAAAAGGAGAAAGAAGACATAGCACACACCTATATAGGTTAGGTCAGAGAGTTCAAAAGGATCAAACCTACAGATAAACACATAAATCCACACCATTGAGTTATTTGTTGTACACTTTTCTTACACTCTTCTAAGAGTAAAAGTAATTATTGAAATTAGTGCATTGATTAAAAATACAAAAAATGACTACTTTGTTTGAAAAAATAAGTGTGTGACCAGAGTGTACGAGTATCCCTACTCTTTATTACCAGTAAGGTCAACTTGCTAGATAAAAGACAGAAGCCCAATTTGCCCAAAAGCATGTACAACACAGTAATCTTATCTAGTTATCATATTCATTCTATTATACATTATTGCGGATAAAAACCACAAAGCATCTACTACAAAGCATCTACCACAAAGTTTTAGAAATGTGAAGCAACATATTTGACTAAACTGAGATACCCATGCAATAAAATCTATAAGTTATAATATTCAATTACCATGTAATCTCTTGTAGCACAACATACGTAAAAAAAAGGTGTCTAACATGACTTTCACTGTGGAAGAGTATGATAAGCATCTAAGCAACTTGGGGAATCCTCCCTTAAAAGCTAGCTATTAAGGGGGAAGAACCAAGCCACTTAAATACACCACTAGGCAGCCCATACTACCCAATGTGGGACTTTTTGGCATCCCATACTACCAAGTCCCTATCAACAGCACCGCCCCTGGACAGCCGACGTCCCGGCGGCAGCACTCTGTGACGCTTCACTCGGCGTTGCTTCACTCGACTTTTCCGGTCAGCCCCTCTGCCGGTCAGGCCCTCCACAGGTGCCGCCGACAACCAGCTTTGATACTAATTGATAAGCATCTAAGCAACTTGGGGAACCCTCCCTTAAAAGCTAGCTATTAAGAGGGAAGAACCAAGCCACTTAAATACACCACTAGGCAGCCCATACTACCCAATGTGGGACTTTTTGGCATCCCATACTACCAAGTCCCTATCAGAGTAAAAAAAAATAAAGTAGAAAGAGAATAGATTTATTAACAAACCAGTCCTGTACTAAGAATACCATCAAATCTCCATAAAACCAAAGTTACTAGCTACAAAGTTATTAATAGCGGCTGGAGCAGCCCCTAAAACGCTACAAGATGCTTGTAGCAGAGCAGTGAAGCGCCGCAATCGCGTTGGAAATATCAGCCATTGCGACCGCTATACTTAACAGAGAGTGAAATCTCTTTTGCCCCAACTAAACAAGCCAATTGAGGGAGTTTTGTCTCCCCAGACCCATCGTGGTGCAGACAAGCACCGATTGCCCACTCTCTTCAACCGTTCAAGCAATCTGAACGCACTCTGTTCAGACACCCATCGTGCACGAAGCTTTTCAGCCACTGAGTTCACTCTGTTCACCCGCACAAAGCCGCTCACCCACTGATTTCTCAATCTGTTCAGCCGCACGAAGCCTCTCACCCTTTGTATGTACTTCTTTTCACACTCTCCACCGGAGTCTCGCCGGAACCCACCCTCTGTTCTCACATTTCCCACCCACTCTTGTTCACCCAGCCTCTATTTCGCACTTTTCTGATTGTCCAGACTAGAGCCCATCCCATTTACCAAGCATTCAGCCTCTTCCATGGCATCATCACAGTCTCACCCACAGTCACATATCAGTTCCTCTTTTGAGTTTTGAATATTAATGATGAACACTTAGTTTTGAGTACTAATGTGTGTATGTAGTGCCCGCTTCGCGATCCGCTATGCCGCTACAGCATTTTTGGAGGTGGCCGCTCCGCGTTACGTTCCGCCACTAACAACTCTAACTAGCTAAAGCAGCAGTTACAGCCTTCCATTTAGACATTTGATACAATATGGGTCCAAGCCCAAATGGCACAAGACAACTGCTAGGACAAACCACAAGGCCAAAAAGCTAACCCAAGTTATCTTAGTAGTCAGCTTTTAGTGCTTATAAGCCATCATCCAATCCCTTACATGTCTAATGTGGGACTTGGGGTATCACAAAATTTCATGAATGGAGCTTAGGGGAAAACATGGAACCCTTTTGAATTTCAACAGGTCACTTAGAATGGGAACTAATCAAAAGTATTAATGCAAGCCCTCTATATTTTAAATTAACTACTGTCATTGAGTATAATATTAGGAATTCTTACAAGAGACCTTCAGCATTCCTACTTGAACTACAAAATCTAGAGAATGCCAGACATGTGTATATTACAATATGTGCTGTTAATTAGAATACGAGCCTAGAAAAATTACTATGGAACACAATGAAGTAGTGTGGCTCACCTGATTGACTAGCTCATGGATACTTCTTTTGCTGAGAATACTATTACAAGATTCATCAGTATCTGCATTTGCTAATCTACTTTGAATCCCTGGTTGAACTGCACTAGGTTGTGCCACCACAAACGACGAAGGTTTCTGATTTCCTGGCCCCTGTAGCCTTGTAATCTGTTGTTGATGAGGCACATGTACAGCCCTTGATGGCGGAACTTGTTGCCCAAAATGCTCCTGCGACTGATTAGATGGCAAAGGTTGCTGCTGCTGCTGTGATGCTGTTGGCGTGGACTGCTGCTGCTGAGAAATATGTGACCTTTGCTGCAAGGATTGTGGGTTCAATTGCTGCCTATAAGAAGGAGTTGGCAAAGGAGGCTTCCCTTGTGGCCCAGATGACAACCACGGCTGATTAAGTGACTGCATACTTTGTGATGCACTTGGAGATGGAGAAGAAGGTGATCCCACTGATGAGGTTCTCATAAGTCCATGCCCTTGGAAGCTCTGAAGAAATGTAACAAATTAGGAAATCGCCTACATTTTTTTTCTCCAAAATATGTATGCTTTTATAAAAAGTGCATGCAATACAGCACAACACATATAAAGTGGGCAAACCTCTTTAATACATATAACAACAGAAATTAAGAAATGCTCAATATATTTACATACTTACAAATCGCAATGATAAAATATAGATCATAAGCTTATAAAGAATACAATTTTAACTTGTTTACTCCTTCACCAACCCTAAGCTCTGGAGAACTCTCTCTTCCATGCAGAACCAATACCTTCTATCTCGAAAGATTGAGATTTGAGGCACTAAAAAGTATAAAAAAAACACATAGATGACATTGTGAACTTCACACAAGTGAGAAGTGCAGTTAAAAGTCCCATATAAGACTTGATAAACTATTCAGTCTTTTCAACCAGACGAATGTTGATTTTATAGTCTTATATAGAAGAAGAAAGAGTACAATTCAAAATACCAATTTTTGAAAGCACTCTAAATATAGTTTCAAACACATCCCACTCCAGCTGAAATGAACTGGCACCACTAGCCTCTGACAGAGGCCAAGCAGAAACTAATAACATCCAAACGTGGAAAACATAAGCATACTCAATAAAGTTTCACTTTTACAGAAACTGTAGACAGGGAGGAACAAAGTAAACCCAAATACTAACTTGTGAAGCAGTAGGCTGATTATTTTGGGCAGGGGATGGCGGTCTAAGAGATGATTGAACCGGTCTCTGTTGATGTGCAGGAATTCCACCTGGCCGCATTTGAGAACTTGAACCGAGAGATCCTAACATTCCCATTCCTTGCATGGGCGTTCTCACCTAAATGTTACAAACAACTAGTGAAAAAGCATAAACAGCGACATTCATTCAGCAAAGCTTTAACCAACAAACGTTCAAAACACTTCATCGAATAAAGACAGTGATTTAGATATTTTGCAATTCTTAAAATAATAGAAAACAAAAAGCCTCACACACTCTCATGATACCTGAGAGGTATTAGAATTGGAGGCCGATTCGGGGGCATTGACTCCGGTTCGTCCCAACCCACCAAAATGCTGACCGAAAGAAGAAGAAAACGGAGGGGACGGGTTCTGGTGGTGCGCAGGGACACCGATTGCCATGCCGCCCCTCGGCGCCGGGGAGCCGGAAATCGACGATGAGCCGGTGGACGGAAAAGAAGAGACAGAAGAAGGGGGAGGAGCGGAAGAAGGTGGAAGCGAAGAGAAGTGTTGCGGCAAATTTCTGTTGAATGAGGGGGGAGGGCGAGGTTGGGGAGGAGTTGGTGCAGATGGCTGGGACAGCGGTGTGGGGGGTTTGGAGTTTGCGTTTTGAATTGGGTTAGGGTTTGGGTTTGGGTTTGGGTTTGGGGAAGAATGGAGTGGAGCAGAGATGGGAGGGGTTGAAGAGGAGGAAGGAGGGAGGGAAGATGATGGTTGCGGAGGCTGTGATGGTTGAGATTGTGAGGGTTCGGTAGTACTTCGAGAGGTGGTGCCGCTTACCGGAGCTTGAGGATCCATGGAGATGCAGCTTCTTCTGCCTTCTGCGAATGAGAATGAGAATGAGATTGAAACAGGGCAATGTAGTGCCTTTGTCTATTTTTTCGGGCTTTTTAACCAGGCATAGTGATTTATGAATCATATTATTTAAATTTAAATATTTATGAATCATATTATTTAAATTTAAATATAACACATTTCAATCATATTACTCATATCTTTTCGTGTATGTCAACATGATAAAATATATTCTTTTATTGTTTCGCATATATTATATTAATTATGTTAGAGTGATACACTCTATCACACGTATCAGTGTTAAAGTTATACACTGTATCACATTAATTATGTTAGAGTAATACAAGAGTATCACATTAACTGTATTAGAGTAATACAAAAGTATTACAATATGATATATATAAAGCAATAAAAAAAATATTATCACACTGTCAAAAACAATAACATATAAGTTATATGTTAACATGTAAGTTATATGTTTAAAATGTATGATATTACTAATAACATATAAGTTATATGTTAACATGTAAGTTATATGTTTAAAATGTATGATATTTAAGTAATATGTCTCTTAAATCATTATAACTTACTTAAAAAACCATTTTTTCAAAGGTAAAACATAAGAAACCATATTCAATTATGTGAGAAGTTTAAAAATTTCATGTGCAAATCAACACTTCTTAAATTAATAAAATAATAATGTATAATAAATTTTAACTATTTATTTAAATCACTGGTATTTATTTCTTAAATCACTTTTAGATTTTTTTTAAATACTCATTAGCTTTGTATTATTATTTAAGCGGTTATTGAAAATTTTAAAGATAAATTCGTGAACTTATACTTTCATTTTGATAAATAATTTTTTAGGTTATCAATTAATTGTGTAAAAAAACAAAAGTTATTAAAAGACATCAATTTAAGAGTATAATATTAGGTAAATAAGCAAAATCTTCCACTCATTTATAAAACATTAACTTTTCAATTGGATTTAATTAGTAAGAAATATGATTCAAGGTTGAATGAGAATAATTTAGGATAATATTAATTAAAAAATCAACATATGCAATGATGTGAATACTTTTTCATTATTGATTAAAATGAAAAACTAACAGAATGATTATTATATTGTTTTATTAATTTAGGAAGTCACGTTGATGAGTTTAAAAATATATATAAATTTTTAAATTTGGCCTATAATTAAAGAAATTTTCTTACATTTTAACCTTTTTTAAATATCGTTTCTCCCCTTCATATCATCCGGTGGGTAAAATCTTATATACTAATTGTACTTTGAGGAGTTTTCAATGAATGAGATTTGATTTAAATTTTACTATTAATATTTTAAATTTAATCTAATGGTGAGTATGATTATACAACGACATGTGTTATACTTTTAAGTTTTAATAAAATGATATATATATATATATATAAAAGTTAAGACCAATAAACAAAATTTTGACATGTGTTACTTTAAAATATCTTAATATGAGATAAGTGTATCATTTAAAATCTTAACACATATTACTTTACAAGTGTCAATATACACCAATTATTAATGAAGGATTAATGTTTAAGGGAGTTAAGACTAAACAAGCAGCATTTGACATTAAATTTTTTGATATTAGCTTAAATAAAACTAATAATCATTATTTCAAAAGTTCTTAACCTTGAGAAAATTAAATCCCCACTTCATGTTGATTAATTGTAACAACTTCCTCTATAAAACCATATACAAATATATATATATATATATATATATATATATATGTTACTTTACAAGTGTCAATATACACCGATTATTAATGAAGGATTAATGTTTAAGGGAGTTAAGACTAAACAAGCAGCATTTGACACAAAAATTTTTTATATCAACCTAAATAAAACTAATAATCATTATTTCAAAAGTTCTTAACCTTGAGAAAATTAAATCCCCACTTTATGTTGATTAGTTGCAACAACTTCTTCTATAAAATCATATCCAAATATATATATAAATAGACTCAGGTATTTTATGACCTCTCATTTCTTACAATCAAAAGTAAAATGAAGTCTCTTAGGCTTAGTTTAAGAAATTAGGATAAGTGAGTATTATAGTATAAATTATAGGTTCAAGTCAAATAATGACTTTATAATGTAAAAAAAAAGAGGCTAAAAGAGATTAATAAATGTCATTTAGAAATAAATAAAATCTTGACAAGTGTCACCTAAAGTGATAATTAAAGAACAATTAATGAAAGTTTAATAAAAAAGTGGAAAGAACTTTGAAAGAAAACAAATTTTCACAAGTGTCACCTACAAGTGTCACTTAAACATGTTTATGCATTTAATATAATTAATACAAATTTATGCATGTATATTGAATATTAATTTATGATTATATGAATTCATGTCAAACATTAATTTTGTGATTAATTTGTGTTTTGTGATGAAAATTAAGACTATCGAAAGAAACTTTTGATATGTGTCACTTAGAAAGAAAAAATGTTGACAAATTTACTTAGATATGATTATACATTTAATTAAAATACATGTTAAACTATAATTTTTGCATACATGTTAAACATAGGTGGAATTTTAATTATCAAAGTTAATTATGCACGAGTTTTATAATTTGTTTATTAATCCATTCTCACCGTGAGTAATTGAAAGAATTATTAATATCTAATAGACAACATTTTTTGGTATTCTAAATATTGCCAGAATATGTTATAAAAAGACAAATATATGTCACATTGTATGAATGTTTTATCTTTAATAAAAATAATAAGAAAAAAAATGTCTTTATAAGTTTTAGATTACTCAATATTAAAAGCAATTATAAATGACAATATGAAAGGAAGTGAAATTAGGTTGCAATGAAATGCATACAAAAGTATATTTTATTTCTTTGTTTTTTAAACGTGTCCACCTTTATAATCACAAATTTGTGTATAAATTTATTATCTTGATGATCTTTTTGTGATTCAAATGAGTAACTATTTGAAATTTTAAACTAGCATAATGTATCTATAATTTTTATGTAGGATTGCAAAATATAAAGTTATGTATTATTATGTTCTTATGTTATTATTTTTCGATTCCAATAAAAATTTGCGTTAATATTAACTTGTTTGGTTTAACTTAAATGATAACATAAGAATCCAATGTGTCTTAAAAATAGTACAATCATGTTAATTAAGTTATATTTGTTTTTTCACAATCGCATCTAATTACTTAACGCAATTACGTATTCTAATTGGAAAAGTATTGCTTCTTATATACAAAATCATAATTGGATATATATTATACATAAAAATGTTTTTAGTTAATTTACATAATAATATTATTTTATTAATATTTAAATAAATGAAATTTATTTACTTTTTGAAATATTTTTATAATTATCATAAAAATAATTCTACTAAATAATATTAAAATAAATTCAATTATTTTTTAAAAAGTTGTCATTAATTATTTTAAATTCTTTTTTTTATTAATCATTTTGTAAGTTAACAAAAGGGAATATATCATTAAGCTTATTTTAAAATATTTGGGGTTCAAGTCATTTTATGTATCATATGAAATATTTAATTATTTACTAATTTTTATGCAGGATTGCAGGATATAAAGTTATGTATTATTATGTTCTTATATTATTATTTTTCGATTCCAATAAAATTTGCGTTAATATTAACTTGTTTGGTTTAACTTAAAGAATAACATAAGAATTCAATGTGTCTTAAAAATAGAACAATCATGTTAATTAAGTTATATTTGTTTTTTCATAATCGCATCTAATTACTTAACGCAATTATGTATTCTAATTGGAAAAATATTGCTTCTTATATACAAAATCATAATTAGATGTATATTATACATAAAAATGTTATTAGTTAATTTACATAATAATATTATTTTATTAATATTTAAATAAATGAAATTTATTTACTTTTTGAAATATTTTTATAATTATCATAAAAATAATTAAGTTAAATAATATTAAAATAAATTCAATTTTTTAAAAATTTGTCATTAATTATTTTAAAATCTTTTTTAATTAATCATTTTGTATGTTAACAAAAGGAAATATATTATTAAGCTTATTTTAGAGTATTTGAGAGTTCAAGTCATTTTATGTATCATATGAAATATTTAATTATTTATTAATTATATTTTATTTTCATGTATTAGAGTACACACAAATATTTCATCATAATCAAGACATTAAATATTTGTAGTTATGCTCATGTAAAATTCTTCTTCTTTTAGTCATAAAATGTATTTTTTAAATTGAAATTTCTCATTCAAACTTAACATTTCACCATAAAATGATCTTCTATATTTCATATGAAAAAAATATAAATAAATAATATTTGATAATTATAATACTTATATATACATAACTAATAATGTTTAATAATTATTAAATTATAATTTTATAATGTTATATTTTTTATACTTCAAGCAACACTCAGATTCTATATTAGTTTATACAAAAGATAAGAATTTTTCTGTTTGAAGGGTTAACATTTAACGGGAGCATATCTAGTGAGAGGAGCAAATATTGACCATTAGATCATCCATGTATGGTCAAGATTAGAAGTTACTTAAAGGTCACATGACCACTTAAAAAAGTCACATAATTATGTTTTAATCTTGACCATACATTAATAGTCCAATGGTCAAAATTTGCTCCTCTCATTCTCACAATAAATCACTCCTCTCATTAAATATGCTCTCAACATTTAACTAATGATACTTGTAAAGACTTTAGTTTTATAAATTTCTCATAAACTCCTCAAAAATTCTCATGCAAATCATTAAATGAGTAGCGCTTTAGTTTCCGAATAACCTTTTTTTTAATGATTTAGATTAGCCCGTTGTGAGAAGAGAATATATTATGTGCAAGTATCATCATTTTAACAGTTAAGTTGTAATTCTCGTTAATTTTCTCAAAAATATTTGGTTTTCATTTTTGTCAATATTTTTTTCCTCCATAAATTGATTCTTATTTCCTCGGTTCAAGAACAAGCCACATGTGCTATTTCAAATTTTCAAATAAAATTGAGTCGTGTGTGTTAAATTCTTTCAAATAAATACAGAGCCAGCTCACGTATGTACTTGAAGTACGTATGTAATTGAAGTCTCGAATTAAGCTGAGTAAATTATTCAACTTGTGAGCTTGTTTGTGATTAGATTTGTTTATAATTTAATAAATTAATAATTTTAATTTATTTTTTAAATGTGTTAAATTTGAGTTTTTATATATTTAGTTAATTAATTTGTAAGTCGACTTGTTTTATATATATAATTATTTTTTATTATAAATAATAATAATATTTTAATTTAATATATATTAATATTTTATTTTATTTTATTATGACTAAATTATTTTTTAAATAAATATATATAAAAAATATAAATTTTATTAAACTATAAATTTAAACATAACTCATTAAGTAGTATAAATTTAATTAATATAAAATTCGTTATTAACTCATTGAGCTTATATAGCACATGAATTTAAAATGAGCTAAATTCAAACCAAAAAAATGAGCTCAATTTATTCTTAAGTCGAGTCTGAACTAGATTTAACTCCACTGAACTCAGTTCATTTCTAATCTTAATCTCAAATAATGAGTTAGTGGCAACACTGGAAAAGAAATGGGTAATTTAGAAAAAAGTTAAAAATTTAAATTTCTGCCATCATTTTAGCAAAAGAAAAAATTCCACCGCTAATTGGATATGAAGATTTTGTTACATTGTATCGAGTAACAATAACATCAAAACTCAAAAGTGCAGCAGCTTTTGCGTATCATTTGCTAGTATAAACGACAGTTAAACTGGTACAACTAATGGATACAATTAAGTGGCTAATTGATACAATTAATCTTCCCTATTAATCAGTTTCAGACAAATTCTATTATGCCATTACAATGTCACTCTTCTTTTATTTATATGCAATTAATGTAACTTTACGGACAACGTCTTCTAATTAGATAACTACCTCTAACTAATAACATTCTTTAGCTAACTAGCTTGTTTCTAATTTGATTCGTATCACTAATGGAACAATTTGAAAAGTAATACCTCATGATGGTAAATGAAAACTTAAAAACCACTAGGAGGGGTGTAATCAAGTAGGATTGGGTCAGTTTTAAAAAAATAATAATTAGAAACTAAACCAATCTCATTCAATCGTGTTGGGTCGGGTTGAGAGAAAATTGTATGTCAACCCAACCCGACCATGGTGGTAGTAGAGCAACTGCCCTAAGGCTCAATATACTACTTTAAATTTTTAATTTTTTTTAAAAAATATTTTAATAATCCTTAAAAAAAAAAAACAATATTAGTATTTGGCCTCTCAAAATAAAGTTGTTAACTGAGTACTGCTAACACTCAGAAATTAGAGGATATCAAATTCGATAGATACGAAATGAATATTTAATTTTAAGTAAATTTAATTAAACTCAAATATCACGGTACGTTAAAGTATAAAAATTAGTCTTTCACCGTCTTATTCTCCAGATTCTAAAATCCTTGTATTAACTCAACACTGAAAGATTCTTTTGACTTTTGGTAGATTTTTTTTTTCAATAAAATCATCATTTAGTTATTTACCAATAGATATTTTATCAGTTTCGTCTCCACAAATAAACCTTATCAATTACATCCCTTTAACTTAAATATCCTTAGCAATGTGGTCTCTTCATCTATCTTATCGTAACGGTGGTTAACTGATATTGTTAAACTATATAATTTTATCAAATCTAGTCAGTCTTATTGTCTTAGGGACGGTAAAGAAACCAAGTTGTTTTGCCTAACTTGGACCGACTAAATTTTGTTACGTCAACATGAAACAATCCACTGCGGCAATTTCGTTTAACGTCGTCTCTATAAGATGAACAGATGGACCATGGCAGAGTAGCCCAAGGGAAGTTATCTTGGGCCATGACCTTCAAGGTTCAAAACACTCCTTTATTTTTTTTAAAAAGAATTTCTTAAAATATTTGAAAAAAATTTATAATATTTTTTATTTAGTCCCTTAAAAAAATAAATTAAGTATTTGCTTCTCAGATGAATTAGCTTAACTCCTGAAATGTACCTTATTGTTGAGGACGTTAAATTTGAGTAACCAAATCGATAATTTTTTTATAAAGGACAAAATTAATAGTTTTACTCTTGATTTTTTAAAAATAAATAGCATTTTTATATTAAAAACAAAAGAAGTTTTACATTCTTTGGACAAAAGTCACGGAGGATTTATGCTTTGACGTACTCTTAAAAAGTCCATTGACCAAATCAATGTTTTGAAATGAGTGTCAAAAATTGACAAAATTGACATTGGATAGAATATAATTAATATAACTGATCATGATATTTAAATTTTTTTAATCTTATTTTAATATTGTATAAATAATTCTTAAGTTACGATATTTGTCTAATAAAAGTTTGAATAATTCTTAAGTGTAAACAAATATTTCTCCACATTGACGTGGATGATCAAAATTCAATCCAAAAACTAATTTATAACCAAAACTGATGATAACTTAGCAGTAGCACAAAAATAACATGCGAATAATATTTCTACATTATTATAACGATATTTCTTTTTGAGAAAAAAATGAAAAAAAGAATAGCATGAGATGACGTATGGATGGCAGGTTGCACTAAGTTTAGGCGACGGTGTCGACCCCAGCCCACAGAAACAAGAACAACACGACGCAAGGTGCGGTTCCTTTCAGTTCCGAAGTTCATCTTGCATCTTCACATGAATATGATACTGTTTTTGGAAAGGACTTGGGTCACCAACTCATCACTTTACTTTACCTTGGTGGATTCATTTTATCATTAAACAGAGTGCATCCAGCTAAGCACAAGCCGTGGTTAGTTCACTAGAACAATAACATTCATGTACACCTCCCCTTCCCCATTTCATACAGTATGCTTCTCGCCTAACCTAACACTTCTTTCTTAACCTTTCCTCCTCCTATATATGTCCTAATCCTATCGATCTAATCTTTTATCTATGCCACCACATTTCAATATTTCTTTCATTGTCACTCTCACCCTACACCCAACTTGAAGCCACGCGTTCACAGCACAGCAAACACGCTACAATATAAATCCCCTTTTTTTTGTTCAATTAGAGTGTACGCAATGAGAATATATTATTATTATTATTCATAATTTTTATTTTACTGATTTTAATGGAAATTATATTTAAATTTTTTAAGACAACGTACTTTATACTTAATTAATAAATATTCCTCCAAAAAAAAATTATTTTAATTTATTAACCAAAAAGATTCAAAGAAAAAAAATCAATTTATGAATTTCATATAAGAACTTAATCGAATTAATACTAACCTCTGCTATAATTTTTTATAATTTTGAGCAGCTTTTTTATGTGAGGTAACTTTTTAATACATTCTAATACAAATTAGTTATAAAAAAATTGAGAATTAAAATTAACTATGTGAATAATTGATAATAAAGAATTAATTATTTAAATATTTAATAGTATAGATGCTGAACTAAAGTGGCTTCCAAATCCATATTCAGCACCACAACAGCCTCAGCCAGCCTATCTCTTTCTCTCCGCAATACTAATTTTTAAAGGTTTATTAATTTAAAAATAAAAATAATGCATATTTTTCTCATCCCATCCACTGTTTATTATTTATTATATGAAAGAATTTCTTTATGAGTAGTATTAAATATGAATAATTGACAATTATTATTATGATTTGTCCAGTTTCGCCGTTTCTTCCTCTTTCTCTCTCATAGCCTTTCTGACTCTTCAATCCTTCCTCGTTAAGATTCCCGTCCATCACCATTCTTATTATCTTCCGCTTCTCATTCTCAAATCTCAACCTCAACCTCAACCTCAACCTCTTCATATCAACCAGGTACTATTTTTCTTCCCCTTTTATTTATTATTTATTTTGTTCTGTTTTTAAAATTTTTATTTTTTTCGAAACAGAAACTAAATTCGCCTATTTATTGACTCTATTTTGTTTAATTTGCCGCGAAAACGTAGAAAAACAAAACAGAGACAGTTCTTGCAATCTGTAATTTTCTACTTATATATAGTATTTTGTTCCAAACATTTCAGTTTCACACCAGTACGACAAGAACCAGCTTTCCAATTATTCGTTGAATTTTCTTAGAATCCAAACAGACTCGATAACTTTTTTCTCTTTTTCCCTATAAAAATCTCTGTAGGTTAAGAGAGAAGCTTTAATCCCAGTTCCCTCGCAAATTTTCATTTTCTCGAAGGAAGAGAAAATCTACAAGCACACAGATCCAGATACACATGGCGGAAGAGCACCGATGTGAAGCTCCCGAAGGCCACCGACTCTGCGCCAACAACTGCGGCTTCTTCGGTAGCCCAGCCACCATGAATCTCTGCTCCAAATGCTACGGAGACATCCGCTTGAAGGAACAAGAAGCAGCCTCTACCAAATCCACCATCGAAACCGCTCTCTCCGCCTCCGCCACCGCTTCTCCGCCGTCGTCCACGTCATCCTCGCCGCCGCCGGTGTTGGCTTTGGCGACGGTCGCGCCGAACCCCGCGTCCGTAGCTGCCGGACCGGTTTCGGCTGCGGCGCAACCGAACCGGTGCTCGACGTGCCGGAAGCGGGTCGGGTTGACCGGGTTCAGGTGCAGGTGCGGCGTCACGTTTTGCGGGGCCCACAGGTATCCGGAGAAACACGGGTGCGGGTTCGATTTTAAGACGGTGGGGCGAGAGGGAATAGCTCGAGCAAACCCTGTGATCAAAGCTGAGAAGCTCGAAAGGATTTGATCTGCACCGTTGGGTGAGTTGATCAAGACCGTCCACGTGGACCTCCGATGAGATATCAGATTGTGTGTAAAAATCCTCTATCTATGAAGGTGGCATTTGCTTTGTCTCCGTCTAGAACTAGAACTAGAACTAGGAAGGTTGAATAAGTCATTTATTTTATGTGGCTTTACTTTTGTAACGATAAAAAGAAAAAGAAAAAATGGATTGAAATTTGTATGTCCACCGCCACCCTCTTTGGGATTGAGGGGTGGCTGAAATGAATTGTGAAGCATTGGATTGGAGTTTATTATTTGTGCATCTAGACAATCCGGTGGAGCGTTTTATGTTGCTTTCGGTAATGAATGTGGAAGTGAAGTTATCTTCTGCCTAGCCTACCTAGTCGTTGTCTACTTGATGGCAATTTTTTTTTCTTTCAATAATCTTATTGAGAAATGACTAATGACTAATGAGTGAGTTATATTGTGCAAACGAATGAATGAAGTAAAAATGGGGATATTAGAGAAAGCATATAATTTCACATGCTTGTATGGTAGTATTCCCACTTGAACTTAAAGTCAAATTTTTTCGTTAGTCAATAAGGTCAATAAGTGATAATTTAGCTGATGTTATAATTTTTAGAATAAATGTTTATTTTGGTTCTTTAAAGATATAAAGTCATTAATTAGTTCTTCTAATGAATGAATACATTAAAATAAATATTTAATGTTAATTTTTAATATTAAATTAATTATTTAATGTATTTTTTAACAATAAATTAGTTATTTAATACTAATTTTTTTTATTAAATTAGTCTTTTAAAATGATCAATTTGATAGAAAAATTATTAAAAAATTAAACTAATAACATTTATATATTTGAAATATAAAAATAGAAATTACTCTAATTTTAGTTTTAATTTTTATAAAAATTCGAATGTAGCAAAATGTCTTCCCTCCTGTGATTGTTTAGAAGGAAAAAGAAAACAGTGGACTGATAGTTTGGCCCAGAAAAATAAAATGAGAGTGGGCTAAGGGGTTTCTAAAATAAAAAAAAAAGTGAGAGGTTTCGATATGTGTGTGCTGTGCGTTATCAGTGATGATGTAACATATTCTTCTCTTTAATCTTAAGTTTTATATTTTAAATTTTAGTTTAATTTGTTATTTATTTTTATCTTATTGTTTTAATTATTCTCTTTGTAACAAATACTTTTTATTTAATAAATGTTTACAGCCTCTTCTTAGTTGAGTAAAATTAATCTTTTACTAAACATTATCATGGCATCAGAGTGATATCATCTTCCATGACTTAATCATATTACTATTTCACTGTAAGAATTCAAGAACTCAATATCTTTGTCTTTCCCATTCGTTGTCCATTAATTCTGACTACCAAAATCCCAATTTTTTCCTTTTACTTTCTGTTGTGTCATTTTTCTCTTTTCAATGATCATAATTGGAGTGTGAAAGCGCTTTCGACCTTTTTTTTTAATGAAGATGAATCATATTGGCTTCTTTTTCCGCCGACAAACCATACTGGCAGTGACTTTTCTATCTCACCGATAAGTCGTACCGGTGATGAATTTTTTATTGGCTGTGATTCACAACATCCTCCTACTAACAAATCATATAGGTGGTTAACATCCCACCCAATTCTAGATTGACCTTCTCATTCAGACTACATCCGTGCATGGATCACTAGTGTCTTATAGAGAAGACCTTAAGCTTGGCAATTGATTTGGAACCTCACACGAGGTATGGTTGACTCTCTAAGATGCATTTTTGGAAACTTTATACGTGGTATGGTTGACCCTCTGAAATGCATTTGCTCATACATCACTAGTGCGCAAATTTTTACTTCAACAGAAGCTCTTAACCTTGAATAAAGACCAAACTTTGACTCTATGACCCCACGTCTAGTTTGAAGGAGGCACGTGATAACATAGTAGATTTCTCTCCTTGATCTTAGGCTTTATATTTCAAACTTTAGCTTATTTCGTTGTTTATTTTTATCTATGGTTACTCTCTGTGTAACAAACTCTTTCTATTTAATAAATATTTACGATCTCTACTCAATTGAGTAAGATTGCTTTCACCAAACATTATCAAATAGGACATGTTCTTAGTTTTTATATATATATGGACATATCTAGTGAGCGGACTATCTTATTATGAGAGGTCAGAGGAGTCAATCTTGACCATTAAATCTTACATGAATGGTCAAGATTAAAAGTTACTTAAATGTCACATGACCACTTTATAAAATCACATAACTTTATATTCTAATCTTGACCATACATGAATGATCTAATGATTAAGATTTGTTCCTCTTATTCTTACATTAAATCACTTTTCTCACTATATATACCCCCCACACACACACATATAGGAACTTGCCGGCTGCCGCTAGTTGCATATCCCAATTCCCAAGTAGTCCACAAAATCATTTTTTCACTTAACTTAGACATCTAATCTGGATCCTCGAACTAGGATGGCATGTGATGTTTCCTTATCACATTTGTCAGAAACAAATAACATTAGAAGCAAGGGTGTTCAATGAGTCACGTTAACCCATAAATCTTCACAACCAACCTGATTGTAAGTTGATTTAGGTTTTTGGGTTGAAACTTTCCTAGTCCACATCAATCCAACCTACTCAAATTTATTTTATTTTTAATTTTCTTTGTTTTGTGCATTTGAGAAGTTTTAGATCGTGTTGTACCATTATTATTTTTGAAACATTAAAAAAATATCATCAATTAAAATGTCAACATTGAGTAAATTTAACAATTCACTCTACTAAACATTCAAAATATTTGTTAAAGCTCTCACTTTTATGACCCATAAGATGAAATAATTTATCAATATGGTCATTTATAAAACATATAAGATTGAACATTACATTTTATCATAAATTATGGGACCAAATTTAATAGTAATAAATTGCTATGCATATACTTTAATGTAGAAAAGACATATGAGTGTGCTTAGACTTGTTTGACTATCATTAAAATTTCTACCTCATGGCATTTCACTTAAGCAAAGAAAAAAAATGGAGTGGAACAAGGTCGTTTCACTCTAGGGATCCAATCCAATGA